>PVKB01000002.1:0-600000 GCA_004027205.1 Ctenodactylus gundi | reverse complement strand
TTACAGGGACGACCTAAGGGGATTTTTCACTATTGCATAGAAATTGCTAAGTGGAATATTCCTTCCTACGATCCTGGAATCTAACTCACTTGAGTCTCAGGTCGACTCAGTAATATATTTTTTATACTTTCATTTACTCTATTCAAACCGCTTAGCAAATTCTGCTGGTAATCCCACAGTCTCTGTAATAGCAAATATGCAGTTTAGTACTAACAATGTGGTTTTTAAAGAAGACAAATTTGAGGTGAATTTCGATCCCCTCTCCTCCCTTGATAAACCATCGTGAGTGAGTCTCTAATCTCTGGACACTGCTAGAAGTTCATGTATAAAATAAAGCTAACAGTATTACCTGCCTCTGGCTTACTATGAAAATGAAACAACATAACTATTTTAGAAGGCTGTACAGCCTAAGGACTACATTTAAATTTTTGTTGAGACCGAGTCAGAATCAACAGTGTGATTAGTCACTTTGCTGTTAGTTGATTTTTTTGGGGGGAGGGGGATTTTTGGTTTTGTGTTTAGTTGTTGTTGTTGTTATTTAGTTTTGTTATTTTTGCTATAGAACACAAAGTATCGGTGTGTTTTAGTTTGGGAAAACAAATGTTCAGTCTGTGCCTGAACAAAAGTTAGCAGATTGATTTTCAACATTTTACCCTGTGTTAAACAAAAAGTTTGACCTCAATTATCAGCCATATTATCTGCATATTTTACTTGAAAGGATCGCCCAATATGCATTGGCATCCTAGATAATGAGTGTCTTACTTCTCACTCATGTTTAGCCTTAACATCTCAACCTTCATTGCCATACTTACATCTTTAATTGTGATCATGTTCAACCATTTATTATGGATATTAAAAGCACCAAAGAGCAAGATACCATTATTTTCAAGGAGATCCCAAACCTGGTGCTTAGGAAGAACTAAAATGCTCAGCATGTTTGGCAAAAGCCTCACAGCACAGCTATCTGTTTTTGGAATAAGTGCCCCTCTCCATTCTAGTTAATTGAAAACAACTCTAAATTGCCCTCCTGAGCATAAAGAACCAGGGATTAAGATATAGAAGCGGAAAAGTATCAGGGTTTTAAAGACTTATATAAACAACACAGTTGTTTGAGCGAGTGACAAATAAATTCAAGCTCCCCAGGACACACTTGTTTAGGATTTTCCCAATTAGGCATTTTATTTGATCTTCGGGTCTGGGTGAGCCACAATTCTCTAGAATTGAAGAGGAGATTAATGGACCAGAGACAATGGCTAATTCATCTCTAGGGCTTTGTTCATTGCTTGTCTTTGCTAATTTAATACTGTTATTTCCAAACTTAAATAAATCAAAATGAGAATTGGGCTAGGGCAGCACATCTTAATGAGCTACTCGATTACAGGGTGATTCTTGAACACCTTCACCTTTACACTAGGTATCTGGGCTTGAAAATAATGCGCCCCTTTTGGAGAGCTAGAAACACTAGAGGAGTAACACTTTGCATATTATCTGCATTAAGCCTGCTCATTGGTGTCACCGAGGCCGGAGCATAAGTTAGCATATTTACAAGGAGATTGAAGATGGAAATTTCGGATGAGTGTGGAGACCTGACTGCTCACAATAGCTTAAAGGGGAATGAGTACAGTATGGGGCACAGACAAAAGAAAAACAGGTTTCTCTTAATGGTATCTCTGGAATCTAAAATGCGGTGCAGCAGGCTGGAAAATCCTATAGTGATTATCTTTTTTTTTTAAATCTCATATCTGTAGACTGGCAAGACTATCCTTGATTGTCCTCGTCTTTGCATTTGAGAAGCTTACTTTTAAGTAAAAGAGAAGTAGCATTTTTAAAATCTTGTTAAAAATTAAAATAAATTTTATCTTGCCACAAATCAAGAGTTAGCTATACTTTCAACACCAGCAAAGCAACTAAGCAATACAAAGAAAATACATACAGAAAGGAAAGAAAGAACGCATGTAAAAGCTCTAAAAGCTGTAGTCTTTCAACATTTTCAATCAGAGAGTAAATTTTGAACCAACATATTGTGAGTTAAACAGCTGGACTCAGTGAATCGCACTTTTGCATCCATTTGAGTTAGTCAGACTATACATGTATACTTTGTTCCAAGCTCACCAAATCCCTTGCAAGAATCCTTGCAGAATTATAATATGTAATAATTCTTCTTAATTCCTGCTCACCCTGCCCGTGGTCATGCACAAATAATGGCCCAGAATCTAAGTTTCAAAAAATTTCTTTGTTATTGTTCACAGTCTATCCTTCTACAACAACTGAAAATAATTTAAAAGTGGCCTATCTTCAAGAAAAGAAAACATAACAATGAAAATTAATGCTTGTTGCATTTTTAAAGACTCCAACAGTCATCTTGCTTAAAAGTACCTTTATACATTTTTTTTAAGTTCCCAACATACTCAGAAGAGAGAAATGATAATGATCCCTGCTGTCTCATGAGAAGTCTATAGCAAGCCGGGCTTTCTTTTTATTACTTCGAGCAAAAATTCTGATACAATCTTTAAAACTCATATCTTCTTTTTTTTCCTTTTTCTTTTTGCTTTCCTTCTTCCTAAGTGCAGGAGATAAGCCTGGCAATTGTCTTTTCCTTCACCATAGTCTACCCTGAGAGCCAAGCCTGTGTGAAGTAGCAGACACCTCAAATAACAAGTAGCTAAGGGTGACTCGATGGTTTTTCTCTTATTCTTATTTCTCCTTTGTAATGACAACTTTCAATTATGTTCCTGTTTTTAATGTTTCCATTCTCAGGCAACATTCACACTTCATGAAAATACCCATGCTTTCCAAAGGCTAACTGAAACTCTACAGCTTGCATTACATCTTTTTAGAAAAATGATAAAATTATTTTATTTCAGAAAGAAGCAATGAAGAATTTGAAAACTATCAATATTTTCATTAAATATGGTTCACACATACTTTTAAAATATATTTCTTCATGCATACACAAATATTTAATGTATTTCTGATAAGTAAGAATTATTTTTATGGGAGATAAACTATTTTGTGGAAGATATTAAACAGACAGGAGGTTTTCTCCTTAGAATACTTAGTAAAGATAATACAGTCTTTACAAATATAAGTAAAATGGGAAACAGAAACACCTGTAATGCACAGAAAAATTCCATGGGATCTAGAAGTAAAGCATGTAACACATTTGAAGCACTTTCTAAATACCAACCAGTAATTCCCTTAATCCTCACAGTCGTCTTACTAGTATTATTGCCATACACTTTTTATAGGAAACTGAGACTCAGAAGTAATGATGAGTCCTAGATTTTGTCTGAAGCACAGTAAAACTAAACTATCATGTAAGGAGTATATATGATATATTGTCTTCCAACTTGTAATAAAATAGGGCAGCTTTGCTGTTCTAAATAAAACCAAAGAAGCTGTGTATACACAAACCACTCTTCTAGACACACTTCATTTTCCAATAAAATTATAAAATCATGAGACACTCTGTTTCTGTCTTGGAGTATCTGGGGAACAGAGCAGAGTTGCCACCATCATCATAGGCTCACCAGTTATTCCTTTCTAATCTAAAAATTGCTCTTCAGTGTCTGAAAACACACAAAATACTCTAGAAATTTGTTTTAATAAGCAGCAAAATTAAAAGTGAGATATTTTACAGCTTATCAGAAATTCAAATACCTAGTAGACTGCAGCACTGAAAATTTGCGTGTATATGGAGAAAAAAAAGTGTTCAAATGATTTTTCGCATAATCGGTACAAAAAGGTTCGTTCACAGTAGGAGCATACGACCAGCTTAAAGTCAGAAAGGGCTCACAGACAAGCAGAGTTCAAAAATGCAATCATGATGACCAAACATAGCACTATATCCAAAAAATTACACAAACGAAAGTTCAAATTGAACATTCTATTATCTTCTTTATTTATTTTCATTTTTTTCTAAGATACATTAATAAGATTCAACATGGGTTGTTTCAAACTCTTTATTATATTTATAGCAGTAGACAAGATTTAAATAATTTAATAAATTCTGATTTTCAAAGATCAGTTGAAAATTGTTGGCTCAGAAATATTATGCTTTTTTGTCTCTAAGGCTTACAGTCAGAAACTAGTTTAGAAGGAACATTGATTTGTATTTAAAGAGATAGTTAGTTGGTTTGAGTTGTTGACGTTCTAAGATCCTTGATAGAATTACTAGAAATCACTGATCCCGCTTTCATTTTTGGTCCTTGTATTTTGTAAAATGTATAGAGTGAAGCAGGAGGTAGGGTTTATAAAATATACCTTCGAATAAAAATGCATCTGCTCGTTAAAGCAAAATGTAGAGCTTGTTGGACACTAAGAAAATAAACATGAATGCAGCAAACTGAGCATTCCAACCTGACCAAGGAGAATACAGTGGCTGAGAAAGGAAGGACAATGTGGCACTCCTCAGCTAGTGTCTGTGGAGAGCTTGCTCCAGGCCCACGACTACAGGAAATAAAAAAGAGGAAGCAGAGAATGCTGGACAGACTGGGCAGCCTTTCCAAAGTCGGGGAATCGTCCCGATCACTCTGAGGTGATCTCCTACTGGTATCTTCCCATCAGTTGAGCCCGAGCAGCTACCTCCTGAGGTTCAGAGTAGAAAGGATACAGACTGGATGGGAGCTGAAGGAAAATACACAGTGGAAACACAGCGCAGCACCTTTCCTCATGCAGCTTATCTGATTTGAGGCTGGCAGACGCAGAAACCGATTAGGAAAGTCAAGGACTACTAGCCCCATGGTAATACTGAACAATACAAGTAACGCCCTGTGACATCCTCAGTCCTCACAGCGGTGGTTCTCTATCAGCCTGTGCAACACATATGGTGTAAGACTCCAGAGCTATGCGGAGAAACTACAGAACAAAGGAGAAAAAAGCAAGAAAGAGGAAGAAAGAAAGCTAAGAACACATGAAAATGTAATGTTTCATTTCTGCACGGACAAAATGGGGAACAGAAATCAGCAGTTTAAACCTTTTCATCCTCACAGCAAATGATATTTGCTTATCAGTATCTCAGTTTTGGCTAAATATCGTGCTTAACATCAAAGAAACTGATCACTAGTTGATCAAGATGCAGCATGTTGTGGGGGGAGGGGGACTATAGAGAAATTCCGTATTTTCTCTTCCCCTGCCTCCCTCTTTTCATTTCTCTTTTCTTCCAATCGATTTTGAAAATTTTTTAATATGTACTGTCTTCTCCACAAAGTAAATAGGAATGAAGAGGCAGGCAAAGCAGCCCTCGCTCTGATATCAGAAACCCAGCACACTCCAAGAAGGAGAAATGAAAGAGATCAACCGGCGCCCTCAGAAGCTAGTGGGGAGTGGTTGGTCCCAACGGTAGAACTTCCTCGAGACATCATTGGCTGAGTGGGGAGGCCAGGTGGTGAAAAAGCAAGAAAGAAGAGATAAAAATCAAATCTATACTTTGTCCTAAAGAATTTCAAAAATCCTGAATACTTCTATGAAATAATGGAGCATAGTAACAGAAGACGGACATTTGGGGTGAATTATATATAAATAAGTAGAACACCGAATGGGATTCATGTTTGTGTTTGATGTATATATACCATATATACTTATGTTTACATACAGATTTTATGTAAGAAAATAAATTTTAAAAAGCAGTTTTTAATGTAAAGGAATAGAGGCCAAAATTAACGTGTCAGGTGCACTGTTTGACACACTTTGAGGATATTTGTAATGAATTCTCAAGAACTCTAACCCACACTAGTAAATCACGTAGAATATTTTTATTTCAGTCAGAAATTGAAGCAATTAGTAAAAGTGTGAAATCCATAATCATTTGTTGAGCTGCTTTTAAAAGTGTTTATCATCACATTGAGTAAATTTCACTATATAATTGACCATATTCTTCTCTCACACATGGCAGGAAGCAGCACACATGGTCCTTATTGACGCTGCTAGAAGGCACATCACTAAACCCCAAGAGCGAAAAGTCACTTTAATGCACACATAGGAAAGTCACTTTACTCATAACTACATTTGAGTATAATTACTGAACAAGGATGAAGTGGCATGCAATTAAATCAAGTATCCAGGGCAGAGCTGTGGGACAGAGGTGACCAAAGGATGCAGAAACTCCTACCAGGGAACAGGAAAGCCATCTAAGAACACTGCTTTCTGTTATCCTGTGGCTTCTTGTAGGAGAGGAGATGTGTGACCTCCCAGATGGAAATGAATGACTTGTCCCCTTCCACTCAACCCTCTGTTCTTTCCATTCTGGTGCGTCCAGATTCCCATCGGTATTATGCATTCAGTCTACTTCTTAATGCAGAGCTTTTAACTTTAAAAGAATTTTTTAAAATTATGGACTGAATTTCTTATTGCGTTTCCTGCTTCTAAAAATCATATCTTGGCCAATAAGGCAACAATTGGCTACTCCAGAACATCAAGACCTTGATTCTCCCGTCTCACTGTGACCTAATTACATAGCTGTGCCTAAAGTTGTCATTTGTCTTGGTTTTCCTAAAACAATTTCCTTGTATTCCTGTTGACTTGGGTTATTATTAATAGGATTCACTTTTATTTCCCACTGTGTTCAGATGATAAGTTGAACAACCACTCAGTCAGAAGGGTAGGATCAGAGTAGCATACTAGAAAAATACTTTTAAAATTAACCAATGTTTTCAAATGAATAACGTGAAATCTAATCAGTACGTATACACTGTCTCTCTACACTGGTTGGCAGCAAATATAAATTCCACAATGGAGAAACAATGGATTAAAAATTGATGTTACCTATTATTATATAAGCCAGCTAAAAATCCCTCTCTTACTTTGGGAGAGTAACAGAGTTTTCTTCAGAAGCTTGGGAGACAAACCTGTATCAAGCCACACTGAGTCATTGTGCTCGTACATTATTCCAGTGATTTTAAACTTGATGGCTCATTTTCTCTCTAAGGTCAAAGATATTCTCATAGTATATACATACATGGCAATGGAGGTATATTGCACCAGTGCATATTGGAAAGGCATGAGCTAAAACTTTTTACTCCACAATGCCTGACTGTATTTGTTTAATTATATAGACATATGAAGAAAATAATCACGAGGGAGAGAAACAGAGCCTACAACACTCATTGCCTTCTACAGCATATTTTTGTCTGTAAAAGTCTTTAGTGCTGCATTGAAGTATTTATGAAAATATTTTCTTACACATATAAGAGTTTTTTGAGAAGCAAAACCACAATAGGGCCATCTATACATAAAACTTAAATGAAGAAAAAGTTAAAAAGTACTAAATAGTACTAAATCACACACACACACACACACACACACACACACACACACACACAATCCAATGTGAAATCATTCTATCCTCCTCAAAAAAAAAAAAAATCAGGACGTTTGAGAAAGCTAAATGTTAGTAATGAAAGAGGACATCTAAGATGTTTTTGTACATGCAAAAACTTGAAAAAACTTGAATCCAAATAGAGCAGTCATTTCTCACAGAATCAATTTTAAGATTAAAAAAAGCATGAGATTTACTTACTAAAACCTGTGAGTGAGTTCACTCAGAGAAGTGAACAAATCCAATGTAAACATAAAGAAAGGATTGTAACAAATAGGCCAAGAAAAGAATAAGACGAACACGTAGCTAAAAACTCTCCTCGCGGGGGGTAACATTTATTTCTAGATAAATACGCCATGCTCTTTGGATTTGGTTCCAATACCTATTTATGTAGATGGAAAAACAGAACCAACCAAATGTCCCCCTTCACCACTTCAAGGAGTAACTGCTGGGAAGAAGCAATTACAGTCAAATTGCTTACACCTTAAACCCCAGGTGCTCTAGATGGATGGACAATCCCCTACAGTGTGAGGCTGTGTCTCTGAGGCTCGGGGGAGTGGCAAGACATTTGTGCGATATATGTTTTGTGGCAGAGAAAGCAGAAAGACCTTCCAGGTTGTAAGACAAAAGGCCTAGGAGAATGGGTGGAGGAAACTCTATTTCAACAACAAAGGGGCGCGCGCGCGCACACACACACACACACACACACACACACACACACACTTGTCAGGACTAAACGAAGATAACCAAAAAGAAGCAAGATAGAATAGAGGGGAGAAGGAGGTATATACACATTTACAGATTCCCCAGTTGAACTAAGAGTTACGTATTCAGAAAATGTTTGTTTTGTTATTGTAATGTGTAAGACTCGAAGATGACTCACATGAAGAAGATGAGCTTTCAGAAGAAAAATGGATAAAAACAGATGAAAATATAAGCACACAGATTGAGTGACTTGTGTATGGTGTCATCAACCAAAAGCAGGTTTACACATTGGATGAATGTTTCTGTAAGAAATGTTCCCCAATATCAGTTAGTTTGTATATGACAGAGATTACTCTCCACCAAGATTAACCCCATCCTTGGCTGGTACAATAAGGTTTAGTTGTTTGAAATTTTCCTATGCAAATCTCTCCTGAGGAAATCCCAAACCTGCTATAAATTGGTGTACCTTGCCCTTTAATTGATTTCCGGATAGAGAGCGCTGCCCAGGGAGTCATGCGACACACACTCATGTGAGCCATTCTCCTCTATCTCCATTACCCTTGATGTGTTATCAGGAAACCTATAGAGCTCTCTCTCTCTCTCTCTCTCTCTCTCTCTCTCTCTCTCTCTCTCTTCAGGGGAGCATTTCTTTCTTTGGGTGGAGATGCTAGGGTTTCACAGAAAACTCAGTTGGGGGGCTTCATGGCCAAAGCTCTTACAATCACAAAAGGAAAAGCAAAACCTCTCTTGCAGCTAATATAATTCAGCATCACAAAGTCTAGCAATCTCTTATTTAACATAACAGCATGTCCAATAACACACTCTTTTAAATAAAGCACTTTTTTTTTTCTTTTCCATTCCCTTTGTCAACATTGTTTGATGCTGGGATAGTTTACTCCAGAGCAAACAATATCAGATACTTGTGGTTTCTCTGTAGTACCTGGGGGGAGGGGAGGCTTTCACCCCCACCAGGTCAGATCTCAGAACTTCAAAGAATTTTCCCTGAAGCTGTATTTACTGCCTGAGCTAAAAAAAAAAAAAAGAAGAAGAAGAAGAAGAAGAAAGAAACCAAGGCCCTGCCTGCTTTCATATACCTTTTCACCACATGAAAATCCAAGCCGCACCAAAATAACAACTCTGCATCAGTTGGTGGTGGGCTTGGGGTGGCTGCCATGCATTTTAACTTTTTAAAATGACAAACTGCAAGCCAAGCGAAGAATGATGTAAGTGGATTTTTGCCAGATCTTCTACGCAATACTTTTCTTTGGATAGGATATAGCTCCACCTTATGGCAGGAAGTTATTTAAAGGAGAGACAGGACTGGGGAAGGGAAATGGCAACACTCATTCCCGCCCCCAGCCCGCATCTTGCTATTCTCTTGTTTTGCAACTGAAAGTCTATGCACAAAAGTGGCAGAGAGCAGTTCTTCCATAAGTTTTCCTTGACAGTCTATAAAACTTCCCCATTAAACCTAGTTAACTACTGCTGGGACACAAGAATTGCTAAGGATTCGCAGAAAAGATGGCTTAGAGATCAGCAAAATGGCAAAGAAATAGTGTACTTTTGTCATAAGATGGGGTTGACAAGGTTCCCTCAGAAAGGAAATGGGGACTTCAGTTCATACCCCTTCATTCCAAGGAGTAGGTTTGCCAATTTCCAACACAGAAAGCACTTCGGGACATGTGAGTGGGAGGCAGAGCCAGATTTGTGAAGCAGAGTCCAGGAAGCTTATACCCAGAATGGAGGGCAGGTGCTTGGGTGCGGAGGAGCGTTGTGGCTTGGGAGTTTGTGTGCGCTAGAGGTGGGTGTCTGGGGGTTTGGTGAGTCAATAGTATGGGAAGAAAGCATGGGCCCAATTTACAGGTAAGTCTTGGACATTTTGAAGTTGCCAGGAATGAAAAAAGTATTTCAACATTGAGTAACTTTTTGTCTTCAACTGCATTTTTCTTAAAAGTCCAACTTTAAAATCGTAATTCCCTCCTCTTTTAATTTCTTCTCTCCTGCGTCACTTTGGCATTCCGGTGAATGTGTGACATTGCTCTGTGCTCAGTGTCTTCCTGGTACTGCACTGTTTTTTCTCCCACTCACTTATTTTCACTGTCTCATCCATTCTTCCTCTTTGTTTGATGCCAGTGTTTAGATGCTAACTTCTGGAAACAAAGAATCGCTTGTCTCTGTATGTCTCTAAAATTCCTTCGAGCATTTTTTGTTTGTTTGTTTGTTTGCTTTTCTAGACTACTGGTTGTAAATTTCTTCAGGGATTCTTGGTTGTAAAAAATTTTTACTTCCCTTTCAATTTTCAGGGATAATTTTGCTGGATACAACAGTCTAGCTTGACACTTGCTATCTTTTAAAGCTTTAAAGGTTTTGCTCCAGGCTATCCTGGCCTTTGAAGTTTACATCCAGAACGCTGTCAATTCAAGTGGGTTTGCCTTGATAAAAATGACTGTTTTTCTCTTGCTACTTTTAATATTCTCTCTTTATGTTGAATTTCTGAGGCTTTGATTATGATGCGGTATGGCAAGTCTCACTGCTGGTTGATCAGCTTCTTGTACCTAAGCATTCATTTCTTTTCCTAGGCTTGGGAAATTTTCTTGCATGATTTCAGTGAATAAATTCTTTATACCTTGATGCTATCTTCGGGTCTTTTTAGCACACCCACAATTCTGAGGTTGTGGAGAGAAGAGAAAGGCCACTGACACCCTGGAAGACTTGCATGTACTGGGAGCACCTCTGAGTGTGGAGAAGCCCTGCCTTTAGGGGACAGAAGCCAGGACAGCAAGGAGGGCTTTGCAGAGGGGATTGAAGGTAATCATGAACCCTCGAAGGTCATCAATGACTACTCCCAGCAAAAAAACTTAGAGGAATTTGTGGTTGTCATTTTCCCCCCCAGCCCCCCACCACACACACACACACGCACACACACACACACACACACACACACACACACACACACACACACTTATACCTGTTCAAAGAAAACTCTTGGTTAGGCCTTTAAAGTGAATTTCCTCAATAATAGAAACATGGGGAGAAGATAAGGCAACAGAAAACATACAGCAATGTCTGAGACCCCAGAAACTTATGTCATGGGCCCCAAAAATAGTGGCACTCATAGGGAAGGATGTCAATAAACAAATATATGAGTTAAAATGAGACATTCCCAGAGAAATACAAGCAATAATCAGGAGGTTTAATGAGGAACTTGCTAAACAAACAGTGATCCTAATGGATACGAAGCTTACTGAGCATATAGAAGCTACAAATAAAAAGTTGGCTGAGGTAAATAAGGAAATGCAAGATATTAAGGAGCATTTTGATAGCAAAGTAGAAATTTTGAAAAGAATCCCGCTGAAATTCAGGGTATGAAAAATGCATTTAAAAGCAAAGGAAGTTGACTTGAACATTGTGAAGATAGAATTTCAGACCTTGAAGACAAGTTTGAGGAAATAGTCGCTAAATTTTTAAGAGTTGTAAGCATCCTCCAAATTCCATCAGATACACAACTAGTTTACTAAAATACTTTTCCAGAACAATACAAGTTTAAAACAACCTCATCCAACCTTCTTATGTTATATTCTAACCATATATCATAAACATTGCGAGTACATGCTACATGAACAGGTTATGCTGGGGCCATGAAAATATAAATAAATGAAGAATGTCACTTTTTTTCTGTGGGACTAGGGAATTACTTCTTAGAGTACCATACAGTGCCAGTTCATGTACCTGTCAATGGAAAGAAGCTGAAGGTGGGTCTGCAAGGAAAGGTTAAGTGTGTAAGAGCCTCTGCTCAACATGCTGGTGATGGAAACAATGTCAAGACCAATGAATCAACAGTTTCCAGGAGAGGGGAAGGGAAATTGGAGCTTTGAGAATATTGGGAAAATTTTGGTGCACCTGAATTATTAGGAAGCATATCCAAGTTATTTTATTTCAGTATCCACTTTATTCCAAATATGCTTTTTATTTTACTTTATTTTATTTTTTTAAACAGGGTCTGGATCTTGTAGCCCAGGCTGGTCCTTCTGAAGATGATTTTAAGTGAGGCTATGTATTTGCAATCTAGGTATTTTCTGGGGTTATTGCCCCAAAATGTCTGAATTTGTATATGAGTTTTCATTTTATAAATTATAGAAAGCCTAACAGCTTCTATAGATCTTCGCAAATCCTAGTCAGCTTTGATTCTAAGCTTCTGCCCCCATCTGTGTAGTTCAGCCTGGACTCTAATCTGTGCTTCCAGCTTTTCCACATGAAGAGCTCAGCCCTTTTTCTCTTCCCAATTTCCCTTGTAAGAGTGCAAATTATCCCCATGAGAAATTTGTGAGTATTGATTATTTTGCAGATTAAAAAAATGGAGAAATTAGATGCAAAGATGGTAATACTTACTAGATGAGTGTTAGATAGATAGAGACACAGATGATAATTCAAAATAAACCTCTTTGATTTGAGTGGTAGATGTTTTGTCATTTAAAAATTTGACCAATTGCAAAAGATACCTTCTTGCTTCCAAATTGCTCAGACTTTCTTCCAACAGCCTTCATCATCATTCTCCCCACCCCAAATTACAAGCTTCTCTTTGCCTTTTACAGGAAAAATGGGTCAATTACTGTAAATCCAACACAATTCATCTCTCAAAATTCATCCTTATCAAAAGTCTCAGCAGAACATAAATCTTCATTTTGCATAAGTCATTAGTCTGTGATTATAATTTTAAAGCACAAATCTTCTTTCCTTCAGTTACATGTAGAATATTCACCTAAGTGTGTAACTCCACATTTACCCTTCAAAGATATGAATAGATTTTTAGCAAATTAATAATATTACACACTTATGGAAGAATAATGAGATAATGAGCTAACATATATATAACCAAATAGATGTTGTACACATTATATTGTAGACCTAAAATTTTAATTTTATTCACTAAAATAACTAATTTTTCTTGCATAAATACTATTTTTAATGACAACGTGATACGGTAGATACTACTTAGAACTGTGTGATCAAACATTTTTGTTTTAAGTATGACACACAAACTGAGAGTGATTACCTGCTGGAAAAATACAAGAATAGCCCTTCCGGATCATCAGCATGGTAAATATTTTCATCTTGACAAACTGATGTAATTGCTAAAATAGTAATCTGTCTGTTCATTAGCTGTTCATCAATATGCTGTAGAAGAGAAACTTATATCAGCTATCTTTTTGAAAAATAAAATAAATATGGAACACACACATTTTTTCTTCTATCCTCCTTTGTTTAAATCCCTTTTATTTTGATCTTGCTTTGTGTCTCAGCTTTCTCTTGCACACGTTTCACTCAGGCTTGATAGCCAAGTTAACTTGGAACAATTCTTTTTTATTCTACATGCCGTATTCATTTCATTTTCTTCAATGGCTATATACCTGTTCATTGATAAAATTTGGTACTAAATGAAATACTATTCCATGTTGCTCAAAAAGAGTTCCAATAACTTTAATTTTGAAGTTGACATAGTAGTAAATGCTCAGAGAACATTTTGCTTCCTTTTTGGCTACCTCTAAAACATACAATGTATAGCTTTGTGATTGATACCGGAAGACTAGTGTCTTAGTTGACCATTGTTGTGACAAAAGTTTTGGGAGCAATCAACAATGAAAGGCCTATTTTGGCTCAGTTTGGGAGGTTTCTGTCTATTGTCACACGGTACGATTTGCTCCTTGGCCCACAGTGAGGAAGACCACGCTGGTGAGGAGCATGTAATGGAGCAAAGCATCATGGTGGGCAGAAGGCAGTGAGCTAGAGTGATAAAGAGGGAGGGAGCGAGATGAACCTGCCAGAAAGAGCCCCAGTTACCTGTCTCACCAAGCAGCCCCCACCTTCTGAGAGCTCATTTACTGGAGGAACATATCAGTGGATTAATTCTCCTGAAGTTAGAACCTTTAAGATGCATCACTTCTCAAAAACTCCTCAGCTGCCAGCTAAGCCTTAACAAAGAACGTTTGGAAGACTATTTGGAATCTTAACAACAACTGCGAAGTGTACAATTTTGCATATGTTTGAAACATACCATGATTTTTAAAAATACAGCTTTTGACAATGCCAATTTAGAGAGCAGAGAGACTTTTTAAAATATCTTTGGCAGTATTTTGGGATATTATGTGCTAAAGTGTATGCCTGGCCTGTAATAAATTCTTATGCTTATTTCTTAATTTTGAGTTTTTACTCAGATCTCTGCAATGTCAGCCAGAGATCTTCACAGCATCCTGGCTATATAAACCCAGAGATCCATTTCACAGGATGTGTAAGGACATTCTCAGGAAAACAGGCTCAAGTGAAAATCTTGACATGTTGGTGTCACTTTTTGAGTATCAAACCATGAAAACAAAGTAAGCAGACTGTGGTAGTTTGGATCTGGAGTGTCCCCGAAAAGCCTCACTTTCTTCTGGATACTGTGTATGGTTGGAAAGTGGGGTCTGGCTAGAAGGGGGGGATACTTAGTGATTGGCCTGGAGGGGCGTGTGCTGGCTCCGCCTTTCCTCTCAGACTGTCACTGTTCTGCTCTGCTGTGATGATCTCTGTTTCCCAGCCAGCTTTAGCTCTAGCTGCGACCCCACCATGTGATTCCACCACTTTCCAGCTGCGCACTCTTACATGGACTGATACCTTCTGAAACTGTAAACTGCAATAAATGTTTCTCCCATAAGTTGTGGATGTCAGGTATTGAGTCACAGGGATGAAAAAGTAACTAAGACACAAATAAACCAGTAAATAATATGTAAAGTTCACTAGAAAAAAATATAAAATTCTCATAGTTAACTAAACTGAGTAACTCATCCCCACATCATGCTATTTTCCAAATTGTGGTGCCTTACTTTTTCCTAGTTGGCACAGAATACCCACCATACACAACTTAAGGGAGGAAAGACTTATTTTAGCTCACAGTTTCAGAAAATCACAGTCCGTTCACAGATGTGGGGCTAGAAACTGGTGTGATCACTCTTGGCAGGCCTGGAGTTGGTCTGGAGCCAAGGTTAAAGCTGGAGCCTGAGCCAAAGCTGCAGCCAGACACAGAGGGCCTCACAGCATGGCAGAACACAGCCAAGTAAGGGGAGAAGGGCGGAAGCAGCACACACCCCTCCGTGTCAAACCCCAAGCCTCTGCCCCTTCCAGCCAGGTTCCATCTCCCAATAGTACCCAGTATCCGGAGCTATATGAGGCTGTTAGGGGACACTCCGATTCAAAACACAACAAGGGATAGTATCTATTTTGCAGTGTGTTAGTTGAATAAATGATTAGTAGGATAAAACAGCTACACCTGCTATATTTTCTTACAGCTTCAAGGTAAGAGAGTCCTTAATAGTTTTCTCTGGCAATATATTAATCAACATTCTGTTTGGACCTACATGCTATACATATTGTGGTAACTACTTAATCATTCACATTATTGGAAAGAATTAAAGATACATCATTAAATTAGTTTCATTTCACTTGGAGTGTATTTTGAGTCATACCTGCCAGGGTTTCTCAGCTTCAGCGCTATTGATATTTAAGTCTGGATAATTCTTGGTGTGGGGCAGGGTATATAATACAACGTTTATCAATAACCTTGGCCTCTAACTACCATTGGTAGATATCAGTGACATGTTTCTACATCGTGACAGCCTTTAAAATGTTTCTAAACACAGCTTAATATTTCACTGAAATAGGAGGAAAAATCACCTCTGTTAGAGGGGATTACTTTATCTACATCAATTTTTTATTTAATAATTGAAAGATTCATATTTTGCTTCTAAATATAAAGATATTTAGAAATCTACTGGTTTCTATACCTTAGTAACATCATCCAAATAAAACTGGAATGCTTAGATGGTGACAAATTGAACCCACAAACAAATACACTCCCTTTCCCACAAAGTTCATGAAGAAGCATAAATGTTCACTGAAATTGTACAAAGAACACAAATTAAGGCTTACTTCAAAAGTTTTGTGAATAATAATGATCATTTACTTCCAAATTCCAAACCTGTCTCTCCTGGTTGGGCTTTATTGAGGAATTACAAGCAAGTGTGTTCCTCTTTTAACAAATAGAAAGTTATCTTTATCTAGTTTCAAGGTCTCAAGACAAGTGAATAATGAAAGGCTAAGACCATAGTGGACAAAAATTATAGCTATGGTGTGTGGGTTCCTCTTATTGTCCCCCAGTGGACTTTTCTGTTAAAGTCTCGGTCTCTAGTTTGTGTCTCCTCTTCTAAGCAGGAGACAGGACTTGGTTGAAGAAGTCAGGCAGTTGGAAGCCTGGCCTTCAAGGGGATATCAGGTTCCCTGCTCCTTTCTTTTGTCTTTTTGCTTCCCTGCCACCAGGAAATCAACATCTTTCCATGACCACGACCACGTGCTTCCTCAGTGATTTTTTTCCCTTCATATAAGCCCCAAAACAACAAAGCCAACCGATCATAGATTTAGCACCCGGAAAACATAAGCCAAAATTTTCCCCTTATAAGTTTTTTATTTCAGGTATTTTTGTCACGGCCAGAAAAGGATGACTAGCACATGGGGAGGATTCAAGCAATTGTCTAATGCAAACTTAGTATGGGAACTGTATTTGAAGGTTCATCTTAAGAGGGTTTGATTTACAAGTCATTTATTTAACAAATCTCTCGATGATGATTTCATTTCAAAGTGTTCAATGCACAGTTTTCCATACCCTAGAAAGGATAATAACTCCCCACTTTTAAAGGCCTCTCTGTGCACTTAACATGCGCTTCAAGCTTTGATATCTCTCTGTGTGAGCAAGTGAAGGCTTGGGATGATACAACAATTCCTCAGGTGAGGAAAAAGGAGATTTCAGACTTCACTCTTGGAGTATTGATTATTATTGAACTCCTTTTAATCTCATTGAAAAAATGCTGAAAAAAGCAAGACTCTTCAGACCTTTGATTAACTTCATATCTGCCTTTGATTCCATGGATATTTTTTCTGAGCTCTGTGACTTTAAGATAAGTCTCCAGTTATGAATGTGCTTATAAAATCTACATCCATGGTATCATCACCAGAATCAAGCAAGATGACAAATTAAATGTATAAGAGAAAAATTTGTCCTGAACCTTTTTACTTTCATCTAGACATTTTTATATTCTTTTCAGATAAACTGGATCATTGCCTACTTGCAAGAATAAAGAGAACAATAATTACCCTTTCCTATAACAAGGTCATGGCTTTCCTGTCATGGATCATAGCAGATCTTAGAAGAATTATGAACCTGATAGTTATCAATCAAGAAGAGACCATTAATATTAATTATGATGAAATAAGTACTTATTATTTTAGCAGGGCTAAAAAATTCTGATATTTAAATAGTTGACATTAACTAATTTCATGCAGCTGGTCAGTTCTTTCAGGTGTTGTCAATACTAATTTAAATCTTGCCAATAACATAAACATATCAGAGGTCACCATTTTATAGTTATGTGAACTTTGAGATTATACTATACATGAATTTTATGAATGACTGTGGTGGAAAATACATTATTTACTGTAATATTTTTCAGTCATAGGATAAAACTTATTATTTCATTGTTTTGCTTCTGGAACAGTAATTTTACTTTCAATCGATGGCATAGAATACTATGAATATAAACAATTGTAGAAATTAGTATGTACCAAGCGATCGGTGTGTGTCAGGTGCTTTCCTACATATTGTCTTACATACTTTCAAGGCAATCTCTTGAGATAAGTATTATGTTTTAATATGGAGATTATCACTGCCACACATGAGCAAACTAAGAGGACAGAAAGTTTTAGTGACATTCCCAAATGTAGCCTGTAAGTGAGCGACTGTGTGCTGCTTCAAACAGACTGTTGATTGACAAACCATCACTGAATCATGCTCTCTGAGTTTCCAGCCATCAGTACACCACATAAAATCCAATCAATGTATTAGGCAACACCTATCAAAACCCAGTTTAGAAAAGCTAAGTAGGTATAAATGCTATCTATTCAATCTTTTGTTCCTAATATAAGTTACACCTTTAAATTAAATCAGAATACCAAAGGCCTCATTTTCTATCACTCTCCCCTTTCTAGTTAGTATGTATTTTCACTACTCAGTGGGAAGACTGAATTGAGGAATTTGTGCACATACAAGTCACATCAACTTCCCCTTCGCTTCCCCTCCATTTCCTCATCCTGTCCTCCATGTTCTCCTTCCCTTTCCTAAAGTCTAGCTTCCTGCCTCCCAACGCCTACCTCATTTGACTGTGAGCCTTACTTAGGTTCTGAATTTCTCTTATCAGAGAAACTATGCAATATTTAATCTTCTAGTCTGATTCATTTTACTAAAGAAAATTGTCTCAAAATGTATCCATTTTCCTACAAGGGCCTCAAATCCATCTATCTTTATAGTAGAATACTGCTCCATTGCGAATATGTGCCACATTTTCTCCATTCTCATTGGTCTACTGATGGATGTTTCAGCATCTTGCATGATTTGGCTATTACTAACTGCATTGCTATAGATATGGGTATGTAGAGATCTCAGATCTTTCTTACACGGTGCTCTAAAATCTTTTGCTAAGATACCTAGAAAAAGTAGCACTGGTTCAAATGGCATATCTATTTTCAGTTTTGGGTGGAAATGTCATACTACCTATCCATGAACAGGGTATGTATTTTCGTGTTCTAGTATCTTCTTCACTTTTAGCTTTGTAGAGGACCTTCCGATATTTTTACAAGGGAAGTATTCAGAGACATACGGTTACATTCACAATAACTCTTGTTCATCTCCCACTCTCAGCATTAGTCTATGCCAGTTATTTTTTTTTTTTTTGGATTTAGTAAGATTATTACTATTTATGTGTTGAGCATTTAAAAAGAAACCATTCAGTAGGACCTTGGTAAAAATGTGTATGTCATTTTAACAAAAATGAGTTGCCCTCCAATAAGATTTAATTTCTCAATATTTTCTCCACTCTTGCTTTTAATTATATTTTAAATTATTTAAAAATTTACTTATATGTTATGTAATAAATTACTTATTTATACTTATACTATTATACCTGTTATTTTTACTGATTATACTTATCATGAGTTACTTATGATTTACTTATTAAGGAACAAATAACTTTTACATATACCTTGATTATAAATTTTGGAAAGTTTGGTTTGGTAAGTTGAGAAATCTACAGGCTTTCTGAGGACATACTTAGTGCAGGGATCTTTCATAGTAAATTTCATCCCCTGTTAGAAAAACTACCAAATAATTTCTCTCACAATTGATTAATTTTAACTTTACCTGAAACTTTCTAAAATATGCATCTTTTGTTCATGTCTTCTTCTGCTTAGCTCAATGCTCTGAAGATTTGTTCATATTCTTCTGTGTGTCAGTAGTTTATTTCTACATATTGCAAATTAGTTTTCTACTGTAAGAGTGTGTCATGGCTTATTCAACCTCTTGCAAGTAAACTCGTGAATTTTTTCATACATTAGCTATTAGTTATGATAAAACAAATATTCCTGTATAAGTCTTCTTTGTTGAAAAGGATTTTGTCATAA
This sequence comes from Ctenodactylus gundi, assembly GCA_004027205.1. Classification (NCBI taxonomy): domain Eukaryota; kingdom Metazoa; phylum Chordata; class Mammalia; order Rodentia; family Ctenodactylidae; genus Ctenodactylus; species Ctenodactylus gundi. The sequence goes on along the minus strand of PVKB01000002.1, from coordinate 580,445 downwards.
ATAATTATTTTACTGTGTAATTATATTGTTTAACCTGTTAGGAGAGAGTCAAATATATGCGTCATTTTATTTGATCAATAAAAATACATGCAAATTCTGGTTACTCTACATATCCCTCTGGATTATTGTTAATCTTTTTAATTGTAGTCAACCTGTTAGAAATATATTATTATCAAAATGATTGCAATTTACATTTTCCCAAACATTAGTGATATTTGACTATTGTTGTGAGCTCATTGGTTATTTGTGTATCTACTTTCTGAGGTATCTATTAAATTTTTGTTTCTTTTTTTAGGTCTTTTGAGATAATTCTAGATGCAGTTATTATAAAAAAACACATGTATCCCATATGTCTCTTACCCAGTTTCCACCAGTGGTAACATCTTGCAAAACCGTAGCACAGTATCACCTTCCAGATGTTGATAAGCACACAGTCAGTACACAGAGCATTCTGGTGAGTGTGAGGACCCCTTGCGCTGCTCATTCTAACTATACCCGCTTCCCCGTGACCTTCACTTCCTCTCCTTTAAGCCCTGTCAAGCAGTAATTTTCTTCTCCACTTGTGTTAGTTTGCCATTTCAAGAATTTTACATAAATGAAATCATGTGATGTGTAAACTTTTGGTTTTAGATATTCCATTCAGCATAATACTCTAGAGAGATTCATGGAGAAATGTACAAATATCAGTAGTTTATTTCTTTTTACACACTGAATAGTATTTCACATTATCAAAACACCCTGTTTTTTTTAAATCATTCATCCATTGAAAGACATTTCGATCTTTTCCACTTTTGAGGTACTATGAATGAAACTGCTACAAACATTCAAACATAGCTTTGTGTGTGTGTGTGTGTGTGTGTGTGTGTGTGTGTGTGTGTGTGTGTAGAAGTATGTCTTCTTTTCTCTGGTTATGTTTAGATTTTCACATCAAATTTAGTTTAAAAGCATGATCAAATGAGTTTGTAGACTGACTATACCATTTATATTCCCACCAGTAATATATAAGCCTTCCAGTTTCTTTTCTCTCTTACCCGCATTCGCTGTAGTCCTGATTCATAACTTCACCTGTGCTGACAAATATGTACTAAAGGCTTGCATTATTCCCACTGTAGCCATGTTCACGAGTGGGCCTTTGGGAAGACATTGGATGTGAGCACTCTCAGCACATGAATAGATTAATCAATTAACGAGAGGGTAATTTGATAGGTTATTGGGAAAACTTGAAAACTGACTAGGTAGTTCTCAGTTGAAGCAAGTAAGTTCTTCGTGTTTTTGTTTTTGTTTTTGTTTTTCTGAAATGATGATGCTTTGCCTGGTCAGAAGCTGAGAAGCAGTGGGCATAGCCTGCTGCAGACACAAATCGCCAACACTATGAGTGAAAATAAGTTTTTCCACCTTTGATTTTTTGGGAACTTTGTCACCATAGCAGAAGAATGACTCGTATAATCATGGCGGAAAATTCTTTTTACATACTGTTGAATTTTACTTGTATTTACCAACACCTCGTTCATAATCTTACAATTATATTTTGGAAAGATATTTGTCTGCACTTTTCTCTTATGACGACTAGTTCATTTTAAAATCAGAGTAAAATTGTCCTCTGAATAAGGAACCATTATTTATTGTCTGTGAAATTATATACAATTGATGTGAGTTCTTTAAAAGAATGAAATTCTCTAATGTTACCACTTTGGCTTGGATATTTCTTTGTTATGAAGCCTTTAACTTACAAACATTGTCAATTTTATTGATATTTACAAAGAGCCTGTTCTTTTTAAATTAATTTTTTCTATTCTTTTTCGGCTTCATTGATTTCAGTTGTTTACTTTTGTCTTCATTCCACTTTGTTATACTTGTCTATGACTTCTTTGCTGAATTCTAATATTTTAACATTATTCATTTAAATTTATTCCTTTTTCTCACATAGACATTCAGCATTACTCTAGTTGTATCCCACTATTTGGATGTACTGTGTTTTCAATTTTATGCAGTTCAAAGAACTCATAAAATTCATTTTCAGGTATTTGGTCTACATATTGTTTGAGATATGTTTCTAGGGGTTCTGGAATTTTGTTTTGTTTTCTTATTAGTACTGCTTTTTACTTTAATTCATTACAGAACATCCAATATGAATTCAATTATTTTTAAAATTGTTGAGGTTTACTTTGTGATCTGGGATATGATTAATCTCGCATAATTGTAACCACTGGAAAAGAACATACAGTCTATTGTTTTATGAGATGTTTTGTGAGGATTGATTAGATTCAGTTGGCGGGGCTTTTCTGTTTGTTACCTACATCATTTTCTCTGCCAGTTCCTGACAGGGGTTTCCAGCTTCCAGCTATAGCTTTGGATTGTCAGTTTCTTCTTTTAGGTGGGTGATTTTTGCTTTGTGTATCTTGCTTGTATCTATCTCTTTTTGATGAATATATGCCTCCAGAATTTTTATCTTTGGATGGATTTAAAATTTGCTTGTTATATAATGTTCTTGTTTATCTCCAATAATTTTCATTGCTCTTAAGGTTTACTTTATGATAGTAATGTAGGCTCTAAGTCTTTTGCAAATAAAGGTTACATGAAATATCCTTTCCAGGTTTCTACTTTCAACCAACCTATTGATCATCAAATTGATCATCAAAGTATTGTCAGGATAAATCCTAATTACCCTATTATATGTTGAAAATATAAGTCAAAATGTATTAATAAACCTAGCCTACCAATTTTCGCCATTTAGCAACACAGTGCCTTGTCAATATCAGTCCCTCATGCTCATGACTGTGTTTCTGGCTAAGCGGTGGATCTCTGTCCCTGCTCAGTATTCCTAAAGCGTAGGATCCTATTACTGCTAGACTGGGAAATGATCAAAAAATTCAATATCCCATGTCTGCTGGATGTCTATCACTTTTGTGCCATCCTAAAGTCATAATTGTATGTTGAACCATCATAAGTAGAAGACCATCTGTATTGCTATATTTGAAGTGAGTCTCCTATAGACAGCATCTAGTTAGGTTCTGCCATTTAATTTACTCAGACAATCTCTACTTTTTGTTTGACATATTTGTACTACTTAAATTTAACATCATTATTAATACATTAGGATTAAATAAACAATTTTTTTGCTTTCAATTCTTTCTCCCTGCTTTTCATGTCTGTTTTCTTTTTCTTTCCTTTTCATGAGTTTCTATTTGTTTTTTAAACTTACCTGTAGCATGTTTACTGCATTTCTTAACACAGATGTTTTAGTGATTACTAGATATTATATCTCCTTAACACATCAAAACCCACTTATGTATTTATTTCACAGGTTCTAGTGAAAATATTACTTTCTTTCATCTGTTATTTTCTTCCTTTTCAAATTGTCTTAAATGTTTTCTCAACACATATTTAGAATGCCATAATGTTATAATGTTTTCATACAACCATCTACCACAGCTTAAAATACTGAAGGAAAAGCAAGTTTATCTATCATCTCTCTATCTACTTTTTCTTATTTATTTTATTTTACTATTTTATTTTGCTAGTAAAATATCCAGCATCTCGTAGTATTGTGTAACTCCCTAAAACTTTATTAAACCACCAGACTTAACGTAGCTGTTATTTGCAATGACATCAGGATTCTTGCCCTGTACACAGGAGCATAGGATTTGGGCAAAGGCTCAGGAATACACTGTACTGGTCTCCAGTTGATTGGTTATGCTAGATTGTTCCTCTGGTAGCACATTTGGAAATTTACAGCTGACTCAGCAGGCACAAATTTGAATCTCTCTTTTCTTTAGCAGAACAATGGCCCTCATTTTCTTGTGTTGAAAGTCCAGCAAACTTTGGCAAGTTATTGTATGACCGTATGACCGTACTCAGCTGTTTTGTGCCTGACACCAAAGAATAAATGACTTGTGCATTTGTTCAGTATGTTTGTTATGATAGAAGAGTAAGTTCAATATCTGATATTCTTTCATAGCTGAAACCAGAAATCCATTTATTTGCTTTAAAATACTGAAATAATAACAAAATTATTTATAAACATTTAAATAGTACTATAATTCAGTGCTATCAATACCAGCCTGTCAAATACCTGTTATAACCTCTTAATTAACTGTAATGTACATTGATTAAAATATTTATTTAGAAGAAAAACTTGATCTTAAAATAAATTTTTGTTTGTTTGTGTTAAAATTACCCCTACATGCTGCCTTTAAAATTATGGATAGCATCTCTTGCTGTTCTATCAGATATATATAATTGATATGACTGAAAATATTGAGGTACACATAATATTCAGTGCATATAATTCAAAAATAATTTATTCCTTTCCTCTGTTGAAAGGAAAAGATAATAAGGAAACGCCAGCTGTGCTGAATTTTTAGCCTTGAGATTGCCTTGACACTCAATGTATGTATAAGAAAACGCTACCTGTACAGCGCAGCTTAAGAGTCACTATTCACTTGTTCTGTACCCTTCCTGCTGAAGCCATGGGTCCTGAGAGGAAAGAGGAAAGTGAAGGTCTCCTGGGCCTGGAAAGTGTTTCCCAAGAAGTCATGAAATAAAATGGAAAGAATTTTTTCTTTTTGCTTTTTAGTTAAACTAATATAAGTTTCAGTCACTTACTAAGTCTATCACCCTTAGTTTTATCTTTTTCATACCCTTGTACCTGTTTTCTTATCAGTAGAGTGGAGGCAAAGGTTTTAACCTTAACAGACTTTTCGTAGATTCAGATTCAAACAATATAATATATAAAAACAATATTCCATACCCAAATGGAACTCATTCATTAAGTGTTTATGGTTTTCCCCCTGTTCTATAATGAATACTATTAAACAAGTTCTTTCATATATGCATATGATAAGCATTAATATATATGATAAAATTCACACGTACACACACAAAAACACACACACATTATATGTGTACACAGAAACTTGTTTTCTTCTGTCTTTGTTTTTTCTAGAAGAAAACCAAGCAGTTTTAAACTAAGTTTTATGTTGTAAAACTGCAAATATGTTAGCTTTGTACTCCAATTTTACAATCCAATTAAGAAATATCTAAGTCCATCTTCTCTTTAAGAATTAAATGTAAACTCAATAAACCCTTTTAGAAAAAAAAGAAGCTTTAGGGTGTAAGAGAGAAGAAAACATAAAGCTCTATGGAGTAATCAATTTGTCAAGGTCTTGAGGAAAAATATTGTAAATGGTACTAAATACTTTTATTTATTTAGTGTTTTTATTTTAATGTGCATTAGGTTGAGTTTCTCTGAGGATCATAAAGTCCAACATATCATTGCTTTATTAACAAAGCCAAGTTATACTTCATCTGCATCCAAGGCCAGGGTGTACCTATTCTGAAATTACAGCATGTTTGACACACTGTTAAGCCACATTTTATCATGGAGATAACCCAAAATACAGACCTTCTTCAAGAATGCTTGTTGTAAACAGTTCCAACTGGGCAACCGATATTAACATTGTTGTTGGCAAGACTTTCTGAACTAATGGGTAGAAGCAGTGTGTAGACTATGCGCTATTAGCAGGAATGCCTTTTGGAACAACAATATCCAAATATAGTACCTGAAATCTGAGGATGTCAAGCATGCGTTTCTCCTCTCCTTTGCTTGAAGCATTTACTTCAGTCAAAATAAGCTACCTCTGAATGGCTGTGGGCAATGGTGAGGTTCATATCTGAAATATTTTAATTATCAGACCCTGTGATGGCAACAAGTCTGTTCACTCCGGAAAATATACAGCATTATCACCAACAAAAACCCAAGTAAATTGAGCATGAGAGGAAGACAGAGAAAGAGAGACGGAGAAACACAAAAATAAAATGCAAAGATATCACCCTTGTATGGACATCACCTCAAAGGCTGATCTCCTGTGCACTCTGAGCTGTCATTCTTCCATACTCATAAACATGCTAGATGACTACTGAGACAATGCAGGGAGTATTTGAAGGCAAAAAGACCTGAGATAGAGTCTGTGTTGAGAACTTAGGTGTCCTTACTCAAGTTTTCTAAATATTTATAATCCTCTATATGAGTTTCTCAAAATGAGTATGCAATATGATAATTATATTTCTCATGGGTATTATGAGAAATCTATGAAACAAAACACAATGACTACATAATGATAACTAATATAAATCCTAATAACTCTATAAAAATAGAAACTTTTACTTGTAGTAGGCTATACTAGACTTTGGAATATCATTGGGTTTGTAAATTGAGCATTTACCGCAGTCTAAGTTAAAGCAAGTTATTTAAATTTGCAATTTATAGATAATTATTTTGAGCTTTTTTCCAGAATTCATACAGCTCTGAAATAAAAGTATGCTTTACTTAACTTTTTGAGAAAAATTTTAATAATTTTAATACTACAGTTCAGTACATTCATCCCCTTCTTGCCATCTAACATCTAGATTTGGCCGTATTTTGTAGGAATAATTTAATTTATACTCACACCAAGGAAACATTATACAATTAGAAGTCTTTAAAGTTCTAATTTAAAGTTTTATGGGTAAAGTTGTAAATGTATCAGACTTACGAATTTTCAAGGTACAAATTCATTTCAAGTTTTGATCAATGAAACCGTTTTTTTTTCTCCTTCCCCTCTACCTCCCCCTTAATCCACCTATTGACTTCCTGACAGAAATACACATGGAGTTCAAAAAGTTACCAAGTGAAGTCTCAGAAAACACCACACCTTTATGATCATAGCAAAGAAGAGAATCTGGAATTCCAAAAGCTATGCAGCAGAAGGCAGCACTATCATTACAAGCGACAGCTGCACTAAGGTATATTTGGTAAAATTGTTTCATTATAAAATGTAAGACTGTGCCAGAACCGTACTTTTAGGGTTAACTCTAAAACCTCACCAGTTCTTCTAGGATTCTCAAGAAAGCAAACTGCCGTTTGCCTATCTTGTCTCAACACCACGCAGCTAATACTCAATGACACATAGTGACATTTTACCAATCTCAATAACACCTGGTAAGTGCCTCCTGTTGATAGTAGTAGTGTGTTTTAATGAACAAATAAATGGCTTATCTATCCTTCTTGGCAAGAAACCCCAGCTATCGAGGCGAAGCACCAGCTTTCCCTGTGTTACTTGGGCTAATTGACTCTTTGGATGATGTTAAATCACACTTATCCCCAGTGGGACGTATGTTTGCCAGTAATCAATAGCTCAACAAGATCCACATGGCAGGTAATTAAGTGGAAAGTAATTAATACCCATCAAAGGTTTTATTAACTGTTTGCTATTCCTTCACTCAAAAGTCCCACTGTACTATAAATAAGGGATGAAGAAGTAAGGGGGAAAGGCAGGTGGGAAGTATCTTATTTTTGGAGGAAGCCGAGTAATTGCAAATTTTCTCCTGGTTAATCTCCAAGTTATTATTTTGATGGTTTGGTCTCTGTTTTATTTTCCCATTTATTTCAGTAATAATAAGTTCTCAAAGAAACTCTCTATTTTATAAAATTTTATTTCTGATACCATGCATTGGGAATCTTTTTTTTTTTTCTCCCAAACCTAACCTGCGTAAAGTAGGATCTCACATTCTGAGCTATAATTATTTTTTTACCCGCCTTGTGTGCCGTCACCCGTCAGAGGACACATTCGGAGGACAAAGGTCTTTTCCTTACGCATTATTCTCTTGTTCACATTTTGATATGGAAAATCAATTTAGTCTGCTGCCAATGAAACCCAACAGAAGGTGAAACCTAAAAAGGAAACCCACGTGAGAATGATGCGTAATTGGACACCGAACAAATTGAAACACAAAAAAGTTACCATTTCACTTACATAGAAGCCACTGTCATTTTGACCTGGAAAGACTAAGGTTTTCAGTTGTAGGTCATTATCTTTTGACCCCCTTTAGTTTTAGTTTAAAAATGTGGTGGTATATGTTGCTGAAATGAGCACAAAGAAGAGACTTTTCCAAATCACACGTTTATTACCAAATCTCTGTGATAGTATATACGAGCAACTCTTTCTGGTAAGGATTAAGCTTCCCAAAAATATTAGCCCACCCATGTTAAAAGTGGCAATGTCTACTAAACCTATGCATACGTGACAAGTTGTCACATGAGTATTCCATCTATAAATTCTATGCTTAGAGAATATTCCTAGCAAATGATGAAAGACAAACTCTCTTTAAATATAGTACTGTTTCACTCCTGAAAGCAAGTAATTTACCTGCAAGTGTGGGGAGATAAAATATAAAATTTTCTGTGCAAATTGACCTAGACAGGTAGTCAACTATAGTGCTTTATGCTTTGTCTGGTTGTTTTATGTGTTAGATTTGAACTCAAAAATACACATAATATAACTTAATTAATGTTGTGTATATTACTACTCTTCAAATGTTTTTGTAACTCTTTTTTAAGTAGATGATATCCACGTACAATTATATATAAATGAATAATATGATCATATATTTTTAGAGTGGTGATATTTGCCTTTTTTAAAATTCCTCAACACTACTTCTATGTTACTCATTTATTAATTTATCATATACACAGGCACCACATAACAATGCTTCCATCGATGACATACCATGAATATGATGGAGTCCCCTTAGATTGTAATGCTTAGTGATATTGTAGCCATATTACTTGTGTAAATGCACTGTACAATGTTCAGACAGTTATAAAATCAACCGTTAACACACTTCTAAAAACATATCTCTGTCAGCAGATAATACATGACTGTATATCCATATACATGCATAATTAAACTATGAACATAAATTCATATGCACATACTGACAATTCTAAGTTATGTTTCAGCCTTGTATTCTTAAAAAGTCGTGGTGGAAAACGATCTCTCATCCCTGCCGTTTGGAAACTGAAAGACCCACCCTGCCTCATGATACTATGAAACAAGAATCACATCAATATTTCCTTAGGATTCTCAGTTCACTGATCTTTGTTACGTGTTTGTTTATGTGTCTCTATTATCTTCTGGATATCCACCTTCTACCTTCTTTTTGTTTTCTTTTTCATTTTTATTGGATATCCTTCATTGATACCCAATCTCCCCAAATAGTCTGAATAATAAAATAATCTCTTTCATTGTACAGTGCCTTGTGTCTTTCAAGGTTGGTACACACAGATTCTTTTAATTTCCATTTTCTTTTTCCCCCATTGTATTGATATGTATAAGCGCAAAATTTAAGGTTTACAATGAAGTTGAGCATTTTGTGCACATTTCCATTTTCGATGGGCCCATATTATATGTATCTATTTTAAGAGTAAATCTTCTACTAAAACTAGGTTAGATTTAATACCTTATACTTTACATCTATATAAAATTCTGTGGTTTGAATGTACCAAAATATATTTTTGTATTCATAAGCATTTTCACTTTGCTTTCAGTTTTTGCTATCTTAAACAATATATAAACATATATTATTTAATATTTAAAATTGGATATCATATTAGTTTTCAAAATAGGAAGCTAATGCTCCTTTACATTATGCATGTTACCTATTTATTTTTCTGTTAAAGAGCTGTAACATCTCACTCTTCCACTATTGAAGGATACGTCTTGTGGCATCCCCACCAACAAAATATTTTATCCACATTGTCGTGATTTTCCTCTTTCATTGTCTTTTTTAATTTTTTTTTATTTTTTGCCCACCTCCCCTCATTGTCTTTTTAAAAATGCTTGTCATTGCAGGGAATTCTTAGGAAGATAAGGCTTGTAGATAATTTCACCTCTTAGTCTGAGAACGTTCAAAAAGGCTCATTATCTTTTCATTAGAATACACCAAATACCACTTTAAACTTCAGTGTTCTGAATATCTTTTCTCAAAACTTCTTGCTTGATCCAATACTCTTAGAACTTTTCTTTGTTATTTTTTCCCAATCTTATGAAGTCTCTGCACTGAGAAATCTACCTTACACAAGACTTCAAATATCAAACATTCCTATTTGAGCCTCCTCTCTGCACAGACTGTGGGACAGTAAAGAAGGTGACTCCCACCTCTTCTCTCCTCCTGCTGGCTGTTGGCTGTATGGGATTATTATTTGCCTACAATCCTCATACCCCTCCATCTCACTTCCTTTTTCTCACCTTTGCTCCCCTTCCCAAAAGAGATCAGGATGATCTATTTCAGTGTCCTCCCACCTCTCTCAGAGTTAACCTGTGGCCATTCACTAGGCTGGTTCAACGGGGCTGTAGCTCAGGGAGGGAGAAATCTGGATCCATTATTAAGGTCCTCAATCTTCCAAACTCCTCAATTAACACAGCTAGCCCTCGTGAAGATTCTTCAGTTTCAGCCCCTATTTTCCACCTAGACAAGACAGCTGCTAATCAGCCAGACAGTCACCATGACAGCTACAACTACCCTGGACACTCGCACCCACTCCAGAAAAGGACTGCCTTGTTCAAATTTAAACTATACAGTAGAACTGAATTTAGAACAATAAATAGATTTTGATTGAAAATCTTGGGTTTGGAGTAATTACCGCGCTCAAAATCCTACCAATTACAGGCCAGTTGTGGCTTTGTTAACAGTACCCCCGCACGTCCTTCCAGTTGGTCTAGGAGGTCCCTCCCCCGTGTACTGCAGAACTTTCTATTGAAATACAGCCATGATCGGGTTTCTGTAAATCTGCTCATGATTTATTTCTTAGGTACTGTGGTTTTATGACGTCCAGTAAATCTACTGAGGATTCTTACCTTGAGTAGTATGCGAACAGAGAGGTTGCATTTAAAGAAAGAAATAATATCGCAAGGTGCTGCCAGTCCTAAAGAACTTCAGAGACCGGGAGTTGACAAAAATCAGCACCAAAGACCAGCAACCTGTAGATGCGATCAACAATGCCAAACAGCAGGTACCAGATGGTGGCACATGGCAACACTGGTCAGAGATCAACAGCCAGCAGAGTCCATTGACTGTGCCCTGGTACAAACCCATGCCAAATGGCAGCCACCAGAGGCACCAAGGACCAACAACAAAAGCGTCAGCCAGTGGCATTAGGGCTGCTAGCAGAGCTGTACTTGGCTGCAGCAAGCAAAACACCCCACAACTGATCGAGGTCAGGGTGATCCTGTTTAGTCCAATAATCAATCAACGAACATGACTCTATTCTACCTATAAATTGCTCTGCAATGATAAATAAACATGACTCTATAGAGTGGGCACTGTTACGATTTGGGAAGTCATAACCCACAGGAGGAACTTCAAAACTTCCCACTGTGAGAAGTTAAGATGGAACATTTCGTGGAAGAAGGGACAGATGATTCTAAGTGGCTGAATTTAAGTCCTATCCTACATCATTTATTCCATGATGTGCATGAAAGGAAAGGTGGCAAAATGGTGTCTTTTTTCCACTGATGTGTTTCCAAGGATCTTGTCGATACACAGGGATAAACATTGCATTCCAAATAAAGAGTTTCCTTTTCTTCCAGGTATGTATCAGAGGTGAAATGCTTTTAATTACATAAACCTACCCGATGCTCAGGTGTAGCTCATATGCTATCAGAGGAGAAAGTAAGTTTAGGATATCTTACATAAATATAAAAAACGATATCACTGGAAAAGGAAAAAAACATTCTGGTGGCATCTGTCTTTTTTAAAAAGTATTTTCTCATTTACTTCTCATCCAAAATGGACATTGCTTAAGTGATAAATATTGAGTCTTTAAGAGCATAACTAACTGGCTACAGCTCACAGACTGAGAGATAGAACTGGAATTAGGATCTAGATCCACTTGCTTCCTCAGAATTTATCATTTTCCCCTAAATGCTGTACATTTCAAAGAAGATCCAAGTTACCTCTGTAAGGACCATAAAACTGTCCTAGATAGAGACTTTAAGAGAGAAAGTGTTAGTACTATTGATGATGTTGAAAATCGCCTGCCTAATTCCAGAATCAAAGTTTTCTGAGAGGGCTGAAGGAATAGCTCAATGGTTAAAGTGCTTGATAGGGAAGCAGTATGGACCCAAGTTCAATTTCCCAGCACCACGTAAGCTGGGCATGGTGGAGCAAGCCTGTAATCCCAGCATTTGGAAAGCCGAGGCAGGAGGTTTGTCCTGAGTCCAAGGTTAGCCTGGGCTACATAGTGAGTTCAGAATAAGCCTGGACTACAGAGTGAGACCCTGTCTCAAAAAAAAAAAAAGTTTCTGTGAGATATATTAGATGAAATCCAGGAAATTGAGTCCTAGAGCGGTGTGTTCAGAGGCATTGTTTTTCATCTTTTACCATCTGCATTTCCTCTTAGAAAAACTATGGGCAGGTCCGTTGTTAACTGGCCAAGAATCTCAAGTTCTTTTCAACTCAAATGCAAATTTGCTTTTAGCAGCACGAAACTCGGGAAATTTGAGAAATAAGTAGGAAACCCAATCACAGGGGAAGACAAGCTCGGCCGATGGGCAGTGTCTCAAGTTCATGCAAGACAGTAAACCGAGGCAGCAAGAATCCTAAGTTTAGGTAATCATGAATTACATACAAACTTACAAGCTGATGTCTATTAATATTCCAGAACACTAGAGTGGAATGTTAGGTCAGCACTGAAAAAGGCAATATACTTAATGAAGAATAATGTGGACTCCAGATGGGTTGATTTCATGCGTCATAATTATCATGATTATTTCAGCTACTCCTTTTCACACCCCTATTACCTCGCATCCAGAATTTACTTTTTAAATAAATGTTCCAGGAACTAATATTGTGAACCTTACTTTTTCAGATAAGAAAACTGAAGATTGGGAAGATAAATAATTTTAAGAATTAAAAACAAATCTACGGCCTAGTATCCTGACATCAGAATTCTAATAGTGGAAAAGACAACTGCTACCTTTGTCTAATTATAAGCAATTACAGGTATGAGGAATTTATTTCACTGAGCTGCTGGTACTGCAGCTACATAGTGTTAAAGCGAAGCACACTTCCTAAAACACCCAGCATGAGGGCCACTCTATAATTATTCTGCTAGCAGTGCTGTAATGAGCACTTTCTCTTCCCCCCTCTAATCAATACAAATGCCTATCAATATGAAATTGTCACACAGCTACAATCCAGAGTAAAATGCAACCCCAGGCAGGCAGAGTATCCATAATGTATCTGAGCGCATTGCTTCTTTTCAAAATGCATTACCGGTATTATTTAACATGCACTGAGGGTGGCTGCATGTGGGCATAATTAGAACAATGGACACCTCGAATGGAACACATAGGTGCCCCGCTGCACCGATCAGGAAAGGCCCTATCGGATGCAAATCACATCCAATTAAAACCTAAAAAGAAGATATTATTAATGCTTAATTTTCACGGCGTTGTGAGTCTCTGCCTTCTTTTACTGCTATTTTACAATTTTATTCTTTGACCTTACTGTAAAATTAATGGTAGACATTATATTATTTTATCTATGCTGTAAACTTTAAGAAATGGGTGTGTGGAGGGGCGGGGAGTGTTTTAGTAATTCCTCAGCTTAGATTGATATATCACTTAGTTCTAACTTTGTTCTGAGCTCTTTTTAAAAGTGCAAAGTCTCAGGACAAAACAAAAAAAAATTCACACTTTGAAAACAGTTTCAGAACAGCTTAATTTCAATTTGTATAAGCTATATACACTCTTATGACCTAGGGCCTACAATGGTTTCTTGTTTTTAGGCTATATTCACTGTATATGTGCATATCTAAAAGCAGTAGGAGTTTTGTAGTAAGTTAATTGAAAAAAATTGCTCTTTACTAGGAACTATTGGAATTGCTAAAGAAGTGTCTCTGCCTAGAACGGCCTGTATCTTCCCGGGCAGCTGTTCCAGGAAATCTATTCTCACATCATCCTTTCTCCTCTGTGACTGGGCATGAAGTTTCACCTATAAATCCTTTTTTCTATCTTAACCCTTGTCTGAAAACTTCCTGAAAGAACACCATTTCACCTTGAGCCTTTCTGGTTGATGCTGGGAATGACTGTGTACTCTCCAAAGATTTGTGCTTTTTGCTTGTGGTTTGTTTGATAGGTTTTGTTTTGGTATATAAGAGGAACCCTGGCATATAGAGTGAGACCCCCTGTCAAAGAAAAAAAAAAGACAAACATAATAATCTTTAGAGAAAGTAAAGTTCTTTCTGTTGGAAACCTAAAATTAAAAAGTAGAAGTGGGCCAATAGCATAGCTAAGTGATTACAGCCTTTCCTTGCCTAGGAAGTGCAAAGACCCAGGTTCAAAGCACATATAATCACTGGCAATCATGGCGCACACCTGTAATCCGAGTAGAGAGGCTGAGGCAGGAGGATTACTATGAATTCAAGGCCACCTTGCGCAGCACAAGAATAAGTTTAGGACCAGCCTGGACTACAGAGTAAGACCTTGTCTCAGTAAATAAATAAATAAATAAATAGACAAAGAAATAAACAAACACAATTTTCCATTACATTTCTCCTATGATGCTTTTTAAGTAGCACCCTGCATATTCTCCAGGCAATAGGTGCTTGGTGTGTGGCTTCCATGGTGTAAGTGGCACATGCACGAGAGTGAAAGGATAAACCCAGGTGGTGGCATTAAATGTGCCTTGAATATCTAGTGCATACCAAGCTTTCCTTTCCTTTCTTTTCTTTTCCTTTCCTTTCCTTTTCCTTTTTCTTTCCTTTTCTCTCTGAATGTTGAACCTGGAAGTAATTTTCCCACTGTGGTACTTTATCAACTCTCTCCATGCCCCCTGACCCCTCACTGTAATTTTGAGACAGAATCTCACTAAATCACTAGACTGTCATGACGAGGGTCAAACCTGTGGTCCTCCCAGCTTCTCAAGTAGCTGGACCTATATCTGTGTGTCTCCACACCCAGCCATAAACAGTGTTTTTTTTTTTCAACAACAAATAACCCGTTATCCAATTCACCAAGGATTCCTATCCACGATGACTCACGAGACAGATGAGGCCTGGCAGAGGTATCTACGCAACATGAAATTCCGCAAGGATCCTCCTACGTGTTCTAAGAGAATGAGGTTGTGGCTCCTCTGGCACTAATTTTACCCCTTCAAGCGTTACACTTTTCATAATCATATAAAGAACAAAGTCTAATCAACCCCTTTATCTGTACTGAGTTATCTTTCTGATTACATAACGTAATACTTTACTACTGTCTACTAAAACATACTTTACAAATATTGTCAGCTAATGCTTCAAAGAAGAGAGTTTTGAGCAGCCAGTAAAAAGCCATCCTAGGACAGAGTCGGGTGGAGAAAGCCTTTCGTTTGGCCGCAGCACTCACACACCCACTCTTTTCACTGACAGAATGAAAAAGATTTGAAGACAGGTGCCGAGGGTCGATCGCACACTGCTTGTGCCTTCTGGGGCAGCAGCCTACACTGTGAGCTCTCCCATTTCCAGTTTCTGCTTTGCTTCTTCAACTCAGCAAAAGAGTTTAGAATCTATTTGAAATATTTTAAATATGATAGAAGTAGAGATGATAGGTGATAGGTAATGGAAGACAGATATGCTTCCTGATTATGATATTAGTAATTAATTATTACAATTGCCTGTAATGTGCCCCAGAACCCTTCACAACATAGCTATACTCCAGCACCACAGCTAATCAACAGAATTGGCTTGGAAAATTAAAATATCTTCTCAATCCCTGCCCATGTTTATTTTAAAATATTTAGTTTAAATTTCGTTTTTAAGCTTTTGACTAAGTTGTATATTTACAGGCCTGTCATCAAATCTGTGTAAAATAATTTTCCCTTTAATCTTGCTTTTCAGACTTTGGTATATGTCTTTTGTTATTTTAAAAAATATTTTTCAGACTTTAACCAAGTACAGACAAACATGTCTCAGCATTGCTACCTCTCCTTGGTTTATCTTCACTCATTTCAAAATATGTCTTTAGCTCAGCAATCATGAGGCCAAAAATTAGTCACTTTACATTTTCATTGTGACTAAGAGTACAGGCGGTGGGTCCACAAAGTCTGTGTGTCTCCTATGGACTTGCTTTGATTTCCTTATCTGAAACTGTGACTCACAGAACATCAATTTCTAACAGCTGCTATGAGGAATAAATGCATTCATGAATTCAGAACACTTTGATCAGTCTCTGACAGTGTTTCATAAATCTTAGGTAGAAGTACCATGTGTCACATTGGCCATTATAGTTGACTCAGGTTAAATAAGTTTACTCCTTTTGATCTACATGTTTTCAATGTATAATACCTGATCTCCTACATAATCAACCTTACTCATGGAATGCAAGCTGGCCCTTCCTTTGGCCTATTTCCCAGAGGCCACGTGTCAAGGAATGTGTCCTCGGCTGATCCCAGCAGTCCTTGCGGAGGGCCTGTCCAGCCTGCCCTGCCATACTTTCAGCTCCTCCTGCCTTTGGTTCAGACACCAGGTATCACATTCTTGCTCTGATCAGGGATGCTGTCAATTTCCACTGCTGTCATATGGGATTTTTTGTAATTGCGAAAGGGCTTTGTATCTACAGTGTCCAATATGGTAGCCATTGTTTGAAAGCAGTTATGTAGCATAAATGTTGCTATTATGACTGAGGGATGGAATTTTCATTTTAGTTATTTTAAATTCCAACATTCATGTACTGCTCAGGACTAATGTATTAAACGGTGATAGGACTTCTGTGCATCACAGTTTTATGTCATGTTCTATAAGATAACAAAGAAAATATTCACGCTTTTATTGTGCAGTCACTTCAGGGATCTCTAAACAATTCTGTGACGGAGCTCTGCCTACCAGTAGCAACACTGAAAGGCATTCGTTCATTTCCTTCTGCTATTCCTTTTTCGCTAAGTCATAAAGATTAATAAAACTAGAGAAAGACACCAACAAGACATCGTATTTGTGTCTCCTGGTTCATGCTTTTGTCTGTCTTGCAAACTAGTTTTCTCTTACTAATATCTTACTTTCCGTATTTAGTTTCTGAAAAAAAAACTTTTTGAAAATCAATTCATGAACATCACCTTCCCTAGGAACACAACAATTTGACAGCTACTATACACATGAAATAACCCAGGTATTGCATGTGATATAAAAGCAAACTATCATCTGCTGTGATCAAAACGAAAGTAACAAGAAATTGGGAAATAGAAAACCCTGTTTCTCCCATCCTCTTCTTAGCATCATCTATGCTACCTACAAACACCAGATGAAACACGTAGTCCTGTGGGAGTATCTTTAGTCCAATAATCCACTGTTCACAATACTCGAAAATGAGGATTTATAATCCTGTAAGACCCTAGCCATGTACTCCTTGATATTAGCAACCAGTTGGAATTCTTCCTTGACATATGTGGGTGTGGCCACATTTCGTGTCTTACATTTTATCTTCAAGATCTCAATCCTACAAACTCTCTTGAGTAACTTCCATCTTTTGACTTTCGACATTATTTTCTTAGATTATTATCACTTGTAAATTCTTTAAAAGAAAAAAATAATTCTACTTAAGTGTAGTGCTTGATGCAAAGGAAGTAGTATTTTAACAAATGCAGAACAAATTATCATTGTTGGATAATTTTTAAGAGTGAATGATCTTTTTCCTGTTTACCTCCATTCTTCACAGCAACCTCACGTACCGGGGAGGGCCAACCGGTCTCCTGACCGCTGGCAACTGTACGTAAGCCCTCAGCTCATTTTGGATTTTTCTTTGAACTTAAAAATTCAGTTATAGCTTAAAATTTCAGTTTCTTAAAACATGAAGAGTTTTGCAGCTTTTCAGTTAGAGACTCACAGCATGACTTTGTACGCAGCTGTACCATCACGCACTGCTGTGTTGGCTACTGTGAGGTCACCAGGCTGTGCCTGTGGCCAGAAGACCCCTCCATCCCTGTCCTTTCCCCACCCACATATCCATAGGATATCTTTCACTTGTTCCCAGAGTGTGCCTACCTCTCTCCAGCTTGTAGGTACCAGTTGGTTTTTACTGACCAAAAGAATAGCACTAGACCTCATTGGCATGCCCATCCCCACGGGGACGGATTCTCAACATTTAAACTCTCCTCCCACAAATTTGTCTTTATATCCTACTAAGTGTGTGCTTAGGTTTTTTGCCCTTCCCCTCCTAAATACAGCTGTCTCTAAAGCCGTCAGCTCTGGCTGTGAGAATGTGAAATTCCCACAATATTCCAGAAGCAAACTGCTGAGAAGCCTAAACAGCATCACAATACTGAGCACTTAGAGTCAAAAGATGACAGTTCATGCAAATAAGTTAACTACCTATCTCAAATTTTGATGTATTTTACTCTCAATGTCTTCTGTCTTTCCTCCCTGGAATGGGTTTGCTCTATTTCTACCTTCCTTTTTGTCCCCAGGGGACTCGGGCATGAGTCATGTGGTGGTGATGGCAAAGTACTTACTAGCCACTCACCCATCACGTCATCTTCCACCGTGAGAGTAGTGCAGCCTTTATCCCACAGTTCCTCTATTCTTGGAGGCTTACTTTATGAAAATATCTGCTTCATTTATTTAATTTTCTGGTATTTCTTGACCCATGTGAATCCCAAAAATGTCTGAATCTGAATTGCATCCTAGAAATAAGTTCAGAGGTTTCCATTTCTTCTGAATCATGATCTGTATAAGTCAGTAAGAGACTTGTGCTTGTGTTTTTCTCCTATGGTTCAGAACCCCTTAGATGTCCTTCTGGAAAGAGTAAATTTAGTGAGAAAATAGGGGAAATATGAATTAAGTACTACACATATGGACATACACACATACCTATGCATGCACACACACACACACACACACACACACACACACACATACACTCACTCACAACTCTCTCCTTCTAGCTATCGCTCATAAAGAAATAAAAAAGGAGAGATTAGATAGAATTACAGAAACATAAATGAGTACTTTAATTTAGAGGTTCACCAACTAAAATGTTTTAAAACAAAAAGTATGAGAAAGTAAGAACTTACTATAATAACAAATCCAAAGTCTGAACCAGGACTCTTAAATCATAAGAAAGAAAAACAGTCAAATTAATCATGTCTCTAGTTTTGTAATGGTTACTTAAAAGGTATAAGACCCTGCAGCTCATGTACTGGTGTATGTCGTATACTCTGTATTTACTAGACCAGATGATGGATATGAGGCTCCCTTAGGACAATCTTCTCACAATTTCCTTTTAATGTTACATATGTATCTAAAATAAAGGTTTTTTTAATCCCCTTTTAATATTGTATAAGTCTTAAAAATCTGGATTGTTTTCTAATTGCTAATTGCCAATAATAAACACACTCATAAACACACATATACATGTATAAAATATGCAAATACTTGATCAATAAGCTTAAAATTTGTGTTAGAGATTGGATAAACAAGTAAAGCATGCAATGAAATAACCTTTTATTGATTGCCAGGTATAATAATCAAAATTGTTCAGGTGCTCAGAGTTGTGCCATGAAAAACAACTAAGGTTATTTCTTAACATCTGAAAGTAAAAGTGTCTTTTAAACTATGTATTTTTGGAAATGAAGAAATAACAAATGCAAAAAGTTAGGACATAATTCGAGGAGCAACAAAGCTTACCCATCCCTGCCTGAATTTATTATAATATCCTAAAACACATAAGTTCAAGGAGAGCTCATAGGACTCTACCTCTAACCCAGGCTAAGTTGATAAAACACAGTAATAACTTTATGGAGTGTTCTCAAAGGCAGTCAATTAAGCAAGCCTCCATCAGAAAATATGAATTAACAATGCCTTTATTGAGTTACGAAATCAATGTAATACATTGAATCTATTTTAATGGAATGGAAGAGAACAGAAAATGGTAGGAAAGAATATGAATGTGAAGTAGAAAAAAAATGCTAATATCAGTGTCCAAGGCAAAGGAGCTGTTTCTAAATTTTTTTTTTATTTCAGAAGCATATATGCAGGAGGACAGACATGATGTGTATTTTGACCGTGATTACTTGACAGGTGTTTTGATAGCCGCTGTTTTGTACATTAAGAGTGAAGAGCAGTTTGCATAACACCAATACAGGATGTTCTACTTAGTAAATGTTGCAAATGGTGACCTTTCTACTAGTACAAATGACAAAGCACTTCAAAAATAAAACCCTGGAGTAGAATAATCAATATGAAGTGATGATGTGGCAAAGGAAAGGGGACAGGCAAGAGCAGCGGGGAGTGGTTGGCAGTGATGAAGAGCCACTTCACTCTAACAAAAAAAAAAAAGTAGCTCTTAGTTAGCAACTGTCCACAACTAGTGGTTTCTTCTCCACTTTCACATCCCATATACTTTTTTTTTTTTTTTTTTTTTTTGCAAATGTGTGAGTTCTTGGACAACACTGATTTTGACATTTCCCATAATATAGAATGGCTCAAAAATCATTACAATCAACAATCATTACAATCAACTGAGTGAAATGGCTGGAAGATGCTTAAATGCCTTTAGTGCCAGCTTCTCACTCACAGAAGCCACAGACCATCTCTGGTTGCTGATTAAGCCATCACTTAATGCATTTGGAGCTGGGACTCTGATTTTCTAGGGGAAAAAAGGGGCAGAAGGAACAAGAAAAATGCTGAATGTTTTAATATGAACCAGAAGGTTTCTCTTCATTTTTCTAAATTCTATGAATTTACACCACCAGTATTTTGCTTCTAATTATGTTTACAAGATATTTTCTGAATGCAACCTTGCAACCTTAGGTTAAAGTTATATGAATTGTTATTGACTTCCCAACCATGGAGGAGAATTAGATATAAGGTTCCCCCATGTGTGCATGACGTAACATTTTTTATAGACATGACATATGTGCTGATTTCTGAGAAGGGCTTGAGAGACTGTTAAGTGTAGTGGAGAGAACACAGGTTGTGCATGGGATTCTCAACGAGTCACTAAATAATAGCTATATAAAATGAACACACATGGTTATGATTTGGCAAAAGTGTCTCCTGAAGACCTCTGCATTAACGGCTTTGCTGTCAGCCACTATTGAATGGTGATGGTGGGACCCTTAGGAGGTAGAGGCCAGTAAAAGGAAGTTATAACATAGAAAAAAATGTTGAAATGTTGAAATCTCAGACTCTTCCTCTTTCTCTTTGCATCCTGAATACCAAGAGGGAACTTTTCCTCTCCAGAACACTTGAGCCATGATGTGCTGTCTCATAATCAGCCCCAAACCATGTGCCAAATGATGCACTGGCCCATGAACTGAAGCCTTCAAAACTATGAGTGATATTCATCTTTATTTACCCTGACTTCATCTCCTGGGGTTTCAGGTCTTTTTGTAGGAGATTTGTGACTGCACTTCCCCAATTCTTCTTTGGTCTCCTCTAATTTCTTTTCAAGGCTTGCTTTATGCTTAGCTAAGTGTTCTTGTAGTTCTTGCGCTGTCTGATTTATTTCCTTCTTTGCTTCCCGGTTTAACTCCTCCTTTAATTCCTGTTTTAATTCACTGACTATCTGGGCCCAGAGGTTACCATCATTTTTGTCCTTTTCTTTGGGTTCTGCAATTTCAGCACCCCTTGCACCCTCCCTGGGGAATCAGATGTTTTTGTACAAGATTTGTTACCATGTTTTCCAGTGGTTCTGCTACCTCTGACTGTCTCTGGTGCACAGGAAAGAGAATGGCTCCTGCTGACGTCACTGCCTGCGACCGCTGTTGAGCCGTCTCTGATCTGGGATCCTGGGACCTTTTCTAGGGGGAGCACATGCTGCGTTTGTAGTACACACACCTGAGGGTTGGTGCTTCTGAGGCTAGGGCGGCCCACAGCCAATGATTCCCACTAGTCCGGATCCGCGCTTACCTCGGGCTGAGGTTCTGGCCTCCAGACCTTGTTTGTGGTCTATGGGTGCCATGCCCGCAGCATAGGCCACACCGAGTCTGCTGCTTCTGACCCGCCCACAGCCTCTCCTCCTGTTGTTGTGCGCTCCGTCCTCTCCCAGCTCTGTCCTCTCCAGCTCCGTTCAGTCAGATGTTCAGGTCCCCACGAGCTTTCCTCAGTCCACCGCCGCCTGCAGTTTGCTGCCAGCTGTGGTGGCTTCCTGGACTGTGGGGATTTTTTTTTTCCTCCAATTTTGATGATCCTTCGGAGTTTCTGGCCTCCCGCTGGTCGCCTTTCAGTTTCTTGGGATCCCCCGCTCTTTCCTAGCTACATCAAACACGCTTTTTCTAACTATCTTCTTGACTTTTTAAGTGAGTTGATGAGGAGACATTTTGCAGTGCTGTTACTCAGCCGCCATCTTGACCGGAACCCTAAACTATGAGCAAGGCCTGCCCCAGTGGCAGAGGCTTTTGGCCTCAGACCTCTTGGGGCTAGAGACACAAGAATCACAAGCTTAAGCCTAGACAGGGCAATTTTGTTACCTAGTGAAATTCTGTATCAAAATTAAAAATTTTTAAAAAGGTGTGAAAGTGTGGGAGTGTTGAGGATGTAGCAGTGTAGAAACTCTAGATTATTACCAGTATAAATAGCAAATAAATAAACAGCAAAGAAAAACAGAAAACTGTGAGCCAAAATAAACTTTACTCTTCTTAAGTTTCTTATCTAGGACATTATGTCACATCAATGAAAAGTGACTATCTCCCATGCCTTCTCTCTGGGGTTGGTTTTCTCACCAATTAATGTTATAGACTATTTGGAATAGGTAAACTTTGATTCTAAATTCTGTATAATTTCTTCTTCAGACATGAAACAAATAATATAAATGCTCATCAAATAGTCTCTGAATTTCTCAACCTGATTTGCACTGGGAGTAATATCTCACAACTAGTTATAGACCGTATTTTGGGAGTAGAAAAGAGATATATTATTTGCAGACTTGGATATCTAAGACCACATTTGATTTATGAGTGCCAAATTTATAAAATAAAAATACAGGGCAGCGGCTAAATTTGAATTTTTAAATAAACATATTTTAGTACAGTTTGTTCCATATTTGGACCATACTTAAATTACAAAAAAAAAAAATCCTGACTACTTTGAAAATTAATATATACTGACCAACTTATGGCTGTTTTGGCAATCCTAGAATGAGTTTTCAAAATATCTATTCCTCTGGTGCAGCTAACCTAGAAGACACTTGTTGAGCTAGTAACAGTACTAGTCATAGAAAGATTGTATTTATGAAGATCTGGGTAAAAGATAACTGCCTTGGAGAGGCCTCAATCAGTATTAGAATTAGTAGAAAAGAATCAAGGGTTTTTATTTTTTCAAAATAAGCCCTTGAAATTTCAAGGGTTTTTTCTTGCAATATTTCCCAGCAATACCTTGACAAATAGAACATATCACTTTCTCATTGCACATTAATAAAATATCATTTTATCTAAGAGAAAGAAATTGAATTAACTCAAATTACATTGAAGAATAGTCTATCGAGATATTTATATTTCTATGACTGTACTTTCATCATCTAGCATTGTATTTAAAGAAAAATCATGAGTAAAAAACTATTTCTTCAGAAACTGAAGATATTTAACAACGTGTTACTTGAGGGCTGCGGGTATAGCTCAGTGAATAGAGCATTTGCTTAGAATGTGTAAAGCTCTGAGTTCTCTCCTCAAGCACTGCATCCTAGTTGGAAGTGGTGGCGCATGCCTGTAATCCCAACACTCGGGAGGCTGAGGTAGGAGGATTGCCATGAGTGGTAGGACAGCCTTCAACACACCATGATTTCAGTACCAGCCTGAACTATAGAGACCTTGTCTCAAAAATAAATATATATTAACAATGTGTCACTTGAACAAAGTCTACTCTGTAGTTCTATTTAAAGAAATGATTTCAGACACCTGTGAGAAAACACAAATTTCAATGAAATAAAAAAAATCAACTTGACCCAAAACATCTCCATATAAAGCTTATTGGTTATTAATTCCAATTTCTTCTTTCTTGATCCACTGAAGCCACGTAGACCTGCTTGCTGTTTCTTATGAGCTTCTTCGCCATACTCCTGATATTATCCAAATTTCCACCTCTCAGCAAATCCTGACCTTGTCACGTTATCTAAACGTTCAACCAGAATTCCTCCCTCCAGAGCCCTTCCACTCTGATACATGATCTTTAGAACCCACTTGTGGAATCCTTTAGCTTTCACTTTGTGATCATAGTGATGCAATTTTCACGTCTTTTTTCTCATTCTAGCTCTTTGTTTCCTTGTATGTACAGAACTTAGTTTCCAGCTGATATCATCAACTTACTCTCCAACACTACTATTGACTTCTCTTTTCCTTTATTATTTATTTTGAATTCAAAATACACACACATTGGTTCTAAATGTTGCTTCTAAAAATAGCGTTCTGTCAGATTTCACCTTCAAGTTTGCACCATCAGATTCCATTCACTCCACAGTCTCAGAAAGAGGCCTCTTAGGTCAGCCCCATCAGCCACTGCACCAAGGACTTCAGCAGGCAGCCTCGTAGGCCAGCTTCATTAAACACCCCTCTGCAGATTTCAGCATGGGGCCCTTTGTCCAGTCAAATCAGCCTCAGCTGTGTGGATTTGAGAAAGAACCCACTTGGGCCAGTTCTGTCAATAGCCAATTCACAGACTCAGGTAGGTAGCTGCTCAGGCCAGCCCCATCAGCAGAAAGTTTGTGGACTTATGGTAGGCAACCACTTGAGCCAGCCCTGAAGACTCAGAGCAGGCAGCTGCTCTGGCCAGACATATCAACTGCCAAATCATGGGCTCCAGAAAGGCAGCTTCTAAAGATATCCCTGCCCAAGGCTACTTTGGGGGCACCAGGAAAGAGAGCTAGGACTACAATATACAAAACCTTATAAGAAGAAGCCTCCCATACAAACAGCACAAGTAGAGACAGAGTCCATCAACACTACTGAAATTACAACCAACAACAACAAAACCATGGGGAAACGAGGCAACAAATCACCCATAAAAGAGCCAGACACCCCCGAAACAGATTTCATGGGCTCTGAGACAGAGGAACATACAGGAAAGAAAATCAAAAGAAAAGTAAACCTAATGACCAAAAAGCTCAGGAAAGACATAAAAAAATCACAATGAGCTCAAGTTGGAAATAAAGAAACAAAATCCATGAGAGATGAAAAACACAAGGAGTATAAATAAAAACTAATGAAGGCAATGCAAGAAATGAAAGAAGAATTCAATGGAGATATAGGAAAAAAAGCCAAACTTCAGGATATGAAAAACTCAAATGAAAATTTGGAAACCAGTTTAAACAGTTCACAGATAGATTATCTGATCCTGATGACAAGGAGGATAATCTGGGTCATAAGGATATTGAAAACTGAATACCAAAAAGACAAGAAAGAGTCTGGATGCAACAGATGATGGATGATTCAAAGAAAAACAACCTCAGAATTGTGAGAGTGCAGAAAAATATGAAGGACAGAAGAAACAGCTCAACGAACATGTTGAATGAAATTATGTAAGAAAATTTTCCAAATCTAAGAAGAGAAATGAACCTTGAGCTCCTGCAGGCACATAGAATTCCAAATAACTTTGACCAGAGTGAACCTTCCCACAGGACATCCTAATCAAAGTCCCAAAGTCCTAGAGACCCAACACAAATAGAGAATATTAAAAGCTGTAAGAAAAAAAAAGCAGAAAGTCATGTACAAAGACAAATCAGTCAGGATTACTGCATTCTTTAACCACAGACACTGAAGGCTAGAAGATCATGGAGCAATGTTATTCAAGTGTTATGAGAGCATAAGTGCCAATAACGACTTCTGTACCCAGCAAAACCATCCTTAAAAATAAAAAAAGAAGATAAAACTTTTCATGACAAAGAAAATCTAGAGAAATTCATGACCACTAGACCTGCATTGCAAAAAATACTTAAAGAAACTAGACACAGATAGGGAGACCAATCGCGCCTAAGACTCCACAGAAAAGGAAACAATAGGAAGAGAAGAATGAATTAACAAGAATGCAAATCAATCAATTAGTCAATATTGAAGTATCAAAGTGATGACAGGATTTAGCAAATATACCATCTGAATAACACTGAATATAAATGGTCTCAACTCATCTATTGAAAGGTAGACTGGCTAATTGGATAAGAGAACAAAAGCTCACAATTTGCTGCCTGCAAGAAATATACTTTAACCACAGAGAAACAACATAGACTGAAAATAAAGGATGGAAACCAATATTCTGTTCAATGGAACACAGAAAACTGTCTAGAAGAGCTATTCTAGTCTCAGATATAGCAGATTTAAAACGAACCAAATTAGATCAAAAGAGATAAAGACTGACACTATATACTGGATAATTGAACAACCCAACAGGAAGAAATCACAATCATCACTCCCAACCTTGGGCACCCAGTTTTGTAAGGCAAAAATTACCTGACTTGAATGGTCATTTAGGTCCCAGTACAATCTTAGTAGGGGACTCCAATTCTCCATTCTCACAGACACACCAACTAGACATAAAAATCATAAAGAAATAATACAGACAAACCACTGTCTGGAAAAACTGGACTTAAGAGGTACCTACAGAATGCTCCAACCAACATAAACAGAATGTACCTTTTTTTTCAGCAGTGCATGGAACATTTTTTAAAGTAACCCATATTATAAGGTGTAAGGCATGTTTAAATAAGTAAAAAGGAGTTGAAATAATTCAATGCTTGCATTCAGACAACAGTGGAATAAAACTGCAAGTCAGCAGCAAAAGAAGCTACAGGAAACATTTAAACACATGGAGACTAAATAACTTATTACTGAACAAACAATGAGTCACAGAAGAAGTCAGTGAAGACATAAACTTCCTAGAGATAAATGATGAAGGAGACGCGTTATACCAGCATGTATGTGACCCAATGAAAGCAGCTCTAAGAGGGAAATTCATAGCTATAAATGCACTCATCAAAAGAACAAAGCAATCCCCACCCCCCCCCCAAAAAAAAAAAAAACAATGATGCAACTTAAGGTTCTAAAGAATCAGGAATAGGGGCTGGAGGAGTAACTCAGCAGTTAAAATGCTTGCCTAGCCAATGCTAATTCAAGCACTAAGTACCCAAGTTCGATTCCCCAGCACCACATAAACTGGGCTTGGTGATGGCACCCCTTAATCCTAGCACTTGGGAGGCTGAGGAAGGAGGATTGGCATGAGTCCAGGGCCTGCCTAGGTTCCATAGTGAGTTCAGGACCAGCCTAGGCCATAAAGCAAGACCCTCTCTCCAAAAAAAAAGTCAAGAATGAAGAAAAATCTAAATAAAAAAGTAATAGAAGAAAAAAGATAAAGATCAGAGCAGAAATCAATGAAATTTAAGCCAAAAATATATCAAAAAATCAATGAATCAGACAGCTGGCTGTTAAAAAGGTTGAACAAGGCTGATAACCTCTAGCTAAACTAAAGAAGGAAAGAAAAAAACCCATATCAGTGCAATTATAAATGAAAAGGGTGAAATCAAAACAGATACTGCTGAAATTCAGAGAATCGTAAGAAACTATTTGGAAAACTTACATTCCAACAAATTAGGAAACTTGGAAAAAATAGATAAGCTTCTAAGCACTTACAAAATATCAAAACTGAACTAAGAAGACATTAAAAAGTCCTGAATAGACCCATAACAAAATGGAAATTCAGGCAACAATAAAGTCTTCATCCACAAAGAAAAGTCCAGGACCAGACAGCTTGCAAGCAGAATTTTACCAGACCTTCATGGAGGAGCTAACAACAATAGTTTTTCAAACTGTTTGAAGTTTGAAACTGAATGTTCAGTTCTCAAAGTGAGTATTCAGTTCTCAAACTAAACAAAGTTGAAAGAGGAAGAATATTGTCAAACTCGTTTTGGATTCTAGCATTACCCTGGTACCAAAACCAGACAAAGACTTACTCAGAAATGAAAACCGTATACCAATTCCCTTAATGAATGTAGATGCAAAATTTTTCAATGAGATATGGGCAAAAAGGATTCAACAAGTTATTCAAAAGATCATATACCATGATCTTGTGCGCTTTATTCCTGAGATTCAAGGTTGATTTAACATTTATAAATCAATTAATGTAATATACTACATTAATGAAAGCACTAACAAAAAATCATACAGTCATCTCAATTGATGCAGAGAATGCCTTTAATAAAATCCAACATCCATTCATGATTTAAAAAACCTGAAGAAAATAGGTATAGAAGGACCTTACCTCAAACTGAAAGAAGCTACTTATGCCAAACCTATAGCAAATATCATAATAAATGGAGAGAAATTGAAAACATTTTCCTTCAAATGAGGAACATGACAAGGCTGTCTACTCTCACCACTTCTATTCAACATAGTTCTTGAAACCCTAGCCAAAGCAATTAGGCAAGAGAGAAAATAAGTGAAATATATATTGGAAAGAAAAAAGTCGAACTATCCTTATTTGCAGATGACATGATTCTTTTTATACACAGAAGACTCCCAAAACTCCACCATGAAACTCTTAGAAGTAATTGGAAAATTCAGCCAAATTACAGGTTAAAAATTAATATAATAGATCAGTAGTACTGCTCTACATTAACAATGAACTCACTGAGGAAGAGCAAAGAAAAATAATTCCATTCTCAAAAGCCCCTCAAAAAATTGAATACGTAGGAATAAACATAACTAAGGAAATGAAGGATCTTTATTTTTAAAAACCTATGAAATTCTGAAAAAAGAAATTGAAGAGGACACTAGAAAATGGAAAGACATCCCCTGTTCCTGAATAGTCAGAATTACTATCATCACAATGGCTATACCTCCAAAACTGACATGCCAATTCAATGCAATTCCTGCCAAAATTCCAACAACATTTTAAAAACGGACAGGCAGACCAATGGAACCGAATCTATGATGCAGACACAATCCCAAGTTCCGTCAGCTACCTAATTTTGACAAAGGGGACTAAAAAATACACTAGAAAAAGGATAGCATCTTCAAAAAATGGTGCTGAGAAAACTGACTATCTACATGCAGAAGAGTGAATCTAGAAATGCACATCTCACCACATACCAAAATGAATCAAAGACCTCCATATTAAGATGAAAACACTGAACTTTTTGAAGGATAAAATAGACAAAACTCTAGAAGATGTAGTAGTGGGCAAAAACTTTCTAAATAAGACACCTGATGAAAAAGAAATAGCCCCCAGAATCAATAAATGGGATGGCATCAAATTAGAATTTTTCTGCGCTGTGAAAGAAACTATCAATAAAGACTGAATCAACAAAATGGGAAAAAAATTACCACTTCTACTCCAGATAAGAAGTTAATAACTAGGATGTAAAGAAACTAGAGAAAACAGACCTCTCAAAATCAAACATTAGATTTAAAAATGTGCAACTGATATGAACAGGCAGTTCTCACATGAAGTTCAAATGGCCAGAAAATACATGAAAAGATGTTCTACACCCATAGGCATTACAGAAATGCAAATCAAAACATCACTAAGATATCATCTTACTCAGCGAGAATGGTGCATATCAAGAAGTCAAAATGCAATTAATACTGGCTAGATAGCAGCAAAAAAAAAAGGAAGCCTTTAGTTGCTTGTGGGACTGTGAATTGATACAAGCACTGTGGAAAGCAATATGGAGATTCATCAAAAGGCTGATAACAAATATTCCATTCAATCTAGTAATACTTCCTCTGGGTATCTTTTCAAAAGAGTTAGAATCAACATAGAATAGAGACACGTGTGCACTCACATTTAAAACAACACAACTAACAATAGCTGAACTGAAAGACATCAAAATATCCACCAAGAGACCAATGGACACAAAAGCTGTGGTATTTGTACACAATGAAGTACTACTCTCCTATAAAGATGCATACATTTGAGGCTCTGTAGGGGAATTGACCCAATTTGAGACCATCAGGCTTAGTAAGATTAGTCAAACTTAGAAGGCAAAATATTGCTTGGTTTCTCTAATATGGGAAACCCTGAATATAGTCATTTTATAGAACCAAATGAGTGTGATGGTGGGGGTTGGAAGAATGAGAGAGCAGGAGGGACGATAATAGGGTGGGAGAAATTGGAATGTTGTCATATGTGTACACACACAAACCTAAGCCCAATCATTCATACTTATGTATAAATATATTATGTTATATTATATCCACACTAATAAATATTGGGGAAAATTAAAAATCATATTCTATGTTGTTTTAAATATACAGTGATTTTTCTGTTTTATTGTTTTATGTATTTGGCTACTTTGTTTCTATATAAATCATAGTTTAAAAATGCTTTGATATTGTCTTCTGGTAACTGTACTTATGTTTTTCCTAGAAACTTCTTTACACTTTTTCTTTCTGCTTGTATGTCTATTTGGTCTATCTCAATTGTTAAAAATCTCTTATAAATAATGAACTTGGCTGTTTGTATATATACCTCAGGCTCTGCAAAGCATGATTGCATTCTTTGCTTTCCCAAACTTGATTTGTGACCTTATAGGCTCCTGATGTGGGATCTGGCAGTAATTTCATTTTAGGCACCCTATTCATTGAAGTCATCATTTTCTAACAGGAATTTTCTAGGTTTCTGTCTGGGATGTGTGAATAGGCTGGAAAGTCTTGAGCCAAACACAAGAAGATTGAAGGTCATGATCTTATCATTCAACAGGTGGCTTCTACTTTTCTCTTCCTAGCTTCATTTCTTTTTACCAGAATTATTACAATTGCATGAGATGGCAAATCAAGGAAATTGCTCAATTGTCAAAATACGGGGACAGCAATACAGGGTTCTAATCGCTCCTTATTCTTTTTCTTGATAATAGACACAGTCTTTCCAGACCCTTGAGTTCAGAGCCTATCTCAGGTTTTACATCATACACATGCGTAGATTCCTCTCTGACCTAATTACGTCTTCATTTTTCTGTGTATGTTCAACCAGACCAGGTTCCACTTGTTCATCTACTCTCAGACATCCCCCTGCCCTCCTCTCTCAGTGACTGCCCTTACAAATTTATTTTATTCTTCTTTTGATGGCTTTTCTTTTGTCTATTGAAATTTCAAAAAATTGAGATTTGAACGTAGGCTTATAAATCTTAAAAAGGCCATGTACTTTCCATGAGAAACTGTGGCCTAGCACAGACGTGGATATCACAAATTCAACATGAAAACCACACTGCCAAGTTGACTCTACTAAGGGACTCCTGGAGAGGTGGTTGGAGGGGCAAAGTGCTAACGAGTGGATTAAGGCAGTGATTTTTAGTCTTAAATGTTGTTAGAAGGTGGGGCCCAGTTGGACATGGGTTAGCGGGACTGTGCCTTTAGAAGTGTGTCTCTCACTGCCCTCTCTGTCTTTGGGCCACCATGAAATAAATTCCTTTGCTCCACTCAGTCCCTCTAGAATTATGCTTCTACCTTGGACTCAGGCAATCATGAGTCAAATCCTCTAAAACTGTGAGCCAAGAAATCTCTTCACCTTTAAGGTTCTGGTTTCAGGTATTCTGTCCAGCAATTGAAAATCTGACTAATACAATCTCTTGTTTAGGTGGATGCTGTTTCAACTAAACAAAAATGTCGGTGTCAGTTCTGCAGAGAACTGCATTGACATGGTTTCAGTTTCTTCCAAGTATGTGTGTATTAGCTAGCATCCTCATCACTGGAACAAAATATTTGACACCCAAAATTAATAGAAGAAGAGGTTATTTGGGGGGGGGGGGAGGGTGAATCTTATAGTGTCAGAAGATTCAGTCCATGATTGGCTGGCTCCAGGGAGGAAATGAATGGCGGAAGAGCAAGCCGGGGTTGGGGGTGTGTGGGGGGAGCTGCTCACCTCACGGCTGCATGAAGCAGAGAGACAAGAACAGATCATTCTAGGTTTTGCCCACAATGACCTATCTACTCACACAAGGCTCACCTCTGAACCCACGGGATTTGGAAGGACATTTTAGATATATCCATAACAATATCCTTCTTCATTTTTTCTTAAGGACTGGTAGAGAGACCAAGATCATAGAGTAGCGTAAAAGCATCCACAGTGGTGAGGGATATTCAGTGACGATCTCGGTGCGGGTAGAGGTATGAAGGGAAGTGAGACCAAGGAGCTAGCCTCCTTCAAGGGCTGAAATACTAGAGACTGCATGAAATACACAATTGGACAGATATCGGAGAGATCTGAGTTCTAGGACAAGTCTTATTTTAACTTGTTTTCCGGCTGAGGCTGCAGTGTTAGGTGGCAGACTGGGTGGGATGAAGATACCACCTATTATCCTTTGGCAGCTGTAAGCCACGTATTTCCCCACAAGTATGTTGGAACTGTTAGGCAATGCCATATAAGTCACACGGAGTTGAGCACGGCCTCATTTTAATAGCAATATATTAATTTTTGTAATCTGCCTATAAAACATACAGAATTCAAAAATATTGTTGCTTCTGATTTCAGGTGGATTAAAAGTAATTTAAATAAAATTCACAGTAACATATAATCCTTGTAGTACACAGCAATGACAAATGTCCTCCAGGTTATCTATGAATGAGCAGCATTCAGAAAATATTTGACTTTTTAACTTGCTATCTGTCTCCATGCATG
The DNA here is from genome assembly GCA_004027205.1 of Ctenodactylus gundi. Taxonomy (NCBI): domain Eukaryota; kingdom Metazoa; phylum Chordata; class Mammalia; order Rodentia; family Ctenodactylidae; genus Ctenodactylus; species Ctenodactylus gundi. The sequence goes on along the minus strand of PVKB01000002.1, from coordinate 548,059 downwards.
GGTTTAATCTTCATACACGCTTTTTCCCCTTTATTTTAGGACATTTTGAGACAAAATTATTTATTATTATTATTTACACAAATTCCAAATCCTACAGCACATAAGCAGCATACATCTTGGGGAACCAATGACCAGCTACACCAGTTTCGGCCTCTTTTTCTTTCCTCCTTGTCTTTGCTCTATGCCCTCTCCCATCTCTACACTCAGAGATTCATCCCTTTTCCAGCAGTCCGTTGCCCCTCTCTGCACTGTATCTCATGTTGCAGCCATTTTTCTCCATTATTTTTATGAATTTCGTAAGAGGAATACTCATCCATAGTGAGTCTTCTGTGTGTAGTCTGTTTCATTGAATATTATTGATTCAAGGCGGGCCCACTTTTATTCAAACGCTTCATATCTATCTTTCTTTATGGCTGCGTGGTATTTCATTGTTTATAGGGTATCACATCTTCTGGATTTTTTAAAGTCAAAGAAAAAAGTCACTGACTTCTATTTTGTCCTAGAAGAAATTTTTTTCACTGTAAATAAGGAAATGTAAGGATATGTACATTTATGAGGTTCAGAGATCCTAGGAACAGTTGTTTTCTCTAATCATGGTTGAAACAAATTGGTTTTAAGACCCTTGCTTGCTAATATCAAGAAAATTATGACATGTCCAAGTTGACAATTTTTCCCCAGTAAGATAACTTAACTTTTAGCAACCAAAAAAATAAATAAATAAAACTTCAACAGATATACATAATAAATGACTTACAGAACCCAATTTTCAGACTCTTTTCCTTTCTCTCAAGGACACAGGCAAGCTAAAGCTTTGATCTATAACACAGTAGAAAAAAATGTTTTCCAAGTGTGTTCCCTAGCTTCTGTCTCTTATGGATTAAGCACCATTCTTTTTTTCTGATACGATAGTGAATGGCAATGTTCGTACAGATGTGTTTCAGGCTGTATCAAATAGATATTGAATATTTAACCTTTAGGAGGTTGTAACTGAAAAATGTAAATTTTAAGTAGACTACTCTGATATTGATTTATTTGTGGAGCCAAGAAAAGATATGCACACATACACATAATGTTTTGTTCTTGTTTCATTGAAAAAATAGCCCAATATTTAAAAGGGACATTCTATTAATAGAATTAAAGGTACGAACATTGGTTTCGGAGCCATACAATGGATTAACTCAAATCCCCTGTTAGCTGACCCTGGCGATAATACTTCTTCAAGATTTACTTACCCATATGTAAAGTAAAATAGTGAGACCCAAATGTGAAATATGCATAAAGGTTAAATAGAATTTTAAGTGCTTAGAAGACAATTGAAATATTTTAGATTAAAGGCATTATTGATCTTACAATTTTAGGGCTAATTTGGAGTACTCGTTACAATCAGGAGATGTGAAACGTTCCAGCTAACGATTTTTGTTATTGTTATTCATTAAATGTTCACATTTTTTTCTGTTTTGCTCTATTTTGTTTTCCACTGTTTGTTTGCTTGTTTGTTTGTTGGGGGGAGGGAGGCAGAATCATGCTCTGTAGCCCATCTATCTTCTTTTCTTAGGACCGTGCAGATGTTTGTATTACTGCCCTGAACATTAGAGGATGTTGGAGGCCCAGGTTTTGGTTATACTTCATTTTCAACGATGTGTTCTCAGACCCTTATTTGTAGAATTGCATCTCTCTTTCTGTATTGTCACATTTTCTAAAGGTTGATTCATTAACTGTGCACAGATTTGTTGTCAGAATGAGGATCTCACAATCCAGTTGAAAGAAAATCCAGCCTCCACTGATGCATAATCAGTGAGAACCAAGGGCTTGAAATTGTACGTATCTTACAGCTTCCTCTGCAGCCTAAATGGAGACCAGAGCACTCAGGAATTCTGGAAGCATTCATAAATTTTGCTGAGGGATTTCAGGTTCAGAGCTAATGAGCCAACGCTGAATGCTTTTATCATTTTCTATCTGATGAAGATAAATTTCCATTCTAAATTCCCTCAAGCCATCAATCTGACTACTCTAATTTAGTCTTAAGTTAGTAGGTTCAAATCTTCGTCTCATCCCTGTTATTGAACAGTGCTTTTGAGAGGATGGGAAAACAGGGGACTTCCATGATTGACAATGGGAACTGCAGACTTCTCTCTAAACTCTTTTAATTTCTTCATTAAAAGAAAAACCAGGAGATTCCGAGCAATGCTATTTTTGTTTCCTAGGGCTGACATAAAAGTATGACATACTGTGTGGCTTACACAACAACAACAACAACAACAAAAAGCTTATGTTGCAAGTCTGGATGCAGAAGTGTTAGATAAATGTCTTCAAAGGGCTGTACAGCCTCAGGAGGGGTTAAGGGCAGAACCAGCCCCAGGCCTCTCTCCTGGGAGGGCATTCCTTGGTTTGAGAACCAGTCACTTAAATCTTCATTAGATTTTTCTTATCTTTGATTATCTGTCTCTATATCCAAATTTTTCTTTTGCTCTAAGGACACTAATTACAGTGAACTAGGGGTCCACCCTGCACCAGGAAGGCTTGATCTCCACTAATCACATGAACAAAAACTCTATTTCCAAATAAAGTCACATTCAGAGGTGTTGATGACTAGGATTACAAATTCAAATTGGGGAGAAAGGCCACAAGGCAATACTAACACAACTGAGCATGTGACTCCATTTATGAATCAATTGCTTTATTCCAAGGCATATCCTTCAATAAGAGAGCCCTCTGTTTTTTTCAGACCACCTCTATGATTTTTTTGAATAGGACTCTTCAGGATACCAAAGGGGCTAAGTGCTGGACACACCCAGGGGAGAGCAGGAATGACAGATAATAACTATAATCTAACTGTACAAGTAGAAATAGCATTTTTTTTCTTTTCAGTGGAGTAACTGCTGAAAATTCTAAATAGTGTATGACACCTAAACGATGCTAAAACACACACAAGGCATCAAGATTGTTACACAGGGCATTGATTCACAATGCAATAGCACATCTGAGTTTGCACAAAAGGACCAGACTGTTTCATAAATGAAGATCTAAATTAAGGCACATAATTGTGACTCTATTAATACCAACTTAGATAAATTAGTCAGCAGATGTTAAATCCGCTGACTCATCCTTCATAAAAAACAGAGTTTGAGGTAAAATTTTATCTCTTTCTCTACCACTGTATATTCTTTGAAACGTGAATATTTCCTGACAACTAACATATACAATTAGCCATTGATCTTTGGTGTGCATTTTACCAGTAGTAACAGCGTCTTAATGGAGAAACAGTCACTTAAATAATAAATATGTTTTATAAATCATAGTTTACTGAATATCACATATATTTAACACATAATCATTGTATATAACTGTTTCTTGAATAAATAAATATTTACTAAAAAATCAAAACCTGTCCTAATTTTTCCCTTAAACATTCATTTATTGTGGATTAAAATTTGAGCTGGATGCTGAGACAATAAAAAAAGAGAAAAGAAGGAAGACAGAAGATTAGGGAAAGTAAAGAAAAGGGGCAAAGAAAGGAGAGAAGGAGGGAAGAAGGGTTTGAGAAGAAATGGTAGTCCCTCTTGTCATTGCACCAGGCTCCGGGAGAAGTCATTTTCATGAAAATGCTCTTGTCTCCTCTAACAGAACTTGGTATTTGAAATGGCTTCAAAAATTCAACACATTTAGTGTAATGTTAAGGGGGTGGGGGTGTCCAAGGGGCTGAGTCATGGCACAAGGTCTTCAATCCAATTGGTTTATTTTGATTGCATTTGCAAGGACCTGATGAAAATGTGCAAATCAGCCCATCTCTGCATTTTAGACTTCCTGTTGATTGTGCGGCAGAGTTGCCAGGCACATATCACATTTGTTTTCCAGCACTGCGTGATGAACTCAAAGTGTTTTACCTCCAGGACTGAAAGTCCTTAATTTGTTCTTTGAGGAACAGTCTGTTTTCATCAGGAGACCCGCTTTCGTTGATCAAGCAATTCTACGGAGAGCGACATTAAAGAAAAAGAATTGAGAATGAGGGTTGGTGGGAAAGGATCTGCTCAGAGCTCATGAAAACAGAGCAGTTCTTACTTTGCAATTAAACACATTTATTAATTTTTAAATGAAGTTTCCAGAATATGCCTGCATCCAGCACAATAGCAATCTCCAGGGTAAAGAAAAAATGAAACAAAAGCAATAGGAAAAGAAATTTGTAGTGAGTTCCTGGCTTCAAGGAAGTAATATAAGTGTCAAGAAATACATAACACACTTAAAATATAGTTTTGGTAAAACATTTCTGTCTACTTAAGAATCTATTAGAGTTTTCCTAAATCTATTTTACACAGAGGTGTGAAAATAATACATGGAAGATAAAGATTGCTTTTCTAATTGGTATTCAATTTCCCCTCAGGGAATATCTTGATGCATTTGTTCAGTACGTATTTATAATTTATCATGTACCTGTCAGTCCCTGGGCACACCTGCTCTCTGCAGTCCCTAAAGGAGAGGACTACATGTCAGGCACGTCGCTCCCACGTGAAGCCTTCATTTTAGCAAGGGCTCATCTTGCCAGGCCATTGGGAGTGCAGGTGAGGTACTTAAGTGAGGTTTGGGTGAGGCAAAAACAAAAGAGAGAGACAGTGAGGTCAGCCGGAGGATACAAGCCTGTTATCCCAGCAGTGACAGGCCGAGGCGGCGGGACTGCAAGCCCAGAGCCGGGTCTGAACAACTTAATAACTTAACAACACCCTGTCTCAAAACAAAAAAATTGAGAAGAAAGGATGAGATGTAGGTCAACAGAATGGACCTGCGTACATGTGAGTGCATGTGTATGCACATGTGTATAGTAGTTTATAACATGAACATAACTGAGAATTTGAATTCAAACCTCAAATTCAGCTGTCACACATTTCCATTAAGCATCTTAATTTGAAAAGCTCGTCATGCGAGGCCCCATCGAATCCTACAAAGCCTGTGCATTCTCGTCTGCGCAATAGGAAGTTGCTTTTCCTACCCTTGCAGGCAGTTCTGACCAGCGAGTTAAGCAGTACACATTGAAGCAGTGTGTGGGGCGCCACCTGCTCAGCGAGCGAGGAAGGTAACCTTCTGTGTTCGCACAGCTTTGAGCCCCTTAGCGTTTGCACAACTTCTAGTCTTTCTCATACATCTTGCTCTTTTATATAAACAACTTCCACGCTAGACAAATCTTATGATCCCACCAAAAAACAGAGTGAAAGCTTAGAGAGGCTGAGCCCCCCAAAGTCACAGAGCATGTAGATGGCAGACAGGCCACTTTCTATTGTAAGGCTAGCACCTTCCCACAGCACGCGCTTTCTTTCGACAGTTTAATAAGGAGACAGTTAATCCGTACAGGTGTCCGTTTCACTTCCCTCTTTCCCTCAGGTCAGAATGAGTTGGCTCTGTAAAATGACCCAGCGCCAGGGACTGAGCCATCCCGCCTTTCTATTTAGTTAAGAGCAAGTACAAAAAGTTACAGAGAAAACAATGCTAAGAAGAAGAGCTGAGCATGGTGACGCACACCCACGCTGGGAGGCTGAGACAGGAGAATTGCGAGTTCCATCCCACAGCTGCGAAGATCCTGAGTTCAACCCAAATTACCTCAAAAACAAATTAAAAAACAAACAAATAAATAAATAAATAAGAAGGATGATAAATAGAGAAAAATTGAAGTTCAAAACGGAGATCCTTTCATTCTGCGTAATCCCTTTACAAGCTTTTTAAAGCAGAAATTGTAGGCCCATAATATGTTAATGAAAATCTATGAGCCCAGCGTGCACTGTCACAGCGCCACTAGAGGAGTGACAGGTTCGTTCAGCTCTGAACAGGTGGCGAAGGGAGCTCAGACCTAGTTTCAGGCAAACATACACTAAGTAACACATTATTATTATTAGCTTTATTTTAAAAATTGCACACACATGCATTGTGCTGTCATAAAGTAACATTTCAAATTATAGTACAGTAGAAATATTATCAGAGAGGAATACGAGTTTAAAGGAAATTGTGAAATAAAAATATTTGTAAAGGTTAGGCCAATCAAAATGAATGAGGGATTCAATAGAAACCTCATTCTCATCCAAGTTCACTGTCAATCACAATTTTTAGAAATGCCAGTGTCCAGGAGATAAACCATCAGTGAAAAAAAAAAAAAAAAGTTGTGCTATTAAGCCCAAGACAGGCCTCTTTACAATTCCCGGAAGTCGGTGTAGATTGCCTTCTCCTCACTCCGGAGGGAGTTCCTGGTGGAGGTGGTGTACGTTCCCGTGCATACACTACACAATTCAGTTGCTGCCACTTGTCCCTCTCCCCACAGCAGAGCAATGTTTCACATCCAGATACAACAGACTTAATTACTGACGTTGTCCCCGCATCTTCTCACGGGAGGATGAGGGAGCCAGTGGCTGACTGCGGATGCCGTCCCCCTCTCCCTGGGCCATGTCCCTGCCCGCGGGGTATAGCATCCTTTGCAAGGGATGCCCACCCTTTTCTTCTTGCTCTTTCTCTACTTAGGACCAAAATAGTTTTGGCTACTTGTCTTAGCTTAAATCTATTCGATTCCATCTTTTTTAAAAGATGGAATTTATCCTAATTTTTCATCTCTCCTTCTATAGAACTGTTATTGTGTAAAGCTGAAATAATACTATCTCAGTTTCAGATATACACATATATAATTTCTTAGATTTTTTTCTCTAATTTATACTGCCTTATAGAAGATTGAGTTTTCAGATGTGTTTTACTTTGGGTTTCTCAAGAAGACAAAATAAAAATGTGGGTGCAAATAGTTTGCCATAGCACGCCCAACCCCCCCCCCCCATCAGCAAAGAGTAAGTTTCAAGGCTCTTGGTGGATGTTTGGAATCTCAACTAATACCAACTGTATATGTTATTTCCCCTATATATACACACTTAAGTCAGTTAGTATCCATCTATACCTAGAATAGATTAACAAAAAATAACAACATAGAATAATTATAACACATTAAAATTTCCAGCATCATTACTCTTGCACTTCAGGGTCACTGTTGAGTAAGATAAGACTTACTTAGACATGAGCACTAAGACACAGTGACAGCCAATCTGATAAGTAGGAGGTTTACTATTGACTGACGTGCAGATTGCATCTACAGCATGGACATGCTTGGACAAAGGCATGAGTCACTTCCAGGTGTGACACAACAGGACAGCAGAAAACGTCCTCAGAATAGTGTGCAATTTAAAAATAGGAATATTTTATTTCTATAATTTTAATGTAATATTTTGGACCCTGATTGACCATGAAAAACTGAAACCTTAAATTTTAGATAAGGGGGTGCTTTTATGGAAATGGATAAGGCTAACAAAATTAATTAAATCTAGGTAGAAGAGACATAATTAGTCATTGTACAGTTATTTGGGATGTTTTGTCAGAGACAACTGGTGAGGGGAGATAGCTCCTTTCCGCCTAATGTGCAAAAGGGCAAATCTGGCTCAACTATCGAAAAAAATATTACAAGACAAATAGAAACAAGATGTGGTGGTGAGAAGTCTTTCCATGGAAGAGCCCAAGGAAATACACCAGGGAACCGGCATCCGGTACAGGGTGAAACGCTCCCACCTGGAATAACCCTAGGGCCTCTCTCAGCAGGAACTCTAGGATGAAGTGGATACAAACATGTAAGCCACATTCACTGTCTCATGTGTGACAGGTTCCATGATGTTCTGTCTATGAGTGTTAGGATTATGGTAATATATTTCATTGGCTTCTTATATATTCATTTTAATTTACTTAATAGCCACACCTGTGATCCTGTGATATATATATATATATATAGATAGATAGATAGATAGATAGATAGATATAGATATAGATATATAGATAGATATATAGATAGATAGATAGATAGATATATTACTACTTTTAATGAGATGCTATAAAATATTACGTGTAGAAAATTTAAAATGTGGAAAACAAGAGACACTTGGAATCACGGTCCAGAGCAATGAATGAGACTAAAAATGTATTTTACAACATGATTCCAAAGAACAGATAATTTCTTGTTTAATATGAGCAAAATATACCAAAGGGAGAATTGAGAACCTCTCCAAAAGACCTGGAACATCTGAAGGGCAAAAATTAAATGAAGATAATTTTGAATATGTTTCCCATAAAAAATGATATTCTACTACCAGAAGTATAAAGTACATCAACATAGGGTACTTGGTTGTTATTTATATATGAATTCAGGTTGTGCACAGCCATGTGAGATTTCTCCGGCTTCTGAAATTTCAAATAGCCCTAACCTATGAAAGGAAGATCTATTCTTACTGACTCATTCAATCCATAGATATTACCCAAGGAAAAGGTGCTCCCACATGGACACACGCAAGGGAAGCAGGGGAAAGCTTCTCATAGTTTCTTGGCTGATGGCACTCTTCATGTTAGATGATATTTCCAGAGCATCCAGGCCAAAATGAATGCCTTGCATTCCCATTTGTTATCACAAATTGCTTATGTGTTAACAACAAAGTAACCACAGGAAAAAAAATCATAGCCAAAAATGTATGGAAAAATAATATGATATTTATTTCTCAAATAATATTTATGTATAAAGCGTTTTCTATGAGATTGCATGCTAGCCCCAATCCCAACTGTCAATACCTCTGAGATCTGCCTCTGGTCCTCAGTGCTCACCTACATCAACCCAGAAGTGCTGGGGAATATACAGCCCCGGAAATGTCCTCAACCAATCAATAATAAGAGTCATGTATGTTGTTGTCTGAATAACTTTGTTGCTCTAGAGCTCAAAAGTTGAAAATCTAGTTCGCAAGATGATGGTACAGGGAATTAGGAGGGGGTGAGGCCATGAGGCGGAGCTTTCACGAGTGAGATTACTGCCATGTGTGAGGGATCTGAGCGCTCAGGGAGCAGGGAGGCTGAGGCAGCAGGGTAGCAAGCTAGAGTCCAGCCTGGGCAACTCAGCAAATTTAGCAAGATTCCTTATCAAAATCAAAAATTTTAAAAATAGGCCAGGAATTTCACTCCATGTGAAGGCCCTGGGCTTGATTGGAGTACCACCAGTAATAGTAGATAGATAGATGATAGATAGATAGATAGATAGATAGATAGATAGATAGATAGATGATAGATAGATAGATAGACCCAGGAGAGATCTTCCATCCTGTAGCCCTTGTGAGATAACTGTGAAAAGAAAGCCATCTGTGAACCAGGAAGTGGGACCTCCACCCTTTGCTAGTGCCTAGATCACGAACTTTCTAGCCTCTAACTCTAAGAAATAAATTTCTCTGTTTGACGAATACATTTCTCAGTTTATGAACTTTCTTATAGCAACTCAAAGACAGTATGAAGCCACTCTACGACCCTTACCCACTAGGTGATACAAATCTGAGGTACTTGCTCTACTCTGTCTCCCCGAGTTTCCCACTGGAATGAAACTCCAGTTACCCACTACGAGCTCTTCCTTGTATTTTGATGCCTTTCCTCTTCTGTTTATCTTTCCTTATTCTGCCTCTAGTTCCTACTGGAGTCATATCTTAATCACCACATCAATGCCTTTGAATCCTGTCTTAGGGTCTTCTCTGTGAAGCTATCAAACTCAGATAAATGAACGAATGATGATCAGGCGTGCACCGTTCTCTTGGTGTGTTTTTGTTTTCTCTGCTTTAATGCTTTTTATTCCCAACTCTAACCAGGACTGCTATTTATATGATAAAAGCTGAGCTATGCATTGTATTCACTTTTATTATGTTTTGTTTTCATTATACTATTCAGCCAATTAAATCGCATAGTCTTTATTTTTTGATGATACGCATATATATTTCAATTATTATTTTGTTTTTAATTGATGTGCAATTATACATATTTAGGGAAATAGCATAATATATTTGTGTGTGTACATTAAGTAGTGATCATACAAGGTGTTTAACTTACCCTTTACCTAGATGTTTGTCATTTATTTGTACTGAGAATGCTCAAAATCCTTTTCCCTAGTTATTTTGAAATATACAACACATATTGGTAACTACAGTCACCCTTCCGTGTGATAGAGCACAAGTTTCCAAACCCCGGTCTTTGCTCTAGTCTGCAGCCTTCAAAGAATCTAGCCAGAGGCACAAATGAGGCATGAGTAGCTACGAAGCTCCGCCTCCTGGCAGGACCCTCCTGGCAGGTTCTAAGGCTCCTGCAGATCTGACGAGAGGCAGAGCCTCTCTGCCCAATCTCTGTTCCATCCTACTGCTGCTTGCCCTTTCTGAGCTAACCCCTAACAACTTGTTAGGTAACAAGTACACCCCCACTCAGTGCCCCTCCCCTTCCTTGGGAAAAGTCCCTAGTGTCAAAAGGGTGAGAACCTGAGTCTGATGCAAAATGTTAAATATACAGTGGTTTCTCTAACATGAGAAACCGAAATCACAGTCATTTCATAGAAGTAAATGAGGGGGATTATGGGAACCAGTGGGGTGAGGAGAGTGTGGGAGGGTCAAAATGGGAAAGGGGAAGGGTTTGTAATTTTGTCCTGATATATATGTGCACAAAATACTCAAGTCCACTGTAAACATTATGTATAGCATACACACATATCAATAAAATGGGAGAAGGAAACTGTTGGGAACTGCTGCAATAGAGCATTAGCCAACTATAATTTTATTTCCACACGTCAGTCCCTCCTCACCCCCTTGAGTCCACCTCCCCAGATTTAGTCACTGCTGCTCCACTCTGTCAGATGAGCTTCCATGCATTCCACAGGTAGGTGAGTCATGCAGAAGCCGCCATGTTTTATGTGCCCTGAGCTAAAAATTCCAATAAAAATGAAGTACACAATCCCTGCTTTTAAAAGCTCACCTTTCCCAAAAGAGAAAGGCACAAAATGTTGACATAGTTCAAGAAATAATTTTGGAACTCTCAGATAAGTTGGAATCATCTTTCTTGCCCTCTTAGCCATCTTCAGACTTGCACTGAGCTACATTCTCAGCCTTTTCATTATTATTATTATTAGTAGTAGTAGTAGTAGTAGTAGTAGTAGTAGTAATTTAAGACAGGATCTGAGTCCGTAAATTTCCCAGGATGGATTCAAACTTGTGATTTTTCTGACTCAGCCTCCCAGATTGTAGGGGTCTCCCTCCTGCCTCCCACCAGGACTCTCGGAACAGCCGAGGAAGGGTTGGATGACAGAGTAACATACTCTGGGAGTCGTTTCAATGAAGACTGTCGCATTTTATTTAGGAAGTACAGCAGCTTAAATAGACTGAGGAGGCTACCTTGGGCCATTTAGCAAGGCCTCAACCAGCGGAGTGGGGGGTCACCAAGGGGGAGGAAATGAGTAGAGGAAGTGGCTTAAATTACAATTAGTAACGTTTCTTCATGGGAAGGAAGGAACTCGGCCAAGGTCAGCGATGCTGAGGCCCCTGAAGGCCCCAACACCAGATGATTGGAATACAGGCATCCACCAGCATGACTGGCTGTGCACAGGCCCTAAATCACATGTTTAAGCAATACTCAATTTGCAATGAGAGCAGAGCTACTTGGTCCACCTCTTTAGCATGAACGTGTCTTGACACCAAGATGGTAAGTCTCACCTTGAGCAGGCACAAGGAAAAAGGAGTATTAAAGGATTGTACAAATCAATTACCAGTGACAAACAAACAGCTTTAAATCGGTAATCCACTCAGGGTGAGATAACAGCATCACACTCACTAGTGAAGGGGATTGACTCATAAGAGGAAGATATGGAAAGTTTCCTTCTTTCCTAACTTATATCCACTTGTCAGTTTTAAAGGACCTTAAGCAAAGTCACCTTCAGTACCCAGAAATCAGAAAAAGTGTGTAAAAGTGAGCAGTCCCCTGCCAAATTGGTCATGCTTCCTCTTGTGAAATTTCTTTCAATAATTTGATAAAAGACACGTAGATAGATAATAGATATTGGCTCGATAAGCATGGAGGATTGAAGGATATAAGGTAAATTTGCGATATTTTGCCAATTGTCATCAACAAATTAAAATTAAAATTAAATTTAAACAATTAGGAGTTACGTGAAATTTAGTTTAGGTCTATGGTCAATATTCTTAGGATTGTAGAAGAAAAATAACTCTATTGTCTCCAACATCACTAAGCTATGATGTGACCTTGGTCATAACTAGTGATTATAATTTAAAGATACCAAGTGCTGAGGTCTAAGTCAAAGGGAGCAAAGAAGCTGCCACTCACTTTATAAGAATATGCATTATTTTCCTTGAACAGGTTACTACCAAAGTCTTATGGTCAGACATGGCCTATAATTTGTGCTCCTGAGACTGGGGAATTGAGGGGAGAACATATAAAACTCAACTGGCTTATGTTTTGGATGAGTTGTCAAGACAGTAATACTGTGTTTGTAAAGGAGCTCTGCCGCAGGGCAGCCCTCCGTAAGTAGACAGGGACTAAAGACTCAACACTGTTGCGATACAGAGTTCAGCTTCCAACAGGAAAATAAGTGAGCTCTCTGCATGCATGCACACATGAGCAGTTGAGTACACACACATACACACACACAGCAGGCAAGAGCATCTTAAATCTCTGTACAAAGCTGACAAGCTGACACGATACTTACTTTTCATAGTCAAAAATCTCAGGACTTGGAAATCTGAAGGAGGAGGATTGTAAGCTAAAAGCCAGCCTAGACTAACGTAGTGTAGACCCTTTCTCAAAAAATAAAAAGTTACTGATAATACATAGAGAACTGGCAATGAAAATGAGGTTAAAGTTGATATTATGGCACATGCCCTTTCTATATATCATTGCCAAAAAGGGGCAGGAATTGCTTTGGAAATTGTTTTATTATTTTTAATTACTTATAACAACTTCTCAGAAAATATTAATGAAATAACCATTGTCTCCAACCATTTATCAAACTCAACATCCAAGCTGAAAAACGCTGCCTGTTTTTTGTTCTGTGCTATTCTCGGATGGCATTTCTAAAAGGAAAGAAATTTATAATTCTATCTATTTGAATAGTTTAGGGTATTTATTGCATGTTTGGAGCAGGGGGGAAATAAACAAGAGGCTTAGCAAACTCCTTTGTGACAGGGAAGGTGCTTGCACTGAATCAGGCTGTTGAAGTGAACGCTATCTTTCTTCCTCCTGAGTGCGTTCAGTACCTCACACATAGCTAATAAAATGTTGCCTAGAAGCGGTCATTAGAATAGCAACTTTAGTAAATAAGAATGAGTCACAGTTTGTAGTGTACCAACTCTTTGAAGGGAATATTTCGAAGTACAATTTACATAAACTAATTAAAGACAACCCCAACAAATTTGTTTACAAGATAATATCAAGCCATGGTCTCCTATAACCAGAAAACTAACAGTCCAGAAGTTTGTAAATATTTACACAGAAAGTCTGAGACAAATGCTTCGTCGCAATAAACATTGTACATCCACAATTTGGGTACTATGTTCGTTTAAGCATATTGGCCAGGTAAAGGAAGCACTAGCAATCTTCTATACACTGAGAGAAAGAAAGAAAGAGAGAGAGAGAGAGAGAGAGAGAGAGAGAGAGAAAACAGAAAGAAAAATACCTCAAGCACAACTTTGTCCCTGATACTGCAATATTCTGCAAGAATATTATAAAACATAAGAGGTAAAAAAACATGCACATGTAAGGTACATAGTGAAGATTTTCCCTTCACAGGCAGAGACAGTAAGGATTGTTAAGGACTGTAAGGACTGTTTTGAGACTGATACAGGGTAACTTATTATTACTTCTATAATTTTTAAAAATCTTATAAAAACAACTTATTTTTTATTTTAGATTCAATCAACTTCTATTTGTCAATTTCCAGTTAGGAAATCTATGAATCGCTTTGGCTTTTTAAAAATAGTGCTAAAAATTTTTCTTACTTTGACTCCTTTGCCATTTTAACTCGAATTTCAAAAGATCCCATCTAACACCCAGCCCAACACCAAAGACACAAGAGGCAAAGTGACTAGCTCTGTCCCTTGACTACTGGGAAATGAACCTCACTCAGCTAGAACAGGTACCTGATAGTCCCCCTGTGAGGACCTGGACAAGTGACTGTCTTTCTGGTGCAGACAGGGCAGCAAATGACAAGCACACTATGAACAGCAATAAAATGCAGTTAGCAGGGAATTCATTTTGAAATTTTCAAATGGAGCTAATCTTCATCGTCTCTGCTAGGGTGGTAAAAGAGAAAGTCAGACTGTATTAACATCAGCTCTCCTAAAACTATCAGTGACATGGCCACTTCAGTTGTTGAGAAGTATACCGAGTATACAGATTCTTTTTAAACCAATATTTAACGTAGCTTTCTGAAAATATTACATATGCTGTGAATCATCCTATGACATGGGGCAATATCAACAACTGATATAACTTCGACTTTGAAAATTAAGTGTGAAGGGTGTACTAGCCCATTAAAAATGTGTATTATCCAGCTGTAACAACAATATTCAAGCAATTAGGTGAGGCAAAGCTGGCAGACAGCTTTGACCACGACTGCGGCCTTGACCGGAGGTTCACTGCAGTCATTTGCAGCAGAGGAGGTAGGGCAGTTGTTAGAAACGGGTTTCCAAGGAAGAAATCAAGAGATGTATTACTGCTGAGATACATATTTTCACGGGAAACAGCAAGTCAACAGTAGTTGAATAACACTATTGATGGAATAATTACAATATCAACTATACATAATCAGTGGGTGGCAGCCCAGCAGGGTTCACACAGGGAGATTGCACACACAGACTGGAAACTGCAATCCTTTTATTAGAAAATTCTATCCTACTCGAAACCTCCAAAAACCAGCCAATCATCAAACAAATGAAAAAACAGTAAGAATTTATGGCAGTACACATAGACATAGATTACAAAAACCATGCTAAACATTACCACTATGGTTTAGAAAATTCAGTTTATCGTTAGTGAGAAAAATGACAATAATTCTCCAATTGGATTTCAGAAGGAAAGAGGAAAAAAGGACACCTGAATTCTGAGATAGAAGTAGTTGTACACAGGAATGATCAGGATTTTTTAGAGAGATAGGGAGAAAAAAAATTGAACCACAGTATTAACTTCTAGAACATTTTTAAGAGAATATTGCTCTACACAGTAGCACTTCTTCTGATGAGAAAAATATTTTAAATCTCTCCTGTCCAATAGTACAGACATACTTGGCTGTGGAGCACTTGCATTGTGACTAGGGCAACTGAGAAAGTGATTTTAATTTTATTTAATTTCAATTAATTAAAATTTAAATTTAAGTGGCCACATGAGGCCAGTGGCATCAGTATTAAACAGCACAGCTCTAGAGAGTAGGGAATCATTGTAAGTTTAAAAGAAATGACAAGATAAAAATCAAGTTTTAAGTAAATTAATTTGGTAGGAATATTTAGGAAAGTTTGAGAAGAAATCAAAAATTCTCTTGACATTATATTGAATTTATGAATAGATCTTGAGGGACTAACATCTTTACAATATTACCCTTCTAATCGTGAATGAAATGGAATACACTATCTTTAGATTTTCTGATTTTTAAATACCTTTCAACAAAATTTATGCGTTTTTGACAACACAGTTCATAATAATAAAATTGTTGAAAGACTCTAAATGTTCATCATCAAAATTTAATGAGTATGGAAAATTGTACTGCAAACAAAGCCAAAAAATTGTAAGTGTATACAACATTACTAATAATATTAAATATAGGGGTACATAGTATTACTTCATTCAACAATATACAATAATAGATGAAAAATTTTATTGCATGCATAGGAAAAACATACAAAAAAGCAAAGAAATGGCTTATCAGGATGACAGTTCCCTCTCCATGGAAAGAATATGGTAGTTTCTGGGATTATAATTAATATAAATTTTTCTCAATTTAGTCTAGTGCTACAGGCACGGTTCTTCCTTAGGCGATAAGAATATGTTTCATTTCCTTTAGGAATTCCATCACAATATTTAAAGAAAAAAAATAAAATAAAATTTAGGTGAAGCAAACCAAAATTAAAATCATCAGAATAAAAAGGAGATGAAGAAATTGTAGAACAGGGCCACAAATTCTCTGTAGGTCTTCCCATTGGAGACACAAGGCCAAGTTCTTTCTCAAACCACTACATCTTCACTGCCTTCATGATTTACCTTTCCCAACAGGACATGAGCAAATTTGATAAAAGTAATGTTACTTTTTTAAAATTTGGGGCTCCCTTGTGTTTTTCCTTTGCTCTTGGAAATCAGCTACCATTGGAAGAGGCCCAGTGTTCTAGATGCTGGATGCACATCTAGTGTCTATTGCCTGGCATTGCTCATCAGTTCAGCCAATCACAGAAATGGGAGTGAAAGCCGTCTGGTAGTATGCAAAAAAAAAAAAAAGGAAATTAATTTTGTTACAATACTTTGAGCAATATGAGGTATAAGCTTTGAAAGATCGTGTGACACCAGTAGTGTCATTCTTACAAGCAATCGGTATGGAAATTGCAGCCAAATGAACTAAGTCATCCTGAGTAAGGACGTCAGTTACAGAGGCAAGGAAAGAAAATGACCCTGGAGGAAGTGAAGAGGAAGCTTAAAAGTGAAGAAAATGTTTTCAAAAACTGAGATTCAGCAAATGTCTAATAGAGATCAAAGATTTCTAATAATAGAAAGATCAAAGATTTTAGGAACTGAGGAAAGATCCTGGATGTATTTTAGCATTTGCAGTGCTTTTAAATATCATTAACTATAATATCAGTATTCTTTCATTTACAGGATGTTGTGTAATTATTGTTAATACAACTGAACAGATTAGATATGTGCATCTTATCATAGATAGAGCGTACCTTAAACTTGCTCTGTATGGTGCTCTTCTAATATTCCTTCACGTGATTTTCACTAATTTCTATTCTTCCTTGAAGTATCTTAACAGCTATTTGAACAAAATGCATGTTACTGAAAACAAAGAAAATCTAATTTTCATATTAAAGTTGTCAATAGAAAAGAAATTTTCAACTAGGAAAAGGAAAAAGAACATAATTCCCGAGCAATGGCAATATGATTTTTGGTGTTCATTGGTATTAATAATAGTAATATATCAATTAACAATGTATTCTGGAAAGTCACCAGAAAATTTTATGCCAGTAGATCATATGAAAGAGAATGTTTTAAAAACTTAAGGGCAAATTACCTATCTATCTATCTATCTACCTACCTACCTACCTATCTTCTTAAATTATTTTTTTTAATTTTGTACAGGGAATTGAGCTTATGGCTTTCACACTGAGCTATACCCCCATACTTTTTCAAATTTTATTTTTATTTTTGATTTTTTAGACAGTGTATCACAAAGTGTTTAAATTGCTCAGGCTGGGCTCAGACTTGTAATCTTTAAATGCTGGGATTAGAGCCATACACCTCCAGGCTCACTAAAGATATCGTTATAATGAATTTAGAACTATTTTTGCTTAGGTTATTATAAGACTCTCTTTGTATATAGTTAGATATAAATAAGGTTTATTAGTCTTAAATATTTTTCATCATTTACAATAGAAGAAAGCACTGCCAAAATACTTTGTTATGGTCTATAGTTTTTATGCTGTGAAAACTCATAAATTTTCTTTAATATTATTATTTGCAATTGTATCATAAGCTATAAATGCTTTTCTGTGTCAAAAGTCATAGAATTGAGGAAAATTTGCTACAAATTGGTTATCATTTATCCTGCTTGACACCCTTAATATCTTATTTTATACGTACATAATATAGCAATTGTGAGTCTACTTTTCTTGGCTAATATCATATTTTCCAGTAGTAAAAAGAGTCTGATGCCAAGTGAGCTCACTGAGGCCAAAATAGTGATAATCGCAGAGCAGCTGATTCTTGATTGATAAAAGGAAACACTTAGCTCCTCAAAGGAAAAAAGACTTCAAAAGAGACACATATATTAAAATAAAAGACTGTGTCAGTGTTCCCTGTGTTTCATAAATTTCTAAAGAATATCATCCTAGGTAAAATTAATATTGGCATATGTCACTGCAGTGGCTTAGGATTTTTTTAAAAATGAGAAGACATGAAGCTTTGTGTGTGTTAATATTGGTATTTTTAAAATAAAATATCCACACGTCTAATGTATAATGGTGACTTCCCTGACCACTTTTTCGAACTGTACACGTAATGAACTTGAAGCAAGGATATTTGGCAAATAAAACTGAATCAATGTGATTAGTTGAATCATTTTAATAATTTGACACATACGACGTGCTTGCATGAAAGCTATCACTTTGTTATGCTTAGAAAAACAGTAAATATTTTCTATATCTGTTACCGAAGTGTTTTTCATTTGGAAAGTGTGCTATAAAATAATTGTCATTTTTACCAGTTGCTCTCTGTTCTTTTTTTTTTTTCATTTTAAAATCAGATGTTTAAGAGTTCTAGAATTCGAATTCAACAATTTCAGTGGTAGATTTACAAAGAGAAAATTTGCCTGTGCTATTTGAGACGCTTCTATTTTTTACGTTATTTACTATCTAATTCTTAGAAGAGCTTTTCCACAAAGGACCTAACGGAGAGGGGTAGAGGATTGTCTAAAGGCAACCAGACCAAGGGCGGAAGAGATCACAGCATTTAGGAAAGAGAAAGGCAGGTTCTGCGGAAACGGGTAGGAAGAGGTTGGAACCAAGCATGAAAGGAAACAGAAACATTGTGAATTTCAGAATTCTGAGCCGAGGGATCCTTGGGGACCATTCCCGGATCCACAGTGGGGCTGTGAGCCACAAGGCCTGTGTGCCACTTCCTGTCACGTTAGAACACTGGGGCAGAGCCCACCCAATAAATCTAATCCTGTCAAGCCTGACCTGTACACCGGATGTACTTACTTTTTGCTCGATTTCGAAGTCTGAACCTGAGTTCACTGTCAACGCAGGTGTCGCTTCAGTCAGTAACCTTCAGCACAGGCTCAAAATGGTAAGCTACTTTCTGTTGCCTGTACTTCAGAATGTGCCACTTGCATCTTTGTTTAAGAAAAAAAAAAAAAAAAAAAAAAAACCCTACCATTATCTATGGCAAACTTTGCGTTTGCACCAACCCATATCAGCTCTTCATTTCTCCACCACCATCAAGATAAAGCCTTACCGATAAGACTAAAAGGTGTAAATTTTAGGTCAATTTTAGGCGCTAGAGAACAGAGGTTTCTTTTGTAATGCCCCCCCCCCCCCCCCCCCCGCAACCCCCCCAACAGGTCCAGGATGGTAAGATTGCAAAAGGCGCGACTTGGAAGGTGATGTTTTGACAAAACCAGCTCGGTTGTTTGGAAGCAGCCCTGCAGCAGGAGCTCTGAATTGGGGCCTTGCGGGGTTTCTAATGCAGATAGAACTTCATGATATATTTAAATCCTTTTCCGCAAACATTTCCCCTGATTTGTTGCCAAGCCGTCACTGAATTTAGTAATCCAGACAGATTACCAGAGGGGGCCTATTTTTAGGATCCTTCTGTTGCTGTGGCAGTTGCGGCTGATCGGATTACGGCTCTATCCTACCCATGTAAAATGCATTGATGCTCCAAGAGAAACCTGCGCTCCACTCCTGTAATTACAATGTCAGACTCGTGGCTGGATATTTCGGTCTGAATTTATTTTGTAGCTCCGCTGTGGCCAATCCATTATTAACTCATGAGATGGTGTGCTGTCTCCCAGTTTTGCTGTGTGACTTCCGAACTAGCTCACTATTGTTTGCGTGTGCGTGCACGCGTGCGTGTGTATGTGTGTTTGTGTGTGTTGGGGGGAGGATGGATGATAGTAAATGCATCCCGTGGGTCACAGAGGACATACATAATTTCTCTGATTCTGAGGGCAAAAAATAACGAAACCCAGACATTTCCCTTTCCTGTAAATGACAATATCGCCATCTAGTGGCGAATGGAACCTTAATCATGCTGTGAGGAATAGAGGCGTTTACAAATTCGTCTCCCGGTGTACGTGGTGTTTGGCATTTACAATGTAAGGGTTTTCCTTGGCGATGTTCACAGAAAAACATTGGAGCCCACCCTGCAGTCTTTTCAAGGTATAAGATCTTGTACTGACCGTAGAGGAAGTTTATCCACCGCTGTCTCCAGATACCTGGTTACGCACACTTTGTGTTTCAGAACAATTTATCCTCGTGATTTTCACAAAGAACTGAAAGAGGAGTAGTTAGGAAGTGTAAAAAAATGTCAAATTGAATTAATTTCATATACGGCCTTGTAGTTTATCTAAGAAGTAAATTACCCAACAAATTGTACATCTAATAGATGATCTATCATCGATTTCATAGTAATCATACGAGTATATATTATACAAAGATAACCAAATAAATGACATTTTACTTGAAGAAATAAAGGCTAAATCAAGATATTGAGGTTTTTTTCTGTTTCATAACTTATTGCAGCCTCAATAAAAAAGTGTTTGCAATATGAAGCCAGTAATTTAAGGATGCTTTTTACAAAAGTCTTGATTACTTTACAGCTACTTGTTAATGTAACTGTGAGATTATTTTAACTAATGTTCCAACTCATATCCAATTATACAGCTGTGGTAACTAATTTATTTACATGAGAGTTAAGTACATAGTCCACAGACAGAAACCGGATTCAATGAGTTAGCCGCTAGACACAACCGGAGCCACCAGGGGGCGACATGTTACCATTCCTCACTGCTTTATACTTGGAGAGCTTTAATTCTGACTTTGTAGATTTTTTTTCTTTCCAGGGGTATTCCAGAATATCAGATCATAATGTGAAATTCCAAGTATACATGGAGTCTTTTCTGAGACTATAAAACTATAATGTGTAATTGAAAGAACCTGATATCAAAGTACCTGAGAATCTGAATGTGTCAGTAATTTTGACAAAGCTTTTATCCAGTTTATGGCAATGTCCACGGATTTCTTTTCTGTTGGTCATTGTTTTGCTCTCTCCTTTCTATATTTGTTTCCATGTCTTTCTCTTTTTTCCTTCTTTTTCCCCGTCTTTCTCCCTTCCTTCTTTTCTTTTGCTATTTTTTTCATGATTTAAAATTTTATCTTTCCTTACTCTTTGTATTTCTTCCTCACTCCCAGCACTCTTTCTTGGCTTCCATCTCCTATGAAACACTCTCATAATATTAATAGCCACAAGAATAAAGGGTAAACAATATTTGTTCATTTGTGTCTTGCTATGAAGGTCTCATCTAATCATTTAAACCTCACGGTTGTAATTGTGCAGTAGATCTAGATAGATGAATAAATTGAGAAACATTATTAAGTAAAACGAATCCAGAAAATATTTTCTGCGTATGCTGTCTGTGATCAAAAAGGAACCGGGACAAAATCACATATTCTCATGGAATTTAGGTTCTACAAAGATGGAACCTGAATTGGTTCCACCGATGTTGGGAGGCATGCCAAGTCATCTGGTCCGGCCAGGCCATGGCAACTGTGAGCAGGGCTTAAAATGTGATGCGTTTGGGGGCCTTTCTCAAAGTTACATAGCAGGCTAATTTCTTACTTGATAGTCTTATATGGTCTACAAATGGTATTATAAATACACATATTGCCAAGGCAGAAAAAGGTTTCCCACCCATCTAAAGTATTAAGAAGTTAATGAGTTGTCAAAGGCCTAAAGTGCTTTTAACATGGCTCTAAGAATGAATGTAAGCCCTGATGAGGCTTAACTTTCTAGAATGTGTTTATGCATGTCTTATAAAATCCAAATGCAAAGCTCAAACTGATCATCCTAATAATACTGTAGCAATAAAAAAAAAAACATAATGCCTTTGTCCTTTCTCTTGGATAGTGTCAGAACTAAACAAAATTCACTGTGAAGTCAATGCTCAGGTCAGACACAAGGATAATGTTGTTAATTTGTGTGTTTTGATACTTTTTCGCTGGTTTTGTAAAATAATCCTTTTTAAAGGAAACACATGATGAAATAGTCATTGGTAAATGAGCATTAGCTTTAAAGCTGTTTATTAAAGGTTCCGAAAGCTCTCTCTCTCTCTCTCTCTCTCTCTCTCTCTCTCTCTCTCTGTGTGTGTGTGTGTGTGTGTGTGTGTGTAGAAAGAAGACACAAAGAAATAAAATATTAAAATTCAGTTATGTGAAACAAAGGTACATGAGATTCTTCTTATAACTTTTTTGTAAGTCTGAAACCTCATCTGTTTGGACTGAGATTAAACATACTTCCTAGCATTACAACCATTAGAAATGTCAGTTTGGAATTGGTGAGTTTCAACAAACAATCAGAACCAACTGTTTGATATTATAACCTAAGTATGTGTTTTTCATTCAACTTTTAATTAATAAAATGAACTTGTAAGTCAAGGGAAAAATAAAGTATCTGAGTGTTATGTTTCGGCTAAAGGAGACACTTCAAAATGATGCTAGTAAGCTTCCAAAAAAGTAGATCTGAACACAGAGGTTTTCCCTTTCTCCTTCCTACAGTCCCCCTGAAATTTAAGTCAACACGTTCAGGAAGAATCAACTACTTACAATGAAAAAGCAAGAAAAAATATCAACCTGCACATTAATTTTGAATTTCTATAATCTAGAACATTAATAACCTCTTATTGAAGGACAAATTATGATATAAGTGGCAACTAAAAATGTGTAGAAAGCAATTTTAAAAAAAAGATGACAACCATTTCTTTCTATGAAATCCCAATATGGCCGCACTGAAAGTGAGAGAGATGGAGTGTTCAATGGACAGTATTAGAGAAAGGCTAAATATAGAATGGTTGAGCCTCCATGTTTGCAACTGACTAAAATATATACTCAAATAATCTCACAGAAGGAAAAGAAAATCCTGTGTGTGTCTACCCAAACATCTGAACAATAACCAAAAGATTCCAAAGTTGTAGTGCATGAGTCTTGATATTTTAAGCCTCTTGGTCAAATCTACCTCTAAACTTCCTGTTATGAGCAAAGGATAGACCTTTATTTCTTTAAAACATAACAATAAATACAAAGATTTTATTTTATTACCTGAAGCTAAAAACTTTCCCAAAAAAGGCACCTAAATGTGCAAGTGCAATTATTAGAAACACTCAAGAATAATGGCATAATTAGCAAACCTTAAGAGTAGGTGGTGCCAGAGACATGGATAAAGAAAGACAATATTTTCACCTCTTGCAATTAGGGAAGTTAATACATACTTCTAAGGTTAAATAAAAAGCACAGCTGTGTGTTTCCAGTAAGGTCTATGGAGTTCAGCTGCCTGAAGAAGTAGCAAGGCGGTTTGAATGCATTTCCTTGTGGAGCACCGTCTCTTTCTAACAATAGAAAATATAACTGGATATTTAGCACAACATTGGCTTCTGTGATTTGAATGAACTTCAAATAAAAATCGTACAAAATAACATGATGAGCACATGAGATGGAAGAAGATATCATAGGAGATGATACGTCATTTTCTTAATTTAATAACGTCTATATTTACCTCTACAAACAAAAGTACACAAAGAATTTAGTACAATTATTGCATGTTTTTTTGCATTTTTTTCCTTGAAGGACGGGAAAACATTCTGAAGGAAGCAAGATTTTTTGAATTTTCTTTTTTGTACAGCCAGAAGGAATAAAATACTCCCAAAGTTAAAAACAACTATTATTTATGGCAGATTTTAAATAGTAAGATCCCTGGAAAGAAGTAATCAAAAATGATCTGATCTCTTATACATCACCAGGTTCTTTTCCCTTTACATGTCTATTTTCAAGTATCTGTTTTCGTGTCTTCCTTCTATGCCAAACAGACATCCTTGATTTAATGCTTATGGTCTCAAGCATTAGAAAATGTCCGTCTAGTGCGTGAACTGACCATAGACAATCTGCACAATAATGCCGACAAATAATTGGTATAGCACCAGCAGGCAAGACGCAAAGAGCATTTAAAAGCAAGAGTCCTTCATTATAAGACTGTTTCCTAAACTTGTTTATAATTTGTAGATGTATTAACTAATTCTCACTGGTAGTTTGGCTGTTAAAATTCAGAGGAATTCCTTTGTTAGTAAATGTTGCTCGTTTTTTTTCTGTTTTGAATAATAATCTTTGCCAAGTAACTGGTGTCCTCACAAGCTTCTGTGTGCTGCCAGTGCAAAGGGTGACCCTGGTGAGTGTCTGTCATCTTTCTCTGTCCCTCACAGGCTTATTCGCTTCTTCTACACACCTGGAATTCCAGGAAGAAGGAGGACATGGGGACCTTGTCCTGGGATCAGCCAAGTCCAGAGGTAGTAAGAGCTCTGGGAGGTCAGTGCCCACACATCAAATTACAAGGGCACTAAAATATAAATGTAAGATTAAAATATGTAACCAGAAGCTACTGAATGACCTTGAGTATTCCAAGGGAAGTCACCAGAGACAACAAAAATAAGACTTATGATCAGATAGCTCAATGCAAATTAAAAAAGAAAGAATTGGAAAGAGAACTGGGAGGACACTAGAGGATGACGTCACAAAAGGAGGAGAAAATATAAGCGAACTGTTGGATGCAGCAAAAGGAAGGAGGCCTGAGAAGGGTCATTTGTTGCTGATAAGGTGACTAACGTTTGTCCAAGGCCACTCCGTCAGCAGAATGGCAAGGAAGAACATTGAGTGAATGAGCAGAGAAGATCACCAGAACTTTCCATGAGGGGACAAAGAAATGCTTGTGTAATACCTAAAATTGTATTCTGTAAACCTTACACAAAGTAAAATTGAATTCAAGAAAAAGAAGCTCATTTTTAAAGCTGTTTCAAGTAAAAACAACATCATGTGACCCTATCATGTATGGGTGGGTTTGTTTCCCCCTTTGTTGTTATTTTTTGTTCTTTCATATTCTTTTAAAAATGTTTTTTTGGCAGTCTGTGCTGAGAGCTGAGAGCCGAGGTAGGCGGGTGCCCGTGCCGGGCACGTGGGATGAGGTAGTACAGTCCGAGGGGTCGGCGGTTCGATGGTTCAGTCCAACGGCCTCTGAGCCCGGAGCTCACTGCGGCTGAGGAGCAGGCACCGCAATGGCCGCCATGGCTTAGGGCAGCACCCTGTCCGACTCTCAGCACGCCGGGCGCCTGCTGCGAGCACTCAGCTCTCTCCGTGACGAGTCCCGCTTCTGCGATGCGCTCCTGGTCCTTGATGGAGGGGAGATCCTGGTTCAGAAGAACATCCTGGCAGTGGCCAGCCCGTACATCAGGACAATGTTAAACTATCACCCGCCAAAAGATGATAGGGCCATTTACAGGATCGAACTTGAAGGGATATCGGTAGTGGTTATGCGGGGGATCCTGGATCACATCTTCAGTGGGCAGATCAGACTAAGGGAGGACACGATCCAACACGTGCTGCAGGCCGCGGACCTGCTGCTGCTCACCGACCTGAAGGCGCTGTGCAGAGTTCCTGGAGGGCTGCATCGACGCCGAGAACTGCATCGGCATCCGGGACTTCGCCCTCCATTACTGCCTGCCCCACCTCCACTATCTGGCCACCGAGTACCTGGAGACACACTTCCGGGACGTCAGCACCGCTGAGGAGTTCCTGGAACTGCATCCCCAGAAGCTCAAAGAAGTGATTTCTCTTGAGAAATTGAACGTTGACAAAGAAAGATACGTGCTTGAAGCAGTGACCCGATGGATAGAACAGGACACCAAAAGAAGCAAGGTACACATGAAGGACCTCGTGTTGGCACTGTGGGTTTCAGGGATCGACCGCAGTTACTTACAGGAACAGATGCTGAACAAACCACTGGTGCGAGATATTGTCAAAGAGTGCAGGAACATCTCCCTGAGCAGGTGGCAGAGGGGCGAGCGGATGCTGGCCGACTGCAAGCCCCGTGGCTACTCCGAGGTTCACAGAAACCCACGGCAGCAACGCGATGCCTGTGCACCCTCTACAACCCTAAGCGGATGGTTTGGATCAATCTGGCCCCTCTGAGCGTGCCAAGAGTTAACCATAGTGTTCTTGCGGCAGGAGGATTCTCGTTTGTATTCGGGGGCCAAGATGAAAAGAAGCAGTCGCTGAGCTCAGGAGAAAGGTATGGCCCAGATGCAAAAACGTGGACTGTGCTGCCGCCCATGAGTGAAGCCAGGCACAGCTTTGGAATTGTGGGTAAAGATGGGATGCTGTATGTTCTAGGCGGGGAGGACGGCGAGAAAGGGCTCGTGTCTATGGAGTGCTACGACATCTCCTCCAAAACCTGGACCAGGCAGCCCAACCTGACTATGGTTAGAAAGATTGGCTGCTATGCAGCCATGAAAAAGAAGATCTATGCCACGGGTGGGAGGTCCCATGGCAAGCTGTTTGAATCTGTGGAATGCTATGATCCCAGAACCCAGGGGTGGACTGTAATCTGTCCCCTGAAAGAGAAGAGGGTTGGAGCTGTGGCCTGTGGAGTTGCCATGGAACTGTAAGTTTTCGGGGGAGTCCGACGTCGTGAGAACGTTCACGGTAGTGAAATGGTCACCTGCAAGCCCGAGTTCTACCATGATGAGTTTAAAAGGTGGACGTATCTTAATGACCACAACTTCTGCACCCCTTCCAGTTCCTCTGTTGTTTATGGGGCTGTAGCCATAGGAGCCAGTGTTTATGTTATCGGAGACCTCAAGACAGGTACCAGCTATGACTACATGCGTGAGTTTAAAAGAAGCACAGGGACCTGGCACCACACGAAGTCACTTCTTCCTTCTGACCCTTGCCACACTGGGTGTGCAGCCTTACGAATTGCAAATTGTAAGCTCTTTCACCTGCAGATTCAGCAAAGCTTATTACATATCCGTGTTCCTTGAACTTGAATAGGTGGCAGAGCGGGACGTGTGAACTTGCCCCATGTGCAGCATACCATAGCTGGACATGGGAGAGCTGAGGTGCCCCTGGAACTCGGTGTGTGTGCTGTGCTTTGGTTGGTGACTCTGCAGTGGCCCCATAATGCTTAGAAGCTTGAGCTTCTGCTCAGGTTTGGAGACCATGCAACTTGGCGGATTACCTGGAAGGACTCAGTTCCTCCAGTTAGGTATGTCCAGAGACCATGGAGACTGGTAAATACCAACAGGAGGTTGTGTGAATAGGTTCAGTATATGATGTCCAAGGGAGAACATCCCAAGGTACACGTTCCTGAAGGGAACATATATCTAACTGCTATGTTCCGGTATGTGGATTTGGAGAACAAAAACAAAAGTATATGCAGATCAGTATATCCAAACGTACTAAGCTTGCCTCTGTACAGCACTTGGAAAGACGGCTCTTGCCTGGACCTCTGCAGTGAGCTCCGTGGTGTGCCCACAATCTCAGATCAGACTCTATGCCAGGCAGTCTCTGGATATTTCCAGTGCTCTGTCCTAGGAGTCTTTCTAAAACCATGTTACGATGAACTGAAACTAAGATTGTCTCTTTTGTAAGGTTCTATTTTCATAATGGAAAGATTCCGTGAACTGTTGAGGCAGGTTGCAGCCCCACGTGAAGGTGAGGAGCTGCTGACTGCTGTGTTTCTTTCCATTAAGATCCACCATACCTTTAACATGACTCGGAAAACCCAGAACACAGACGTTCTCTAGAACCACATGAAGTGATAGCCGGAGTCGGGGGAAGGGACAGGGAGGGGTGGGAGGGCAGAAAATGGGAAGGGATTGTAAAGTCGATTTGATACATATGTGCACGAAATGCCCAGATTCATTGTAAATACTATGTATTACATTTGTGTGTTAATAAAAACAGTGGGAGAAAATAAAAAAATAAAATATCCAACTACATATTGTAACTATCAAAAAAAAAAAAATCCACCATGCCTTCACTATGCGGTGCCCCTTTCAAAGGTGCAGAGGATCTTGAGCAGTCCCTTCCCAGGTGATGAAAATTATTTTCTAAGTAGGAGGAGATTAGCAGGCAGGAGACTTTAGAAAAGAAAGATCTGAGTAAGGCGAATAATAAAGGTCTGCTATGAGTTTTTTTTTAAATTTGTATTTTTATGGGCACAATTTTCATATGTCCTGGACTATATTGTAATCATTATACGTGTTTTCTAGTTATAGCACAATTTATTTAATTCTTTACACTCAGATATACACAAATCATGACAGTCGGCCATCTTCTTCGTGATTCCTAAGAGTGCACACCTCAGTGAGTTTCCACTTCCACATTGTTATGCACTTAGGAGGAAGTTTTCAAACATTACCACTGGATGGCGGTAGAGATCAGACTTGAACTAAAAACTAGGTGCAAAATGTTCAATTTGTAAATAAAACATGATACTGTATTTTGGAAATTGATATAAAATTTGCATTGCCAAATTCTTTAGTTAATACATATCTAAAGCATGCTAACATAATGATTGGAGAATAGAAATTTTCAAGATTTCTACACAACATGAAAATCATGCCAAAAATATCACAGCCCCATTTTACGATTTTGTTAGAAAACATATTTCCCCTAGCTCGTAAAACTATGGCTTTTTTCATTTACTAACTTAGAGTTTTTAGTTCTATATATTTTTCCATTTTCCTGGAACAATTGACTAAAATAAAATAATATTAAGATAGCATATAATAACAATAGTTATAATTTTAGATAGGGTCTTTTTCGATACTCCAGACTAGTCTTGAACTCACTATGTAGCCCCGGCTGGCCTCTAATTCAGGGGAATCCTCCTGCTTGAGTCTCCAAAGAGTGCTGGGATTACAAGGGTGTGCCACCATGACCGGCTTGTGTGGTACTGGGGGTTTGAAGCCAGGGCCTTGCACTTGTTAGACATGCACTCTAATCACTGAGCTATGCCTCCAGTCCTAGCATACAATAATTCTTGTGTAGTAATTATACATTGAATATTTTTAATAACAGGTTATTTATAATTAAAAATACTCTCACATTTCCTCATTTCTGTACCAGCATTTTATTTTAGAAAGACAGCATTCTTGAGTATCAAATGTGAATGTTATAAGACATTTTAATTGGTTTGCGTACTAAACATGACCACTTTTGTATTTGGTCAGAATCCAGGGAACCGGTGACATCCATCGAGGCATATTTACATATTTACCTGCAAGAAAGAGCCACAGAAATGGGATAAATTAGTGACCATCCCTATGGGTCAGCAGTTTCTCCTCTCCGCTGTTCTGATGTCATTTTCCACTGAACAGTCCAATGATCCACTCATTACTTAATGGACGTGTCTAATGCTGTCTTAGCTTTGGTGGCATCAAAAGTCATGAGTATATATTACGCCACTGTGTTTGTATAAAAATTCCTCAAATGTTTAAAAGAGGGTGGAAAAGAGCTAGTGAGGAGAAAGATGAATAGTGCTCTTGAACAAGATGAGCTTCATATGCGGACTTTTCCCATTGACTCTATTCCTCAGAGAATAATGAGACGCAATGAGCAAAATGTATCCACTTTAAAATCTTAGCCTCCAGTTCCTTTATTAGGATGTCAGCATTTTCATCTTAACTGTAAGTGCTTTTTGTTTGATGTTCTTTATCTCAGAAATTGTCACAAATTCACCCAAAACATAAATTAATATTGTTATAGTTTATATCTCAATTGATCCTCAAAGCCTCACAGGTTCAAGGCTTAGTCCCCGTCTGGTGAAGGTATTGAGAGGTTCTGGAAGCTTTAGAGGTGGGGTCTAGTTGGAAAGGTGGCTCACTGGAGATGTGCCTTTCACGGGTGTATTTTGTGCCTAAACCCCTTCACTCTCTCTCTTTCTGTTGCCAAGGCACCGTAAGATGCGCAGTTTTGTTTCATCGATATCCTTCTCCTGTGACATTGTGCCTCCTCCCAACCCAGACTGAAACCTCTGAAACTGTGAGGTAAAATAAGCCTCTCCTCATTTATTTTCTCAGATATTTTGTCATAATGACAGAAAGCTAATGAAAGATTCATTTGTAAATTAAAAAATCAGAAAAACCTATCATATGACTAAATCATACATTTCCCCCAAATCATGGCTTATTTGTACAGCAAGTATACACCCATTGATTTTGACTGTGGCACTTCTCCCAAGCTACCCCACACTACAAGGAAAGTTTAACTTTGTGTCCTTGGAATCTAATAATGGCAGTCTCTGGAAGAACTAACTGTTGATCTCTCACAACTCAAGTTAACCAACTGTGGACTGGACTCCAATATCCACAATCCCACAGATGGAAAAGGTATTGACCGGCAAACAGAGGAGTCAGAGAACTCAGCCAGAGACCTCAATCCTTTCATTTTACAATGATACTCTTTCCCCCAATATGCTCAAAAATTGTTATAGCCAGAAGAGGGAAAGGTGAGAGAGAAATTGATTTAGCTATTCTTCCTCAATAAAGGGAAGAATACATAAATGTAAATTATCACATCAGATTAGTAGTTATAACTGATGGCATAAAAGATCAAATCCCCTTCCCAAACCTGGTAAGAGAGTTCCTGAGCAATAGATTATTGTGAAGCAAAACAACCGACCATCGGGGTTGCCCCAGGGCAAAAGAGGTAACGTGTGTCTCCACACAGGGCTTTGGGATCAAAACAATCCACTTTGGGTTACCGGTCTACTCTCATCTTACTGAAATTCTTAGTTTATGGACAAGGACTTTCTACATTTTCATTTCACATTAGCACTCAAGTTATGAGGCCATTTTTGCCTAGACTGGCTTTGTCTTTTCAAATTATGGAGTCTTTTCAATGTATTATCCCAGTGTAGATAAGTCACTGCTTGTATTACTTTTCCTTCTTTCTTTCTTTCCTCCTGTCCTTTCATTTTTCTCTTTTCTTTCCTCTTTTTCTTTCATTTTTTCTTCCTATATCTCTTTTCTTTTTGAAAATGAACTTAAAGATGATTTTTTTCCTCACGGACTGTGTGGCTAAGTCTTTGAGCACTTCCTTGTTCAGTGTTTCCCATAGTAATAGGTTTGGAAAGGCTGAAGCAGACACCTAGACTGGAGCAGTCGCTCCGTGGCGTAGCCCTTTCCCCGTAGCATGTCTGAGGCCATACCTTCCATCCAGTATCATGATAATTTTTAAAAAGTCAAAGTAATTTTTAAATATCATTCCAAATGTGGAGAATCTAAAGGGAAGACATGAGAAGCTATATAAACCAGAATGAAGATGTTCAAACGTATACGTTTAGGCATTTGAAATCAACAGCTGGTTCGCTTTCTGCCAACACAGACTTCCGAGTTGTTACAATCCCATGAGTTTCTAGTTAGGACAAGAACCGCCAGTTTGTTTCCAATAGCTTGGCCAGAGCTTGCCTTCTTCCCAGACATGCTGTTGAGTTGAGGACTGAGCTTCCCTGAAGCCTGTTTCTATGGTTCCCTCTGCTGGAAACTTAGGGGGGAAAAAAGTGTAAAAATGCAACTTTTTTTTTTCCAGAAGAAGGCAGGACTTTGTAAAACTGGAAGCATTGCAAATTACATAAAACCT
Source organism: Ctenodactylus gundi (assembly GCA_004027205.1). NCBI lineage: Eukaryota > Metazoa > Chordata > Mammalia > Rodentia > Ctenodactylidae > Ctenodactylus > Ctenodactylus gundi. The sequence goes on along the minus strand of PVKB01000002.1, from coordinate 516,758 downwards.
TGTCTAAGCCAAAATCCATGAGGGTCACATGAATTTATAGTTACACAAATTAGAAACAAATGGCATATTCAAAGCCACAGGAAACATTCTGATGCTTAGGAGAGGAAGGCAGAGGGAATAAGTCCTTCCATGTACTCAAGCTGTTAAAGGAACAGTGCCCACAAAGTCGAAGAGCACGTCTGTGCAGTGCCCGTCAGTGTGGTCAGGAGGACAGGATACACAGACATTGAGGGCGCTAGCTGCCCCCACTGTGCGGCTCCCATGGTCCTTAGGGAACCCCTGATTCCTTGCCTTCCTTCTCCTTGGCCATCTCCAGGCCTGGTCAGCATCTTCCACTCACCCTCCTGGTTCAAATGGTTTTAGATTCAATGTGAGTCACCTCTACTGTTTTCAATCTGCAGAGACAACGCAAGACAATTGCATTTCCGTTCTCTTCTCTCGTATCTGTTCTGCCGTCTCTTGTTTTATTCTGCTCCTGTTCACATTTCTTTTTTTTTCCTATATCGAGTCCATTTGTAGTTCCATATTCACAGAAAAGCACAACCTATGAATACACTTTAAACTGCTATCAGATTCAGCAGTGAGACAAGAACATAACCCATAACTTACTTCACTACAAGTGAAAAATCTCATTACAGTAGTTGCAAATCTATTGTAGGACATTTCATAATACATTATCATATTAAATGAAGGTTTCTTTAGGAGAAAAATCATCATATATTGACAGCAGCTCTTATAACCTAACATTAATAGTTACGGGATGGTTTCTGTGCAATGGTTGGTGGTGATCACTTTTAGTTTTTAATCACGATCATCTGTAAATTGATTTCACTAATGATCTACTAAGGGCTCAGAGAGGGAGAAAAACTTGTTCAAATCCTACAGCAGTAAGTAGTGGCGCTGGGAGTTCCTCTAACTTCCTCTGAGTCAGTGTCTTTTCAGAGCCAGAAATAAATACAAAAAATATTTGCAAGAAGGCAGATTGTTTAAAGGTCAAAACCAAATTAAGGACTTGGAAGGTGGGTCCCTTTGGCTTCTGAGCCAACCTCCCAGAAATAGAATTTTTTCCACATGACTGTATTTGGGGTTTCCACACACTAAGAACTCATTTTGTTTCTGTATTTCTGGCCCAGTCTAAAGCAAATAAAACTCCAGAATAACAATGTCTTCTAAAACTACTAAGTCTTGGGCTGGAGGAATGGCTCAGCAGTTAAAGCGCTTGAGCTAAGCGCTAAGCCAAGCGCTAAGTACTGGAGTTCAATTCCCTAGCACCACATAAGCTGGGCATGGTGGTACACGCCTGTAATCCCAGCACTCGGGAGGCTGAGACAGGAGGATTGCCAAGGTCAGCCTGGGCTCTGAAGTGAATTCAGGACCAGCCTGGACCACAGAGCAAGACCCTGCATTTAAAAAAAAAAAAAATAACAAACAAACTACTAAGTCTCGTAAAGTTATTTCGGTTTGGAGCTAAGAATTACAATTTGATTGCCACAAACTTTACCCTAGCTCTAGCATCAGGGCTGGGTGAAAAGTAAAAACCGAGTACTCTGTTTGGCTTTTCACTATCAATTACACTAGCATTTGGAAAGATTTTTTTTTTCACTTTCTCAGTTTGGTTTGACACTTGCTATTTCTTTAACTTCTTATGCACCTATTAAGTTTCAGTTACTTTTTCACTCCATTCTATCTAATCCAGGAGCAACTCCAAACAGCAGACGGTGGATACTCTAGAAAAGGCAATACCAGCCTTTGAGGCGATTTAATTGGTAAGTGGTGGAGTCTGGCTTGGAGCTCAGATCTCTTGACTCCTGAGTCACTGCCCTCTGAAGACTACTTTGCTCCTATAGCATAACAAATCCTTAGCAAACATTGCAAATGCCTTTATTTCTACTTCCTCTCAGCTAGCAGTGTTTCATGAGGGTTGCCAAGAAAAACACTGTGATTAATCTGAAGGCTTGTTTACTGAATATAATTTTATGAACTATGAAGTACATATATCAATACAATTGAAGATAAAATTCCAACTCAGATACATGGTACACATTGATAAAAGTGCCCTTGGGGAGTTACAGCTGATATCTATGAGATTGGTAAAGTTAGCAGGATGAGATAAAATACAATGATGTTTATGTATAAAGCCCTTGTAATATCTACAAGATTAGCAAAGCTAACTAAGATGAGATAAAATAAAACAATGCTTAGGTACAAAACCCTTGATGTAGAGAGAAACAGCATGAGAAAAAGGAATAGTAGAAAGCCAACTTATGTGAAATACAGAAACATCAGAGAGTATGCTACCGAGGGAAAAAAAAAACCAGAAAGCTGTGTGGGAACCAGGCCATGAGAAACCCGGTTTGCACCTCCATAACTAATGGAGAAGCCATTAAGGAAAATTGGACTTGTGCATGTGTGTGTGCGTGTCTGTGTGCATGTGCCTGTGTGTGTGTGTGTGTGTGTGTGTGTGTGTGTGTGTGCGTGCACACACAGGTGCGCATGTGTGTGTGAAAATAAAACCCCATTAATTAACAGGTTTATCTGTTCATTCAGAGGACCACAAACATATATTCAGAGAAACTGTCCCTGCTCATTCCTTATGTCATAAAGGAACAAGTACACCAGAGCAGGAAGTGGCTTGACGCAACCTACCTGATGGCAGAGGTATCTCGTAGTGCAAATAAGAGAAGTGGGTTATTCTAAGACTTGATTATTAAATGATCATAAAGGTAAATAAAGATCAGAACAAGTAGTATAAAAACAAGAAGCAAGTGGCTTGTGGGACATTTTAGAGTAGATGGAAGCATGTAAACATACTGTATGCTGAGCCTGAAGGGAAAAGACAAAACCCCAATTATAACCACATGAGGGAGGCGTGGCTTTACAATGTTAATTATTTTCTTCTATTATTTTAAATTAGTGTAGATTGTTGTAAATATGATAACTTTTTTTAATAGGCTGGTTCTGAATTCACTATGTAGCTCAGGCTGGCCTCAAACTCACAGCAATCCTACTTCAGCCTCTTGAGTTCTGGGATTACAGGCTTGAACCACCATACCCAGCTGTTATATGGTATACTGGGGACTAAATTCGGGACCATGGCACTTTCTAAGCAAATGCCCTAACCATTGAACGAACAATCCTCCCTCAACCCTATAATAACTATTTTGTTTAAGAGAGTTAACATTGACACTGTTTATTTTCTACTCTTCTGGGCCAAAATCAAAATGAATGAGTTATTATATGAATGTGTGCTCTCTTAAAAGAAGTATCACCTTATATTACCTTCCTTCCAGATTTCAAGGTTAATTTTTGTTTTATAAAGCATCTAAATCTAGTTCCTAACTTAGGATAGATTCTCAATGTGCTCATTGACTCATTCAAAAAGATGGAGTATTACTAATCTTGTGGGTTTTCTCTATTTTGTAGATTGTCCTGATTTTTATTCCCTCTTGTGTTACTAAGCTTTCTCCAATACTCTTTTGCCTTATGATAAAATGCTGGGTCCATCTACAAACTCTAAATATTTTCTTTAATTCAACATGTATCACGTATTTCACTAAGTCATTGCAATTTAGGATTCAGGCTCTGGTCCTTTCACCCCAAAATATGCCACTGCGAAAGGAAATCAGAATAGAAGAGCAAGTGACGCAACCACTGTGTTGTAACATCATTTTATTTCCAGCTACACAAACATCTTTTTTTCCAGTAATGTTACTAGGATAACTTGTTTATGGAGTTTCGAAGGTCGAGTTAAACATTTAAAAAACAACCTTATCTCTGTTATACAGAGTTGCAGTATAAAAATGATTTTTTTCAGAAAGCAGATAGGTAAGCTGCAATCCTGCTGAACAAATTTTCCTACATAAGCCTCTGCTAGACAGTAAAGAACTACAAAGTAAAAAGTCATTGTAACCCGAGAGCTTCACAGGGATGGTTAGTTTCCTCCACAAAGAGCCACCAGGATTTTCTCATAATCTCCCTTGGTTTCATCCTGTTGATAAAAAGATATAATACCTTTCATGTGGTGAATATGATAAGGAATATTGAAAATGGTTAATTATAGAAGAACTATCATATTTATTTGTAGATTAGCTACAAGTCAGATCACACATTAGAGTATGTCAATTACCTTTTATCTCTGAGCAAAATACTGCTCATCTAAAGACAGGGTGTGTGGAGAGCAGACTCACACAGCAGATTGCTACACACACAAACCGAAAGCTTTTAAGATTTAGCCATTACTTTTAAAAGACAAAATATAGTGTCACACATAATAAAATAAAGTGTAGCACCGTATTAGCTCATAGAAAGAAAAAAACAAGAAAGTTATCAGCTAGTAATTTTCTCACCTTTTCTTGATAGATCTTACTTATCAAATACAAATAATGAATAATTTGTGATATGTCTCAATAAGTGCAAAAATCCTAACTATTCTGTCTCATTTTTCAATGTTCTAACATTTTTTTTCTTTTATGATACTAGAAATTGAACTCAGAGCATTTGCACTGAGCTACATCCCAAGTGCTTCTTTTTGTTTGCTTGTTTGTTTTTTTAAGAAAGGGTCTCTGAGTTGTCCAGGTGAAAATCAAACCATTAGTCATTCTACCTCAGCCTCCAATCATATATTTTAAACATTTTACATAAGATACAATTAAGAAAATAGTTTAAGCAGTAAGTCCTTCATTTTTAATATTAACTGCAAAATAAGCCATGGTGTTTAGCTGTACTGGCTGAAATCCCAAGATATTTTGGAATATTATGCATGGAGAACTGAATGTTTCCAGAACTCTAGTTGAATATGTACCTGGTTGTCTAGTATAGAACTTGCTAGTGGATTTTACCAGTGAAAGTTTAATTTCTGTATAAAGTACACACATGAAATATTGAATTAATATTATATATGACATTTACAGATACAGTAAGCTCTCCTCTTTGGACATGTTTTGAGGAGTTTCACTTTGGAACAAGCATTATGCACATCACAACGTACCAGGATAGCTTGGCAAAGGGAGATACCATACTTCTTCTGATAGTATACTTTGATTTCATTCATGTCAATTTCAGAACGAGAAACCATAATCCTGATCAGTGCCTTATGACGAGTCCCAGCACCCTGTCCGAAACAATCAGAGTGTTTCTCACAGCCACAAAAATGCTGTCATTAAAAAAGCTAGGTTTTGAAGAGTAGTCATTTACCCTTTGTTACAATATCTCTAGAGAAACTATGTTAAAATTCACTCTCACACACACAGAGACACACACACACACATACGCGCACACGGAGTACTGTACACAAGGAATAACGAAGTGGCAAGATACAAGCTGGTATGGAGGTAGTAGAGACAAAGAGCTTTAACCACCTCCTAACTGGCGTTCCACCATCCGGGTTTTCCTGTGTCTGAGCTACTCAGTAATTACACATAAAGCTAATTTATGGGGAGAATTGTAAATTTGGTCATCTAATTCATCTATTTAAAACACTTTTAAATATAAGGCAGGTTCTTGTTTCTCTTAGGATGAAAACCCATACTTGAACAGGACTTAAAATGACCTGCCTGATTCCGTAGCCTCTTACCTGCTGCACCATCACTGATGACATTTAGTTTTCACAGGGTCAGACCACCTTCTACTTTCAAACCTGAGTACACGTTGTGTCCTTTCCTTATTCGCCCTTCTTTTTCACCCTCACCCCATCTGGTTCATTCCTACTCTTACAGTAACTGATAACAAGGCTACTTTGACTTCTGAAGCCTAGGCCACCTATAACTCTTTGATCTCTCATTGTGCCAGGGGTTTATTGTTATCCATGTAAACAGCACAGGAGATTAATAGCAACATGGGTGCAGCCGCTGTGATAATTGTTAGGCAAGAGTCCCTGTTGTGCTGTCATTACATATTAGACATGCCTAACATGTCTGTCATTTCACAGAATTCTCCCAATATTAATTGCATGATCAGTGATCGGTGCTCTCTGTCTTTCTGCCTTTGAGTCTTTCTCTCTCCATCTTACTCTCTCCTTCTCTGTATCTCTCTCAGAAGATCTCCTTATTTTGACGTTACAAAGGAAAACACAGATAATTTCATAGCCATTCATTTAAGAGCTCTAAATTAAACACAGAGGTGGAATCTTATATAATATCATTCATGCGAGAGATCAAAATTAATGTCAAATAGCTAAAGAAGTATTTCAAATACATCTTCACAATCTTCTACTTTTCTAGTCATAGCATGACATTTTAAAAGACTCATCCATGGCATGAAAGGCAGCATAATGAAAAAGACGAAGGAAACTCAGAAAATGGAAGATTATCAAACGCACAACCGTAGTGGAAGTTGGTTATTAAAATCACATATTAAATAACCCTCCCCTTGGTGATTCAGGTTTTAAGCAAATCGCAAGTCTGTCATAAGTCACTTCACAAGCTCTCTATATAATAACATTCATGTATTCCTTTTAAAATGCACCAAATCTAACAGAGATTTGTTTTAATTAGGTATGTAATATCTCTCGCATCTCTGATTAGAACAATGATTTTCTTTAATAGAAAGTTATAAAACATGATTTCAAACAATATTAGGTTTTCTGTTCTTCTAGCTACAAATATTTTTCCTCTAATCAAAGAATATAAGGGGAATAGTACCTTCATGGCCTGATGAAGCTTCTCTGCAAAGAAGGCTGGGGTACTGGTGGCACATTTCACTGCAAGATAAGTAGACGGAGTTGATGCACTCACCACACAAGGTAAAGGACGCAGATGAAAGAAACAGGAAATAGAACACTTTGACAATGAGATTCTCCCACCACTCTTCCTCCTGCCTCTTCTAATGAAGAATGTTTGGCTTAGAGGAAGATATTGTGATCTTCTACATGACGGTTTTGAACCTTCCCTCCCCAGGAAATATGGCCTGTTTGCTCATGACCTTAAATTTACCCAAAGGAATTTCTATAGTTACTACTATCCTGAATATGCACTCTTTGAATACAGGTAAACCAGCAGATGTTATGGACCATAGAAGTAAATAATTGATTCATGTTATAGTAACAACAGCATAAATAAATAAATAAATAAATAAATAAATACTCCATGACAGGGTAAATTTCAAATACAAGGCAACTGATCAAACAAAATGCTAACCCATGTACAGATATAGGGTTTTTTCTTTATGTTGCTTCTCAATGAATTCAGTGAACCAAGAACTCTGGTATCCAAGAAAGCATATTGGAAATGCGCAACCGAGGCCCCGCCTCAGACCTGTGGAATCATGACCTGAGTGTAAACAGGGTTCTCAGGGATACCCTCCACTTGCGTGGTGGCAGGAGAACAGTACCTGTTGCTGTGAAGGATGTATTGCACTTGTTTCACAACCTTATCCATTGTCTCTACCTGAAATATGATGCATCATCTCTGAAGGTTTTGTTTTCTGGTTTTTTTTTTTCATTTTATTCTGTGATTTTTTTTTCCTTCCCAAAAGTAAAGAGTAGCATTTGAAAATACAGTGACTGGTCATCGCAGGACTACGTACCAATGGCTGTGAGGCATTTCTCGATGTCACCTTTCAGCTCCAGGTCCAGCACTTTGTTCATGTCATGCTGACTGTACTTGGTGTATTTCTGAAACACTGAGCATCGAATTTAGAATGAGATTGGTACAAGTCATCTCATTCTCAGCAAACCTCCGAAAAATCAGAGTAACTGACTCAAGGAACTCTGGGAAAACTGAACTCTAGTTCACATAATTCAGTATAATACTAAAACCTTATCTTCTATGAATATATACTACATATTTTATATATATATACTTTAGAGTTCCTGTAAATTTTGTGAAATATCTGCAAGTATTAATAGTTATTAAAATTCCACGTGATTGACAGCCGTAACACCTCCTACAGCAGTGTTATATGCAGGAGCAAATGGATCTTGCCTTATGGAAAGGTAAATGTCTCTTGTTTCAAGTTAGAAGTCAGTGTGTTTTTATAAGATAATAAACCAAATAATGACTTCACCTTTAACCTGGATTTTAGGAGGCTAGGAGCTAATTTTTATGCTCGAGCAAAGAAATGTTTTTGAGATATTCTTTCTCTGTCTCGTTCTTTCTTTGGTTTATTGTCTGAATTGTTGTTTTCTATTTACTCTTTTCTTCCCTTAGCCCTGAGATTCTTGCTTTGGCTAGTTGTTTTTCTTCACTGAAATTTTATTTGCTCTGATGTGTGTGCATTTGCCATTATAACCCAAATCTTAAGGGAAATGATGTACGGAAGCGTCAAACCTGTCTCCAAGACTGTAAAATGATGGCTCTACAGTTGGCTCAATGGACAAAGCCAGCGAGGGCGAGGAGCAGCACACCTGTGTGATACAGGATGGGCACTGCATGGGACCTCTTCCTTTCCTTTCTTTTATACTCAATAGGGAAACCTGCAAACTCCATAAATGGGTTCCGGAACATGATTGGATTGTTACCTCTGCGAAGGTGGGGGTAGCTTCTGGTGGTAAGAATGGTATTGAACACAGTCACGTCGGTTCCCTTTCTCCTTTCGCCTGCCTCATACAATGCCTGTTAGAAAACGAAAGTAAACACTTGATTTTTTTGCTGCAGTAGTATCTGTAGAACATTAAATCGCCTGGATTATTTTGTAGACAATGTCTTTGTGTTTAATATAGTCCGAGCTAAAGGGAAGGACCTGGTTTTACTTTTCAACTATCTTCCACAGTATCTCTCAAGGTGCCCTGTAAACATTTAAGACTGAATATATGCTTGCAGAATTCATGTTTGCTGAATGAAATTGGTTGAGATTATGCTTTATGAAAAGACTACTCCGTGGGATTGTCTAAATAAAGACTTCTTTAAAAATTGATTATTCAAAGTAATCCTCATCAAATGGTTACTTGTAAATCAAAAATTGAACCATGAATGAGTTCTTGACTACTGATTCATGCAATGTATAGGTTCAAATTCTTGGTCTGAAATTTAAAATGTTTGCAATGTTAAACAGATAATCAAATAATTTGACTGGTCAATCACAAATTTCCATTTTGGGGTAAATGAACAAGATATCCACTGCCCTAGTGTCACAAATATGCCCAGTTAACTTTGAGATATTAATTATTGTCATCCTCCTGGTTATAAAAATTATTTTGGCCATTGCAAGGAAATCTATCTGAAATCTACGCTTTTAATTTACCAAAAAGTTAATTAGTGCATATTATATACAAGGTGATATATTGGTACGATGAGATTGCTGTAGGTGGGCAAATGTTTCTATCCTCACTGGTATAATTACATTGTGATGAATTTGTATAGAAAATACTATTCCATGAGGAAAGAATAACAGAAATTTCAGGTCCTACAATATCATTCTTTTTCTAATATTGGCAGAGACTTGGTATATGAATAATTGGAAATACCATCAAGACTATAGGCAACAACATATGTGAAAGTATGCATAAAATAATAATTTAAAATATTTACATTGTTTTACAATATACATTTACCTCTGTAAGGCACCCTAATAATTCTTGTTAAAAGAATGTGACATGTGATTATTTTTTCCACTTTTCTTTATAAATTTTTCTTTTATCTTTCTATTTGGTGAATGAAAATTCAGTTTTCTCTACCAAACGATGCTGGGAAAATATAGATAAAATTGTCACTGTTCTCTTTCAGTTCTCTCAAGCTTTATGAGATCCATTAAAAAATGCAAAGACTGAGTCTTTCACTGTTGGTCTGTAAGAATTATGGGCCTTGAAAATGAAATTTAAAGAACCATTAGCTTCTCAGAGGACCTGAGGATGGACTTCAGGTGGGGAGCATCAAGTGGGGACCACCCGCATTTGGAGGAGGCTTGACTCCTGCAGTGCTCTCTGAGTCCTTGCTTACCCTGGCATCCGAGTCAACCAAGTCTTCATTCACACCCAGATCCTCACATCGGTCACCCTAAAGAAAAAATGCCATTCTATTATTATAACCTTGTCTGTACCGAGTAGTTAGATGGTTTAATTTTCCTTAAATGAGACAAATAATACTTTTTAAAGTGAGACTCAAATTTGGAAATGCCATCATATGCAGCAGCATAAATGAACCCAAAAGACATACTAAGTGAAGGAAGCCAGGCAGACGCATGAACGCATCAGGAGTCCACTTAGATGTGGAATATAAAAGGGATGGGATGGTGAAGAGGGGGAGGCAACGTGCTGGTCAAGTGCAAGCTGTTTCCGATAGATAAGAAGAATAGGTGCTGAGGCTCGTTGTACAACAAGGTAACCAGACTCAACAATAATGCGTACTTCTAATAACTACAAGAGCAAATTTCAAAACTCTCATGTTAAAAACTGGCAGGTAACAAGGTGAAGGATATGTGATTTATCTTGATCTGGTAATTTCTTACCATATTCACATACCAAAACATTACATATCACCCATAAATGTATAAGTACGATTTATAAATTAAAATAATATTACTTTAAAAAGTGATAATTATTTTGAGAACAAGCTCAAATCTAGGATTTTACTGTTCACAACAGTAGAGGCCTTTCTAGAAGAATTTAAATATACCTTAGCAAGAGCAAGTAAAGCCTTCTGGAAATCCCCCGATGTGTCTGAGGTAATGTCTTTGGCCAGATCTCTTTTCAGTTCTGAGAAATAAGAAAAAAAATTAGTTCTTACAGTAAACTATTGAAAACTATTGATGCTAATATTATAATATCAACATCTGATCTCACCATATTGGATTCAAATTTACAATGCTCTAGTGTTCGATGACTCATGCAACATGTCTCAGAATACATCACATTTTCTAAAAATAGACGTTAGAGCAAGTGAAGGTTTGGATTATCAAATTTATTGTTTACAGGGCAACAGAAACATTTTGAAAAAAAAATATTTTGAATGGAAACCTCTAATTGTAAAGCTTCCCCAGAAAGAATGAATTGCTTAAGTGTACATCATCAAATAACTGAAAAATAGCATACCAACATTTCATCACTAGGATGAATAGAAAGTAATTTTAAAGGATAAAACAGAGGTACTTGCCTGAACATAAATTATTTCACTACTTCAAAATTAAAAATATATTATGTATAATATAATTTAATGTAGCATGTGTATATGCATCCAAACTTCCATCTACACATACTTACTAATGACGTAAAAACAAGTGAATATTTTATACTTACAGTAGTAAAGTGTCACAAACAATTATCATGTTCATAACAGCACAACGAACAACAACTAGACCAAGGAAGATGTCAGAATACCCATCTACTGGCCAATAGAGACAAAGATTATGGTATATGCACACAATGAAGTATCTCTGCTCCATAAAGACAGATTTGAGGCTTTTTTAGGTATATGGATGCAACTTGAGCACATCATGCTCAGTAAAGTAAGTCAGACACAGAAGGTCAAATACCGAATGGTTTCTTTAATATGAGAATCCCAGAATACAGGCATTTTATAGAAGCAAATAGGAGTGATATTAGGATTGGGGGCATGGGGAGGGTATGAAACGACCAAAATGGGGAGGGGGAAGGATTGTAATTCTGAAGTGATACATATGTACGTGCGCAAAATACTCCAGTTCATTGTAAACATTATGTATCATATATATATATATATATATATATATATATATATATATATATAAAATTTAATAATCCATCAAAATAGAAGACCGTAGAAATTTTTTATGAAACAAATCTCAGAAAAATAGAAAAGGATTGTTGAAGAAAAACCTCTTAAATCCAAGCCTATGGACCGAGTTTTTGTGATTACATGTGCTTATTCGTTGTGGATGGATACTTTATATTTAAGGTAAGATCCACGTCTGCTGAGGCACGGGCTACTCATCAGGTTCCTAACCTGTGTGTGCATTCTGTAGATGTGTGCCGAGCATTTTAACACTCGGGCTTTCCAAATCTATCATAATTAACAACTGCATTAAGAAAGTGTTTCAGATTTCCTTTCTAATTAAAGAATATGGACTATTAGTGGACATTACAACTTACCCTCTCTGTACACCCTGTTAATTTCTCTGATTTCTTTGTTCTTTCTTGATGCCAAAATTTCAATCAGAGTGTCTTCATCAGTTCCCAGTCCCTGGATTAAAACAAAAAAGAAAGATAAAATGTAAAAAGAAGAAAACCTGGTGTGGATGGGAAGGCCAGGAAAGCAAGGGGAAGTAAAACTGATTAAGATGGTACACACATATGCACATGTTTTCCAAATGAATGCAACTATATATTGCAAACTTATACTAGTAAAAGCAATAATTATGGGAAAATGTTTTTTTCAAAAGGATCAAGTAGTTTTTCTGTCACAATATATATTTGCACTTGTTATTTAGTCAGTTTTGCCCAGATTATTTAATAATTGCAATGGAATAGATTTATTATAAATCTCTGAACAAAATACATATTTAACCAATGCTTGGAGTAGAGATATTTAAAATGCATGCATTTAATTTATACAACAACATTACAAAGAAGATGTTAGTGTCAACATTTACTTTTTTATGAATCTAGAATTCATTCATTGAATAATTATTGATGGACATGCATTGTACTATATATTAACACAATAGTAGGAATGTCCAGACATTTTGTACATAGGAGTTTTGCCTAAATCAGTGATTTACCTTCATGGCAGCCCGGAGCTCATCTGCATCAAACTGGGCTGGAGTTTTTAGCAGAGCTAATACTACTTCCTCCAGGTGACCTACAAGAGCTTTCTTCAGAATTTCATCCAGTGGCTGTATAAAAATGTTTAGAATTAGGACTTAGTATCAGGGCTAATAAATTTTATCTTAGGTTATGCAACAACGTGGTATGACTTGACATTAGGTCAACTTCTCACAGATTCCTAAAGCCAAGCAGTTTTTAGATGTCTTCCCTTCATTTTGGAAAGCACACTAGACATTAGAAAAGCCTCTTAATCTTTTAGATGCAGAAGAATTCAATAAAATTTACTGAATCCACTGGTAACTTCTTAAAATTTAGAGTTCTCAATCTTTGATACATGAAAAAAGTCTGAAAGCTCAAAAACAGAGGAAGCTATGGAACAATAGAAAACAATAAAATACTTTAAAAACTGTGTCCATTAGCTTTTTCAAACTTTGATGTTTTATATTGTACATATTGTGTAAACTATAATATACATTAAATGATATAATCAGTCCTTGATATTATAGAGTTTCTAATTGCAGTGATTAAAAAACTGTCTGTATTTGCTATAAAGGATACAAAGCTTACTTCCAAAGTAGAATTTTATGAAAACTTTAGATTTTGACATTACAGCTCATTTTAAATTTGAGCAGAAGATACATTTCAATCAAAGCATATTCCGTTGATGCTTGTGAAGTTGGAATTGAAGATATCACCAAGCACAAACCATGTCATCTAAAGGGAACTTAAACCAAGATGACCAGAATATGACACCACTAAATATTGCAACACAGTGGATAAATACTGCAGTGCCAGTCTTAGGTGCAACAGTGAAGCAGTGTTAGAATTGAGAAGAGGTAGATATCTAGGAGGTAATTGTGTAACTGCTTTGAAATCCATGTGCATGCAAAAAAAAAAAAAAAAATGGCCCAAATCAAGCATCTCTCTTTACTCTCTGATGTACCTTTCCTGTCTCCTGGAGATACGCTGCTTTGATCTGTTGCCGCTGGGCGTTGGTTCTCTTAGTCAGAATATCAATGATGGTAGCTTCATCTACACCTGGAAATAAAAAGTCTCCAGGCTTTAAAATCAATTTTCTATATCAGCAATTGACATAAATTGATTCATTGTCAAGTTGTTCCAAGTGCAGCTCTTACAAGACTGAAAAATACGAACAACAGAAACCTAGGAAGTAAAATTCAAACTACTTATCAAGCTGAAACATTTTATTCATTAGAATGAGAAATGAGAAGCCAATTTTTGTTCCTACACCTCAGTGCTTCAGGGCTTGATCTTAGTTAAAACCCTAACGTTAATCAGATATGTAGATTTTGATTGACTTTTTGCTGGAAATGAGCTGATAAAGTTATCTTCTGTAACAGTAGAGATTCCACGAAGTTGATCAAATCTTTTAAGTGCTGAGAAAGACAATGTATCTTCATTTGACAGCAATCTTCCCATCTTTAAAATGAAAGACTCCTTCCATTGCACGTGTCCTTTTTATAGCATTCACATAGTCACCATGAAACAATGGAGGGGGCAATTCTCAGGCGATACACTCACCTTTAACCATTATGGCTTTGTGCAAGGCTGCGACATCTGAGGAGGGATTAAAGCTGGGATAGGGGCTCACAGCTGACCCAGGACCACCTTTGGATGATTTCACATTTTGCTATGGAGCAGAAAGACACAGATTCATGTCCATTTATTCATGTTGGTTTCACCATTAAGAAAGCAATTATATCACTTTATTTTCATTCTACTTACAATATATTCTTGCTCTTCATTGTCGATAAACCAGGCCTGCTTGAGAAACTCTGATACCATTGTCATTTTTAAAGTGTCTAGAGAGAAAATAGGTAGTTTTATAAAACCATACTCATACACTTCACCTTATACATACATAAGAGCACATTACTGACTAATCTTGGTCTTATTTTCTGGGATTATTTCAGGCCATATCAAACTGTGGTAATTTTTAAATGATTTTGTACTTAAAAAACAAACCCACAGCCTCCACTCAATAAGCCGACTCTTTCTTTGATATTCAGCCCTAACCCTTCAGATCAATTGTCTACCACAAGGAAGCATACTAGATGACAAGAGGTGGTGAAGATTCATTTCACCTGTCATAAGCAACGTTGCAGGTGCAAAAACATTTCCTACCAGCCTTTGCCTCAAGGAACCTAGCATGTTCTCTCAGTGGGCACCCACAGAGGCTGAAGAACTTCCAAAGGGGAAGCCCTGGTTGAGCAAAGACTCTTGAAATGAGTTAAGATTAAGCTAGCAGAAAGTTAGAGAATAAAACAGAGAGATGCTATCATATTTGGAAAACTGAAAAAAAGAATTGTTGGAGCAAGAAATGTGAACAGAAGCTAACTAAAACAGCTTCAATGTATATGCAGAGATTTAAGGAAACAGTAAGTTTACAAAAAGAAAGCGGTGTTATTCCATTTACACTGCACAAAGATGATTCCCCCTTTGTGATGGTGAATGGCTAAAAGACAGGTCGGAGGGAATCTGAGATAGCATTCAGTAGGCCATTGGAGAACCTGTGTGGGACGGCTAGACAAAACACAATGTTTACATTTTTAAGGTAAAAAACAGCGGAACAAACCACAGGAATGGATGGACCCAAAAACTCAACCCATG
Organism: Ctenodactylus gundi; assembly: GCA_004027205.1. NCBI lineage: Eukaryota > Metazoa > Chordata > Mammalia > Rodentia > Ctenodactylidae > Ctenodactylus > Ctenodactylus gundi. The sequence continues at coordinate 501,454 of PVKB01000002.1, read as the reverse complement.
AATTTCTTCTTAAATAACCCAACTTCTTTTATTCCCAGGCATGAAACTATTTCAGCAAGTAGAGAAAAGTTGTCTTCCTATTTCTTTCTATTGGAGTTACCTAAACACTAGTCCTGCATGTTTTTCTCCCCAGTATGAAACACCTGAAAAACAGTCACTCAGTACAGGCTTTTTTGTCCCAACAAAAAACATTGAACAGAATTGTAGCATGCCTACCCTTCTGGCAAACTCCATCTTAAAGGAAGTTTCCCATTGTTCTCATGGTTATGTAGTACTGTTAATTGGTAGAATGCACATATGTTTAAAACTTGAGTATATTAAAATCTAACGTGTCCATTGCTTGCTCCACATACACCGCTCCCAACATTTCATGCACCCATGCTCACTAGCTACAATCCTCTATTTCAATGCATCCCCTTTTTTATCCCTCTAGATTCTGCTATTATGAATACTCGTGAGGAAGCAGGAAAGATAATCTCTGCCATTGTAAATTCAAGATATGAACTAAATGACTCATGAGAAGTAAAACTACAAAGCTGATTGCCTAACAGCATGTTCCAACAAAGTACTTCAATCTACACCTGGTGACAAGTGACTGCAGTTCCTAGCAATGAGATTAAATACCTGAGGGGAATAATACCCGAAGCAGAAACAATCTCCACTTAATTATAGTTCTGAGTCTTCAAATTACAGTTTTGTGTGAAGAACTAAGATCCTGTGCATTCACTTACCATATTTTCTTTTTTTATCTCCGGTGACGGATAAATTTAAAGATGTTTTCTAAGGTAAAGGCCTGGTGTGCAATTTTGCACAAGATTTTACTTCCCGTTACGGTCTAATCTGGGGCCATTGAAGTTGCCACATGGAATCACCCATTGCAACTACCTAACTAGCACACACAAACCCTCACGGCAATTTCTTGGTGTTTCAAATTTTCAAAACTTCAATTCTACCATTCTTATTCAAGCCCTGACTCAAGCAGAAACTTCAAAATGAACATGATTGGTCCAGTAGAAAATATCTTTCCATCACTGATAAAAAAACATATTCACTAATTCTATTCTTTTTAAACAGAAAAAAAAAAACTTCAAAAGAGCAAAAACAAAGACTAAAGTTATTTTCAAATATAAATTAAAAGTGATTCTGGTAACTTTGAAGTAAATTTTGTGAAAACTACGATATTTCATTAGTTTTTTATCTTTATTTATTTTTGAGACAGGATCTTGCTCGGTAGTCCAGGCTGGTCCTGAACTCACTATGGAGCCCAGGCTGGCCTTGGACTCACTACAATCCTCCTCCCTCAGCCTCCAGAGTGCTGGGATTACAGGCGTGCTTATGCGGTGCTGGGGAATCGAACTCGGGTACTTAGCACTTGACTTAGTGTTTGCTAAGCAAGCGTTTTAACTGCTGAGCCATTCCTCCAGCCCCTAGTTTTTTATCTTTAAAATGTGATCACATAGTGCATTAATTTCTTTTTAATAAACACAAAAGACTAGAAAATACACATTTCTGTGTAATTATATAACACTGAAATGATCAAAATAAGGAGGTTAAGAAATGTATTTGATACAAGAGAGGGTCCCTGAGAGAGACTATTTTTGCTACTTATGTTTCATGTGTTCCTACATTTTAGTCTGAAGCATTGGGATGGTGTAGAAGCCCTGTTTGGGGATAAAAAGCACCCAGAATGTAACCTTCCTCAGGAAAAAAAAAAATAAAGAAAAGTTGAACCTGAACCCAGCCAAATAATGTCTTAAAGCTCTTCACAAAGGTTGAGAAATCAGGATCCCAGCAGGGTAAGAAATTACTCTAAAGAAAAAGATTTCACCATGGCCTGTTAGTTAAGTGTCCAAAGTCGATTGCATCTATTAAGAGAACTTTTGCATAACTTACAAATACCACAGGAAGAAAAAAGTGGTTTGGCCAAGTTTTATTGCCAAAGAATTCAACCTGCTCAGCACTTACACTGAAAGAAAACCATATCAATCTTACAAGTTCACAAAATGTTCTCTTTTGTACTTTCATTGTTATGTTTAAAATATATGCTAGATGTTTAAAAGTCAATCCTACAGACATTATAGCTTAATGTATATTTTAGTTAGCTACCAATAAACTCTAAGTGAAATTTATTTCTGTGATTAACGTCAGCTAATTTGAAAATAAAAAGGTCATTTAATACATAGCCTGACCTTAGTGGAAGTTAGGTATAGTCCACCTTTATTCTAATTATTTCCTTTTTATAAAGCATGCACTATGTACTAATTTACATTTATGAATTAAATGTATAGCTTTCTAAAGGTTGGCATTTTTGTGTGTTTATTTATCCCAAGAGAGCCATCTTATTTTCATCTTCTCAGCCTTCTTGAAAGATGATTTCCAGAATTTGTAACACAGCAAACTGAGTCCCACGATTTTCAATACCTTCTTGGCTACGATAATAATATTGACATGTTAGCTGGAAATGGGAGAGTTGAGTAATTTATTATAAAAGAGTGTCTCTAGAGGAGATAATTTTGACACTTGTCTCTTGGTTACATGCAAGAATTATCAGAGTTCTACAATGATGATAGGAGCAGCTACTCACCCTGGCAGAAATAATATTCTTGTCATCGACATCCCATTTTTCTAGCTGGAAAACTAGACTGTAATTTTCAGGGAGTTTTTAGCTAACAATGACAGGAATTCTGACATAAACCCTTGCCTTCTGACCTCAAAGTGTTGTTCTTTTCTGAGTGACCAAAATGATAATTGCAAGATCAATATTATTTTTAATAACACCCAAGTTCATTAACAGTCCACAAACACCGTGTGGTAGGCATCGCCCTTAGCCCTGGAGAGTTCACTTTTAAGTTCCTGGCCCTGTGCATCATTTCTAGAATATATTATGCAAGATGTCCCCACACCTACCTTCCCTGAGAAGCCAATTAGACCGTATGACTGCAGGGCTTTGAAGAACCACTGTAGGAACAGTAACCTCCTGGATGTTTTGTTTCTACACTTTGGATAGGGAGGTCCTACTGCCAGCAATGCTCTTTTCTCCTTCACTCAACTTCCTTTGGCCTAAGTAACTGCTACTTCTAAGGGAGACCTCCGCATGGAAATGATGTATCCTGTCCTCTGCAAAGCCTTAACTGGGTCCTCAGTGCTAGACGGGGGATCTGTCCATGCTCCCTCAAAGCGTCCTCCTTTTCAAAAGCCCTACCATTCTGAATTATCACTCTCTGTTGAGGTACTTATGTAGCCTTCCAGGAGGATGGTGCAATTATGCTATTTATTAGGCATTTCCAAAAACTTGCAAAATTCTTGACATTTGATGTATTCAGTAGTCTTGTAAATTAATAAATAGTACATTTTTATATGATTTCAGAAAACATTTCCACAAATTTAGTAAACATCTATCCGCAACTTCAGGACATAAACATTAGACCTGAAATCTTCAGGGCCTTACTTGGATTCTCTGATGATTGTTATGTTAACAATCTGATCTCTGGATAATATGAAACTTCTCCAGGAGGCCTTCATGTATAAGTTAAGAAAATTGAAATAAGTAATACATAAGACTCATTGTAGCTCTGAAATGTTAATAGTAACTTTCACCTTGAGTACATAGAAGCAAAGAAAATTAGTTAGTGAATGAAGACATTACGGAGACAGAATCTAGTTTGATTTCCCAGGTAAAAAATCTAGCCAGTTTTAAAGAAAAATAAAATAATTTACTTCCAAAATTGTTTATAATTTATCACAGAAAAAATAATAGTTTCATTGGGTTTGCTCTGATATTAAAAATGTCAAAAGCTAATGGGTTTAAAGTCAATTAAGGGATTGGGAGGATAGCTCAGTGATTACAGTATTTGCCTAGCAAGTGCAAGGCCCTGGGTTTGATCCCCCAGAACCACATAAAAAAAATCTAGGTCTATAATTCCAGCACTCAAGAGACTGAGGCAGGAAGATTGTCATCCTTTCCAGGCCAGCCTTGCAGCTTAGGCTACAAAGTGAATTCAAGACCAACTTGGACTACAGAACAAGACCCTGTCTCAAAAAGAAAGTGTGTGTGTGTGTGTGTGTGTGTGCGTGTGTGTGTGTGTGTGTGTGTGTGTGTGTGTGTTACGTAGAAAGAGAGAGAGAAAATTAAGAGCTATCAGCTCAGCTAGCTAATGTCAAATACAGAAATCAATCTTTGCAGATGCCATGACTGAAAAGATACTTAATAAACAAACACAAAACTTTGTCTGGTTCCTTAATAATGTCATTATTATTGACAACATCAGTCACACATGGGCTCTCTGCCAAATGTGGACAGTAACACAATTTCTGGGGAAGAGACCATTTCAGAATTACAAAACCAGTATTTTACTACATTTTAATCACTTGCAAAATGCCTTCTTCTACAAAGACCAAAACACATTCCTGTGGACAGAGGGAAACATTCCTTTTTCACAGTTCATACACAATTTTAGGGGTAACCCTGTTGAGACAAAGTATATCTTTCTTAATTAGCTTACACTAAAATTTAGAAATCAATTAACCTTTAAAATAGGTTAAAGGAAAAATTCTTGAAGGAACATTACAATAAACAGTAGCCAATTATGTGGTTATGATTTGTAATCTCTCATTTTTGCAAATGTATGCAACATCGCTAGATACACTCCCGGTTTGCTTTGTAAGTCTCTTTCATGGAGTTTCCCAGCCATTAGGTCATTCAACAATCAAGATGCCGCTGGATAGCATAGTTTTTAGACGGTCTCCCAAGCATTTTATGGGATAATATATCTGACACTACCCAGGAAATATTTCTTTTCCCCTTAGGTTTTCAAACCAACACTGGAAAAGCCTGTCTGTGACACAGAGATCACAGGAAGAAAAGAACGTGACCACACCCTGTGTAAGTGAAAATGAAGGAATAAGTAGACCTTCTTCAACTATAACATAACATTAATTTTAAAAACGTTAATTACAAGGGCACCACTACAACTCTGAAGTCAGAATCTATTTAGTTTTCCTTACAAAAACCAAGAAGTTATAATCCTGCTTTTATTTTGAAACATTTCCCTGCAACCCACTTTTGCTACTTCTCTTTTTTTCTAGACCCTCACATGAATTCACCCTGCAGAACGATTTCAGAGTAAAACTTAAAAATGTGTATTCCAAGAAGAATGAAAGAAAAACACATTCTTGAAAGGTCAAAGGATATGCACATTTTTTTTCCTTCTTTTCCATGAAACTCATGAACTATTTAAACTTACAGTGTTTTTGAAATTGTATTTAACTAAATGAAACCAGCGCTATAAGTTGTAGTTTCTTAAATGTGAATATACAAAGAAACTTTACAGAAAGATTTTTAAAACAGAGAAATTGCAACTAGCCACTAAAACCCTAGAAGCAGTAACACTGCAGGCACAAAACTCCTGAGAAAAGCACAAAACAAACCTAAAAAAGTTTTTACTGGTGTTGAAAAAGTTTTCAAAATAACCAAGACTAACTATAAGGAAAAAGAAGCCTTACCCTTTTCTTTTCTTTAACCTCCTTCTAGAAAACTCAAGACAGGCTCTTCTCTGAAGATTTCAGTCTGTAGCCTTGGACTCCTAATTTTATAGGCTTAGAAGGGAGGCCACACCTAGCAACCAGAAGTTAGTAATTGGCTGCTTTTTGTTTGAAGTACAAGGCTCAGCTTTGTCCAAAACAAAGTGAAACCAGTCTTGCTAAACTAACAACTAACTCAACCAGCTGAGGGGACAGGAAACCCAAGGGCAGATTTTTTTTTCTTGCATTTTCTTTTGCACATTTCCTTCAACCAGGAATAGAATGCAATAATTTCCAGGAAGCAGTGCTATCTGCCTCAAAGGCAAGTATGGGCATTCTTTTTCAATTAAGTAGATGGACACACACACACACACACACACACACACACACACACACACACAACTGACTTAAAGACTAAAAAAATATGAAACCTTCGGTTTGAATTTTGTTCCATCACTAACGACAATGTCACCTTGGTGCATATTTGATTTCCCTGAACTGGTTATTGCGTATGGATATAGAACCAATATTACCAATGCTGTCCAGCCACTATGATTTTGGAGATAATTGAGAAGAAAACATATATAGATGGCTGAAAGAGCAGTACAGAAATTTGAGTACTTGCCTAGAAAAGCACTGTTCCCTAGCACCACACAAAGTGGGTGTGGTGACACATATCTGTAATTACAAAAGATTATTCTAGGTCAGCCCAAGCCATATAGTGAGTTCAGGACCAAACTGGGCCATGGAATGAGACCCTGTCTTAAAACAAAAAAAGAAAAGAAAAAGAAAAAGAAAACAACATGAATGTGAATTTTAACATCTTATATGATTAATACTTCTGCTTATATTTTACTATCATTTTCCTGCCTACAAAATGAAAATTTTTTCACCTACATGTGAATAAGAAATGCAAAAGAAATAAAGCTTCAGGTTGGTTGAAATTTTTGAACAAAGTTAGTGCTAAATATTTGACTATTGTGACATTCAATAAAAGCATGAGTGTTAAAGTCCTATCTACATGAATTTATTTGAATAGAATCAGTTATATGCAAACTTTGATATGAACAGACTCTTGATATTGTTGAGTAGTTGAACAATAAAACAAGGAACTGGAACATTAAACTGAAAGGATTAATGGAGTAGCAACTGTGACATAATAGATGTCACAAGACATTTCTCACCTAGTAAGGAAGGGAAATTTGTTCCAATAATCTCAGTCCTGGAAGTGATTCATTCCACTTCTTTATGAACCCTTCCAAAAGTGTATAGTGTTTGCATGAAACTATGAGCAATTGTGATTTCCCTCGAAACCTGGCACTGCCTATGTAGAGCCTTTGTGGTTTGTTTCTTTTGCACTTTTGGCATTTACCGCATATAAACACTAAAAATAAGAATAAAATAATTAGATAATTAATTTGATGGAAAACATCGCAAATTGATCTTGATAGCTATAAGCCATGATTCTAATGTCATATTTATGTTGTCAGATGAGAAGGAAATTGTTTTCTTTCCTGTTTTTTATTTGCATGTATATTCTTAACCTGGTAATGGCAATGTTTGAGCACACCTGCACAGTGAGAATCCTTGAGGAAATATAAAATATACTCTCACTCTACAGTCCAGGCTGGTCCCAAACTCACTATGTAAGCCAGGATGATCTCGAATTCAAGGCAATTCTCCTGCTTCAGTCTCCCTAGTGCTGGGAATCAAACTCAGGGCCTTGTGCTTGTTAGGCAAGCACTTCACCGCTGAGCTGCTTCCCCAACCCCAAAATCCATGGTTTTAAAAACAAAGTACAGCAACCTATAAGAAACCTACAATGCATTTTGCTTTGTTTTGTTTTGATCCTAGTAGCAAAAAAGAAGTGATGTTACATCACGTATGTGAACTTGTGATGCAAACCTATCATAACAATGATAGACATTGAGCTTGTTTTATAAATAAGAAAAAAATTAAAGAACAATTTTCCAAAAGTAACTTCTTTTAGCTGAAGTTCTAAAGCTAGGAAAAATCCCAAATGCAGAAAGACAAAAAGGTTACTAATCAAGTAGGAGTACTGCTAGTAGTGTAACTTGGGATCTTTTTTCTTCACACAATAATATTGCCGTGTGGATTTGCAAAAATAAACGAACACTTAGACATGAACAGCTGAGGGAGAAGCATGGGTTAAATGCGACATTTGAGTCAAAATCCACATACTAGCGCTTCAGGGAAATGACTCACCGCTCAGCCCACTCTAGAAGACCATGACTCAGCAGCGCCACTTGCTTTAGGAATAGGGAGAGAACTGTAAAATCAAGGACTAGAAGGAAATAGAGATGTGAAGAGCGACCCGTATACGTTGCATTTTAACAGCAGCATTTCTGTCACCTCCCTTAGTGTTCAATCTGATAAGGAGGAAATAAAACACTGAGACAAAATATGGAATCTATCACAAGGGATTTGTATAAAGTAGCCTGTTCCAATGAGGTGTCGCTTTACCCTTTTATTGTTAAGCTCTGTCTAAGTGGTATGACTCCTAAGAAGGGGTATTCAGAATCTCGGAGAGTAACATTTCCTGACACCCCCAAGTCTCCCCACAGCTTCCTCCCATCCTCCCAACCACCATTCATAACCAATGAAAATCACTGTTTTAGTTTCTAATATGTTGCAAGATTAAAGCATTTTGAGAATTAGAGATTCCCTTTGCTTCTAGGAAGTATAAATATGTCAAATAATGTCGGTCTCTCTCTTTCTCTTTCACACACATACACACAGAATCTTACTTGATGGAATTATTACCATTATTACTTAACTTTTACCAGTACCACACGAAACACAGAAATTTTTTTTTTCAAATTTTACCCTCTAAAGCTACGAAACAGTCCGATGGGTAGCTAAGGCCATATGGACCTACCTTTGATGGACTTCACTCAAGGAAAAAAACATCAAAAGTATCTGGTTGCAATTAAGTTCAAGAAAGGAAAATTGTTTTCTTAGATACATTTGGTATGGGGGATTATTATGAAATATTACAAATTAATTATTTTATCAATTATCTTTTTCAGATATGTCTTATGAAGAATGAATGAAAGATATCAACTTGTCCCCATAGTCATGTGTCATAGGAATAAATATTCCTGAATACTAAAATCTTTTCATCCCAGCCAAGACACAACAGACAGGCCTAAGTAACAATTGCACCAAGGACTAACTTGGTGAACAAGTGACTCTTGTGGGCTTATTCACAGGAGTACGCATGAGGGGTTACCTACAGAAGCATAGATGTGAGGCTGCCCAAAAGAGGACAGCTGAAGGTGGCTTGCAAGCCTAGGAATGTCTCAAAGGGCAATTATCTCACCAAAAAGCCCCTCTGCCTAGGTGACACCTTATGAAGCCACACTTTTCTTCTCAGACTCTTCTGTCTGATCGGCTAAATACAATAAGCCCACAGAATGAGCTAGGTTTTGAAATCCGCAGACCAGAGTTTCTTTATCCACACATACTTTGAAAGGACAATAACAGTTTGCCATTAGGTAGGGCACAAGGCAGAAAGAGACTCAGCAATTGAGATTCATTCACTGCTTTAGTCTTGAGACCAAAATGAATTCTACCTAGGGCTGGAGGAATGGCACAAGCTCAAGGCCCAGAGTTCAGTTCCCCAGCATCACATAGTGCCAGGCATGATGATGCACTCCTGAAATCCCAGCACTAGAGAGGCTGAAGCAGGAAGATTGATGTTAGTTCAAGGCTAGCCTGGGCTACATGATGAGCTCAGAAGCAGTCCAGGATATATACAGTAAGACCCTGTCTCAAAAAAAAATCAATATTAGCTTATGGAATTGATTTTCTTGCAGGGATAGGAAACCTTTTCTCTGTCAAGGGTCAGTTGGATATTAGAGACTATTGCAGGCCATACAAAATAATCAACTTAAAAATCAGTGTGCTACATTTATTAAAACACTTAATTATAATATTATTAACTCACCCCTACAGTGTTGGTTGCCTGGGCCAGACCAGACCAAATAATTTGCTGGCCTTATATGGCCTTGGCCAGATATTCACTTTCTATTAATAATGTGACAATTGCTTAGAAATATAAAACAGCAGTGCAATAGGATGAAACACAATAATCTACAAAACATCAAGGAGTGTTATAAGTATTATTTTGCAAAACTATAGTGGCAACACACATGCCCTAAAAATATATGTATATATTTCAACTGAAAGTTGCATTATAAAAGATTTTGAAAATTGAAGATGATTACAAAAGTGGATATTCCCAAGAGAGGTAGAAACAACTAGCAGCCTTGTGTTAAGATCTTATCTCTGTGCCTCTGTACATTTTCTCTGTGGATTCAAAAAAAAAGTTAGAAAAGATAAAAGTTCACATTTGGTGATGGCATGTTATCTATTACAAAGGAACTTAGAAAATGTCAGTGAGTGATTTGGTAATTGAACTACACACCTTTGAACAGAATCACTATGATGTTTGTAATTTTGTCACTTTCATAACCCTCTTTTATTCACGATTATGATATCCTCATTTTCCCTGTCTTGAAGAGAGGAAGACTTTGTTATATTTGCTTCTTGACAAACATTATTCCAGAAAATTCTTAGAAAGTTTTTGGAGAAGAAAATTTAAATGTGGGTTAAGGTCAAGAGGCCAAAGTGTATTTGTTTCAGGAAGAGTCAAGGGGCTATTGAAATCCAAAGTTGTGAAATTTCAAGTTGCTTAATGACAGCTTAGGTACCATACAACCTGTATACAGTCTTCTTTCACTTTTAGTAATCTAGATTGTCAGAGTGGATTTTTCATTCCAGCATTTCAAGTCACTTGTAGCAAAACCTTTCAATGAAAAAGAAAAAAAAATGCATGAAATCCACAGCACAAATTTTCATATCACCCTTGTTTGATCAACAGATACTATTTCCTTCAAAACCTCAATTGACATGAGCTCTCATTCAGTACTAGGATGAATGCAAAGGGAATTAGTCTTTTTGAAGATTACCTAGTAACTTTTCTTTATCAAGTTAAAAAGAGGTTGATCATTCAAAGTGAAAATTTGTTTTCTAGATTTTCCCCGAGGGATTTAATAAACTGATGTCCCCAAAAAGCCAGGTTATTGATGATTATCAAAAATTACTAGCAGTTAAACTATGAATTAAGAGGTGATTGAATAAACAAATTTTGGTCCATTAATACAATGGAATGTCAATAACAAAAAATTATCAAAAAAGACTCATTCCTCCATATAGTTTGATAGGAAAGCAAGTATGAAAAGGCCATATGTATATCATATATGACTCTGACACTGTGCCTGCTAGTAAAAGGAACTATAGAGACAGTTAAAACACCAATGATTGCCAGGGACAATCACTTCCGGAGTCAGGAATAAAGGAGGAGCATGGGGAATTTTTTAGGGGAATGATATTATTCTGTTAGATACTTTGATGGAAACTATGTATGTTACACATTTGGCAAAACTCCGAACCATGTAACATGAAGAACCTGCAAACTGGGACCACTGATTGATAATCATCTCAATATTATCTTACAAATGCAAATGTACCACATTATCACAAAATACTAATAATAGGAGAAACAGAGGAGAGGAAGATAGAGTATATAAGAATTCAGTTCCTTCTGCTCAATTTTTCTGTAATCCTAAAATTTCTCTAAAAATAATGTTTTTTAATGAACCAAGAAGGCTCAGCTAACTAAGATGCTTAAGATTAATTAATACCATATAATCACTGTTACAATAATTTAAAAATCATTATGGAGTCTGAACCACAAAAGATCCCTTCTGTGTTTTACAGTACAGCAAATCATCTCATAATCACTGTCAAACCTACAGGTTCATGACATGAACAAGAGATGAACATCCTTGAATTTAAGAGCAATGTCTGTTTCAATTTCTATTTTCAGTAGTTTAAAAAATAGTTTAAAATAAATTTTGAGCCATGATAATTTTTAAAACACTGGGTCCCCACGTAAAACAGCAGGAAAAAATAGGATCCAAGATTAAAATGATAGTGTATATAAAATATAAAGTTGACACTTAGCATATTTAATGAAAATTACAACATACTCATAATCTCTGGATTGGGAGACTGTTATCCATTGTTTGAGCCTAATTTAAAAAGAGTAGAAGATATTGTTCAAATGAAAAATAAGCATCTTCAAGTATAAAAGTATAAATATATAAGTCAATAGATCCTCTGTAAAAGTCAACACTTTTGTGTGTGTGTGTTGGCAAAGGGTTACAATCACAATATATGAGGAACTCTAGTGATACTTGTGGAGAAAAAAATCCAAGCAATGAAAAGAATAACATTGATAAACATGAATATTTAAAGGTGTACCCAAAATGTCCAAACAAACAGGAAAGCTGAAAGCCCTTGTCACCTTGACAAGATATGAATGTGCACAAAATGCCCAACCTCATTGTAAACCTTGAATTTTGCACGTATACATGTCAATAAAATGTGGGGAAAAATAACCAGGAAAGCTGTTCAAATTGACAAAGGTAAGGAAAACATTGCTTAAAGAAACAGTGGGCTGTAAGTAAACACCCACCAGACTGTGATGATCCAAATCATTCTGGACCTCCTAATTTACTGGCAAACTATTGCAAAAAGGTATGTTGCAGGCTGGAGGTCTCCACCATAGTAGAGTGTTTGCCTCATGTCCATGAGGCCCTGGGATTTGATCCCTAGCACTGGAAGGAAACAAAAATATTGAAAATCTCTACATTGACAGTTTCTTTGTGTTCATTTGAAAGTAATCTAGCAAACTTTATTAAAAATAAAACACACTGAGAACAGGCTAATTCAGAGGGGCAGCTAGCAAGTCAAGAGAAAATAATGCAGTGGAAGAAATCACAAGAGAAAATGCCAGAAAGATGTGTGAAACTTCGCGAAAGTTGCTTGGAAGATAACTCGAAATGAGCATTGCCAGACTCTGCTCTGGAAGCTGATACATTACACTGATGGCAAAATCAGACAAGAATTAACAACGAAAGCAACAACAAGAACAACAACTTTCAGGTTTATCTCATGGCATACTTCCCAGAACCAGAAGAAACAATCCTATAATCTATGTGAAACCAGAAGAGACATAGAATTGCCAAAGCAAACCTGAGCAACTTTACAATCTTGGATTTAAAATCATATTAGTGATAAAAACCAAAGGCATTGACACACAAACAGATATGAGGACCAATGAAACAGAACTGAGGTTGGAGAAACCATCCCAGACCCCTTTAGCCATCTGATTTTTGACAAACACACCAAAAACATATGCCAGAGAAAGGATGACCTCTTTAACACATGGTACTGGAAAAACTGGCTCTCCTTATGCAGAATAATGAATCTAGAATCATGTCTTTCATTAGAATCAAATCAAAATGCATCAGAGACTTAGATATTAAAACGGAGACACAGAATTTGCTGGTGGATGAAATAAGTAAAACTCCTGAAGACATCAGCACAGGTACGGACTTGCTGAGCAGAGCATCCATTACACAAGAAATGACACCAGGAGCCGACAAGCTGGACTACATCAAGTTAAAAGGTTTATTTATAGGGAGTGAGACGTCCAACAAGAGACAATATGCAAAATAGGACAAAAGGTTGGCAGCTATTCTTCAAACAGAAATAGTACCAAGAGTAAAGAACATATACACACACGATTAGACCCTCCAAAAATAAAGGCTAATCCAAAACCAAGCAACTGAAATGAATGCACACTCCTCAAAAGGTGTACAAATGACCAAAGGGACACAGCAACTGCTCCGCAGGTTTGGCCATTAATGAAATGTAAATCGAAACAATCTTGAGATGGAATTTTACTACAAAAAGAGGAGCTACCATCAAAATTTTCACAGCAAATGCGGTGAGATTAAAAAAAAAAAAATAACCGTTGTGTATTGTTGGTCAGAATGTGAACTACTACAATCATTACAGAAATCAGTGTGAAGTTTTAAAATTAAAGTTACAAATTTCATTTGGTCCAGTGACACCTATAAAGGCTATCTTCTCAGAAATGTTAAAGACATTATACTAGAGTGATACATGCATACTTATGGTTATAGCAGTGAAACACATAATAGCTATATCTTGGAAGCAGCCTACATGCCCATCAACTGATCAATGGATATATTACTGTGATATGAAAAATAATATTTTAGTCATTTGTAGAAGAATGAATACACCTTGAGTTCACAATGATAAGTAAAATAATTTCAACACAGAGGGTTAAAAAAGACATGGTTTCTTTTCAATTAGACGCCGAGCATATGAGTAATTTAAAGAGCAAAATAAAAGATTGAAAATAGGGAAGAGGGAGATAAACTTTGTAGAGATGGAAAGCAGCTATGTTCATGGAGAAACAACAGAGGCACGGAAGGGGGAGGAGAAGTAATAATGGTGGAGACGTGATATGTACGTGTACCAGTTCCCAAGACGAATACAGTTATTATGTATCTCAAACATACGATACAAAAATAATCCTGGAGTTATAAAGTGCAAAGGAAGAGGATGGCCATAAAGTTAAGAACATAGGGAGTAAAAAGTAAATAGAGAGGCACACAGGATGTGGAGTTAATCGAGGTAACCATAGATGCACACACTGTCATAAGTAGGAACCAAATGAGGGTAATAATTGTGAAGTAAGTTTAAGAAATCTGAATATGTTTTGGTGTGTAAGGTTAAGAACTATTAAAGTTTGTCTTGCAAGCTCAAGGCCCTGAGTTCAATTCCTCAGCACCACATAAAGCCTGGCTCGGTGGTGCGCGCCAGTAATCCCAGCGCGCAGGAGACTGAAGCAGAGGGATTGCCACGAGTCCAAAGCTATCTTGGGCTATAAAATGATCAGTGACGGTGACCAGATCAGGATCAGCCTGGGCTACAGAGAGAGACCCTGACTCAAAAAAAGCAAGCAAATTACAAGAGAGAAGATACAGGGGGAAATAAACAGTGTAGTGAATAAAACAAGCTTTCAGAAAATCCCAGAGCACAGAAGACTCAAAAAGAGCTATCATCGCCTTTTGCTCTTAAGAGATGAGAAACGTCCCTTTCACTGAAAATCTCCTCATCTATTATTTCTTTTAGAGTTTTTGAAGACCTTATCGGAGGAAAGGAAACAGCCTTTAGTCCTTGAATGGAAGGAATGCAGTCATGCCGAGATGCATAAACTGGGAAATAGTGCTGACAAGAACTTTTGAAGGCAGCCTGAGGGAAAGAGGGGGGAACAGTAAAGATCCCCACTTCAGGAGAGGGGAGGGACAGGTCCCGTCCTTACTTACAATTCATAGAAGGAACCAACCGTGGACTCCATTGTTGTAGGTTAAACTACCCAGTTTGTGTAGAACTCAATCTGGACGGTCTGTCTCATAGTCCTAGGGAAGACAATGGATGGGAAAGATGCCTCCTGTGACCTGCCATGCCTGTAGCATTTGTAGTGAAAGATTGTCAACACATTCCTGGGTGTGTACCCTGAGGCACACTCAGGTCCAGACTGCTTGCAGTTGAAAAACAAAAAGTTTCTCTTTCTCTCCATTTTACTTTTTTACTGTTTTAGATTTTAAAAAGTGAAAAGCAGAATAACCTTTTGCTGATTTTTTTCTCAATGTCTTGAATAATTGATTGTTATGAATTGCTATAAAGAGTTTCTAAGAGACATTTTCTATATAGTTTTCCTTGATTTTGACAAGCATTTACAGCACCTTGTTTCGCTTTTCTGTTGTAAGACAGATACCTGAAGTTTAAGAGAAACTGTTAAGGCTTGAGATGTGCAACAACACACCATGTTTTTTTCTACCTACTGAGGACATTAGACATAAGACTGATATTCAGTATGAATGATTCAAAATGTCTTTCACCGTGCTAAATAATTGCACTGGAACACTGGATGTGACTGCTGCGGGGCATAGAAAACCCTTAGCTTCTTCAGGCATTCGTGTTTTTATATATCCCTACACACATGAAAGGTCCCAAAACTGTCATGAGATCAGCATCAAAATACAACACAAGGAAGTGGAAGTGGAGCTGCTCACTGTTATAACCATGATCGTCTTTAAGCTCAAAGCCAAACATGCAAATTCTAACATTTTCCCTAAATCTGATACACAACCAGAGACTTAAAATAAGCACAATGTGAAAAAGAAAGAATTCTAAATTCCACCTGTGATAGCCAAGTACAGAAGAACCCCACAAAATTCAAATTTAGCCAACAGGTTTACAGTCAGCCATCCAGAGAATTAAAGATCTTTAAGCTTTAGCAGAAGCTCCTCTTCCTGTCTGAAACCAGATCCCATTGCCTGGTTAAGGTTTTGCATTTTTAAGAGGCGGTGCAGGTGCTTGCAATGTGCACACCGAAGCTTCATTTCCATCTGGGTGAAAAAGAAGTCAGCTGCCTGGGGCTAAAGTTTATTTGCTGTGCACACAGGTAAATTTGCTCAAAGTACTCTTAAGTGTAAAGAGAATAAAGGCTTAGTTGAGTAAAGAGGGAGCACAAAAAACTCATTGGGATTAGAAATGATGGGTTAGGCAAATATTCTTTATAGCACTTGATATTTGCAATATGGAAATGAAATGCAGTCAGACTTGCCTCATGAACTTCTTAAGTCACAGCGATTCCTCAACTTCCTTTAGACGGAAACATCTAAGTTAAATTTTATGTAGTTTGAGCGTACTAAATTTAATATAACTATGGGATTTTAAAAATTCTATGAATGAGGTCTCATTAACAGCATGTACTCTATTGAAGAGAAATATTATTTTTAAAAATAGTTAGAACAGGCCTTTATTTAGAAAAAAAGGAGGAAGGGGTAAAGGCTCTTGCCACTCAGAAGGGGATCCTGACTGGGTCGCCCCTGAAGAGAATTATTACACACTGAAGGTTACTACCTAACAAAACTTTCTGAGAAAATGAATGAAGATGAATCTTGTGAACAAAGTTACTTTGTAGAATGAGTTGCAAAACTTCTGAATGTCTTTGGTGTACGTGAGTCATTACTCTAAATTTTGCCCTGAGGTAAGAAAGTAGGGAGGGAAGATTTGGGAGTGAACCTAAGTAATGAGAAAATGACCTCTCTTGCAGTACATGTGTATTTATTTAATAAGCAGTTCAACTTTAAGGTGACAGAATCTTTACGCTAAAATATGAGCTACTATTTTTTTTTTTCAAATTACTCCTTTTGCCTTGGGGAGAAGTACTAGAAAGTCCACATTTTTTTCCACAGGGAAGATCATGAAAAAATTCTTTAAACTGTTTGTGTCTTAAAGCAGTTGCAATGTATAATAAATTACAGCAAAGTTATTTAAACTATTGAGACATAATATTTTTATTTGTGCAAGCTTTATAGTGGCTTAGAAAAGACTTTAAAACTGATTTCTAGGGCAAGTTTTCTCTCACTTAGAATTCTCCCTGTTGAAATCCTTTTTGTATTTTAAGACCAAGTTGAAAAGATTCAAGTTCTTCAGCATTTCAGATTTCCAGGAAAAAAAATTTGTTGTTCTTTTAGACAAAAGAAAATACATTGGATATCTCTTGAAAAGAGAATAATTTCACTGGAATTTGTTAAGTATCTATTTTATATAACTTTCTTATTAGACTAAGTTTTTCTGAAACTCATTCTTAGTTCATTCTCAAACTACCTGCTACACTGTATATTGTAGATTTTTATATAAAATAACCCACATTTTTCAATTATTTGGCAAAGTAGTTCAAATGTACCCAGCAAGTAGGTGTTAAATTTTCAAAAACTTTTAGCAATCACATATACTGGGTCTCTTCCCAGGCACTAGGGGCTCTGTGAAACAAGAAAAAAAATCTATTACCCCTACAAAACTTACACCCTGACTACACAAGTTATTGCATTACATCAGAAAGGTAACATAGTTTTTCCTAGGAGATTTCCATAGTCTGCTCATAAATACTGCAGGCTGTGATGTCAGATTTTTGCCTTAGGAAGTCGTTGATCACAACCAGCAAATTTTAAATGAAAGTTCTTTTCATGGCACAATTTATCTATTTTTAAACACAGGCAGTCTTTTCAGTTACCAAAAACCATTGTAGCTTGGCAACATGAAGGAAATAATAATCTGACTATTGAGGGTGTCTAGATTTACTTATCTGTTTATTACAGGAATACTGTGATGACACCTCATCTATCCTTCCATCCATCTGCCTATCCATATATAGTGTGGGCCAAAGGGGCAGTGAGAGGGAGCCTTGGAAATACCACTGTATCCAAGAGTGAAGGACAAATTGAGGAGGAAAAATTCATCCTGTGGACTAGTGAAAGCAGGGCTATAGAGCAAGGGGATCAGGAGATATCACGCAGCTCTAGTCCCTGAGGGCCGGAGGCCTGACCTTTCTCATTCTGTAATGAACAGCTAGGATTGGGTGGACGGTAGTAACTCCTAGTAGTTATCAAAATCTTACAATAGGTCTGTAAGTGGCAAGAGGGTAGAGGAAATGTTTCCAGAGGGACAGGATAGATCTTGCAAGTTGGTTGAAATAGGGGTTGGCACACAGAAGATTAGAACAAGTTTAGGGGAAATATTCTAGAAAATTCCTGGGAGAATTTTTGTAACTTTATAACTCAAACTATAAACTTGACCCTCAGACTCCTTTGGGACTCAAGAACTGAAATATCAGAAGTTTCTCTTTCTCTTATTTCTACATATATCATACCGGGTTTTGGCCTTCCAGTGAGAATCACGAAAGCCGATATTTCTGATTTATTTATTTATTTTTGTATCTCAGCTTTATTCTTTCTTAGAGAAGTATGCTTACTTCCTCATTAAGTGAATAAGAGTTAAAATCTTGTGGAAGTGTTTTCATTTGGTACTTGAGGTTAGTGACCTGTACCTAAAAAAAAAAAAAAAAAACTCACTGTATTAATCTTCCGTGAGTAGAAGGCCTGTCTAAAACTAGTTGGCTTGTTTTCATGCAAAAGAAAATGGAGTTATCCTTAATATCAAGAAAAAATATTTCTCAGACAAAATAACGCATGTCTACATCTTTTCAGAAATTTAAAGCACAGCCTTCTTTAGTGTCTCCAATTTTATTGCCTGAAAAATTTCAAATCCATCAGCTTTCATCTAAAATTATATTTATTTTCCTCTTTGTATGCCTGAAAAAAAAATTGTATGAACTTTCTCATGACTTACGTTTAACTAGAAATTTTACAATTTTACAATCAGATATGGTTTTAGTATATGACTTCCCTAGGTAAAAGCAGACAAAATAAATTGTTCAACAATTGTTCAATAAATTGTTCTGAGATAATCAGAAAAAAAATCACTTTGAAAATAAATATCTCATAATTTCTTTACCATTCAAGCTAATCTATATACTGTTTTATGTATCTGATAGGATTGCAAAAGTGATAAAACATGTAACTACTTATCATAACCAATGAATTTTAAAATTATGTAAATAAAGCCCAATGTGTTGTATTTTGACAATTATCAAAGACCTTTCATTTTATTTATTCTTTGTCCTAGTGAAATAGCATGAAGAAGGGAAAGCATCAGTCTGGTCTTACTGTATTTTGTTCATTTTTGCTACTCTGATTACAATCTTTTCCACTGTTCCACTGCTTTACTACTTATAAATTTTTATTACACAATTGCCTCTTTTTGTCATGGTTGATTACAATGTGCTCTTTTCACATCCATTTTAATCATGGCACAATATTAATAGCTTATGAGCTAGATCGGTTGACTTTGAATAAGGTGTGCTTAGTTGTATAAGCGGTATTATTGACAGCCACAATAAACTAAAGATAGGTACTTTTTCCACAACTTTGTGTAAAATGGATGTTCAACTGCACAGACTCTCAGAGACAGCAAAATTAAGATAACAAGAACTATTCAGAACATCATCTTTTTCAAAATTTCATGATTGGTTTTAGCCCCTGAATGTTTTATTACTTAGATGAAAAGTCTGTTTGAGGAGATAAAAAACATCTGACAAACTTCCATAGTATTTGAGCCTCAGCATTAAAAAAATGTTAATAGTACACCCAAAGTTCTAGAAGGTTCTAAGTACCTAGAATACTTAGAATTGCTTATAATTTTACATTTAAGAGGGCACAACTTCTTATAAGAATTATGTTTAATTAAATTCTTCAAAAATATGCTCAAATGAATGGCATGTTTACCAAGTCATTTTTGGTTACAACTCCAAACAAGCTTGGCATCACTGACGACACAACAAAGAAGGTTTGAAGCAGTTTCTGCATAATAAAAAGAAACAGCTCAAAATATTGGGGGACAAATACACAGTACTTCATTAAATACAAAAACAAAATCATGCATTTGGTTTTTATAATTAGAGAAGACATCGTTTGGTTAAAACTAAGATGTTCTTATTATGAAGCCTAGAACTTTCCTTCATTCCTACATATAAACAGAATGCTAGCCAACATCCTCCAACACAAATCTTTTTTCTCATTACTTTTTGCTGCCTGAATTAGTGATTCTCTTTTTCATGCATTTATCAGACTGGTATCAAGGAAATGTGTGACTTCAGGAGGATGCCTTATATGAAAGACAACATAAGTGTGTTCATAGTTGTCTGTCTGTTTATTCCATCAAGGCCAAGATGCAAGAGAAAATATGTATAGAGAAACGATAAAATCATTCCTCTTTCTAAGTTATCAATTTAAGCAGCCACAGTGTTCATCAAAAGCCCGTTGTCCTGATCCCACATCTGTCTTCCAGTGAAACATACATTGCAGGTTCCAGGAGAAACATTTCCTCTCTAAGGGGGAAAACCGAACGCAAAGATTCCAAAGTGAGAATGTAAGTCTTATCCCTTGCCTTTTTGTCTGAAAAGACCTAGCATGGGGAAAGATGACATATTGGGCAAAAAATACATTTTATTTTCTGTTTCTTTCTCAACCTTCACTAATGATACTAATGATAACTTCTTCCATTCTGTGTTCTCAGTCTCAGAAACACCAATTTCTCATTCTGATCTGTACATATTCCAATCTGTATACCTTTGCTCATTGCTTTCCCAGTAGAAACAGTTCCTTCAACTAACTTTCCATGTCTTGACTTTTTGTAATCCCAGTAGGCACCCACACTATCTAATCCCTAGCTTTACAATTCAGTCTTTTAAGTAGGCTTTTGTTTACATTGTGTTTATGATTTTATAATTTTAAATATTTGAGAACATCCACTATTTTTAATGCTTCTTTCTTCCTTACAACCCTCAGAACTCTCATTTTAGAAACTACTACCTCCATCTCTCTGATGACAAAAATGAAATAAAACCCATAGAATTTCAGCCTTTATTTTTTTTCTAAAAGAAAATTGAAATAAACGACAGTAATTAAATCCAGGTTAGTTTGTTTATCCCTGAGTATAATGTACAATGGAGATTTGAATTGTTACTTACACACCTTCAATTAGAAGTAGAAAAACAAATTTAAATGCATAATTATGACTTAAGAGGAAGATTATGCTGAAATTCTCTGCTGTGACTTTGGTAAGATATAGTTATGTGTTCGATTCTACCTCCCCAACAGACTGTAAACTACTTATATTTTATGAGTTCTTTATCCTAGTACAGTGCTCTGCATGAGGTAGGCATTTAATAAACATTTTTAAATAAATAATGAATGATAACATAATGGAATGAGCTCATTTTTAAATAAGTAAGGAGTGATGACATATTAGAATGATCTCATTTGTACAAGGAGTTCTTTTGTCATAGGTAATGACACAGGACACTCCAGTTTACCCTCTGCGTTTGAGAAACTGGTAATATTTCCTTGAAGGTGATCTGTTAGGATTTCTCTGACGGTAAAGGTGAGCTGGTGCTGACCTGTTCCATAATTCAACCGAAATCCCTTTTGAGCAATGGATATAAAAATATTATATCTCTGAAATCAATTCTAGCTTCAGTCTCTGCATTTTAAAATTTTTTTCTCCTCTTCTTTCAGCTGAAAATAAAATCATTCAGTAATAATTTCTCTTTTTTTGAGGGGGGATGGTTTTTCTTGATGCTTGATGCTTTTTTTTTTTTTTTTTTTTTTTTTTTTTTTTTTTTTTTTTTTTTTTTTTTTTTTTTTTTTTTTTTTTTTTTTTTTTTTTTTTTTTTTTTTTTTTTTGTACAGGAGATTGAACCCAAGGCATCCAAACTGAACTATGTAAGTTACAGTCTTAGCCCATTTTGTTGTTGTTGTTGGTTTGATTTTTGAGATAGCATTCCTCTAAGTCAATGAGTTCCCCAGGCTAAGCTCAAACTTGCCATCTCTTGCCTCAACCTACCAGAGTGATGGGATTACAGGGCTTTACCACAGTGTCAGACTCAATGATAATATATGATGACAATAATAAAAAATGGTTATCTTGTTCAATAACCTGTTGCATACGTTTTGTTAACAAACAATATTGGGAGTGCCTGGGATGAGACTTAGAAAGATTTCTTGAGGAAGTCAATTATTTGTGTATAGTTTTAAAAAGCGACCAAAAGTTCTGAGAGTGGGTGAGGAACAAGTTCAGGGTGAAGCTAACGTAGAGGGTGAAAGATAAAAGGAGTACTGTTAGTGCCTGCCTTTCCTGAAAGTGCTCCTGAGTAAGAACTTCCCACAGGGCAGAGACAGGTGAAATCAGATAAGAGAGGTGGAAATTCAATCCCCCTGGTAAACCTGAATTAACTCTCTTTGGTTCTTTAATACTTTGGCTACGGCTAATACAAAATGAATCTCCAGTCTATCAACAGTGGTTCTGTACTCATGATTATGAGACACTGAAACCTAAGACTTTGTAAGGTATTGTGTGCCCGAGTGGGCAGGTGAAAAGGGAGTGATGTGACACTGTTTATTTATGGTTGACTAATGTCTTTCTTTGTGCTAAAAATCTGAGACCCCACCCTCTGATATATACTCACACACACGCCCAGATCCCTCAGACAAGCTTGAACTTCTCCAGAAAGGGCATGAAAACAATGTCGGGGAGAGACTCAGCAACCCCAAGCCCATCCCTGGGAATGGTCAGTGTCAGCAAGTCTCATTCCCTAATTTTCTTACGCTGACTGTACTTTCTGTGGCAGGTTAGAGCATGTGCGTTATAAAACTGAGTTGGTTCTGTCCTGCTTTAAAACAGATGAATACATGTGAATGTGTATGCTTGTGGGTATACTCAGCATTCACCCAAGCCAAGGTTTCTAGATAGCAACGTCATGAATATCTCAATACTTTTACCCAATAATAGTTAGCAGCCTTGTTTTGAGAGAGGTTGAGGTGAACTGGAACAGTTGCCTCTGTCGTGGGATCTGGACGACAGGGACCAGAGCAGTCATGTTATATTCATTTTACTTGGGTTTTTATATATGTGCTTCCTCAGTACTTTTCTGGACAACATTGCGATGATGTTTCCAGCAATAATAAAGCAAATATTTAAACAGAAATGTCAGTCTGATCATGGTCACTGTTCAAGTGAAGAACACATTAGAGTGAAAATACATTAAAAATTTACTTAATGGAATTAGAAAAATGCTTTTAATAATATACCATATTTATGATACCTCAAAGAATGACTAAAACTGTTTTCCCTTTTGAATAAAAGATATGTACTTACAAAAGTATGTGTAGTTTTCATGCTCAAAATTATATCCCTGGGCCAATGAAGGTTGTTACTGAACACCTGATGTTTTTCTACTTGCTCCTCTGATGACCTGACTCTTGAACTCTATAAAATCACACTGAAGTCAGACATTGCTAAGCTTGTACAGCATATTATCAAACATGTAACTACAAAGATTTGTTTTGATTTTTTTGTTAGTTTACTTGAAGTAGAATTCAGGGGCATTCTATCGTTGAACTTTATCCTTAGTCATTTATTATTATTATTATTATTAAAATTTTTGAGATAGTCTCACTAAGTGCCCCAGGTTGGCCTTGAATTTGTAGTACTCCTGACTCAAGTCTCCCAAGAAGCTGGGATTATAGATGTATGCCATAGTACTTGGCAACCAAGAAGTCTTTAAAATTATAGATGAAGATAAGAAATCATATCTGCTTCATTCCTCAAAATTGCACTTTTGGTTAATTTTATACATTATTATTTATAAAACTCTTAGTGTAATGTTAGCTACCCAGAAGTTTAGGCAGGAAGATCAATAGTCTGAGGATGGCCAAGGCCACAGAGTGAGAACCTCTTTCAAAATAAAAAATGATAGGTACTGGGATTGTAGCTCAGGGCAGAGCAATTGCCTAGCATTGTAAATCCCCAGATTCAATAGTCAGATCTATAAAAATTCAAACAATAAAACTTCTAAACGTATTTATTTCATCCTCACAACCACATAATTAGGAAAGGTGATACAACCACAATACATTTAAAAAAAATGGAAGTCCAGGGAGTTTATGTTGGGCTGAAGTCAGTGATTAGGAACCATAGGACTTGAGGCCAGCTCTTTTGTTTTTAAGTTCTTCACATCATGCCATGGTGCCTACCTAAGCTTAGATAATTCAAGGTAATGAACTTATTTAAAGTTAGTATCTAGAAAAAATGTATAAGTTAAAATTAAGCCAAATAATGAGACTAGAATATAAGAGCTTTAGTGACGATGGGCCTAAATACAGTTTCTTTTTAACACTGAAAATTAACTTGGTGAACTTCTGCACCCATAATTCTGGTGCCACAGGACACACAACCACAGGAATCCACTTTGATCCTTTCTGTATGATGGTGTGAGAACCTTAAAGGTACATTTTTGCTTCTTATTCTGTCATTACTCAATTTCCATATAATTCTTGAAAAACCAGCTATTCTGGAGTTAATACTCATAGCATGTTCATACTTTTCAAAAGTTTCTTTCCTTTTGAAAATGTATTCTTGGTCATTTTTCATAACTGACAGTGGAAATAAAGCTAGATGATGAAACAATGAGACAGTTTGATTTATTCATTGAATTTGCAATGAAAGGAGCCCAATGCAAAGAATGAAGTCTGTCTAGTTTTTGCCTATTCATGTTTTTTCGAGCTAATTGTTCTTTAACTCTACTTTTTTCCTTATAACTTTCTTTAATTTATTCTCTAAAATCACTTCATTCCACGTATTAGCTTGTATGACTCATTTTTCATTACTTCTTTACTTTCATTAAATTAAATCATTAAAGTTCCTCAAAAAAATTAATAAGCTGACTCTTTGTCATCATCATTTAAAATAAGTTATAAATCTTACAAAACTCTTATGTCTATTGTAACAAATATATTATAAAATGTCATTATCTTATCTTCAAATAATTTAACCAAAAAACTACTAGTGTATACATTTTTTCATCTACATAGACATGGTTTATTATTATCTCACATATTTTAGACAGCAATCAAATTCAATGAACTTCTACTTGCTTTGTGACTCTTTAAAATATACCTAATTAATCGATGACACTATTGAATAGGATTCATATTTTATTCATCTCTCTAGACATCTGAAAATCTAGTATGAAAATGTTTGCTTATGTCAATGGGAATAACATAATTTTCAGAAAGTATTAAGAATTCTTTCTTAAAGTTCTTGTTAAATGATGAAGGGAAAACATAAATTTTGTTTATCTTTCTGAAACTAATGAGTGATCTAGATGTTTAAAAAATGTTCAAGATGATAGCTACAAAACGAGGAAAGATCTTTACAGATTCTGCAGCACTTAGCTTAAAAAATGCAGGAATGAATTTCAAGTAAAAATCCAGTAAGCATTTCTTTTCAAGAAAGTACATTTGAGGAAAAATTAAACAACACAAAATCTTTCAAAAGTTTATCCTTTTCAGATGAGAAGTGAGAAAATTTCTGATCGGCCATCGGTAGATTCTTTTTCTCCCTGGGGTCCTTGTTGGTTCATATTTCAGCACTATTTCAAGTAGAGGAGAAACACAATTAGGAAATGTTTCAGGAAATACCCTGTGTCATTTTATGCAATTGTGGCCTCTCCTGGGATAGCATGATTCCTCTTTGAGCACAGGGCAAGGCTTATGTGGAAACAAAGATAGTATCGGTCTAAAAGAACTTTCTGGAAGTAGCTGGACTGTGGGACAGTTACTTCACACACCATGAGCACTTGAGCAGGCTTCGGTGAGCAAGAGGCAGAACACATCCTAGACACAAAAGCCAGGACCTGCTACAACTGGTTTGTTACAGTGAGGTCATCGTATTCAGACAAGCAAAAATCACATCTTAATGCAAACATTATGTCACGTATTGGCCAGAGTCCTGAATACCTCATTAAGAAGAAATATTGAGGATCACTGTGGAGTGGACTATGTGAAGCACAGCTGCCCATTGTGGTAGGTCATACATACTATGCATTGTGTCAGTTTTATATATTGCCAATAGGGTCTTAAGTAGAAATTCTACTCCATTTCATTATCATTTTGTACACAGGAAGTTACAAAAGAGCTCATTCATCCAGAAACTCAGTAGGTTAAATAACTTATGTAAGGTCAGATAATAAGTAAAAATTTAAGATTTTTATTTATTTATTTAAGCATGTCAAACTGATGAATAAAACACCTTTATGAAAGCAGGAATATGGATTGTAGATAAAATATTACCTATAGGTCAATGGACACACACACATTCTCTCTCTCTCTCTCTCTCTCTCTCTCTCTCTCTCTCTCTCTCTGTTGATGGTTGTTCATTTTTTGACCATTTACCACAGAAGTCCTTGGGCAAGTGGACTTGTTCCACCATGTATAACAAGGAGGGTGTCACTTATGTGTCTTGAAGCTATGGAGAGATGTTATGAAAAAGATAATGATAGATAGTTCAAGAGTAATAAAATGATGTGAAATAATAGAATGAAAGATTGATAGTAGAATCTCTATATTTACTCAAGAATAATTCTGATTTTACTACTGAGCTAGTTGCATACATATTATTTTTTTATTTCTCTGTGTCTCAATTTCCCTTGCAGAAAATATATAAACCAATTAGAATCTCATAGTCATTACTGGTTTTTAATATGAAAATCTGTGTAGGAAGCTTAGCATGGCATATAGCACACAGATATTATGAATAAAACTTTGTGCTATTCATTTATTTTTTGTAGTACTAGGAATCAAGCCCAGGTCTTTCACATTGTATTACATCCCCAGCCCATTTTTATTCCTATTTTGAGACAAGGCCTCCCTGTGTCACCTCCCAGGTTGTGTTGGATATTTTTAATTTTTTCATTTTTAAAGATTTGTTTGCTCACTACAACTGAAGTAGACTGAACTCTAAAATAGGAATGAAACTTGTCCCTCATCTAGATCGTAGTAAGAAAAAATTTATTTTTTTCTAAAACAGAGGCGAGTTTTTAAATTAGGTAATTGTATATATATTTTTGGAAATAGTTCACTATTTTGTATACTATGATAAAAATAAAGTTTTGGGGAGGAAAACTTTTTTGGACTTTATTAATGTTCTCTGAACTTCTTTCTGTGTTGTCCAAGATGTATAATCCAGTTTCCCTACTAAGAGTTGGCCCTTAAGTAAATCAGATTAGAAGATATGTTAAAATGAACACAACTTGACACCGTCATGTTCAGTGAAGTGAATCACACACAGCTGGTTAAATATCGAGTGGTTTTTCTAAAATGAGAAGCCCAGAGCATAGTCACTTCATAGAACTAGAGAGGGGGAGAGAGCAAGAATCGGGGGCAGGGGGAGAGGGGACATGGGATGGTCAAAAAAGGGACAGGGGAGAGGGAGTGACTCTGATGCAATACATATGTGCACAAAATACTAAAGTTCAATGTAAACATTATGTATCGCATATATACATATTAATAAAAGAGAAAAAAATCTTAAAGAAAACAAGTGTATTATTGATCATTCCATTTCTTCTAATTATTTATAAGCTACCATTTAGGAAAAGCAAAATGTTAATCATTGTGGGAATCTACAACTATCTCTTTGTATTGCTAGAGAATTAGTTTTGGGACCTTTCACAAGTACCAAAACCTGCAACTGCTCAATTGCTCTATACAATATGTGTTGCTGTAGGATCACAGAGGACCTGCACACTCCCAGACATTTTAAATCTTCTCTTGTCCACTTATAATACTTAATGCGATGGAATGCTACGTATCTCGCTCTTTTTATTTATGATTTAGAGAGTAATGAGAAGACAAAATCTTGTGCGTGTTCAGTAGAGAGGCGTTTTCCCCCAAACGTTTTAGGTTCGCAGCTACTTGAACTCACGCATGTGGAATCTGCAGTTACCAAGGGCCAGTCAGTTGTCTGTGTTGTAAAACAGGAGTGAGACAGCACTGTTGTAAAAACGAAGCAAGACCCGGGATAGAAAAGAGAAAAAGCTTGTAAGAAAAAAAAAAAAATAGCCTGCAGGATCGGAAATGCTATTAATATTAAAGCCAAGAAGGCCAGCACGGCAGCAGGAGGGACTTGGGCAGCCCTGTTGCGCGATGTTGCAAACTGAGGCTCTCTGCAGCCCTGCGACTGCTTCTCTGAGCCGGTCAGGGCCGGCTGGTCCTCTGAATAAGTGCTCTCGCGGCACTTCCTGCCTTGGTTGCTATAGAAATAATTATAACATACAGCTCCGAGAATTCGAAGTGGGGAGATGATAAAGCAGAAGGTGGTTATCTTCCTGTGTTTACTTTAGTAGCTTTAAAATAAGAAAGAGACATTGAAAACAAAACACTTCATTATTTCAGTATGAAATTTAGTCACAAAGGTTTCATCGTTGAACCAAGTATTGCATTTCAGTAGCACAAAAGAGTTCAGTGTCTCTGCCAGATCTCAGAATCATCAGAACATAAAAAAAGAAAAAGGAAATAGGGCCTCCAGTTAAGGTTAAGAGAAAGAAAGTCTGATTTTAATCAAGAAACTGAAGATAAGTATATCTTTGAAGTGGTGTTACCACCCGGTAAATAAACAACTTCTCTAGGTGCTGGGGATCACCAAAATGAAAAACTTAAAATTTCAACAACACCTTTTTACTAACATCAAATTTGCTTTGAAGCTATTTCTGTGAACTTTATCATATATTTAGACACATGGGTACAAATGTAGAAATAAATGTATACATATATGATTACACACACAATTTCTGTTTTCTGTTCCATTTATCTTTTGATTTTTCTTTTCAAGAGTACTACAATATTTTAATTTCTAAACTTTTATCATAAACTTTGTAACCTGACAGGGCATCTCAACCACCTTTGCCTCAAGCTCTTCTTGGCCAAGGCAGTTTGATCATTTTTGTAGGAAGTAGCCAGGCACATTTCCTATTCTGGCATTAAGACTTACTGGTCCTATGATAGCAACTGTGGCTTTTTGGTCATTGTGAAGCAACAGAGAACAAAGTTTCAAAAGGGCCTTAATTGCAAGATCGAGAGTGGCTACAGATTTTTCTTTGGCTTTTATGGTGTTGAAGAATCATACTTCCCGTTTTAAAAATGATTTTAATCTGTGTGTGTGTGTGTGTGTGTGTGTGTGTGTGTGTATACTCAAATTAATCATTCCACAGTAAGTCTTCAGTCTACTTAAGTGTATCTCAAGGGTTTTAAGCAATATTAGCCAATGAAGAATCTAAGACCCATGC
Organism: Ctenodactylus gundi; assembly: GCA_004027205.1. NCBI lineage: Eukaryota > Metazoa > Chordata > Mammalia > Rodentia > Ctenodactylidae > Ctenodactylus > Ctenodactylus gundi. The sequence goes on along the minus strand of PVKB01000002.1, from coordinate 472,374 downwards.
AAGAGTGTCATAATGTTTGCATTTTAATAAACAGTAACCAACAGGTATATTTCAAGTTCAAAAAAAGGATTTAGAAATACTAAGTTAAAAAATCTACTTGAGAATCTGTTAAACACTGAATGTTATAGCAAGTTCTGACGTGTTAATCTGATTTGCATGTATCTATGCATAGAAAATTGAAATTTCTATAACAATTTGAACATTCAAGTCTTAACATAGTGAATGTTAAATAAATAGAATCACTGCAGAAAGGAGTGACTACCAAGAGAAGAGGCTCACCAGAGGAGGTGTCCCCCAAGTTCTGAAACAGGATAGCACTGCCCTAGAAGGATGGTACAGAACCGCTCAGAACAACACCGTACTAGATACGAGTGTACCTCATGGTCCTACTGAACACAATTACAGATTGAAAATAAGTTACATGTCAAGTACAAAAAGATACATACACAGAAATCTCTGAACTATATAGCAGTATTCCAGTCTTTCTGTGAACCTAAGGACTGGCTTAGATTTCTTAAACTGTATAAGAAAATGATATTCCATGGGCAATGGTTACAATGGCTTCTACTCTACCAGTTTTAATTATTTTTGACTGTGAATATCGAATCACATTCTTCAAATGTCTGTTTGTTTTTCTTAAGCTTCTTTGTGGACAGTCCTCAGCACTGATCTCTGATGGATGAGTGTTGCCGCTCGACCCCTGCTACTCTAGAATCGTACCATTTCCACTGGCAGCCAGGAGCCTGTTCCCAACAGAGCTGCCGACCATCCTCCCACAATGCCTGGCAGTCTACCACCAGCACGTTGATTGTCAGTTTAGGGATGAGCATTTTCTGGATCTTCTAATGAACAGTGTAGGCTCTCCGGTGTCACGCAACAGAATCATTCTAACATGTTCAATTCCCTGAGCCTTTTGATTCCATTTCAAAGCTCTGTCAACGCACTTCTTTCATTTCTATGTAACTTAATAGGGGAACTTTTCTTCCCTCACCCCAAATTACTGGTAATCATCCAAGCAGTATGTTAGAACAATTTCTAGGCACTCTTGCCAGGGAGTTTTCAGTCATGGACAAATAATCTCTTATCGACAAACGCTCCTTAACCAGATTTGTTTTAACTTTTTAACTCGAATATTCTCATACCAAGTGCCTTTATTATTTATTCACTTAGAAATCATAATAATATTTCAGCTTAAATTTTCAAGAATCAAATATGGAAATGAAGTCCTTTATTGTACAAAAAACGTCAAGATGATGTGATTTAGTAATGGTTCTTGCTTTCAAATTATGAATATTTTGTGTAAATTACTCAAAAATGAGATGTTAGCTTCACAAAAGTTTTGTATTAGAACATTATTCATGATATATGAAATAACTTTTACCTAATGCTAATTAAGTAAGAATAGCTGAGTCTCATGCTACAATAAAAATAGTGTTTTTTTAGAGGAGTCATAACTGAGTGTTCTGAGCGCACAAACCAAATATAGACAAATAAAAATATACATTACCTTTCCAACTCAGCCAACTTCCAAACGTAGAGAAAGAGTAGATAAAAACAAAATTTAACTGGAGGGACTCATAAATCAATGGATTAATTGTTTTTTTTTTTCAAAGCGAATGAGGTTTATTGAGAAAGTAAAGGCCTCCACTGAAGATCCTACAATGGATGATTTTGAAAGAAGAGTGAAAAATGGCATAATCAATGCTTAATTGGGCAAATGATGAACCAACCAGGAAGATACATTGCAAACACACAAATCAGCATATGTTATCTCGTTTATATATATTCTTATTTGTGCGTGTACCATTCTTTTACTTTTCTGTCTCTCACAGAATGTCACTCTTGTTCTCCCTTTTCTGTCATTATTTCTGAGTGTTTTTAGGTATGCAGTGGAGTTTAATACCTGAGAATAATGAATCCGGGTCCTACTACCTTGCCTCATATAACTTTACAACTGTGTCAATCTATCTACAGATAATATTTTATCTATTTAATGACAATCTGCATTCCTGATTTTAGAAAGGTGATAATTTCATTGGTGTGACAGACATAAAAAGATAAAAGAGCATCTTTAATATTTACTAAGTGATTTTAAATAAGTTACTTAAACTACTGAGCATCACAATATTTTTAATCTGTAAATTGAGTGTATATGGGTATAATATATATATATATATATATATATATATATATATATATATATATGAAATGTAATATACCCATATTATTTCTATGAGGTGAAAATTTGTCTTCATTACAAGCAAATTATAAATAACAAGCTAAACAGAAGTCTCACATCAGCAGAAACCAGGGACTAGACATCCACTTTATCCAGATTTTTTACTATTAATTGCCTTTGTTCACAAAAATAAATACATGGGCAGAAAGAAAATGAGAAGGTGACCCATTATTTACTATGTGTTTCAGTTTCTCTATATTTTTTGACACTCAAGGAAAAGATGATGAAGCTTCTGATGCATCAAATTGTTTTACCAAAGAGACCTCCATTTTGCCAAATCCAAAATTTTAAAATCATTGCTTTTGTAAGGTTAATGGATTATTATCAAATACTCTGCTTCTTTCAGTATCATTAGGCTTTATTTTAGCTTTGAACACAAGGAATTTATACTGCAATCTTAAAAATTAAAGCTTGTAGCCGAGTTTTGGAAATTGTTATCCATATACGAATAAAAGTAAGCAATCAGCTTAAGGAGTTGGTTATAGCTATTACAGGAAGTGATTTTTACTTCTTAAATTCTGTCTTCTTAAGTTGTTCAGAGTTCCTTTTTTTGTTTCCTTTTTTTCGTTCTTACAACTAATCTAAACTCCTTTCCAGGACAGAAGCTAATACTCAGAGTGGCAGTTCATCTCATGAAGGTGTTAAAGGCAGAAGCTCTGTGCCCTACGCATGAAGCATGCTTGCTTTCTTCCAGGTTACCTCCTAAGCTTACTGTGATATTCAAATGAGATAACCAGTGATATTTAAGTGAGATAACCAGTGAAAATTCTTCATAAGTGCTAACTACTATCATTGTCAGGTCCCTTTGTCCCACTTGGCTCACTATCATCTAGAATCTTAGTACTTTTCCTTTGTTTATTTGCAACAGCCACCAATAGATTGTTTTCCTCTAGTGGCTCTTTCCCCCTTTTCATGTTTTTTATGTTGTCACTTTGCTAAATGTCCTGAAAAATAACTCTGGATCATTCAGCTTTTTCATCAAAAATCTTTAATGAGTTGATAACTTCATTTTTCAAGACCTATTGCTACCTCTTTATATTTTATTTATTCCATTGTGTTCATTATAATTGTGGTAATGACAGTTAAAACACATGTTTGCTGGTTTCCCTCTTACCTACCAAGTCCCACTCACTACTTCACTCCCACGGGACATATCCATGATTCCATCCTCCAGTTCCCTCCTTGTGCAGGAGCCAGCATAGAAGAATCCATCCTCTTGCCTTTAAACTTATTTTCCTTATAGTTCTCACTCCTTTTTACTTGTTAGCTTCTTTATTGTGTGTGTTTTATCTTTGTTAATAGAGTGTAAGACCTTGCCTAAATAATCCAAATCTAGTTCAAATTTTTATTCCACAGTACCCACAATGAATAAGCATTTGTTGACTAACCTGATGAAATAACTTTTCTAATCCCATGGAGCAATAAAACCAGGAGGTTTAGGAGGTTAAATATCAATTACAAATAATATTCTTACAAAAGCCTGGCTTTTTACCCTAGGAGAGCCTAACTTAATTTATGATATAATTTTTGGGGAACAAAAGAGATTGCTCTCCTAAACACTTTTCTCTACCCAATATTCTACCAATAGAACGAGCACCAGAAGCTGACGTTTCTACTCTTCCTGATGACGACTTTGTCACATTAAGCTCAAAAGACATGTATTCGCTAAAGTTTTGGCTATGTTGTAGAATATGAAGCTAAAAACAAGTGGTAAAGTGACATTGAAGGTGGATGCAGAACTGTGCAGAAGATATATATTTTGTCTGTACTGAATTTTAAAAACGGATATTTCTGTTTAGTATGTGACAGACAGTGATCTAATCTTCAATGGAATGTGGCATGATTTACCTACCAGACAGACAACAGGCACGTTCCAAGAATCGGCCAGGGAGTAGAAGATATAGCTGAACTTGAAGATAAGTTGAGAAAGAGAAAAAAAAAAAGGGAAAGAGTCTATTTGGAGTTCCAGGAAGAAGAAGGTAGAGCTCAAGCCTTTTATATGACATCACTTATGCACATGAGGAAGCCAGTGCTGAGTCAAACCAGGCGTACGCAGCTATCTGATACTCTGGGAAAACCCAAAGAAGTGAAGAAGCAATTATTATAAATCTGAAGACAGCAAAGCAGGCTCCAGAGAGAGAGAACCCATGTAAAATCAGGAGAACACTGCTAGTTGCAGGGTGTCAAAGGAAATAAACAAAAAGGACCCACATGATCTTGTGCTAGACATTTTATTACTCATCCTATTTGTGTTTTGGATTATCTGGCATGCAAGGGCCATCACCATGTCTTCAGGAATTCTTTTAATTGTAATATACTTTTATATTGCCCGGATGTCTCATTTTGTCTGAGACCACTGGGAAAAGGGCTAAGTAGTATTTATCTTAATTCTTAAATGATAATAGCAACAAAACTTTCACTTGACTGATAAAAAGTAATGTCCAGAAAAATTTCAGATCCCTTAAGGAGTGCCTCTCCTGAACTCTTGGCCAGCTTTCAGATACAGTGTGAGTGTGGAGTCTGTAGCTAGCTCCCTACCAGCTCGTTGGAGCCCATTCTATACACTTCTCAAATTCGTGGGCAGTGATTGTTGATAAGTTGAAATAGTAAAGTTTAAAAACACTACAATCCGGAGCTTCTGCCCTTGCCTGCACTATGGCTGTTAAGTATTACCAGCTAACCCACGGGTTTGCATTGGTCTCCTTTTTCAGCCATCTCATTTAGGGTCTATTCCACTGTCTACGAAGCCATCAGGAGAAATTTCACCGCTCCACTCATCATAATGAGTTCAGTGGTTGTTTCTAGATGCTTTAAAAGCTTCAGTGTACATAGTTGTCATGGCATTTTTTGACTTCTATGCAGATAGAAAAAATTCTTATCCCAACCTTTTATTTTGATATCTGAGCTCTGAATCTTTTTGCATTGTCATAATTTCATTGGATCAATTTCTTTATCGTGTCTGAAAATAAGCCAAAAAACCTGCAAAAGATGAATGCTAGCCCAAAACTTCTTTGATGTGTTTGATTCTTTAAGGGCTTCTTGTCAACTGTCAGTATATGTTCCTCCTTCCCCACGGACAAGAAAACATCCAGATGCATCCATGCATAAAAGTAATTTACAGCTTGGGATGTTACGGAAAAGCAAGGGAAAAGAAATATTACATGATACCAAGTGGCACACATGGGATCCAGTTTATCCAGCCAAAAATGAACCGTAATACTTACATTTACATTTTTAATGATGAAGTCATTGTGCTAGACATTTCTTTGTCTCCTGCCTCAAGTTAACTCTAGACAACTTCAACTTGCTCTATGTTATACTTGGTTAATACACAGGCTCTTAGATAGTTTCCTTTCCTCTGCCTCTTACTGAGTTTGACTAAAGAAAGACAGGAGCCTGAGAACTGTGGCCTCTTGTTTGGTGGCATTCTCCACATAGCTACTGTCTTTGGGTTCTAACGCTCATTATTTTTCCTGTCTCATAGGCCTACAGGTACAAAGAGGTTTTTGTTGTCACTCATGCTTTCACTGTTTTCCTAAAACTCCACCCTGTATCTTGAAAAATTATTTCTATTAAAATTTCCTCAAGTATGCATTTTGAGTATATTATCTCCTATTCTGCTAGAATTCTGGCTGATTCTTGAGTTAATCTAAGTTATTGTCCCTAGAAATTAACCTCATTAAATTTATTTCAGTTTGGTGTATTTATAAATCATGTACTCAAATTGCTTTGACTACAAAAAAGAAAGGCTGAGATTTACTGTTTCAAAGACAGTTGCTTATTTGACATTATTGCACACTACCTATGATTTGGAGAGAATGTCTCCGAATTTAACATGTTTTTCTGAGTAAGTAAGTCCTCTTGACATAGATACTTCGAGAGAAAAATCAGACTCTTGTAATGTATGTAAAATATAAATTTTATACATACATATTGGTACGATAGAGAAATCTGATAATTTTATCAGAATAATAGATATGCATTTGGAAGAAACGGGCTCCCCCCATGAACATTATCTCTGGGTTCTTTCATACTGAAGTGAAAATTTGGTGGTGCGATTTTGGTTTAATATTCTAGCAAAGCTTTAGGCTCACATCCTTAGGTATTAAAGTGTGCAGAAAGTTATTTTCATAACCATCTATTCCAAGAAATTCTAGTTCTGGAGTGATTCAAATCAAGAATTAACTAAGATTCCTTAGGCTAAACCTCTATTCCTCATGCCACCCTAAGTTAGTCATCTAATGAGGATGATGCGTCATCAGCAGCGCGGGAAAGGGCTCCTTTCCTCTCAAATGACAACCAAAAACTAGGAAAAAGGTTATGAGACATAACTGAGCAATGTAAAAATACGGGAAGGAACTATTGTATCATTATATCATATTACAGTGAATATATAGTTTGTAAAAATCTACATTCCACTGAAATATGATAAAATTGCCCACTTACATTTCGATCACTCTTACCTTACTGCCTCTGAAGACTAGGAACTGTTAGTGTGTTTATAAAATTTAAATATGTGTAAGTAAGGGGGAACTTTTAGGTTATTACCCTGAAATCTTGAATTTTCAGTGGGTCTTACATAATGATATTATCATGGTAAGATTTCTACAACTGTTTATTGAGTTGAAAGCAAATTACTTAAAAGAGAGTTAAAATCATATTGACTATTTAAATTTCCAAATTTATACATTTCTTTTCACATAATGAAAACAATGTATTCTTGGATGTGCTAAGAAACACTCTGAACCTGTCAAGGAGTCGAAGATTCCCACAAACGTCTTGTCACCAGAGCATGGCACAGGAAATCATTGTTGCTCATGCACCGTTGCCTGGAATTGTCCCCGAGGAAGCTCAAAGTGATCCACCCTGGCTGACTAAAAGGATTAAATGTGATGAAGAACATGGACAGGGTAAGCCATGAGTAGTTGCTTAGTGAGATGAGACTCTAAGACCAAATATACATGAGTATTCGTCTTTAATGGTCTTCATAAAAGCATGTTCTCTCTTCATACTTCCACAGCTGTCACCAACAACTTACTGTACATTCTTTTCCCCACCTAACAATATCCATAATATGCTCTTAAATCAACAATGACAATAATTCTAGAGAAATTAATCAAAATTAATTAGGTATATATTTACTTTATTGTCATATTTATCATCTACTACAACTTCGATGAGATATAATTATACTCCTGTTCACTTAGAGTTGCTTATAGTTTGATATTTTTCTGCTTTCTCTTAGCAATAAGAAAAGATATTATTATAAGTAAATTAAAACATTGGAAAACACTGGACTCAGAAGTGCCAGGGCGAATAAGAGAATAGGTGTGCAAGCAAAATTGCAGCAAATATTTATGACAAAGGTGAGAGATCATATGTAGAGAAAATTGTAGAATGTATTGTTCAAATAAATTAGACTGTGCCATGGTAATGAAATACATCCCAAATTCTCACCAGCTTAATACATGAAATTTTATATTTTCCCCCAAAGTTGGCTATGACTTGATAGCTCTGGTATTCTCATCCTACCGATGCACAGGCATCCAGGTATTAATATTTGTGTTTGGTAGTTCCATGGTTGGCAGTTCACAGTTGAAATGTTGCTCTGTTGAGAGAAGAAAGAACTGGGAATTTTGTCTGGACTCTTCATTAAGGAGTCTCAGAAGTGGCAAATGAAGACATGACCTTGAAACTCCCCAGGTTGTGTGCTTTCCTGTTTTGTAGTCTCCATGCAATTAGTTTGCGACAATAACGTTACTCTAACCAAAAGGCTATGATGTTATTCATCTGGAATGAGCTGTAAGAAGCAATGTGAGTTCCTCAGTCTCTCCAACCTCTGTAATGACTAGAGTTCTTAAAATAGAGAGCCTAGATCCCTCTCTGGGCTGGTGCGCGGAAGGGAGTTAGCTAGAGAGCCAGTGGACCTATGAATAACTCTGCATAATATGAAAGGACAAAAGTAGCATACACTCAAGTCCTGACATTGGAGGCTTGTTTCCACAGCATAATTCAGTCTGTTTTCTCTGAGACTCTAGTGAAGACAAGAGCTCTTCTGCTAAGTTCCCGTGCAAAGGAAGCTCAGCCTTTTGACTGCTGTAAAAGCATGACATAGCAGAGATAAGACTATGCAGCTGGAAGGGTATCTCTCCAGTTCAGAAGCCGCAACACGTCGTAAGCCTAACATCTACTTCTGGCAATAACAAACTTAATTATATTCCTATGCTTTTTTTTCATTTTTCTTTTAGTAATTTTAAAAACTCTTCTGAGGTTTTTACTTTGCTTTATTTTGTTTTTTTTTTTTTTACCTCATTGTCAGAAGACATTTCCATAATGAATCTGAGAGGCCATTGTTTCACAGTGAATAATATAATTCTACCCATCTAGTTATTATATTAATAGAGGTCTTCCCAACTGTGTGTGCTGTCTCACAGAAAACCAGAGTTTTTAGTTGACATGACGCCAACAGCACTGGTTGTTGATTCACAGTCTCACTCTGCTTGTGAGGCACTGTTATTCAGTGTGTTTACTTCTAATGTGAATTCAAATATTCATACATTAAAAAAATGTTTCTAGTAGATGTGTGTCCTTGCTTCTGAACTTCATAACTGGGAAAAGTGCTGTTAGAGAAACCATGAATGCACATGTATAATTTTCTTTTGAATTTAGAATTCTTTAGTTTCAGCCACAATTTACAAAGTCAGATTTATGACTAATATGTCACTTTTTCCTCTCATACAATGAGTCAGAATGAGCAATTTGCTAGACCAAAGCCTGATTTGCAAGGAGAGATTGCTGAGCTAGCCAGTGCTTTTCTTTAAAACCAATAGCAGAAAATAAAATATCTGTGCAATGCTCTGAATTTATGGGACTATTACAAACCAAAAATTTTCCAACGCACAAAGCAAAATAAGTCTTAAAGATATCCCTTTATAGAAAAATGTGGAAAGCCAGTCATGTTATAAAATGATTGACAATTGGATATTCCTCCTCTGTTTATAATTCTTTAATATATACTTTTGAAAATATCAGTCTTTTAAAAAATGGTACCGTTTGTTATGGAACACGCAAAAAATATTATTCACATTCTCATACATTTTGCACAAAGAAGAAAAGTTTTCCTTTTTATTTAGTAATAAGTGAGGAATAAATTCTGTAACTAGAAATGCTTCTGATTGTTTTCACTGCTTTGGGCAGTTATTTGTAGGCTAAGGATTATTTGTAGAAAAAAAGATGTTTAAAAAGATTGTTCCTTGGAGAGGCAAGAAATTGGGGTAGTTTGAAGAAGAGATCAGTAGAGATGTAGAAACTGAGAGACACAGTTGGGACTAGGCTGTCATGTGAGATAACTGTTTTTTGGGGAAAAAAAACTTAAGAGTAGGTGAAGAGAATTTTCAATATTAGGTTATTTGTTACAAAAGGAAGCCTTGTTTTGGAGATAATTTTGTGGAGACTGAGGAATCTTCCTCTTTTCCAATAAGAGACAATTTCTCAAAAATTAACCAGAGGTTGAAACACACTAAAGAATGACTCACTTTATAAATTATTTTAATATTCACAAAATAATTTTCTGGAAACATAGCTTGTCAGACAACATCGTGCCTTCCAAGCCAACACAGAAAGATGAAACGGCAGGTTAACACCATCCTTCCTAATGAAAATTTGCAAGGCCACATCTGGAGTCAGCAAAGACTTCTATTTACAAGTACTCTAATAGGAATTAAACAATAGAGGGACATTTTTCTTTTAAAACAGGGAATCTGAAATGCAAGCGCTCTTGGCACTTGTTCAGTGGCTCCATTTTGTCATCTCTAGTATCTCCATTATTCTCTCTGCTTTCGCGATTACAAGGTGCTTTCCATTTTCAGGTGCAAGTCCTGAGAGGTGAGAAAATCTAGCCTGGTTCTCATAACTCATAGCAAAGGAAGCAGATGATAAGAAACAGGGCAGTCCTAAAAAGAGCTTGAAGAGAATTGCAGAAAGCTTTCATGTAACTCAGTATTTAAATTAGAGTTCTGCTCGGTGGCACAGGTCTGTAATTCCAGCACCGCAGGTGGCTGGGGCAGAAAGATTACAAGTTCAAACTCAGCCTAGGAAACTTAATGACTTAGTGAGTCTCTGTCTCAAAAATAAAATTTTTAAGGAGGGATTGAGAATGTATCCCATTGAAAAGGTCTGCTACCTGTCCTCTATGTCATTTAAATATATAAATAAATCAACCAACGAGTAAACAAGATACATAGGAATGTATTCAGAGAATGTTGTGTTATGGGCTTTTTACAACTTTGCTCTTTAAGGACCCATGCTACTATGACATAGTCAATTAACCTGGCTAATATACACTGAAGCAAAAGTTCAGGAATCAAAACACATCTGGGCCTGAGATAAACATCCCTTCCACTCACTATCTTCCACTAATAAGAATATTATTGCAAAACACTATCGGTGTAAGAAATTACGAAAACTAAGACTCTTTAATACTCATAATGGACTCCTTAAATGGAAACAGAGGAGAAAACTGTGTCAATCAAAATGTAATTGGCAATATGGAGCAGCGGGTGTGTTTCGTAGCCTCATCATCTCTAACAACAATAGGATTGGAAGTTCTGTAAACAGCTACGGTTTATTTTGACCATGACTCAAGACTTCTATTTTTCTACCCGGAGATCTACCTGACAGGTTTCCATCAAAGCAGAAGCGTAAACACACCACACCAACTCTGCTGCCTACCGACTAGCTTCCAGCCTCCTTACGTTGGTGCATCAAGACATTTCCTGGAGGTGCTTTTCTGTCAGTGCTGCCCTAGTTCACTCCTGTTCAAAGGATACAAGTACCTTTCATCAGGGACACTGATATCGTGGGCCAGAGGGAGGTGATATTGAGTAGCGGAGTATTTCTTCTTTCTGTGTGGGATGCATTACCTCTCTCGCTTGGGGTCAGTTTCAGGTTAGGCCCTAATCCCTTCCACTTACCTTCCTTTCAGCATTCTTCACCTGAGTCTGCCTGTCTCTTTTGAAGTTGCAGAGCTGGGAACGCAGTCGGTGGAGAGATTTGGCATCAACGGAAAGCTGAGTTTTTTCAGGTGGCTCACTGGATGGAGAAAAAAAAATACAGCCGTGGAAGAAGGTATTCTATTACATAACATGAAAATATTCTTGTTAACTTGTAGAGCAAGTTTCATGAAATATATTCCAAACCCAGGTCACACAAATCACCTGTTCTTTCCGGCACACACACGAAAAAGAATATATTTTCAATTTCCTCATAACAGAGAGCATTCAAAAAGAAAGTTTTCTTTTGTGATACACTAATAAAATGTAGAGGGACCAGGATTTAAATAATCTAAAGCTGGTAAAGATAAAATGTAGAGGGACCAGGATTTAAATAATCTAAAGCTGGTAAAGATAAGAACACATCAGATATAAAGAGATATCTCCCTCATATAGTAAACCAACAAAATAAACTTTCCCTGGAGTGTACATATTCTGTTATTTATCACTGATAAAAAATAATAAAAACCATAACAATAGTGTAGTCACCTTCTATTGAATGACTTAATACCTGATGTCTAAAGTAAATTTTAAGTTTTGCAATAGCAAAAGTTGCCCAATAGCCCTAAGCATCAGATATTACATTCACCATTTACAAATGAGAAATATGTGTCCAGGGGGTGTAATTATTTGCCTAAGATGGAATTCATTGGATATTGTAGCACTAGGAATTAAACTCAGGTTTTGGATACTTCAGATTCTATTGTTAAGTCATTGCTAGCTATTTTTCTTTGTTACCTTTTGATTATATCCTAAGAAAAAGGGAAAAGGGCTTAAAAATAAATATCTTTATCTGCTTATTAAAACATTACTTATAATAGAAAAATTAAAATCATTAAAATTTGAGAAGAATGTGTCAATAAAGTAAAATGTTTATAATACAGTGGCGAATGGAGGAAACCCAATGTCAGACCCACACAAGTTAAAAAATGTGATTGCAATGTTTGAGGTGATAATGAGCCATAGTTTTTAAAAACTATTCCATGGACTAGCAAAACAAGGAACATATTCCAAGTCACTTTTGCAAGTATAACTTGATACTAGAGCCTAATAAAATGCAGCCTAACGGTGTAGGTCTGTAACCTGTACTCTGGTAGGCTGAGACAGGAAGATCACAAGTTCAAGTCTGTGCAATTTTACATATCAATGAGATGCTATTTCAAATCAAAAATTATAAAAGGGGGGTTAGGTACATAGGTTAGCATGAAGACCCTGGGCTTAATCCATAGGAAAAAATAAATAAATAAAACTAAAGGATATGAAATATGATGTGGCAATGACATAGAATAGTTGTTTCCTTGAATAAGTCATTTATGATGTCTAAATATTGTTAATTTGAACATTAACTGATGTGCACCGAAGACAAAAATTTAAAATGAAAAATCATAATACGGTTTATGCATATTTAAAAATTTAGTTATGAAATTGTTTATATACATAGGCCTAGGCATATGTATATATATATATATATATATATATATATATATATATATATATATATATATATATACTTGACAATGACTTTTTAAATGTATTTTAATCTGACTATCAACCCAGTGACCAATGAAAACAACCTGGTAGTAACGAGCGACACTAACCAAAGGCCAGTGGCGCTGAAAGTCTTCCCGACGAAGCAGCCCTTTATCCCCTACGCGGTAGCTGTGTCCTACATCGCCAAGGTAAATACAGCCTCCATTGAAAAAACTGGCTAAGCAGATGTACATTGTTTTAATTTTCTATTGCTAATTTGTATAGAAATGACTGCAGAGATGTGTATAGATCTTTCAGAAATAGAGATAATTCTTTATCGTTCACATGCTGAATTCAGTGAGATCTGTCTGACCAATGTTATAAAATTCATCCTAGCAGCCCATGTAAATAATAGAAACAAGAGGATGCTTTGATCAATGTTAATTAACTATGAAAAACCAAGCCCAATACCCAAAATACTTTGTAATGTTACTTTAAAGTATGCAATTCACACTGAAGACACCAGAAATAGCCCTGAAATAACACTTGGAGGAAGAACATCACCTTTTTCCAACCTGGTAATTCTCTCCTCTAAAAATAAAGGTAAGTTTCAATCCTCAACTGATTTGAGTATACTTCAAACTATTATAAACTGGTGTCTCTCTCTTAAGGTTTTTTTCTTTTTATTTCAGTATTGATAGGAAAGATTTTTTTCTGAAATACTTGAATTTCAAGTGGGGTGACAGTTTTTTCTATTATTTCTTATTCACATAAATATGATCTCTTATTCATATTCTGGTTTTGTTTTGTTTGCTTAGTTTTTGAGACAGAGTTTCATTCTGTAGTTCAAGCTGGTTTTGAACCTACTGTGTAGCCCCGGCTAGCCTTGGATACATGGCTTTCCTTCTGTCTCTGCCTCCCAAGTGTGGAATTACAGGGGTGTGCCACTCCACCAAGGTCCTTAAATGATTCCTCGCTTTTCTGTCTCAGCAAGAATATTATCACTGAATTACTTGTACTGAAATATCAGTTGTTTTATCACTATTGAAGGGTAGAGCCAACTGTAGAATCTACATTTTTCCAAAATAGCTGGACGTTGAATCAAATTCCCTACTTTCCCATCTCCTAGGTAGTGCTGTCAGTAATTTGGTATCTGTTGCAAAGATTGTCATAAGTGAATATTTTGCTGATTGACATGGGAAATCTTTCTTCATGAAAAGCAGCAACAATTTTATAAGATGGATTTTGTCGTGCTGTCTCTGTGTTTATGCAGCAGATCATAGAGTGCTGAAACACTAATGTCTATAGGCATCTCTAATTTCTAAACTCAGGAAAATCACTACTGTAATTCCAGAATGTTCTAAAATAATTTTAATATAATATTTGATTTGGAAGAAAAAACTGGGAACAAATGATAACAAGAACATGGCCATAAGTCACTTAATCTAATTAGTATCCCTAAATTTTGGCTCAGATTCCAACTTTGTAACCACTCCACAATTAAACATTCAAACATTTTTGGAATCATTTGAAAAAAATGGACACATTTTTTAGAATATTCAAGAATCCCATTGGGTTGAAATGTATGTATAAATGCAACCATTTACTTTCCAATGTGATTTAAAATATTTTTATTCATTATATATCAGAAGCTAAAATAAATCTTACACCTCAATTATTGTGATGAAGGATTCTGATTGTATAAAACCAAGTATTTGCCCATGAGATACTGTATATTTGAAGACAATCTTGATCATATTAATTTTTCAACTTATAATAGGACTAGTATATTTTATCAGTATCAAGGTGACTTTCCTCTCACATTTTAACTTTTGCAATTAGGGTGCAGCTTGTACATAAGTATTTAATGTGAATTATTAGCATATCCTTAACTAGCAAATGTGGCACTAAGCAGGCATTTAATATGTAGTGAACACTATACTACATGTGAAAACAGTATGCAGTGAGATAAGAAAGTGATTTAAGGTATAAGTAAGTTAGTTTCTGCAACAAGATACATCTGTAACTAGTTTTTAAAATCAAATAACCTTAAAATAGATTTTTTCATAAGTTATATTTTAAAAGGCTACAATTAGAGCAATTACTATGAGAAGACCCTTGAGGCAAGAATCCTTGTGTGTTTTGTTCATAGATACAGCCCATGAATATAATATTATACCTGACACCCTAAAAAAGATATTGAGAGAACACGTCTTGAATTAAATATGGGCTCTTCCATCATCACAGTGATCAACACGTTGGATTCAAATTTAATAGCCACAGCAGGTAGTAACATAGCTCTTATTTTTTTCAACTAACTTTAATTCATGTCAACACGTGTACACTGACCATTCTATGAAATGGGTGCCCTTTCTGCTCACAAACCAAAGTCCCAGAGATGTTAAGTGTTAGAAATGGAATTGAGACTTCAGCCATCTGGATCTGGGTACTGCGTTCTGAAACAATATGCTACACTGCTGTTGTGGGACCTTAGGGATTTTAGAAATTATTGTTTCTAACCACATTAGAGAATGCAAATAATTTGGGACAGAATTTGCTGCGTTAGATTCTCATTCTTTTAATTCCTTGTCTCAATTTCTGACCCATCCTATATGGTGTCATGGATCAGAAAAAGCCCAGTCATGGAGAATTGGGATGAGAGGTGCTTATAGTTTTAGACAAACAAGATTAAGAAGGAGAAATAGAGTATTTAATAAATCGGCCTTGGAAAGGGGATCTGAGGAAGAGAGGAAACAGATATGAGCGAGAGAAGGCAAAAAGGCAAAGTATAAATGATTAAGGGCAATATATGCAATCATCCCCCAAGTTCAACATAATCATTATGTATTGCAAACATAATAATGAAAATAATTATGAGGGAAGAGAGAACTGGACTTTTAGCTTATGAAACACAATAGGGGACACGTTAGGTATGGTTGTTGAACAAATCAACGTTGTATTAATCTGGACAGTACCTGTTAAAATTGGCTTCAGAATCCACCTGTAGCAAACAAAATTAAGTGCCAAAAGAGTCAACATAGGTTGTAAGATCTTTCAAGTAAGTTCTTATTAACACAGTGTCTTTAGAAATTTCAAAAGCACCGAACCCTTACAGAAAACAGTCCAACTTAGACAAGTTTTACACTTCCGGTTCAGATGTTTCTTATAAAGAAATGTGTTTTCTATGCAATGTCCAAGAACAACATGAAGGCGTTTAGTAATTCAAGCTTTCCAGTCTGATAGTAGAGTATTTACCAATAAAACCAAATTAGCTTTTGAAGAACAACCTTCTTTGACAACCTTGATTAATAGAATGTGTGAATTTAGGTGTCTTTCATTATCACTCAAAATACAAATATGAGACACTTTAATTGTGTTAGTCATCCTAGTAAATGCAGATTCAATATCATGAACAAAGCTGCTGTGATGAACTACCGGGTAGTTTTTGTGTGTTATTCCCTCATCAGTTTCTTGGTGAACTAATCTCAGCCTCTCTTGGCGAGCCAGTGTTCCCGGGAGGCAAGAAGACCACGGGTCACCTAAAGTTTCCAGAATATTCTGCCTCAGGGATGGCCAGAAAATTTCAGTGCAGAACAGTGGGCTTTGCTTAAACTTCCTAATATAATGATAAAAGATATTTTGTGAAGAGTGTCAGTGCCTTCAGCACACGGCAAGGGCTATAAATTTGAGAAAAGTGTTGCTTCAATTGCTGGTCCTCAGATTGAGGACAAGAAAAATGATCGTAAATACTTGGCACATATTGAAGATGGTTGGGTGTGAATAGCTGATCAAAGGAGGAATCCCAGAAAAGAGACACTTACATGGGAATTACAGTCAGAAAGCAAGGGTTAGGCGTCAGATTGGCCACTAATTTGTGAGTCGTGCGATCCTGAAAAGCTTCTTGCCTTCTCTACATAGTAATTCCCTCAACCAGCAAATTACATTAGACAAGTATGAAGATAATTTTTGAAAATTAAATGAATAATATGTGATAAATGTCCAAAACAAAACCTATAATTATAGACGGCAAAAGTGTTGAGGAAAATCCTGGAAACACTGTGCTACATTTTCATAAGTTGGTTAAATAGCTGTTTGGGTTTTTCTTTTCCTTTGTTTTTTCCATCTTTCTGCAACCTGCACGCAGATCAGTGAGGACATGCAGCAAATGCAATGTAAGCACAACGCAGCAATCGAGCAACTGGAGTGCACGAGAAAAGAAGAGAAGGCAAGTGCTGATAAGTGTTGCCTTAACAGCAATGCCGTAGTACCCGAGGACATGATTTAACATTGATTCAATTCACGGGCTTGCATTACAATCAATTTTCTAGTAAAAACGATCAACGTGTAACATAATGGGTCTTGCATTACACTCTATTAGGTTTAAATTTGTCTGAAAGGTCCAGTGACATATTTACCAATCAGAATCTACAATATATATATTTAGGTAAACAAGGCCATTGAGTGCCTTACAGAGAGAGACTGTGCCTACTTATAATGTAGTGGGAGGTGACAGCTCCCTCTACTGGTCAAGGGCATAGATGAACCCGTAACGCCCATGTTAAGGTATTCCTGCAAGTAGAGCTTGTCTTGTGGATCTATATTTGAAATTCACACACACACACACACACACACACACACACACACACACACTGTCCTACTTACCCACATTTTCATTCCACATGAGTAGTCTATACAGATGCTGAGGATAGACAAGAAGTTACATTTACAATATTCTCTTTCCCTGTGTAACAGTAGTACAATCGAGCTAGACATCAAAGCCTCGCATAATTCTGCAACAGAAGTTCTCTATTTTGATTTCATCAATAGAAAATGGTTTCTAAGCATAGATAATTCCTACACGAAGTGCAATTGTCATGTTAAATGCCTTCTCTGCACCAGGCAGTGTATCAAAAGCTAGGGACAGAGCAATGGCCAGGCAAATGAAACTCCTGACTTCACAGAACATTCTAATGATGAAAGATAAATGCTCCCATAAATTCATACTTAGTCTCTGAAATCTTCAGTATATAAAACATTGACATACTAGCAGTAGGTTTAAATCACTTCCTCAGTGAAGTTTGGAAATATGTTTGTTGATTCAATGTTGCTCAGACACCATTTTGGCCTCTTCCCCAGTAAATTTGTGACTCTAATCATCATTTTTATAATGTTTTCAAATGAGTTCAAAAATGCTAGCAGGTAGAAATATGGTGGAAATCAGATAATGTGATATGAAATTGAAAATCAACAGTGTCTGTGAACTGGAAGTCCTGAGACCACGAACCAACAGGACAGACTTACTGCTACTTTTTAAGACCTTGATCTTTTTTTCAGTCACCCAAAATCTGAGCCATCTTTATCACTAAATTTATCATTTTTTCTCTTTACAAAGAATTAAGGAGGAATAGTAAATAAGTGTGGTTTACAAAATCCCCCACAGACTTGGAAAGAGCAGAAAAGATCATCAAAACAAAAAATGCCTGTGTACAGACTCTGGCAGGGGCTTCTGTTTAAGGTTACCTTCTGTTAAAGCTCAGTTTTTAAGCTACTCAGATTAGAGATGCAAAACCAAAAAGCTAACCTTTCCAAGACTGACTTGTGAGCTTTTATGTATTACATAAAGAACGGTCCACAAAGCACTGTTTTGTTACCATTTATTTTGAGGCGCTTGTTCATTACTATTTGGGCTGAGAGTGTGACCCATACTTAAGGACACAGGAGGCTTGGGAGTCACTGACCAGCTGTTCTTGTCCAGAGAAATGACCCTGACAAATGTGTGTCTTTCACAGTTGCAGTCTTCCTCTACATAAGGAGTTTGTTAAGATTTTTTTTTCTCCCCCCATGGAATATTCTGAGGTAGTAAGAAAGGAGATTTATCATTAGCTGATGTGTTGTTAAGAATACTCTAAATCTTTTTCCTCTCCCTTCTCAATAGAAAGACCATGAGAGGAAAATAAAGATGCTCAAAAGGACATTTAAAGCATATCATGACCAAGTTGTAAAGAAGGACAAACAATGGCAGGACACAGTGAAGGTAAAGTCAACACACAAACTATCTCCCAGAAAGTTAACAGGCCCGGCGACAGAATTATTGGCAGCACTAGAAAAATCAACATCTTATTTTTTAACATTGAATTTTCTTGTTGCCATGTTAGTCATGCATTTCTTCTGTTCCTTATTCCATTTTAATTATAAGAGGTGGAAGGAACATGGATGAAAACAGTTGGCCACAAATTCTTTAACGCAAGGCAATATGGGTAATGGATAAATGCCGGCTGTTTCTCTGCTTTCAAAACACTCATCCTACTTTCTTGTTTAAAGATAACTATTGTTTTGAGTATTATGTGTATATTACTAAAAAGAAGGTCAGAAACAGACAGTGATAGGCAAGTTATAGAGTTCTATATCTTGCAAGTGCCAAGATTAATGTCTAGGTTCCTAGAAGAAGAGAGGACAGCTTTTATAGTCAAGACTCATTTTGATTTTTTTAGATGTTTTCCCCATTTTATTGATATGTATAAGTGCAAATTTTAAGGTTTACAACGAAGTTGAGCATTTTGTGCACCTACGTATCTTGTCAAGGTAACAAGGACTTTCCCACTCTCCTTTTGTCCCTCCCCCACCCACCCCTCCCTCTCTCACCACCCTACCCCCCCCACCCCCCGTTTCACTTTGTTTTTCATTTTAAGTTCCATAAGAGTTGTGATCTGGGTCTCTCATATCAGAGAGATCATTTGATATTTCACTTTGATTTTTTTGAGAAAGGTCTCACTGTATAGCCCTAGCTGGTCCTGAATTCACCATGGAACCCAAGCTAACTCCAGCTCATGGTAATCTTACTTCAGGCTTCTCGGTTCTGGGATTACAAGCATGCATCACCACACCCAGATAATATGTAGTGCTGGGCAATTGAACCCAGGACTCTATGCTTTCTAGGCAAGTGCTTCCTCCAGCCCCAAGACTCACTATTGAAACTTCACCCTCTGAGACAAGCCAGCCTCCTAGCGTAGGACATAGGAAAACTCTAGAGCAACAAGAGGGAAGGATTAATGGTCGGGTCTGGGGGAAAGTTGATTTTGTTCATTTTCAATAATTCACCTCAATCGATGTGAGAAGTTGTACCCTGAGTACAAATTTCAATTCAAACACTTCTTGTACAGTTTCAAAATTAACAATAGCATCATTAAATAACAATACGTTTTTTCTGTACAATTGCTTTTCAAATGTCAATTTGAACTATAGCAGCAGTAAAAATCTTAGTGGCTTAAACAACACAAAGTTATTATTTGAAAGTTCTACAGGTTTCGGGTCTACATTAGGATTCATTTGCAAATCCAAGGTGTCCACAGGCCCATGTTCCCTCCTGGAGGCTCTCAGAAATATCTTTTCCCTTACTTTACAATACCCTAAAGCTACCATTAGGCCAGTCTGAGGTCCTCTTCCCTCATTTTCACCATAATGTGTCTTTGGTCCTGCTTCCATACCATCTCCTCTGAGTCTCCTGGTTGGGCCTTCTACTTTTAAAGACTTTTATAATTACATCAAGTTCATGCACACAGTGCAGCCAATCTCCATTATTTAAAATTAGCTGATTATCAACAATTCTACCTACATATTTAGTTAGCTTGTGATACGTAACCTAATACATCTACACATCCTAGAGAGAAAGACACTCAATAGAAGAACTTTTTGGATGTCAATACTCTTGACCACCTCAGAAGCTATTGCTGAGAAGTATCTAAGTTAATGAGGTTAGCTCAGAGACCCATGCAGCAAAACTGAAGTTAAAACCTTCAGATTACAGTGTGATTAAATGGCTTGGATTACTATCCACCAATTTGATCAAATACCACAGCTACGTTGGTTTATGTTACAATTAATTTAATGTATATTCTAGCATGGTTTTTAATATTTCTTGGACTTCACCACTAAATATTTGAAGCTACAATTTATTCTAAAATATCATTTTTCTACCTAAAGAACAATTACATATAATGATATAATTCATATTTTGGTAATGAAAAAAATTCCTATCTACTCTTTCTTCTTTTAATTTCTACAGGATCTGATGAAAAGAAATGATGAGCTTATGGAAGAAAATAGAAATATCCTTCATCAAGCAAGCCAAGAAAATGAGAAATGGAAGAGAGAAAAGGTAAGTTAAAAGAAAAAAATACTACTATTCATACTTAAGGCATGGCAGAGGATAATTTGTAGTCTGGTTCAATATTTCATTCATAATTTTGGGAAATAGTAGTCACTGGTTTCCAAATAATTTGTGAAACAAAATTCTGGCTTCCAAGATTGTACAGTGAGTATGACAGGGAGAGTGTAAGGACATATCATTTCATTGCAGTAAGTAGGTACATAATGAAAGGGACTTTTGGCTTACCAAGAGAGCGCCAAGAAGAGAATCTAACACATCCTGGAGGAGAAAAAACAACAACGGAAAATGAGAGATTCAAGAACATCTTCCTAGCAGACAGATTCCTGAACTGAATACTTAAGCTTAAGAAAGTGTGACTCAGGTTGTGCATGGAATGAAGCAGGCCTGCCAAGCTCAGGATACAGTGAGCACATTGGCCAGAAATACGATGGAGCATCTTGTGTGTCTCAGCCTTCAAGCTGTGCTCATCAGGGAGCACAACGAAAGGGCAGTCACCAGGCATGAGCAAGGTTGTTAACCAGTGTCACACTAGGTGGAGCTGTTTTCAGGGAAGGATGCTGTGGGGAGGAAGTGCCTACATAATCACGCAGGTAAGGAGATGATAATAGGAGGTGAAGGGTGTGGGAGTCAGCTCATACACCCACTAGCGTGAAAAAGTTTGTTGCTTCGGTAGGCTGGGCATGCAAACCTCAGGTTTACTTTAGCTGAGAACTTAAGGGCTCATTACTGTGTGTGTACACACATAAGCACATAACACACATGCATACAAATTATAATACATAAGATCTGACTCTTCTGTAACATAAAGTGGATTGTTCCCCAAATTGTGATGGGGTTGTGTTCTAATAAATCTATTATAAATTGAAAATATAATCTCGAAATGCATGCAATTCACACCTAATCCCCTGAGTATTATAGCTTATCAACTCATAGCAATATAGAGTAGGAGTTTCTTTTCTTCGTGATGTGTGGCAGACTAGGCACTGCATCTTCCCAATATCAAGAATGTAAAATGCCTTTCCCCTGAATATCTATAGTTTCTATGCCATCATGGAAATAGTTAATTATCTGTACATATATCACCTGTACACACAAACACATATACATACATGTATGTATTCAGACATATACATAAATCTATTCCATATATAATATTAATCCCTCACACAAATTTGTGTAATCCTTTATGTGCCTTGTCAATATAACTGAAAAATTTGCTATCAATGAAGATATAATTTAATGACACATTCTTAATTTGTTTAAAATCAAAAATATTCATGTGTCCATTATTTTTTTTAAATGCGAGCTTAAAACAAGAAAATAAATACAGTGAAATTAACTTTGTTTTGTTTTATTTTGAAATAAAACTCATTATACAGCCTAAATTTAGTGGAACATGAGCATTAGACATAATGCTTCAGATTATGTCCATGGAGACTGTATTAATATATCATCATACACTTACAGTTTAGTGTTCCATACCTTCAAAGCAGGTAGTTGTATGGATATGCACCTGTAAGATCCACATAAGTAGCTCATCTGACCCCAGCCATCATTATGGATGTCATTGAGCTTTACGTCACGAAAATTGTTAGACATCTGCTAAAAAACAGATAGTTGAATTTGTTATACAGATAGTTTTACTTATGTTTAAAGGAAAATATTTATGCTTTAAATAGTTTTTCCTCTCCTCTTTGATTTTTTCCCCATTTTATTGATAGGTAAAGGGCAAGATTTAAGGTTTACAATGAAGTTTAGCATTTTGTGCACCTACCAAGGTGACAAGGACTTTCCCACTCTCCTTTTGTTCCTCCCCCTACTCACCCTTCCCGCCCTCCCCGCCCCACCCCCCTGTTTCACTTTGTTTTTCGTTTTAAGTTCCATTCCTCTTTGATTTTACATTGAAAATAATGTAACAGAATAAAACATTAATTTAGAATGCAATCGACTTCTATTTACTTCCAACAGGGAAGAGAATACTCATGGTATTTTACTCAAAAATGCATTTTGCAACAAGCAAGGTTTTATTTTTTTTAAATTCTATTTTTCAAATAAAAATGGAAGGAAAAAAAATGAGCTGAATGCATGGCCTGAAACTTGCGTTGGTAGTCACCAAGAAGTTATGTGGTGGCCCTACCAAAGTTCACTTGTTTTGTTTCACAGAAAGTTTTAGTCAATTGTCACCATGAAAGAATAAAGGATTTTTCCCCTGTTTCTGTAAAATAAGATATATCCTCTCCACCCCCACCCACCACACATACAGAAATACACAAAACATATGACAAATTATTATCCATTGCAAGTAGACCATCAAGGATTCTGCTATGGTTTAGATCCTGAGTGCCTCCTTGAAGCCTCCAGCGTTTGGAATTGTGTGTTATTGGGAGGTAGGGCCTGGCTGGAGAGGCCAGCTGCTTGGGGTTCAGCCTGGAAAAGATGTGTCAACCTGCTCAGATTGGAGGTTGGCAGGGTGGAGCTTTCAGGTGTGTGTTTTTGACTTGTGGTCCAGGAAGTGAGGGAGGGGCACTTGCCATAGCAGCCCCTCCCCTCCCCCCCTCCCCCCGAAGCTTGAAGTAATTAAAGGAAGGAAAAATAAACATTATTGCAGTTTCTTCCTGGGAAAGCTCTGGCTTTGCCTGAGTCTTCAGGCATTCCTTGCTGCTGCTTTCACGGAGCTTTCTTCTGTAAAGAGTTGAGCAGCCTCTGCCATGGGCTCCCACTGTTGCTGGCTGTCCCTGTATGTGGACTGAGGGAGGCCTTCTGAGATTGTGAGCTAACTACATTTTTCCTTATTATAGATGCCCACTATTTTGTCCCAGCAACAAATTAGTAACTAAGGTGGATTCCCCAAACATTTTTTGATATCCCTCAGAGCTGAGACTCTGTTATCGGCCCTCGCCTCCATGTGTGATAGATTTTTAATCATTTTTAAAAGTTTAAACCAACTGTTTTCTCCTATAGAAAGTTTTCCCTAGAAAACCCCAGGGAACCCGCCACCTTCCTGTGTGCGCCACCTTTTTCCTTCTACATGTTTCACTCTGTTCCTGTATTTTCTTCTCTGTGTTGTCTTGTCATGATTAGCCTACCGGATGATTTTTTTCCTTGAGTAGAAACCAAATGCTTCTTCACTAGCCCGTTTCTCCTGTCTATTTTGTCATATCTTCCAATTTAAAAAATGACATATTCAATACTTCTCCATTAAGTAGAATCTCCATGAGAGAGATCTATGTGATTCTTGGTTTTGGTTTTATTTTGTTTCCTTCACTTTCTTCTTATAATCTAGTACTTAATCATTGCTACATATGATATATTGAGGTCAACTGGGTGTTAGGCACTAGATTAGACAGTTGGTGCTCTGGGCTGTCACACAAAATATCCCACCTGATGGAGGTAATTCCACGTGGCGTTCAACAACAGTCCAGACGTGCTTCATCTCATCGGGTTACTATGAAGGAAGGTGTGAATGTTTTGAGGCTTCAAAAATTTTTTTCATAACAAGCAGGTTTGTCCAGCTATCAATCATGTTTGCTTCCACCAAATCACAAACCATTAAAATATGACTAATTTTAAGTAAAAGAAAAGTCGTATGTGCCAAATTTGCCATCAACTATCCATGCTACTGCATTCCTCTTAAATATTTTGGTGGTCTATGAAAGAGGCTGGTCCCCGTATGCTCATGGTGACATCATCCGTGGCATTGGCCACCATGGATTCACGGATGGGAACTGAGTCGAGCTCACACGAGTCATTGTGTGTGTGTGTCCTGTCAGGTCTGGACGGGCAATTCCCTGCACTTGTACCAGATGTAAACCTTATGATCTTCACTGACACTAGGGAAGAAGTCTTCACTATGGCCTCCAAAACATGAATGAGTTGTACAAAACCCTTGTATAACACCTTTATACTTTCTTACCAATACTCTGTCTTGCAAGTCCTATAAATGAACTCCCCGAGTTGCTACATTTAACAAAACTAATCAGCCACTTTTAAAATATTAAAAGACATAATAGGATTGGACCCCAAATAAAATTCTGGTAAAGAAGAAACCTTGTACTAGGTTCCCCTCTTGGCCTAGCCAAGTCTATAATTTATCATTTGCCGGGCTTTCTCCCTCAGGACCCACAAAGATGAGGAGGGCTTGGATTCAGGAACTCTTCCCTCAGGTAGCAGGGAGAAATTGCAGCACAGAGAACAAGGGCAGTTAGGGAATGGGCGAAGGAGGGACAAAAACGCATTTGGCCTTACAGCAACAGGCATTCTCCTAAAGGCCTATAAGAAGAGAAAATACAGATTCATGAGATCATTGCATCAAAATTGGTATATGAAAGATCTGATCTCCATTTTGCAAAGACCGCCACTTAGAGAATCGATTTTTTGATACTTTTCAGTTAAAACATGTTACTGTTTATCTGGCACTTAATTTTTCATGACGCAAATTTCTTTTTATTTAAGCTTGCATAAAAGTCTTCATTGATTAAAAGCTCACAAAGTGAGTGGCTTCAATAACACAATGTTATAGGCTTGAAGTCCAAATCCAAATCGGCTTATTTGGTTTCTGAGTTCCTTTGGTTAGTAGGTGACTGCCTTCCCATCACACGCTCACTTGGCGTTTTCTCTGTGTGAGAGAGCTTCTCTTACAACAAGGACACTGGTCCTGTGGGCTCGGACCCTACCTTACAACCTCCTTTATTTTAGTTCCCTCTTTGAAGTCCCTATCTGCAAATAAGGGCACACTAAGGGTTAAGGTGTTAACATACACATTTCAGGAAAAGATATAATTTACTCCATAAGAGATGCAGCTGAGATATATGAAGAAATAGAACGGTTTCCCTTCCTTCGCTCCACTTTCTTCCTCTGTTAACTGTCAAATGATGACAGAGAGAAAGAAGGAAGGGGACATATTGCTTAGCCTGTTCATGCAGGTGAAAGAGAGTTGTCCAATTTAAAATATGGAACAAGCATATGATATGCCTGAGGAAAGGAAGAAGAGCAGGTGAAAATTTGGGGCCCAGAAAATGTGAGCAGCTGGACAAATATTGCAATGGAAGGGCAACTGGTTTTGTGGGTTTGACACTCCGTGCATACACACTTGGAAATCACTATGGATTTAAACTATTGCAAAGATAAACTGACCAGGTAAATGAACAGAAGAGAGTTGCGGACCTTAGGAGCACCATTATCGATGAAAAAAAGTGGAAAAAATAAGCAAGTGCTCAGGAGTGAAAATAAATGACTTAAAGCAGCCCAACCCATAATCTTTGAACATCATTAAGTAATTTATTGTGTTAAAATAAAGCCATGACCAAATGCAGTTGAATTTTTACCTTCTCAGATTTAACTTGAGTGAGAATTAAAAAGAATTTTTGTAAAAATGATAATATTCTGTAACATCATTTTTAATATATATATATATATATATATATATATATATATATATATATATTTTACAGAATTGGCTCCTGAAAACTTTTAATAAGAAAGTGGATATTCTACCTACTCACCATCCTCTAAGTAAGTAATTCTTCCTACTAATGTAGCTTCATTACACTAGAAACTTTAATTATTCCTAGCGTTTCAGTAGTTGTGTTTCTTTTTATTGTCACACAGTCAACTCAGTTAAGCTTGTGTACTACAACAATGTCCCTTTTGCCGAGTATTGGAATTGGGTGAAATTACTTCTACTTGTTAAACTTCTCCCTTTATTCACATATGCACACACACACACACATCAACACATTCATCCATACATACGCAAGCCTTCATTACACGCTCATGCATGGGTTGTCTTACTCTGCCTTTCAAAAATACTGGGTAGTGAAGACACGGAGAATTTTCAGAGTAGCACATGTCCCAGCAGTTCAACCATCCCAGGATAACTATCAATTCTTAACAAATTATAGATACATAAGCTACTTTAGGAGGCTGTGGGGTGTAAAAGAAAGCAAGGCATTCTGAAAAGGAGTCCAACCTGGAACCAACCAGAATGGGGTTTTCAGCTTAGGTCCAAGGAAACCCCTTACTGCCTGAAGTCAGCCTCGCAGGTCAGACTATTATGAAAAGCTTGGCGTCCCTCTGGCGGGGGGAACTGCTGGACAGTAGAGCTCAGAGCCACCACAATAAGAAAGAAGTAAAGAAAGGATTTCAGAAAGAAAAGAACAACATGAGGGAAACTCTAGATCTGTGTTCAAATTCAAACATTTTCCAAAAAATCTCAGTACCATACATGTTGAGTTGTCCAGAGGGATGAATGGAGTTTTGAGCTGCCACTTGTCATAATTTAAATTTAATCAATTTCATTGGTTATTAAAGTGCATGCACACGTGAGCACACACACACACACACACACACACAGAGAGAGAGAGAGAGAGAGAGAGAGAGAGAGAGAGAGTCACTTCAAGAAAATATAAATAAGAAAGAATCAGAAACCCAAATCATTCTCAAGAGAAAAAGAAAATTCAAGAAAAGCCAATCCCAAGATGAGCCAGATGTCTGAGTCAGGAGTCCAGGGTTTTAAAGCGGCTCTATGACTATGCATAGAGATTTCTTTCTTTTCAGTGGTGGTGTGAAATAAAGAAGAAAAAATCACACCCCAAAACCCCAAACTATAGAAAACAATCAGGCAGAAATTTTAAAATTGAAAAACATAATATGTAAAAAAATAAGAAAGAAATGAAAAAGAAACTGAGTTTGCTTCACAGCAAAATAGATAGAATAGATTTGGTTTTAAAAAGAGTTAAAAAGCTTGAATATTGACTAGTAGAAGTTGCTCAATCTTAAAAAGAGAAAAAAAGCAAAATAAATAAATAAATAAATAAATAAATAAATAGAGCCTAAAGACTCATGTAAGGGTATATGAAAAATTCAAGTATTTCCAAAAGACTGGCAGTCATAGAAGACAAAAAGATGATGCATGAAAAAAAAAACATGAAAAAATGTGATTTAATGTGTTAAGACTGATGAGCTGGGGCACAGCTCAGTGGTTAAAGTGCTTGCGTAGGAAGTGTAAGTCTTCATAGACTTGCACTTTTGATTCCCCAGTACCACGTAAGTCAGGCAATGCCAGCTCCCTCAAAAAGGATTGTCATGATTTCAAGGCCATCCTGGACTACATAGTGAGTTCAGGACCAGCCTGAAACACAGAGTGAGTTACTGTCTCAAAAAAAAAAAGAAAAAAAAAGACTGCTAAAATTCAAATTTTACAGTTTCTAAGAAGAATGATAAGACCCACCACAATAAATATAAAGAAAATCATCTCTAAGCATATCATTGTCAGAGAACTGAAAAACAGAAGTAAGATAATTCTGAAAACAATTATGCCAAAGAAAAACATTTCACATAGAAGGTAACCCAACTCAAAGCCACAAAAAAAGAAAATCTTTAGGAACCTCTACAAATTGGAGAAAGAAGAAAATAACTTAAAAACAATTTTTGAAGTGCTGAAAGAAAATATAATCGATATTCTAGAATCCTATATCCATCAAAAATATGCTTTAAGAGCAAAGATAAAATGGAGACATTTTCAGGCAACAAAAAACTAAGGGAATTTTTCATCACTGTACCTAAGCTACAAGAGATGCTCTAGGATGTCTAGCAAATGATAAAAAATATCTTCCCAGGGAGGACTCAGATATTGAGGAAAGAAGGAAAGGCAGTATATGTAATAAATATCTAGTAAGTACATTAATCTTCTTAGTTAAGATTTCACAGTACTCTGTATTTGCATATGTATCTTTATGTGAAGTGTTTAACATTCAAAGAATCACAAAAACATTCCAGGTAGTGGAAACACCCACTTTTTATTTTTAGTGGTGATTTCATGACTTCACATAATCTTAATGTTCATTGAACTGTGCACTTTGTGTTGGTTAGGGTTCCAAGAGCAGAGCTAATAGAATTATATGGAGATTAAGGGGATTTATTTAGAGGACTACAAGTCTGAGGAGAGGAATTGTCCACATTGGACATGAGCACGTGTGAGAGCTGGAGGTCCAGTGGTGGCTCAGAACTATGCCAGAAAAACTCCAGTCCCAGATTGCAGGACAGCCAGTGTGAGCCTACCTCGAATCCTTGTTCAGAAAGCAAGGAAAAACCAAAGACGCAAATCTGAGAGAGAGAGAGAGAGAGCACCTACGTGAAGGCTGAGGCAAGTTAATGCCAGGTGACACAGACGGGCAAGGCTTTCCCAGGAAGAGGCTGTCACAACGTTTCTTCTTCCTTCCTTTACTCAGGTCAGGCTGTCAGTGGGGCTATCCGCACTGAGGATGGGCGCAACTCCCTCACTTCCTGGCCCATACCTGAGTGCTCTTCCTTGGGCATTTCCTATTTTCAATAAGTTAACAAAGGCCCTCCAATGGTCACACACTTTAAACATCTTCCAAGTTTTAGATATAAATAATATATAATAATCTGAAAATATTTACAGGATAAATTACAATTCAATAAAAACAGCTGTAATTAACTCTTATGCTATATTTTCTACGGTTTTGCTTCCTTTCTTTACACAGATCTAGGAATGCTGAATGTAGGGAAAATGTCACAAAATATTATAATGACAAAATATTAGGAAAATATTTTAGTTAATCTTTCAAACATGAATAGCCTTTTAGAGTAGTAAGGTGACATTTAGCTTATCATCTAAAAATGAGTATATCTTATGTACTAAGCCAAATATCTAGGCATCAAGCTTGGCTCTACCTTCATATGGAATATAGTAAATCTAGTCTATTCTACCTTGAAATAGATCCCAAAGTTACCCATATTTACATCGAGTACTTAACGTATCCATCTCTAGCTGCCTCTTGGCCAGCTTCCTACCCACCTTGAATTTCAGGTTCTATCTTGTCATCATCATCCACACCCAACTTCAGTTTATCCCTCACTCAGCAGTCACAGTGATCTGATTGAAGTCCATTTAAGCACCTTGAATGGCTTTCAATAGATAGCCGGTGAGTTCCAAGCTCCTGACGTATGCTCCAAATTGCTGAGTTACCTGACCCAGGACTGTCCCACTGCCCCAGCCACTCCGTATCTTACTTGCTGAAGCCTTCTATAACTGGCTCATGGTACGTTCCAAGATCAAGTAAGCTTGTTCTTCCTTTTCAGGGCTCTTAAATTACTGTTTTCTTGCCCCAACTTTTCTTTCATAATTCCCTTTTTGTTCTTAGTGTGGTCAACATTTTTTCATCCTGTAAGACTGACTTCAGAAGTCATTTCTTCTGCGAATCCACCTCTAACCAGCCTTACTTAATCAGATCTCTCAGGAGCTCATTACTCCAACAGTCTACTGCTTTTTTCCCCTAGTATTTATCTTAATCTTTAATTATGTTTTTATGTATGTAGTTAGTTGTTTCTCCTCTTTGCCTTATCTTGAATGCAAACACTTTGTACATGTTTTGCAATGACTTTTCATCATTGCCTTTTTATCTGTAAGCTAATTGTCCATTTTAAGTCAGATGTTTTATAAATATTGAGGAAACGACAGGAACAGTGGGACAACAAATGAATGAAACACATTTGGCTGATACTATTTGAACACAAGCTCTATGCTATTTCTTCATAAAATACCTACCATTATATTATGATAATTAATTGTAAAGTTTTTTTCCTTATTATTTTCTTATTTCAGCCACCCAAGAACTGAAGGAAATCAGTGTGGATCTGGAAAAGGGCCGGGAAAACTTGAAATTTGCACAAAGCCATCCAAATGCAAGTCGGTCTCCTGGAAAGACAGCACCCTGGAATTTGGGCGGAGAAGTAGTGCAAGGATATAAAGCAAACTTGGAAATGTAAACTTTTCTCAGGCTTAGAATGACTAAATTAAATTTTAATAACAATTTAGCCATTCTTTCCATAAATATTCTTTTGATATTTGAGTTTATAATAGCAGATAGTCTATAAAAAACTAAAATCATCATGTTACATGACACTCAAAGGCACATATTTGTAGGCATTTAATACACGGATACCCAGGTACATATATTACTTTCTTTTAAGGTTTATTTTTCCCACAAAAAGACCTTTAAAAATTCTTTCCACTGTTCACATGGAGATGTAGTTTCTGACCCTTAGAAGTGCAATCTCTCAATAAGTAGCTCATTGGTTTCATATTGTACCCAGTTTGAAATTCCTCAAAACAGTAGATGCTCCATCTCTAAAAATGGAAATCTACCCTTTCTAATTTATATAGGAAATATTCAGATGTGTATATTACCATGTAGAGTTCTATTGAGTCTCTGCTTTTATCTAAGATAAAGTTCCCTCTCTGATGGTACTGGTCAGACACTTTCTAAAGTGAAACAGTGAAGGAATAATACATTTAAAGAAAGAAGAACGCTACTGTCGTGAGAAACATTTTAAAAGAAAAAGCTTTGGAACCTAAACTAACCATATGTGTATACACACTTGCATATATATATGAATTATATGTATATATGAACATATACGTGCATGTTAAGAATCCTGATACTTCGTACATATTGTCCTGTAACCACACACAGCCACTATGTGGTTTGGGGAGATGGAATCTGGGTATACTGCTTCTTAGGCAAGCACACTAATCACAGCCCTACATTGCATTTTAAATGGTTGAATCTTCTTGTATTTTTTTGTTATAGCAGATAGAATCAGCCACAGGCAGCATAATCTAAAGTCTGCAATGGCATTACATGGGGCTTTCCTACTCATGTGTGACTCTTTGCTCATATCTGTCCCAGCTGAATCTCACACAAGATCCCTGTCCATGTGCCCAGCATTTGAGCCATCAAGGAGAGATCCATTCTGAAGCAAAATCACATCCAGTTGGTCTAACCCGATAGTTGAACCCTAATCACCTCGTTCTTACTGTTACAGGTTGGCTTGCTGCTCAGCTCCCAAAGTGTTCTGTTCCTGAGGGTAAGAAAGTATTCTTGCCTCAAGCAACTCTTTGTCATTGATTGGCCAAATACATTTTCATCTACCCATCTCTCTTCCTTTACTTAGAAGCCCCCACCCGACACAATCACTCACATACACATACTTAGAAGATAAAAATTCAGTGGTAGCTTGAAGCCTACAGTCAGACAGCAGGTGCACGTCATGTTGGTGGCTCAGCAGTAGTGCCTACCCCACTTGGCTCATAACCACAGAGTCTGAATACATTAAAGGTGAGACAGAATGCAGCCTCTACCCTGTACCTAACTCTGCAAGAGAATTTTTTCCTAAATTTATGAAAGTATTACATGTAAGCAACAGGCACATATTCAAAATGGATCTTCTAAAAAACTCTTTTTTGCCTTAAGATATCTTGTTTAAAAATGTTGTACTGCATTTGGAAAAAAATAAAAATAAAAAGGAAGGAAGGAAGAAAAATAATTATTATTCTTACTCCCAACTGGACTGAAAAAAAAAAAATTGAGTGGTAAAGCCAAATACTTCCTGTATCAAAATTTCCTTTAATGGTCACAAAAAAAAAAAAAGAAAAAATAACAGAAAGAGATTCTGTTAGCCTTCTCATCTTCATCAGAACGTTCAAGTCCATGGTAATCAGTGTTCTATAATTGATCTTCCATCATCAAGAAAATCCTGAGTTTTCAGTGGGGATGAGTAACTGTTAGTTGTCAGTAATGCATTGCTATTAGTTCTCTTGCTATTTTTAGATTTTAAAATTTACCTTGATAAAGCAAATACTCATTGTACTTTTACTACCACAACCTTCTGAGTGTTACTTTTTTCCTTTTGAAATTCTTGCCTGTAAACAATCCCTTAGTGATAGCCTCAGTAGCTCTGGTCCTGAAACTATTTCCGTGACTGCGCGAGAGGCTGAGTGTGCAGTGGGTGTCACAGAGAAAGGCTTCCATCCAGGCGCTGTGAGCTGAGCTCTTCATCCCTGATGCAAGAGACCATAGGAAAAGGACCTTAAAAGACGTAAAAGTGTTAGGACAGTAATCATATTAGCTGGCAGTATTTGTTCTACAAAATATTTTGAAATTAATTAAATGTTTTCCTATTTTTAACCCTAAAGCAGCTGATAAATCACCATCGATCATACAGAAAATATTTCTTGATGACTTATAAATTAGTATCAACTAGATTTAAAGCTCAAGAAACTTCAAAAAGTTAACTTTTGCCATAGAAATCTAGAAAGAGAACTTTATCATAAAAATAAAATAAAATACTAAATATAAATATAAATATGAATTTTAATTTAACTTATTTTAGTCCCACCTACTCCACAGATAATTAGAATATTTTACAGGAGCATAAGAAACTAAACATAAAAGTATCTAAAGTCATTTGAACTTAGCATTAAACATGTCAAAAACTAATGAAAATGTGATTAAAGACAACATAAAAATAAAACCCCCATTTGTTTTAATAATAATTGATGAAATTTTTATTATTGTAGACTCTACAATTAGCCTAGGCAACTGAAATTTACAAAGATGTACTAATAACCCTTTGATATTTGGATCACTAAATTTATCATATCTTCTTTCTAAGGTGCAATTTTAAAGCATAGCACTTTGTTTCCATTGTACTTGTAGATTTCCAAAGTCGCTGGAATAAGTACAGAAAAAGTGTCTTAAAATTACTACTGGAAATGCAGTCTTCAAACACATGTTCAAGACTTAAGTTAGGAATACTGGTATTGTTTGAAAACCCACACTGAGATTCAGTGAGATCTTTAAGAGGTGATCAGGTCACAAAAACTCCTCTTTCGTGGACTGCCCTAACACCTTCAAAAAGGACATCCCTTCCATTTCCTTTTCTTGCCCCTCCTCATGCAGGTAGTGAGACAGCAAGAAGACCCTTGATGGATGCTAATTCCTGAATCTCTGACTTCCAACCTACAGAACTACAAGAAAATAATTTTCTGTTCGTTATGAATTATCCAGGCTCAGGTATTTTGTTTTAGTTGTATAAAATGGATTAGGACAGATGTATTTACCTATTTGTTTATTCTGCATTTATAAAGTAAGTTAGTGTCAACCATTTCCTAGGGTATTTCAGTTAATGAATGTTTTTTGGTTTTTTTGTTTGTTTTTGTTTGTTTGTTTTTATATCTGCCTCATTTTGTGTTTTGCCCATGTAGAACACAGGAGGGAAATTCTTTGTAAAACATACTTTCAAATATTTTTGAAGGTCTGCGTACAGTGTTCTGTAACGTAATCCCTGAAGATGCCTTTCCACTCAAGCAGTCAGTTATTTAAAATGCAAAAGTGCGTTATAATAAACACCTCAACTTACGATCACAAACTATTTCCCACATCATGTAAGAGCAATTTTTTAAAATCTTTTTAAGTACGTGTGATCTGGTATTTTATACAAGATAATGTGCTGCGTGTTTTATTGCTGCTTTTTTCACAGAAAATGGTACAATACTGCTTGCTCTACTTTGTGAAGTAAGACAAAACATTGCCGGAGGAAAATTAAAGCTAAACTTGTTTTTTTCCCAGTGTATGAATAAAGTCTATGACTATACTGTCAGACAAACATGTAGGAGACTAGTCACGTAACAGCAAGTAAAACAGATCTTATTCAATTGAGAAAAGGCTATTAAAAAGCTTTTGAAACATGAGAGAGAATCAAGAAAGTTGAAGAGCCCTCAAGACATAGTCATTCAATTGTTGAAAAATTTACCAATGAAATTTTCCAAATGAATCTTTGGGGAGTGAGGCTATAAGAGAAAGGATTTTTATTTATTTGTTGTTTCTATTTTCTTATCCTGGACACTTGGGTGAGCGACTCATCAAATCAGAATGAACCAGAATAGAAAATGTAAGAGCTGGATAAATGCCTATCATTGCTAATTCAGATCCTTGGTTTATAAACCTTTATTCAAAATACAGGCCTTGAGCTGGAAATATAGCTCAGCGGTTAGAGCGCTTTCCTAGAAAGTGCAAGGCTCTGAGTCCAACTCCTCAGTAGCACATGAACTGGGTGTGGTGGCCCACACTTGTAATCCCAGCACTCTTGATAGCCTGAGATGGGATGATTGATGTGTGTTTGAGACCACTCTGAGTTACTTAGTGAATTCAAGGCCAGTGTGGATTACAGAGCAAGATCCTGTCTCCAAATAAAATACAAAACAAATTAGAAGCCTTTTCTTCAAATAAAACTTTATCTCTAAAACCAAACTTGAAAAACACATTGAAACAAGAATAATAATGAGAAACAGTTGTCTTGTTGTTGCTGAGTTGAAATAATGGAACTCTAGAGAGATCGATATTTGAAAACCTAGCTTTACAGAAATACTTACAAAATTTCTGTGTAGCTCAATCCTTGTATTGGATTAAAACTGAAGAGTTAACATGACATACCTGTAGGGCTTGTGAAGGGTAGGCAGACCAGGGTTCTCAACTTCTCTTATGAATCTCTTCAAGTATACACTATCTCATCCTATATCGTCAAAAATAGAAAAAGAAACATTTAACTAACTTACAGATTATATATTCCTTCACAAATCCAAACTCAAAGCATAGCAAAAAAAATCATTAATAAAGCATGCAAACTGTGTTTGTGTTGGCACACTACTATTGGTCTAGCACCCTGTGATGCTGACGCAGAAGGATCCCACTTCCACAATTTGCTGAGTTAGTGAGAGCCCATTTGGGAAAAAAAAAAAAAAGACTTGAATTGTAGTTTGGTTCAGCCGTCCTTGGTTGAATCCTAA
Organism: Ctenodactylus gundi; assembly: GCA_004027205.1. Classification (NCBI taxonomy): domain Eukaryota; kingdom Metazoa; phylum Chordata; class Mammalia; order Rodentia; family Ctenodactylidae; genus Ctenodactylus; species Ctenodactylus gundi. The sequence continues at coordinate 436,798 of PVKB01000002.1, read as the reverse complement.
GAAGAGCAAATATTTTTCTTCATCTTTAGCATTGTTAAGCAACACTAAACTTCTTAAGTTATATTCTAACACACCCACTGTGAAAACATTAACTCAGAAAAGCAGCTATTACATGTGACTGACATCATATCTTAGCAACTCATTAGCTGGAGGATTGTTTATTTCTCCTTGTAACCACATGGCACGGTGGCATCAAAGATAGTAGCATACCAAAATCTAATTTTGAAGTATGGTTTTTATTAAATATGTATTGTTCTTGCATCAACACAAAATTAAAAGGAAATTTATAAAGTGGGCCATGGTAATTTGGAGGTTCTCAGTACCACACCATATCCACTGGAAAGGATGATCAGCAACGCTGTATAAGGTAAAATTGCATTTTATTACAGACTTTTTCTTCTGCTCTTAACCACCAAGATGTCTGGGTTTCATGTCTATAGTACAGCTGATTAGGACATTGAGATAATCATGGGTTTGATTTCTGTGTGGGCAGTGTAGTCTAAGCCCTTCAGTGGCCTTTAATTAAAGCAACTCGTTATCTTTCAAACACTAAAAGCAAGGGGATGTTGGTGGATTGGTATCTTTAATCTTGAAAGCCTGTTAGAAACAAACGCTGTAATTATGATGACAACTCTTAACCTTCTATATAAAGTACTAATCAAGTGTCCTATAGTTACCATGAATGTCTTAATAAACACATACATATTATGATTCCATTTTCTTTGGTCTGCCTTTTTTGTCTTATCTTTTCTTTCTCTCTTTTAAATGCACTCATGGTTATTCCAGGTTAATAGTCAAGTCTGTGCTCAGAGTTAGGATTTATAACCGTGATTGCCTTTGTGAAGGATCTGTGGGTCTGGAGACTGAGTGATTTAAAGGATTGCGCATAGAGAACATCATGGTCAAGGTGACATTTATTTGTAAATCCAACAATAAGCATATCTTAAAATAAATGCTTATTTTTATTTTATGTAAATAGTAACTGTGTTGATATTGTTAAAACATGTTATGAGTATATATATTTTTAATTGTCTACTGTGTGATATCAGAAATTTGGGGAAGTTTAAGCATACAATATAAGATTTTTTATATCACAAAAAAAGAAAATTAAAAATTTGAAGACTTTGTTTAGTTACAAAATGTGAATATTTTGCTGAGTAAAAAATAAATCCTGGAACTAAAAATTGTGCTACAAACATCATATCTAAATCATAAGAAAACAACACTTCTTTGATGTATTTTTGGGATGAGAAACACAAAATCCTATTGCTTAAATAGCACAAAAATATGCGCGAATATGCAAAGTCCAGATCATTTATTTAGTTTCACTTAAAAGTTTACAAAGCCACATTTAGGTATCATACATAAGCTATGTTTAGTCAGTAACATGCGAGGGTTGGAAGAGAATAAACCTGTTTTGGAAAGTCAGAGTCAAAGATTCTGAAGACAAAGTGAACTTCAATTGACTCCTAATTCAACGACTTGATTTCTTCCCCCCCATTTTATTGATATGTATACATGAAAAATTCAAGGTTTACAATGGAGTTGAGCATTTTGTGCACATACCTATCTTGTCAAGGTGACAAGCGTTTTCCCACTCTCCTTCTCTCCTTCCCTCTACCCGCCCGACCCTCCCTCCTCCCCCACCCTACTCCCCTCTTTCGCTTTGTTTTTCGTCTTAAGTTCCATAGGAGTTGTGATCTGGATCTCTCATATCAGAGAGACTATTTGATGTTTCACCTTCTGCTTCTGACTCACTTCACTAAGCATGATGTTCTCAAGTTTCTTCCATTTGCCTGTAAAAGCCTCCACACTGCTAGAGTGGCTACACAAACTGTGATATTTATACACAATGGAATACAACTTTATTTCTTGAATCCTCCTCGTAACTCCCCAGCAGGTTGGCCATTTGACCTTTATTTGAATATTTCTAATGGTAGAATGGAATGGCTGGACAATGCTAAGTAGACAGCTCAATGTTCATCAATGCAGTAATCTGTCCTTAATTTGTTGTCAGATCTATATCATATACTGTGATATACCAGGAACACAGCCAAGAATCCATCACCTGCTCACAAGAAAAAATTCTGAGATGTGTGAGCACAGTGAAGCAGATTACTCCATGTGGGCAAACACTTCGTTGGATGAAATATATTGTAAGAATATACTAGAAGATCTGCAAAGGTTCTTTGATAAATATAAATTGGTAGGAACCAAACTTAGGGAAATGTATTTCTATCATTTCAGGAGTTTAAAAAATTATTGCTTTCTCTAACAAGCCATAGCTATGAGCTCACCCTAATTTACTGGAGACTTTCACACACACACAAAAAATAACATGAAAGAGTAAAATATCTGAGAGCACAACAGAAGAGGAATAATATTATGAAGCTTGAGTTGTTTCTTCTGCCTACTGGTATGGATTGACAAATTTTTATAAAATATACTAGTAAATTTATTTTGATTTAGTATAAATAACATTCTGAAAGTGCTATTTCCTAAGAAAAGAGGTGGCCCCATGTTGTGCAAGCTATTTTCTTTCACACACCTCACTCATCATTCAGTATTCACTAACTCAAATGCCATTACAGTTTTAACCATGTTTTTAACTTTCCAAATTATATTATTGATTATTTTATGGCATCTTAATTCTGGAAAACCTATGAGAGCCAAAGCTCATTTGAATTAGCAAGACCTAGAACAAGTGATACTGGATTGCATTCGAAGGGAAAGAGTCCCAGAATTAACTGCTGCAGATGCCCTACCATCGCAGATGGGCGTCATGAACACTTAGGGACATTCATTGTATTCCTATTTTCTTACCTGTGGGGTATTATCTGTGTGTGTGTGTGTGTGTGTGTGTGTGTGTGTGTGTGTGTGTGTGTGTGTGTGTGGCGAGGGGGCTAAGCTCAACTCCTGGAGGCTGTTGTTGGTTCCATAAGTTATAGCCCTCTCATGCCCTGACAGGTCACCTCTTCCAGCCACCTCTAGAACGTGTCCTGACTTCAGGGAGTGGCCCAATCCCTGTTTTAAAGGTTCAATTGACTAGTCCAATTATATTCAGGAAAACAACTCTCTTAATTAGCTCAAAGTCAACTTATCAGAAACCTGATTGCAGCTGAAAAATGTGTTTGTCATAAAGACAACACACTCCTGAGAGCTGTCCCTATTGCAATCAGAGTCCAAGCATGTGAAGGACGAGGGGCAGACAGGACATCTGCGTCAAGGGTCAGCACCTGAGGGCTTACTGCAGTTCTGAGCTCTATTAGGGCAATATCATCAATTTTTTAAAAATTTGTTTTAGCTTTTCTCTCCACTCCTTTTATACTTCTGAACTGAACAAGGCAGAAAAGCAATGTGGTCGCCCAGACGGGACTTGAATTTCCATTGTCCTCGAAAGACTGTGTCGTGTTGTCCCTTGTTCTGTCTAAAGATTGTCCACTTAATTGTTTCTAAGCAATCACTCGAAGAAAATTCTTTTTTAAAAAAATCAACAAAAGAACAATATTCTATCTATATTAAGTTTTATGACACTAAATTTCTTTGATTTGAAATTTTTAATCTAAAAATTGTTGAAATGTTTCTCAATCTATCCTCAGATATCTCCTGCATTAATAACACGGCCCTCTTTAGCATGGGACATACATGAAGAGACAACATTTGCTCTGTATGATGCATTGGCTGATGGAACATCAGAGAACTGAGAAAACACCAAGGTGATGAACCAGCAAATTATTTCCTTCTGTCTCTTTCAAGCAAATGAAGCATGGTTTTTATTTTTGCAGGAGATAAAACTGTTCAGCTCATTCAAAGCTAAACAATATCAACTGACCAAGCATATGTATTAAATGCTATGTATGTCTAATCAGACTCTGTCAGCTACAAGAAATACAGCTTAGCTCAAGTAAATTGTATACATTGATAGAGGTTTGGGTTTCTTCTTCAGTGTAGTAAGCAATGCCGTGCTAGGCCTTAATTCTTGGTTTTTGGATAATATTAAGCACTTTGCTTGTTCAGCTTCATAGCTTCATTTCCTAGTTTCAGGATAAGCTTTAAATTCCGTGTATTAAAAAAGAGAAAGAGATAAAAGACTTCAAAATTACTTCTAGTACAAAGAAATAGCCTCAGAAAAAAATAGTAGACCTTTTCGACCCAATTGATAAATTCCTAATATTAGTAGGATAACTCTCATACCATTACTATGTTATTAAAACCACCTATTCTTTATTACTTAAATCTCACTTCTATAGAAAGTGGTGAATATTTAAAAGGTGGAGGAGTGGATAAAGGAAGAAAAAGTATCTAAAAATTTCTCCCAAAAATGTTAGAAATGCAAAATATAACTGAATTCAAAACCCATCTTTCGGAGGCTGAGAAAAAAAAACCATCTTTCTAGAAAAGGCCTAGGAACAATTTTAGAGATATCATTTATGTTTTTAATTTAAGGTCTCTGAACTATTCAAATTCAAAAGAAATGAAATTTTGCAAGTTTCCATGCTAAGTTCATGAAAGAGAAATATGTCACAATATTCTTATGTTAGTATAAGGGTAAAAGTATCCCTATCTGAGGATTGTTATAAATGACGTATAAAGCATCCTTAGGGAAGCACCATGGTAGCACCTACATGAGCAACTACATGGCCAATATAACCTAGCTACATAATTTCAAATAAAAACTTGATAGTATACTAAAACATTTTAAGAATCATCCATGTTGGCTTTGAGAGTATTGTCTTAGTTACCTTTCATTGCTGTGACTCGAGACCTAACATCCACAAATTAGGAGAGGAAAAGTTGATTTGGGGTCACAGTTTCAGGAGGTCATAATCCACTCAGGGGTACCTGGCAACAGTGGAAGTGTATGACAGAAGCAAAGGTGGAGGCAGCTCCTCATGACACTCCTAACAGAAAGTCGAGTCAAGGCAAGTCGTCTCCTAAGGACGATAAGAAGAAGCTTGTATGTCCTTCCACTCCTGTCCCAGTGATCTTCCCGGGTCCAGACTCAGGGTTCCACCACTTCCAGGTGTGAAAGGAGTGATAAACTCCCACCGCACACCTATAATCCCACCTGCATGCTTGCAATCCACCCCTCCAGACCAGGCCCCAATCTCCCAACAACAAATGGTTCCATAGACAATCCATAATATCCAAATACATGAGACTTTTGGAGAACATTCCAGATCCAAACCAAGGTAAGTATGTTTTAAGAGGTTAAGAATGGCTTTGAAAAGGCTTACATATTCATGCTCATTTATGTTACATCTTAATAAATATATTTGTTACATTTATAATTGTTTATAATTTTACTAAAATCTCATGAATTTCATTAAACATAAATGTAGCAGATTGAATGTGTGTGTGTGTGTTTGTGTGTTGTGAAATGAATCCAGAGCCTCTGCGCTGAGCTATATACCCACGTTTTCCTTTCTTTTTTAAAAAACTGGTCTGCTTAAATTGCCCAGTCTCCCAACAGCTAAGCTCAAACTAAAGATCTTCTTGCTTCAGCTTTCCAAAACATAGATTTCTGTGAAATCAGACACATTTGAAAACAGTTCAGAAAATGTACAGAGAATAAGTTGATCTAACACTCAGAAAAGTAGAAAAGATGAAGGATACGTTCTTTTACAGGCTACGACAGGCACTAGTTGTCCTGGCACAAAGTCCCCTGTTCTTGGGGCTTCAGTAGCTATTGGGAGAGACACCCCTCTCTTTAAGTTGAGTAGAGGAAAATAGAAAAAAAAGAAGACATCTAGAAACAACAAAAAATACTGTCTCTAAAATTAATTAGACACACTGAACAGCAGGCTTGTGCTATTGAGTAGAGCCAAAAGTACTTGAACTTACAGCCAACGGAACAAGCCAGACTACGGAGAGTTACAAGTCATGGAGACTAGGTTACAACGATGTGAAATAGAAAACCATTCCAAGAAATGTGCAATGGGTAATTTTTAGAAGTCATAGTGGCTAAGAGAAATCCACAATTCATGAAAAAACAGTTCTTCAGATATATCAGGAAAGTTCAAAGAAGATAGAAATGTATGTGTAAAAAATCAGATAACTATACATTTCCATGTTCTGTATGTTTATGAATTAACTTGCATACACAACTGTATTGCACAGGATAAATTAGGTATCACATAGTTTATTTGATTTAAAAAGTGAACACACTTCAACCATGGAACTTGAAAAATAAAATCTCTCTGAAAGGAAAAGAAGAATAGCAACGAAGGGACCGCGACGCAGTGTCTTGAACAGCACCCAGCAGAGACAGTGCAAGATGAAGAGAAGCAGGAGCACTTGCTGTGAAAACCTCAGGAGTGTAGCTTCTGAAGTGCACAGAAGGCTGTGCTCCGGGAAAAAGGAGTTTTAACCCAAAAGGAAAAATTGACGTTCAAGCAGGAGTGTCAGAGACCGATGAATCTGCACAAATCTAGGAAGCATTGAATACGTAACACAATAAGCCATTGGGTTGGAAGTCAGGGTTAAAGAAGAGCAATAATGAAGTTAAAACATTTAATAATGTTAACTCATACATGAGGAGGAAACTGGAGTTTATATGCTTGGCTTTTGTATCATTTTTAATATAGTAGAGATATTAATTAATTTATGCATCTTAAGCTGTATATATTTAAATTTAGAATATAGCTGACAGAAAATGGAGGATAGTTTTTTAAAACAATAGTAAAAGAGATAGAATTAAAACTTTTTTTGATTTAAAAGAAGGGAAAGAGAAAAAGTGAATAAATATAGACAAAACAAGACAGGTACAAAGTAAAATTATCAAAACAAATCTAAATATATTAGAACATAAATATACACAAGCATGCCCATTACCATCATATTTGAGAGAAGAGCAAAACTTTGTTATCTTAGTTATATTATATTATCAACGGCATTGGTAAATGCCATAGGTGAAAGAAAACTTGGTAATTTCAAAAAGAAGTCTGACAACTAATAGTTTGTTTGTCAAAAAAACCCCAAACCATAAAAAAACCATAAATGGCTGCATTATTTAATGTTATTTTAAGAAAAAGCATTTTATTTTAATTAGTTGTGTATAATAATTGTACATAATAATGAGTTTAACTGTGACATTTCCACACACGCTTGTAACTTGCTTTATTCCTGACAATACAGATGGATAGCAACATAAAGTATGATAACAGTCATATGCTATATATATTCACAAGCAACTGATGCCTACTGAATTGTAATCAAATAACAGAACCATTTTATGCACACTACAATTGCAATAATAATATAAAAATATATAGAAAAAGTATAAAATTTTGAACTATGGCATTTCTTGTTCAGAATCATGTAATTATGAGTGAATTTATTGTACTCTTTCCCTATTTTCACCAATATTATTTAAATTTACAATAGTCAAAAAAGAGGATTTCTTCTTTAAAAAATCAGCTCAGTGTGGTGTGTTTCAGGATGTTTCTGACAATACGTTCTAACCTGGACGTCATTTTTAGATAATATCTTTGTCACTTTCCTGTGACTCTACACAATGCCCAACACCACAACCTGGAGAAGAGGGTTATTTTGGTTCATATTTCAGAGGTCTCAGTTCATGCATGGTTGGCAGGCTTCAAAACAGAAACAGCAGAGGTGGGAGAAGCACTGAGGAGGGCCTGAGTCAGGAAGGGCTGTTTATAACACGGAGACCAGGAGGTAGTGAGATAAGGAAAAAGCCCAGAAGAAAAACATGACCTTCTGGACCACACCCCAAGTAGCCCATCCCTTCACCCAGGCCACACCTCCTAGCAGCGCTTGAAACCATTCTTGAGTCTATCCACTCACGAGTATGGCACCCGTGATCCAAGCGCCTTCCGAACCCATGAACTCTTGGGACACGTTTGAGGCACAGACCCAAACATCTGCCTTTTCAGATCAGCTCAAGTTCACAGCTCACAGGCGACTATCCAACAATGTACAAGCACAGTTAAGACCAACACATACACCTTTACCCTCAATGTATTCTCCTTAATTTCTATCCAGGAGAATCTAAAATATATAAAAGCCAGAGCTGTCACATCTTCCAAATCATTTGGATTAAACTCATAGCGTCAGTATAATTTAGGACAGAATTCATATCCTTTCCCTGTGTTTACTTACTTGTGAACGCAGGTTGGCTGGGTAAGTTCTAATAACCCTTACTACTCTAGCAATTTGTAATTCTTTCATTGTTCCTTTCATTTTAAAATGGGGAAAAATAGAACAGCACCAGTTAAAAGCTGATTTATACCATTTGAAACCTAATTTCTAAGGCTGGTAGGACCAGTATTTTGCTCAGCGACAGCTGAGAGAAACCAAAGAGATGGAAAGCGCCCTCCTCTGAGGAAAAGAAAGTTCCAGGGAGCTGTGCTCCCATTGTACCTAGAACCGTAGTAGTAAACCTGCAAGGGGAAAACACGATTCTGGAGCCTAACGTTAACATGGAAGAGTATTCATAAAGTGATTAGCAGAGTAATTGGCCCATCCTTATGGATTCAGTTTTTTCTGCTACATTATACCGTATCCAATCCATTTTTTTTTCTGAAGCTCTCACATTTTCTACTGTGTGAAAAGGTATTCTAGAATCCAAACATGGACTTTTTCTTCAGAGGGAAACAATAGGAATAAATACGAATTTAATATTTAGTACATGAGATGTGCTCTTAGAATTCGACACATTGCAGGTTGCCCAGTACTCACAGAACTCCCGTGAGTTATGTGTTGTTAGCATTGCTTTTTCTTCTAGAAAGAGCATTAAGGATCAAAGGAAGTTGTTAGCCACGCAGTTGGTGGAAAAGTCACGATTCAGTGAGTTCCAAAACTTGGGTTTATTAAAATATTAACATACATATTAAGTACTGCCCTTTTATATTAAAGTTTAATGTAAAATAATTACAGATTTAAGCGGCCGCTAGTCATCATTTTCAGCTAAAGATAGGAGACGTGGTGTTTTGCTCATTTTCCGTCTTTTCTGGTGTCTGTCATTAGAGTATTGTTTCAGCTCCGTGAGAATCATATTGACAGAACGGATGTATTTCTAATACATAAAGGAAAATAAAAGTGAATAGAGAAATAAAAAGAAGTCAAAAATGGAGGAAGAAAAAAGTTAAGAAATTTGGTGAGCAGTTCGGAGACAGAATCCAAGGACAAGGAGCTTAGTTGGGAAGCGACGGCCAGTAGGTGGAGCTAGAGTATATATATTCCAAAGACTGAAGAAGGTTGCCTGCTCCCTGACTTCCCTACATGCAAAAACAGAATACTCTGTAATCAATCAAATACTGGGAACTAAGCAACGACTGAGTAATCTACAATTATGCCAGCTTTAAAATAATATGGCTTAAAATAATTCTTTCAGCCATACTGTCAAAAAAGATACTCTGAAGTGCAATATCTTTTTTACAAAATCTAAAAAGCCAACGCATTTTGGAATCCTTTATTCAGCCTTTTTCTTAGTTTTTTGTTCTGTGCGTATTTATTTTTTAGAGATGTTTTCCATGGCTGCTTGGTAAATAAAAGTGGTTTAAAAATTCTCAGTTTCACATAATAAGTATAAAAAGACATTGGCAGATACTTTTCTGTTTTCCCAAATTAAAAGAAACAGAACAATAAAGTTTCAATTGAATATGATATAAATACACTGATGGGGAACTTTTAATTTTTCAACCAAATAATTCAAAGTTATACACACTTAATTTGTAGTCTGAGCTAGTCTCTCAAAACACGTGTTCGTTAAAGTATGATCTTTCTGTGGCTTCCAGATACGCCTAGGTAAAGTTTTTTTAGTCCAACAATATTTTACTTTAGTAATAATCAATCACTGATAAAGCTTAAGAAAACTGACATGTATCCATTTATGTCTCTTTAAAGCACCATTTATTTGTCTGCTCTCCGCAATGAGTCTCCTCAGTCTCAGCTGCTTAGGAGAATCAAACACGGTGTACTTTCCTTAATGCCTCAAGGACACATCCAGTGTACTAGGTTAGGAAATACCTGGATGTGCAGAGCAAGATAAATGTTGAAGTCTACAAGCAGTGATGACACTTGCAACGTGACTTCCCTGTCACCTCGAGAGTTCAGATTTCAGGAACAAAACCTTAGGATTAGAAGATAGTAAAGGCTAGGGTACTTGCAGAAGCAGATGGTGTGCTTTCAGACACCCACAAACTGGGCACACGTTAGTGATAGAGCTTACCCTCCTCTGTCAGGTATTCTGGGTGATGAGGGGGTGTGTCACAGTGAAAGGCTGTGAGCAGTTGTGTGTTGTCTCGTGTTCACTCTTTCCCACTGGTGTCCACAGCAAACCCTTTCCTTTTTCTCACTTCATGAGAGGTATTTATTTATTTATTTATTCTACAAAGAAAAACCTCTTGGCTAGCAAATAGTTCATCTTCCTATTATTCCCTGAAGGAATTACCCCAAGGGGAGGGAAAAATAAGATATTATGTCTTATGATAAATACTAAAGAAGGCAGTGGAGGCATGGTCCAGGCCAGCAGGGTGGAAAGATACCTGAGGATCCCCAGGAGAGACCCCGACTCCTTCCTCAGCAGGAGGTTGAGGAATTCTTGACTAAACAGGAAAGGGGTGCAGAGTATGCTTGAGGGGTGGAGGTCTAGGCCCAAGTTCACTGACTTTGTAATTCTTCTGGCTTCCTGATGGAACCAAAACCCAAGGCTCTCGGGCCTCAGGGCCCTTGTGAGTTTAGACACGGCATCTCTGAGGTAATTCCATGAGTAAATGACTGAACGGCTGCCTCAAACAACTTTTCCATAAGCTGAATGCACATGACAGAGCACCTCAATACACTGGGATTGGCTTATCGCAGGATGAGGAAAAGAGTTATTTTTAAATAAATTATTTCTGAGAATTTTCATTCAACTTTATTATGTTCAAGTTCCAGCTTGATTTCTTAAAATGAAAACTTGCTTCTTTGTTATGTCACAAGACAGTTTTTGTAAGATGGAGATTAGGGAGGGTGGAATCTGTGGATTTTTATCATCTGTCTCATGCCAGTACGCACTGCGATGAAGGAATCAGACCTGAGCTTTCAGACCGCTTCGCGCGTGGGCAGCTTGTGGTTAGGAATTCTCAGTAGGTAACTTTTCCTCCTTCATACCGCCTTGCCTCATCTTTTATTCTGCTTTACTAGTACAAGTACTGCAGACCTTTCTCCTTTAAAGAAAAAGCAGATCTATTTTTTTTCCTGAAGATTATACTTTCAGACAACCCCCCAGCCCTCTGCTCAGGGTCCCACCTCATCTCAGTTCTTGCGGTTGGATTCTTTTCCCCCAGGGCAAAAGACCCTTCATATCCACAGATCTCAAGTTCATCACCACCCTGGATCATTTTGCTATATCAGGGTCTAGCTGCCCCTTTCCATAATGCTACAAAACAGTTCTCTTGGGATTTTTCTCTTTTTCCCCACTTATTGATATGTATAAATGCAGTACATAATATTTTCAATGATCTTGAGTATATTGTGCATATACATATCATGGCAAAATTACAAATCCTTCCCTTCTCTTTTTTCAATCCTCCCACCCTCTCCACCTCCCCCCAACCCCGAGATCCCATTATCCCCCTCAATTGGTACTATGAAATGATTGTGATCTGGATTTCTCATATCAGAGAAACCATATTTAACCTTCTGCTTCTGACTCACTTTGCTCAGCATGATGGTCTCAAGTTGCCTCCATTTGCCAACAAAAGCCTCCAAGCCTCCTGTCTTTATAGATGAGTAGTATTGCATTGTGTACAAATGCCACAATTTATGTATGTACTGCACCAAAAAGGTTTTCCTGAAATCACATGAACTTTCTTGACGCTATTTTTTTTATAAAATATACCTTACTCTGCCATTTGTTCACATTACTACATCAAACCTAATACTGAAATATAATTGTTAAAAAAGCATAGTCATGAATCTCACACAAGTATAAAATAAACATGTGTTAAAGGATTAATTTTATTTGTACAATATGATAGAGCTAGGCAGATATTTTAATCATGTCAGAGAAAATTGAGCAGCCCTCATTTACACAGAGTAAAGAGAGGAATGACATGAATAATTGCTAATGGGAATAAAACTAATTTTTTCACACTCAATTAAATCACAATCAAACTGATCATGGAAAGCCAATTAAAATCCCTAGAAGACAGATAAGAATTTGTCTATCATTTACCTATCATTTACAAAATAGCTCAAAAACAATAAAAAGGAGTAGAATAACCCACAGACATTGTAGCAGTATAATTTTTATTGAAACACAAATATTTTTACACATGACTCTTGTTATGGTCATTAGTGTCTTCTACACTGAAGAATTTAATAGTATTTCTCAGTAGTCATTGTGCTCCAATTACTACGTTTTGGACATCACTAATACTTTTTGAAAAAGGAGAACTTCCTTAATATCCTCTTTGCCAACTCATTTTTATTTTCATACGCACTTCTACCTCTCTACTCATTATGTAACTGTGTCTCATTCTGAGGATGTGAATATCAACCATATATTTAAAATTTGTAAAATTCTGGTGTCTTTTGCTCCAACATCTGTTGGATACTCTTGATTTACACATTTTTAAGGTGTAAATCAAGGTGACTTCTTAAACTTGTGTTGTCTGAAATGTACCACTTTTAACACACACACACACACACACACACACACACACACACACACACACACACACCTGATTTTAATACAGTTCTAGTTGCTCAAGTCAAACAGCTCATTCTTTGCCTGTGATCCAAGAACCAGGTTACACCAAGTCTTTCTTTAATAACCATCTTGCAAGCTTGTACACTCTTCACACTGGCCTTTCTACAGCTCATTTAAATACACAAACAGAGCAGGGTTTTAAAAGAAGTATGCCATCCCTCATGACTTAACCCCGCCCCATATTGGCTCCCACTCCAGCCCTCCAGTCCTTTCACTACTCCTTGACTGTGCTTCACATGCTCCTGTCCCCTCACCTGCTCCACACCTGGAATGTATCCCCTTACATGCCTCTCTCATCCTTCCGTCACTTCATCTCCAGTCTGTCACATAAAAGTCCACACTCTCCCTCTCACCATCGTCTTCTCTTCTTACTCTGTTTTGCACTATCATGTAGTTCTTACCACTGATGGACATCATCCAGATAGCTGCAGTTTATTTATATTTGTGTATGAATCTGTTTGATATCTTTCCTTCTTGGAATCTAAACTTAATGAGATCAAGAACTGTGAGCATTTTACCAGTGACGCATTGGCTATGTCTATAACAAATGTCAATATCATAACCATATCCAAATAATCAGGTGTGAACTGATGTGAAAGAACACATAAATGAACTGCCAAATGACACAGAAATTACACTTTGGGACTCTGGATGGTAAATGATCAGCCCTAGTCCAATTTGAGTCCCAATGATTTTTCAACAGAGAGCGAGGAGTTCTCTACACATAATCTCAAAGACAATCAACTATTAGAAAGAACTTGACTGATGCTAGTATGACTTCACATTGAGTAGATCCACAAACAAAATTAGAGTCGCGCAATAATTTCTCAGGAAACCCACTGAGAAGAGGTGAGTCATCTGGATAAACAAAGAAAGATCAATGTCAGAACAAGCTATGTTAGCTTTGCGTCAAAGAGCACAATTGTGCTATTGATGTTTTAATTAGTGTTGGTGTTTCCATTAATAAAATTTCCTTGAATAAAATAACTTTCTTAGTTATTCCCTGAAAATCAAAAAATTATATGTCAAAATTACAATATTCAAGTGATAGAATAAATGATTTTTATCAGCATTCCACACAGCTGCTTTATGTTTTGGTTTTACAATCTTGTCTTTGGAATGCTTCATTACTTTAATGAAGTAATTCTGATTCATTCCACATATGTCTGATAGCAAAGATTTTACCAACTCTCTTACATTTAAGATGTTTTTATTGTGTCCTTCCTTGTGATGGTAGCAGAGAATAGTGAGGTTTTTCTGAGATGAAAAGCCTAAGAGTCACCTGAGAAAGCCGAACTCAAATGTGCATATCCATTTCATTTGAGAAACAAAGAAAAAGAAGACCTACTTAAACTTGCTCATGTCAAAGAAATAATAGGAAAATATTGAGTCAAATAATTTAAAAAGGCCCGTGATGTTTTCAGATGTGGTTTATTATAGCTTTAGGACGGCCTGTATTTCAATCTAATCCCTGTTTCTTCACATTCATTTGACTCTCAGACTTCTGATGCAAAGAGTTTTTCCAAACTCTCAGAACTTAGTGGCCTTTATAAAAGCTGAAGCATTGACTGATTGCACCTAATGAAACCCAATAGTTTTTCTACCACCATAACCATAATAAGATTGAAAGTAAAGTGAAAAGAAACCTATTTATAGTAGGAACAAAATACAATAATTCTGGAATCTACATATAGTGAGTGTAGTATTAGACATGCACAAGTTAATTTCTGAATCTAAACAGAGCATATAAAATAAAACTATCACAGATATATCAGTATGTCTAAAATTTATAACTGTTACACAACTCAAATCATAACCGCAACAAACTTTTCTATGAAACCACATCAAATTATTTTTAGAGTGTCTATGCATTATGGTTTATCTTGGCTACCAATCTGATGAGACTGAGAGACTACCAGAAAAAGCATACTTCTGCTAGTGTGTGCATGACAGTATTTTCAGAGGAGTCAAGGAAGCACCTCCAAGAATGTGGAAATACCATCCGGAAAGTGGAGGGCCTGCATGGAGCAAAGAGGCGAGAAGAGGGCAGCTAAGAAGCACATGTGCACTGCTCCTCTCAGGGTGGGGGCCAGGGATGGTGTGTGTTTTGCTGCTTTCCTTGGCTGCAGACATTAGGCCCCTGATTTTTAGCATTTCAATCTGTACTTGCAGAGCAACTACCCAGGGAGTTGTTAGCCTTTAGCCTCAGACTGGTGTTACATCACTGAACCCTTTTGTTCAGAGGCTTCCAGTTTCTTGAATTGAGGAATACTTGTTTCCTTGGCTTTGCAGCCTGTGTAGGGCTACTGAGGGTCTACCAGTCTCTGACTGTGTAAGCTGTCTAACAAATCCCCTCTCATAAACAGTATTGGCTCTGTTCTTCTTGATAACATCAACATATCCAATATGAAAAAGTGAATCTTTAAACATAGTTAAGAAATACATAAACGTTGAATGGTATGAGGCCAAAGTAGTAGACTTCTAGACACTTAAATAGGGTTGCTCTACTAGCAATATAGAATACTGCCACAGGAATATATATATTAGTCTTATATGGTCAAGCATCCACAGAAAGATCCATAATTTATATGAAATTTTAATCTAACTGAGTGAAAAAGACTGGGGAATTTAATAAATGGAGTTGAAATGGTTGATTATCATTTAGAAAAGGAATAGGGAAATAAGTTTAGATCTTTACTTTTTTCCTACCCTGAAGGAAACATAGTTATCTCCTTTCCTTTCTCTTTTTATTTTTTAAATAAAATATGAAAACAAAATCAAAGAGGCTATTTGTGAATATCTGAGAAAGAAAAGATCTTCCTAAGCATGATGGAAACCTCAGACCATAAAGAAAAGCTAAAATAATTTTAATATTTTTAAATTACAGTTTCTTTCATGGCAAACGATAATAAAAGTAAAGACAATTTCAAAGAAATAGTTATAAATTAAATGTGAAAAGTTTTATTTTTCATGGAACTGTTCATTGAAAGCCCATGGAATGCAAAATCTAGCTGTGGGATATATAAGATTTTCTCACTCTATGTAGAATATAAAGATAAAATTTTAGATTTTCTTCAATCAAACTAATGGAAAATTTCACAGTACACTTTCCAAACAAATAATACTTTTAGAGAAACGGGAAAAAATTGGTCCAATTCTTTATTTTTAAGATAAATAAATAATAAGTAGAATGGCATTAGTAAGAAATGATGAAAAGTAAAACAGAGAAATGGAAACACAAAGGCAATGGAAAACAGTTAATAAGATCTCAACATGTTCCTTCCTGTATTTTTTTCTTTTCAAAAAGACAAGAATTTGGGTCAACAGATTTGCACTTTTGACCAAAAAGGAATTTTAGAAATGTGAATCACTAGAGAAAGCATCCTGTTTTTCATACCCACCATTACAGTGAAAAATAGAGTATTGAAAAACATGTATGGACCATGCCACAAGTAACCGCTATTAGATTTCCTCTAAAATATGAAAAAAGCACTCATTATAGTAGCTGAGATATATTTTAAAAAGAAAGATTGTTCTAATTAATGGAGAAAATCTTGTAGCATCCCTACTAAAGGAAACTAGAGAAAAAAAAGCATAAAATACTTAGCAACACTGCTTTCTCAGGAGACCATGGCAACTGTGTGACCTAAGTGCATGCTACTTTCGGTGAGGCCGGGCGGGGGGGAGCAGGAGATCATTCACTATTAAAGACCTTCAGAGGAGAAATGCACTCAGTCTGTCCCAGATGCATTTCATTAAAAAAGAATAAACTAGCTAACATTGCCAAAAGCAAGTTCACCTAAGGTAACAGGTCAGGGATATTTCCAATGACCTTTTCCTTAACAAGTTCATGTTTACCATCAAAATAGTTAAAGTGAAAATGACAGAAGTTGCCAAATAGTGGAGGCACCAACCAAACAAACAACTTCTCTACCTCACTAGTGGCAGTGTAAATTGTGACGATCTCTCAGAAAATCTAGCTGAAAAACCTACAGTTATACCAAAGGGATATTTGTGACTCAGGAATTCCAGTTCTAGGTTTTTATCATCAACAGAAATGTGTATGTCTATCAAAGAATATGCGTAGAGATGTTCCCAGTAGCACTCTCCATAATAGACCCAAACTGCAACTGCCAAGTGAATTTTATTGGCAGAATACATTCATAAATCATGGCATCTTCACCTAAAAAAAATTACAGCATTGAGAGTGAAGAAAATTAAACTTCAGGAAGCATGGAAAATCCTACAAAACATTGACAGATCTTCATGATATGTAAGAAGTTAGGCAGAAAGAAATATATTCTATTCGAGTCCCTTTATCAACAACTCAAGAACAGATTAATGTGTAGTATTGGAATTTAGGATCACAGTGATTCTGGAAACACAGAGAACAGAGACTGAATGGAAAGGGGGAAAAGCGGGGAAATGTGGGGTACTAAGGCGATAGGTTTATAAAAATTCATCAAGCTTTAAAATTATATTTTATGTATTTTTCTGTACACATAATTTAGTAAGCAGTCCCTCAAAAATATGTATAGCACAAAGCAGGAAACAGTAGGGAGAGGCAATTGAGTTAGCTTCCTTTGGATGGAGAAAATTATTTATAAAATTTTCCAACTAAAATTCAAACACAATTTTCTATTTAGAGTGTGAGTTTCATATGCATATTGGTTAATAGCCTGGGAAAAAATAATAGCTTTGATTTTTATCTCAAGACCAGAGGCTACTTTGTACCTGCTCCAAAGAACACTTTTCATAAACTTGGCTCTATGTCCCAATTTTTTTAAATACACAAAGTAAAAATACAGTTAACTTGAGAGATATCATCTTGTAAATTACTTTACTGCCTATAGCAAATTTACCTTTGAAAAACCTTTGAACATAATGTTGCTCCATGACCCACAAAGGCCCAGAAAAATGGAATGTCTGTACTTTGGCTAGAAACAAACTGTTTAAGTACAGTTGAATGACGTTACACATTAGACTCTTAGCTAAGCACTGCTAAAACAATGAATGACCTGTTTTGGCATTTTTAAGTGTGAAAATTCTCATCCTAATGTACTAGAGTTCTAACTTACCTGGTTTCCTCTCCTTTAAGATGGAAAAAGAAAAAAAAAACCATAACCAGACGAAGGCAAAAAGGTCAGTGAGCATAGCCAGCAGCAAGCTGAAGCCTGATAAAGACTGCTTATCGTGGGATGTTAGAAGCGGGTGGGACAACCGGCACTGGCAGAGAAGAATCAAAGAATGAAGACTCCTTTCCAAGAGTGACCAGCTATGCAAAGAAGCAAACTGGTAGAGGAAAACAAATACGTTCAACCAAAGAGTGCACTCAACAGCTGGAGGAATGGCATGGCACAGAGCGCTTGCCTATTAAGAACAAGGCCGAGTTGGCCGCCCCGGAACCACATAAGGCCGAGTTGACCTCTCGAGGACCACACAAGCAGGCGTGGTGGTGCATGTCTGTAATCCCAGAACTCAGGAGCCTGAGGCAGGAGGATGCTCATGAGTTCAAAGCCAGTCTGGGTTACATATTGAGATACCGACCCGTCTGGACAAAGACCAAGACACTTTTCACAAAACAAATAATTACAGGGAAATTTTCATATGTACAGACCTTTTACATGTGTAAGGAGGATAGAAGAAAGTTTTCATTTTTATGACCATCTCATAGCAAATAAAATGAATCCATATATAGAAAACTATATATTTATGTAGACACAAACACATGCATCTGTGTTGGTGAAATGTAGAAGTCAGAGTGGAAAAAGTAATAGCATATTGAAAATCATGTGAGATGTTGCTCTCCAAAAACTTCGCCCAAATACAGAATGTGTTCTGATTGTGCTCGTGGACAAAGACACGAGGGACTCATTTTCATTAAAACATGACACAAAAATTTGGATCCAATGCCATAAAAATGAGTTAAGAAAAAAGGAGTGAGGACTTATTTGATGAGATTTGGATTTTATAATTGAGTATGAGAAGATTGAACACTGAATAGGGTGAGATGTACACAACAGAGGTACAATTTACAACATAAGAAACAATACCAGAAATGCTCTCCACATCAGCCATCTCAAACATTTCCTTTGCTAAGTACTTCCTTGCTCTGTTTTCTTAATCGCTCATGCATTCCGTTCCTGAACATTCAATCCAGCATTACTGGGGATTTCATTGTCAACATAATTTTCAGAATGTGAAATCTATAGACGAATGACTTCCGTTTCCCTTATTAAATTTCTACTACCTGCTTTAAACAGCCCTGAAAGAAAGGTAGACTAGGTTCCTGTAATGATAGAGCTTGCAAGGGAGAAGACAAGGCCAGGGGTTGAAACAATAAATGAATCTGAACCTGTGTTACATGTTTGTAACTTCAGCTACTCGGGAGGCTGAGGCAGGGAGAACTCCAAGTCCGAGGGCAGCTTGGACAGTTAAATGGGATTCTATCTCCAAATAAAAAGGAAAGATATTAGAATTTGAAAGCATATACAAGGCTGTAAATTCAACTCCCAGAGAAAGACACACACAGCACAAGCACGCACACACAGAGGAAGGGGGAGAGAGAGAGAGAGAGAGGGAGAGAGAGAGAGAGTGCAAGGATGAGATAAGAAGAACACCAAGTAAGTCTAGCCCACTGCAGTTCATTATAGATATAGACATTATAAAATCTGGAAGTTATGTTGAGCAAATAAATTTCAAAACATTAAAACTCAGAAAGACTTTCATTATGAGTCATTAAAATGAACATTTTGAAGCTTAGCCAACTCGTTTAGCTATAAAATGCACTCAGCACCAGGCTTCAGCATGCAGGGGCAGCAGCTGAAGGCAGCAGGGCTGTGTGTGCGCCTGTAGCATTTACCCTCGGCGGGGCTTGATGGTCATAATGCACTGTGGTAAGCTCGTCTCTGGAAATGACTTAAAGGATAAAAGACCTGCACATTTTCATGATTTGTATTTACTTTGTCTCTTCCCGTGTTAAGAATCTGTGTGATCATCAGTCGCCTGCATCCTGCGTTTTATGCTTATGTAAAGAGGGAGCCGATGAAGGTACTGGCAGGGATTTGGTGTTATAGCCTGTTAAGCCGTAAAACAACTCCTTTTAGCTCTGACTTAAGGCACATGAAGCACAGTGCTCTTTCGTTCGTTTGTCTAAAGTATGGCTCCCGGACTTTGTGGAGAAGCCTTGTGTGGATCCGAAGCATCTATTCCGTATCCGCACATCTGGTGTCCCGGACACACCTGGGGTCCCAGATACATCTGCGGATTTCACAGCCTAATTAATAATTATGTAGATGGGAAAATCCCCAAACACCCCTTCTGCTTCTCTTAAAAATGGTTCTGATTTTTTCTCGTATTAATGGAGGTCTGTAGCACATCTAAATTATAGGTTTAACTGAGAAGAAATCAGAGAATTATAGCCTTAAAATTAGGGTCCAGTGTTTCTCACTGTGTCCCACCTGAGATCGGGCACATCCTGTGCCCACGTGCAGCATCAAGTGGCTCCTTGTTTTTGTTACACTGCCAAAAGCCCTCAGAGTCTTGAGCTACAAGGAGGGCAGCGGGGTGAAAAGGATCCCAATTTCTTGCACGTGGCAGGAATATTTAATTCCCTATAACTTTGTCCTTTTTACTTAATATATAAAATGACATCAAGAACCTCACTTCTGTTGGAGTACCAACTGCTGCATGTGTATACATATATTATTAGTTATTTAGCAGTCATAATGAGTTATATTCATAGTTTCTAGTTGATTAAACTGTTTATGTCAACATGTTTTGAGATAATATGTTGTTATACTGTATGGGTGCTGATGTACTTTCACAAAATAACATCATTTCCTGATAAGTAAATGCATGCAATCTAACTAATTTTCATATATTCAATGGCAAAAATTATTATTTTACTTTTCCAGTGTCTTCCTAGTCTTTTTTTCTTATCCACATCTCTATAAATAAATGAAACACAAACATGAATTATATAGATTTTTTTTGAGACAGGGTCTCACTCTGTAGCCAAGGCTGGTCCTGAGCTCACTATGTAGCCAGGCTAGCCTTGGACTCATGATGATCCTCCTGCCTCAGCTTCCCCAGTGCTGGGATTATAGGCATGCACCACCATGCCTGGCTTACATACAGAAATTCTAATAGTAAATACATTACTTAATTAAGCCTGACTATATCTGTTTTTACATTGACATTTATTATTTAACTTTATTCAGTATGATCACTGGCTGTAGATAATGATGAGATCCGTTTCTCAAGCCAGTGAGCCTTCCAGTGGCAGAACCTATGCACTGCCTCCGTCATTTTGCCTGTTACAGAGATTGTGAAGTTGACAGCAGGTACACAGGACAACACCCCGCCCCTCTCCCTGGAAGCCTGGCTCAAGAGGCATCGTCAGACAAAGCTTCAGGTGGAGGTGAAGTAACTGCATAACATGCCGCCCATGCATGACGATGCCTTCTCTGTGGGATTCCTGGAGACATAAATCCCTGACTGGCTGGATAACCTGGCTTTTGTTAAACAGAATTTGCACGTCTAGGTTTGGGCCCACACCTGCCTGCTGAACATTTGATCTCGAGCGGCTGGTTTAGCCTGACTAAGAGTTTCATCACGTGCAAATGGGGGAAGGGGTTATGATGGCAGCGATGCCCACCACACACGGTGTCCATAGATACTGGCTGTGACCTCATTCTCACCGTCAGCTCTGCCATCCTTCTCATTTCCATCGCACGAGGTTCTATCACCTTAGTCTTCTGTTTTGTAGCTAATATAGGTCATGTGTGAGCCATGCATTTTACTCAATAAATATTTTGTGAATATTAACAGTGTACAAGGCAGCCTGAGGTAGAGGAAAAAACAAACAAATAATGGGAAAAAAAATCCCTTCTTGATAGTTTACATTCTAGTGAAGGATTTCAGGCTGAATTTTAGCTGTCAAATGGCCATGACTGTGCAATGGATGAGCCCATAAAGTCATTGGCTCACACCTGCATAGTTGGCATTGCTATACTTTGAATATACTTAGTTCTCTAAAGGTTTATGTATTGGCAGCTTGGTCCCAGTGTGATGGTACTGGGAGGCAGTTTTAAGAGGAAGTTCCGGTGGGAAGTGACTAGGTCATTAGGGTCACCACCTTCAGAAAAGATCAATGCCCGTCTTTCAAATGAGAGCATCTTAAGTATCCATAACATGATCTCAGAAAAATTGCTGATACCTTTGATACACAGACACACACTCACTTACACACACACACACACACACACACACACACATACACACACACACAGACATTCATTCATTCATTCATTCATTTTGTGGTGATACTGGGGGCTGAACCCAGAGTCCTTTCAATGAGCTCTATCTCACCCCTCTTTTTGAAAGAAGGTATCACCAATTCACTAAGTTGCCCAGGATGGATTTAAACTTCCAGTCCTCCTGCCTCAATTTCCCAGAATGCTGGCTGCAGGTGTGTGCCACCACACTAGGCAGTACACTACTATACTCTTGTGTATACTTTGAGTTCCCAGGTTTCAGTTATCCACAGTCAATCTTGCTCAGAAAATATTAAGTAGAAAATTCTAGAGAAATAAGAGTCATAAATTTTGAATTACAATCAATTTAAATTTCAAATTGCAATGAAGCTAAGTTTTTTTAACTTAAATGAACTGAAATTTTGGATAGCACATCAGACTATCATGCCATGCAGCTTTATCCTGCCAGAGCAACGAAGCGTCCCTTGGTCCACGTGGGGAAAAAAAAAAAAGGGCAGGAGCATTAGTGTTGGCAATTCAAAAATGCTGAAGAGAAGCTATGGCGGTTTTTTTTTCCTTTAATTAAAAATAAAAGTTCTTGACTTAGGGTTAAAAAAAGTTACAAACTGAGAAGGTCTGTGGTCAAAATGAGTCTTCTGAAGCTTCAAAGAGGGAAAAGTAAAGTCATGCTAGTTTCCTTGAGTTGGTTCAACTCAAGCTACAAAAGTTACAGCTACAATGTGAGATAATTGCTTAGTTAAAATGGAAAAGCATTTAATCCAGATATACTGAACAGCAGACATATTCCAATTGATGGCAATAGGTCGCACTAGGAAGTGTTAGACACGTAACATATTTTTGAGTACACTTTCCAGTTTCAGGCATCCATGAAAGGACTTAGAACCTTGGAATGTTATCTCCATGGATTAGGGAGGACTGTTGTATTTAGTTGAAACTTATTCTCAATTGATGCATGGAGAGAGACAAGTCAAATTCTTATATACTGAATTAACATCTTTATCCTCAGTTCAATTTTTTCACGTTTCTGAACACCAGACACAAAAATGTAAGTCACTAACTATAAACTGCAGGAGATAGCTCAGTCTGGAGAGCAGCTTGATGATTTGGAAGAGTACCGAGGACTGACTTCAGTCTTCTTAGTCGAGAGAGCTTAATTGTCACTTAACCTCTGCAGATCACAGTTTTCTCCTCAAAATATCTACCTTACAAAATTAATAATATATATTTCAGCAAATAGTTACTGAACTCCTTAATGTCAGGTACTAACACAAAGTTAGCAGACTAGTGAAGAAATTACATAAGGAAATATATGATTATAAAAGGAGAACTTCTGCAAGCCTTGAGTACAGGGCGATCTGCCAATGTTTGAGATCAGGTAATTATTTTTTTTAAAATATGGTACTTAGTGTATATGCGAATGGTAGTCTGTCTAATCACTTTGTCCTTATACTTCCCAGGATATTTATTAAGATTACTTTCAAGCTATCTCATAGCTCCACAACTTGTCCCACTTAGGCAAAGCTGACAATCCAGAGATGAGCCCCAAACCCAAAATAAATCTTTCTTAGGAACAAGAAATGGGATTCTGAAATATCAATCTCTCTTTGAACAAGTAGATTTCTAAAATTAGAAGTTCTGAAAACATAACTTTAAGACCATTTGCTTAGTAGGTAAGCCTAAGAAATCATAGAAGTAGGTGTGAAAAATGACTAAGGTAGAAAAGCAATAAAAACATAGGCCTCGGAGCACCCCACCCATTGCTTCCTGCACCTTCAGAAGACATAGGAACCCGCCTGCCCCTAGATTAAATTCTTTCCACTTAAACTAGCTAAAATTGGCTTCTGTTACTGACAGCCAAGAAAGCCCAAAATAACCAAAACATAAACATTGTTATCATTTCGATCGTAAGTGTCCCCTCCTAAGGTCTATATGCTGAAGGGTTAGGCACCAGTTTTTGGCACTGTTGGGAGATTGTAGAACCCTAAGAGGGTGGACGTAGTGAGAGAGAGTTAGGTTAGTAAGGGCATGGCCCCAAAGGAGATGCTGGTCCCAGCACCCTTCTCTATCCAGCTTTGCTTCTGGCTGCCATGAGATAAGAAGCTTTGCTCTACCATGGATCACCACTATGATGTTCTGTCTTGCCACAAGTCCAAAAGCAGTGGAGCCAAGCAACCACGGGCAGAACCCTCCCAAACTGTAAGCCAAATAAATCTTTCCCAATTTTACGTCAATTTTTTCTTTATTTTTTTGAGACACAGTCTCATTTTATAGTCCAGGCTGGTCCTAAACTCATTATGCAGCCCAAGCAGGCCTGAAACAAATGGCAATCTTCCTGCCTCAGCCTCCTGCTTGCTGGGATAACAGACAAGCACGACCACATCTATCTTGTACGATCCTGGGGAATTCAACTCAGGGCCCGTGCTTGCTAGGCAGTCTATCTTATGGCTGTGCCACTCCTCCAGCTCCTTAAGTTAATTTTCTTAGGCATTTTGTCACATGAGGAGCAGCTGACGAACACACACACACACACACACATATGCAAGGTGTTTTGTTAGCTATAGCATTGTAGAGTAGATACAGAAAGAAATCAAAACTGAAGTGATCACACTTCAATTTTTCAATTATTTTCGTAGAAAAATAACCTTGGTAGGCAGTATACTCATAGGCTTGTGTGAATAACTCATTCTTCTTCATGTTAAAATAAACTAACCCTTGATTTCTTATAAACCTGAGGGGAAAAAAATCTGTCTTAATAAACTGAGAGTCATTCCTGAAAACAGCAATGAATTTGTTCTCCAGTTTGGATGACAACGTCAAGGTAGGAAAAGCATCATTATATTTCTGCCCTATTAAAAAAAGTACTAAGAGGTAAGAGGATATTTGTTTTGGAATTCAGAATAAATAGCTCCCACATTGAGAAAGCAAAATACCGCCTGTCTTAACTGATTGTTTCACCCATCTAAGTGCACAGACAAAAGCTAGCAAACCACACCTACTTGGTTGGTTCTGTTTTCTATAAAATAAACTTTGGAGATGAGATTGAGAAATTGAGTCTTTGATTTTAAAAGAAAGAATGTAGAAAACTGAAAACTGGTTTCTAGCCAATTTGCAAGATTCATTTCTTTTCTCTGTTCAGAGAGGAAGCTGGAGATCATCATACTCATTGCTTTGTAGAATGCCCATTTTGCAAAACCTTTCCCCTCTTTCATTAAAAATGATTACTACAATTTACTTCACTTTTACCAGGTGCCAGATAAGACACTAAGCAAAGTATTCATTGCCTCCAAAAGTTCACACCCTGTGAGTAATAAATTATCCTGTGATGAAGAGACTTAGGGTTCAGGATCATTTTTTTCTCATTTATTTCCCATGTCTTTTGAGCTAAGAAATGAATTATATACTCCTATTTCTTTTCTATGAATCCAATTTGTCTTGGGCAAAAGCAGCTACTGCATGATAACTATAAACAATGATATTTCCGTAATACTTCACCAAATGGAGAACAGGCACATGTGGCTGGGGGGAAAACTGGCAGCTTTGGTTTTCTCACCTGTAAAATGATCACATTGGACTGGGAGATTTCCAACATCAGCTCCATCACCATTCAGAAATCAAAGATAGAAGAAAAAACAGGATGGAAGACAAGACCGGGATGAACAGGGTCAATTTCCCAACAAGATTTTTTTATTTGGGTTTCCAGAACAGTTAACAGTTCATCAACAGACTTGAGTAACTGTGTAGTCACTCTGCATTTCTTTTCACTCTGAGCCATTCTAGTTTCTTTCACGAAATTCTGTGTGGCTGTTTCCCAGGTTCCATCTCGTTGCCAGCTTCCCCAGCAACTTTCTTGGAAAGCTCTGAAGGCACATTCTGTTCCTGTTGCTCTGGGTGAGTGAACTTGGTCTGAGGACAGATGTAAGGCACCCTGCACGTGGGCGCTTTGCAGCCAAAGATTCAAAGTGAACCCTCTGAGAGAAAAAGTCCGGCAAGAAGAAATAGGCCCGGATTCTCGAACCTAGTCGCACATATGTCAGATTTTCATTGCACGCTGTTAAGCAGCAATGATGCCCATCTGAACCAATTAAGTCACCATGTCTCCGGGTCCATGCATGTTTAAGGGCTTCTCCATGTGACTAAGAATCATTCCAGGTGAAGAGCCGACCTTTATTAGGGAGAAACATTTGAAAGACTGATAAATTTCAACAAAGCCATTATCTCAATTACAACGGGCTTTGGAAGGCTCACCTGTGCCCAGAAATCATGCCTGTCAGTAGCAGGAATCTGGTGGAGGAGTATAAAGACAGAGAGCGATTTTGGCAAAGCACACTGTGTCCTAAGAAACACAGGAAACGTCCCTTGCCATAGCAGCAGGGGTCCCAGAATCTCGCTTGTGGGAACTGGCCAGAGAGAATATCCTGCCAGTAGGAAGACAGAACGAGGACTGGGTCTGAGCTGCGCAGGGAGGAGTCTGGAGCTGGGTGGGTCTTTGGGAGTCAGAACGAGGGTCAGACAGGCTTCTGCAGTCAGTACTGGAAGTTGGAAAATTCCAGCGTGAGTGGAGCAGGAGGTATGACACCTGGACCAAGGGGTCCTGGAGGAGGGAGGAGGATGGAACTTGACGTTGGAATAAAGCAGAGCAGGAAAGGAGGTGGAGAGGTGGAGCCATTTTTAAATCGAGCTATAATTGGTTATAGAAGTACGATCAAAGATACATAGCAAGGAGCAGGAAGAAAAATAAGGGGGAAAGGGCCCAGAAGGCTGTGTGCTTCAGATCCCGCCTCTGGCCAGAGTGCTGTGGAACCTTGGTTCCAGGAGAACACTCAGCGTCTCCCGGCTACTGGAAAGCATGCAGCGCCTGGGACACAGGCAAGACAAAACCTAAAGGACACACAGATTGGCTTCCCCGGGTGGTTTTTGGTATGTTTCTTGACAGTCTTCACCAACCAGACAGTTCGGTGTTTCTACAATTAGAACCGTTTGAGTCATATCTCTGCTTTCAAAGTGCACTACTGTCTTTGCCAAGGCACTTTTGTCCTCATCTGAATAAATGCCAGGGTTTTATTATTTATTTATTATTTATTTATTTAGGGTGCTGAGGATAGACCTCAGGGCTTTCCACAGGCTGCGCAAGCACTCTGTCACTGAACTACATTCACCTCCAACTCCAAGTGCCAATTTCTCTGTATATTATTAGGAAATTGTGTATCTGTAACTGATCAAAGCCTAGTAGGCATTGTTTTGGAAGATTTTTGTGTTGTTTCTTTTTGTTTTTCAGTTTTGAAGTCTTTAGTATGGTAGACATTGAAGGTTTCGAAGTTAGCTTTTAGTAAGCGTGCCCTAAGGCAATCCTCCAAAGCAAATGATAAACCTAATGGATTTCTTTGACAGTAGCCATCATGCCCTGAGCTACGGTGTCATTTTCAAAAAGTATCATGGATTTCCAAATAACATCTAAACTTTTGAAAGTCAGGCACCCCAACCATTTGACAAAGGCTTGCAAACTTTAGAAATGTTCTTACCTACAGGCCCAGGTTTTACCAACTAGTACATTTAGCTACCAAAAACAATCTTTTACTTAAGTGATTTACTTATATATTTTCTTTCTCTAATACAATGATTCCCACATTGGAGATCACTGAGATCACATAAATATATCAAATGATTTACAAAATAACCAAATTAAATACCACTGATAATTGCCTGAAAATATGTGGAAAAGTATAAGGAGAATTGCCCCGCACTCCCAGCGGTGAGAGGAAAACCCATCCCACAACAACTGCTGTAACTAACGTCTATTGTAAGCTTCCAAGAAATAGACAATAGAATCTTCCATATCTTATTTTGGTTATTCCTTTTAACCAATCTCTGCTAGAATTTTGTCTCTGTTTATATGTGATTCATTCTGAGTCCCAGGGAAGTTATAAATTTTCTTCAGAATAGTATTGTATGTTGTGGATAAAAGATAGGAACCCAAATAGTTTAATATTTGTGCCATTGTCCTCTGATTTTCTATCTTTTAGTATGAAATGTTTCTGCTGAAGCCTGAAATTTCTACTGCTAATAATAATCACCTTACAGTATGATGTCATTGTGAGAACGCAGATGTCTTATAGTTCCTTTTTACATAAAGCCCCCAACCCAAATCAGAAATAAGGCTCTGACTCCAATCACAACAGGGAGTGATTTAGGACCTATGCTATCAGAAGGAATGGCGCCAGTCATCCTACTATGCCTTGATGGAAAGGCCACCGGCAGAAACAGTGAGGTCGTAAACATAGCTTTAGGTCCTCTTCTTAAGTCAGTTGGGTTGAGGGTACTGATAAAGAAATGTAGACTCTTACATAATCACAGAAGTTGGGATGTATCTTCATTTTAAAATATCTGCTATATGTCAATCACTTCTGTACAATCTCCCAAGCATTGCTTTCTAAGAATGTATTCCTCTTTTCCCTTCATTACAAAAATCTTGCTGTTGGAAATAAAATTGTTCCACTCATGAGTGGCTCCACTAGTCCACCTGACTGGACATTAATTGTGCCTTTGATCCAGACTTTGTTTAGCTGTTCATGGTGCTGGCCGCAGCGTGTCATGACAGAAGAAATGATTGTGTAAGAAACGTGGGGCTTGAACTCTGATCTGGGGCATAGATCATGAGTGTTATCCATGCACTAAATGACCAGGATGACCGCATAAGCCTACTATGAATCGAAGGACTTAGAACAGGAAATATGTGAAATTAGTTTGGAGGCTAAAGTCTGAAATCAAGGTGTTATTGCTAGGGCCAGGCCCCCTTTAAAGACGGTAGGTGTGGACTTACCTGTTCTCCTCCGGGTCGTTCCTTGTGTTCCTTGGCTTGTAGCTTTATGACCCCAACCTCTATCTCAATCTCCATGTGGCCTCTTTCTCTTCACTGATCCCTCATCTGTGTGCCTCTTCTAAGGATTGTTGTTACTAGATCCAGGGCCCACCCTGATAGCACAAGATGATCTCATCTCAAAAGACACAATTTAATTCTGTCTGCAAAGACATTTTTCACATATTCAATAATCCATTACATGTGGCCTATCGCAATTGCTAACACTGTCCAATAGTTGGAGAATCAAAGTCAATTCATTCAAATTGTTACCCATTTATTTTTCTTTTCTTCATTTCCTGTGGAAATGAGGGTAGCAGAGTCTCAGTTGTCCTGTTTTCTGAGCCCAATGCACTTTGTGGTTTGAGATGCCATTATTTTAACTTAACAAATCTTTGTAGTAATTAAAAGAATAAAAGTGACCTCACATCTGTAAAACAATTAACATTTAACACATACTATAGAAAAAAAAACAGCAGCTTCTGCCCATAGAAGAGGAATAATCTGCTTTTAAGAATCAAGACTTGCCTCTCAGCCTTTTGGCTAAGATCAGATGAAGTATCTTTCCTAGCAGTTTAACATCTGGTATGTCTTCTATACAAGGAAGATGTATGCTTTGTTTGTGACAATGAGTTTTTCTTTGTTTTGTTTTTAGTCCCAAAGATTAACCCAGAGCTTTTGCTCTGAGCGACATCCCCCATCCCGTTCTTTTTTTAACATTCTTATTGCTCATTTGAGACAGGGTCACCCTAAGTTGCCAAATTGCCTAGGAAGGGCTGGAACTTGATCCTTCTGTCTCACCCTCCCAGAGCGCTAGTATTATAGTCATGGACCAACACATCCAGCCAACAGTGAGAATTTTTAAGCTACTTAACTGTTCTTTGCTATAACACTTTACATAAGGAACAAAAACATTTTGTGACCATTAAAAATGATCATGACATTTCAATATGTCCTTAGATGTGGAAAAATATTCCTGCCATACAGTTAAGTTAAAAACTAGACACCACAGCACATGTACAGGAAGAGATAATCTGTATAAAGTCATAGCTGTACGCAAACACATATACCTCCATGCATTCATAAAGAGATGATGTTTGGAAATATGTTTCATCTGTTCATGATAGATTTGGGAAGCTATCTACTTTTTTCTTCATGTCTTACTTCACTGATCAAATATTTTAGCAATGAGGGGCTCGATGAATTGCACAGTGGTTGAAGCACCTGCCTTACAAGCACAAGGCCCTGAGTTCCATTTTCTAGCACCACATAAAGCCGGGTATAGAGGAACATGCCTATGATTCCAGCACTCTGGAGGCTGAGGCCAGAGGATTGCCCTGAGTCCAAGGCTGGCTTGGGTTCCCTAGTGAAGTCTGGATTGCCTAGGCTACAGAGCCAGACCCTGTCTCAAAAAATATATAAAAAATAAATTTGTGAAAAATTTCAACAATGAGAATAAAGCACATCATCAATAAAGAGTATTCATCTACTTGGATTTTTAAATTACACTTTTATGAATCAAAATTTTTAACAGCTTCTCTATTTCTATACTTAGTGTGTTTGTTCACTTGCTTTCCTTACGCTATTACTTGTGTTCTCTAGTTCATCACAACAGCTTTAACATTATTCCAAGATACATAGCTAGTGAGAAGGACTCCTTTCTTAAAATTGGGACTGATGCGTGTATAGTGGAATCTGAGTGAGAGCCGTGTAAGAGGAAGGAACATCACACTCATGTCTGAACTTACAGAGCAATGAGGAAATTACTAATGCCACCAACAAACCTGCCCAGTCGTGCTTATGTTGTAGGCATGCTGACACCGGGAGAAAACATGGGATTCTCTACCCCAAACGACACAGAGAGTGCAATTCAGCCCAATTCTGAGCTGGGCGTCTTTAAGAAACTCTCTTGTCTTTCTTGAGCCTATGTTTTCTCCCACTTTCTGCTCTGTAATGACTAAGGTAGCGTACTTGATAGTGGGCTTTAAATTAACAGCACTTCTGATTGCCTTATCATTAATATTGCTGTTGTTGTTGTTCTGTCAGGACATACAATATTGAAAAACATGGCAAATTTCAGGAAGCTATTCAGATAATGGAAAGAGGATAATCTTTTTTACTATGAGACGCAAACATTTCCTTTCTTTTCATAAACTATAAAGTACTAGAGAATTTTAGATCTTTAGTTATAAGACCTCAGTTTGAGAGGAAGAGCATTTTCATCTATCAATATCTTTTATAAGGCTCTAATTTGACAGTGTCTGATTTTTTTATTGTAGGGAGTCCAATTTTCTGCTACAGAAATCGTACAATTAATTTTCCTTTCAGACAAACAACACGTGGTTTGTGTTATAGCCCATCTCTGTTTCTGCAAAGCACAAATATTTCTTTTAAAATACTGCATTATACTTGTAATTCCAACAAACGTTTTATTATTATTAATGTAAAAATTGCTAATGAGCACATTAAAAGTGAAGACACAAAAAATCAACAGACAAACCTTCAGTGAGTTCATTGAATATTAATTTATATTATAAGTAATAAACTCTATTTTGGGATGTCATTTAGCAAAAGAAAATGAGAACAGTATTAGTGAATTTCTCTTTAAAGTCCATGCACGATCTGATCTGATGAGACTCAGCAAATCAGTCGAATTGCATGCAAAGACGAAAGTAAGTTTAGGGAGTAGGTGGGGGAGGGGTGTAATAGTTGTGCCGAAATGTGAGTGAGCTTAACCTCCAGAGAGCTGAACACTCACAAATGGTCAAAAGGGTAATTTTATGTTATGTATATGTTATCACAATAAAAAAACCATAACTGAAATGCTCGCATTAAAAAATTTAATCTTCTTTACATTGGAGTTATCTACCAGCTGGTAACATCGCAACAGCAGTCCCAGCTTGCTCATTATGTACTTCTCTCTCAGCTTGCAGTTTTAATGCAAACAAGAGAAGCAATGAGCATATGACCACAGCTCTCTCTCAAGATCCCCTTTTGCCAATTAAAAAATAGGTTTTATCTCTTACTCATGTGTTGCTTTTAAGCACGTTAGAGCTGGCTAATGTCATACTGTCTTTTACTCTTTACTTAAACATGTCAGCGTTTGAATATTTGAAATTTCCTTAAAAGAATATAAAAGCAACTTTTAATTTATAAAGAAAAATTTAAAGTATGATTGACCCAAGAATAATTACTGTGACTGTACTAATACACTTGAAAATGCAGTCAGTCTTTTTAGAAGGCTGGAAATAAATCCACAAAGTTATCTAGCTCCTCTCTTCTAAGAAAAAAATTCTCATCTTTTCCTGGAAAATGACCCTTTATTATTCGTTTCCTTTTCTATTACTTCCAATAGAAAGGTTCTATTCTATTTTTAATTATACTACTTCTGCTTCAAATTCTCCCTATTCAAATGTATGGACTTTCAAAATTTATGCTGTCTTCTTCCTGCTATCTCCTCCCACTGTGTATGTTTTCATAAAATAAATGCATTTGTATCTATTCAACAATAGTACTTTTTAAAGAAATCAAGATTTGATTTATTATGTGTTGAAATAATGTTAGTGTTTTGAAATAAGAAGGGTAAACTTTCTCTCAGTTAAAGAAGCACATTTTCCATTAGTGAAGACTTAAAAGGGAAAAAGCTAAAATCTTGAGAAAACCATCTGTGGTGGCAACTCAATGTCTATGCTTTCCAGACTACATACATTTCTTTCTTTCAGTACATTTCTGAGTGTTTCCAGCTACTTCATGAAATTAAGAATTCAGGTAAACAATATCCCCAAACATTTATTCTTATGGTTTAAAACTGAGAATAGTTTAGTCTATAACATGGACCAGACTTTTAAAAATTTAATGCAGTTGTTCTTGACTAAAAGTGAAGGCATTTGTCTTATTTTGCAATACTGGGAAAGAGCATTTGAGACACACAACTCTAGGGTTTATTTTAGCTCAGTTTCAGAAGGTGTCCATTCGTTCATGGGCATCCGGCAATGGCAGAGGGTCTGACAGAGAGCCTCCCTGGAGAAAGTGAGTGAGGAAGAGTATCTTATCCCCTTCCAGGTCACGTTCTAGTGATCCTCCCCTTCTCCATCAGGCCCCAGTGATCTGAATCTTCCAGCCTGGCCCTGCCTACTCACAATACAGGAAATCAGTAGGTTAACTAGTCCATCTATGTAATCAATTCTAAATGTCTGACTCTTTTGGGGACCTGTAACTGACCCACATTTCAAAAGAGGAATCAGGAGGCCAGGGTAAAGAAAGCAACGGGTGGAAAGGCCAGTAGATTTGTATCTCTTTTGAAGTTTTTATTAGATATCAGTTATTTTGATTAGTATCCTAGTGACAAGAAAGAATACATTCTAAGTAATATGCCTTTAGCCTTGCTTTTCCAATAAGCCCTACCCATATACATAACAAAAATGTGTTATTTTTCAGAGATTTTTATGTTTCTAGAATAAATATACTGTGTTATACCAGAAAGTACATACCGTTTTTGATAAAGTTCTCAACATTGAACAGATTATTTCATTTACTTCCGAGTAAGAGTTTTCCTTTTTTGACTTTACTGTTATTACTCTCATATCCCAGGAGAGTTAACTGGGATCCAATGGTATTTTTGTAATAAGAGTACAAAGAATTCCCATGCACTCCTGTCACAGTTCCCTCAAGTGGTCACATTTTTGATCATGTTTCCTTGGTCATTGTCTCTCTCTAAGCTTTTGGGATAAGTTGCGGACATGCTACCCTGTTAACTCTAAATATTTCTGACTGTTATTTCTAAAAACAAAGACATTCATTCACATAAGTATGAGGTAATTATTAAAATCAGAAAGTTAACATTGATAAAATATTACTTTATCTATTATTCAATAGTATTTGTAAAGTAGAAAAATGCATTGTATCTAGTGTTCATGTTTCTGTAAACTCCTACAATCTAGAATAGTTCTAGAGTTTTTGTCTTTCCTATCTTTAACTCTTTAGAAGAGCAGAGGGTAATTTTTCTCTTAGAATGTCATGAAATACATATGGGTTTATCTGATAGTTCCTCATGAGTAGGTTCTGATAACGCATTTTTGTCATAGCCAGTGATGGAGTGTAATGTAATTATAACAAATTTACATAATTACTTAAAACTGAGGCCAGGATTTGCATTTAAGAGGAAATCCAAAGACTACATTTTCAATATGTACTCATAACATCATTAGTAACTTCTCACAAATTATCTTCAACAAAGGTTAATACATTCTATAGATATCAAATTTTACATATTCTTCCTTTGCCTTTTTTTCTCCTGCTTTTTGCTGTGGAGCGGGCCAAAAGCTGCAAACAGTACTCATGTGACAGCCTGAACACTGGCCTGCCATGAATTTTCCTCCACCGAACTATAGTTCATTGCCCTTGATCTCAGTTTCAGTAAAAATCTCTGGAAAAGGCCAAAATGTTGATATACTTTTATCCAGAGTGTGCATGACTTCTAGACCAATTGTCAATAAAAATCATTCTTTCCATCTGAAAAATCTTGATCTCATTCATTAAAATCCATACATCTATCAACAATCTAGTTTTCTAAAGTCTAGCCAAAATCTCCCATGTAGCTGAGCTCATGGTATTATAAGTCTTCTCTAGCCAGCATTTGAAACTTTTCCAAATTCCTCCCATGAACTGGTTCCAAAGGCTTCTAAGCCACATTTTCAACTAAAGTCATAGCAACAACTCCACTTTGGGTACCACTTCCTGTCTTACACATTGCTGGGACAGAATATCCAACATATACAACTTATGGAAGAAAAAACTTACTTTAGCTAACAGTTTCAGAAACACTTAGTTTATTCTTGGGCTGCTGGCAATGGTGGAAGCATATGGCAGAGGCATAGCCAAAGGAAGAGCTGCCCAATGTGTGGCAGACAGGAAGTCAAGTGAGGGAAGGAAGGGTGGGGCTAGCAGACATCCTTCCAGGTCAAGTCCCAGTGTTCTGCCCCTGCTGAGTCAAGACCCAGTGTTGCAATTCAACAATAAATGGTTAACTCTTCAAACTATATTCAAAGAGATTTAAATAAGAGCTGTAACCAAAAGGTCTACCTCTGTACCTCAATTTCACATGTCACTTCCTTTGCACTGACTAAATATATAATTTGCTCAGGTGGTCAGATGGGGCATTCTGAACCATTTTGGTTTGGGCAGCTCAATTTTAGAATAACAAACATTAGCTAGTGAAGATCAGCGAAATAGCACTGGATGTGGTGACACACTTTGGTCATCCCAAAACTGTAGGCAGTTGAGACAGGAGGATCGCAAGCCCAAGTTCCGCCCAATGAACTTGGCCATTTAGCAAGAGCTTTTCTCAAAATATAGAACAACAGCAACCAGAAAAGACTAGGAATATAGTTTAGGTAAATGCCTTGCTTCCTGGGATCAGCTTTCTTCATGTCTAGCATTTTTATTAATATTAAAGAATGTTTAGCAAACATACTAGTTATTTATATATTTTAAGTGTTGAGTTCTTTCTTTAGCTGGCAGTAACCTTAAATTCTACCTCATAAAGCTTCCCTTAAAAACGTTGGTTTGTCTACTTCGCTTGCTATGTACGTTGAAGTCCTACCCCATAATAGGGCTCTACATTATTTGTCGAATACATGAGTAAGGACTCACTAATACAAGTGGTGTACTGATATATAACAATTTTCCTAAAATATTTTAACAAACTGCTTAATTGGACTACATGTATCTTCATTGTGATTGTAAAAATTAAGAGACAAAACAATGACAGAAGAATCTCTTCTCGATTGAGACTACAATGGGGGTGGCTGTCAATAAAATCTGGCATATTGATATGGTTTGTTTGGCCCATAGGAAGTTTTAATCGGTATTCTATATTTAAGTGCTAGAAATTTTTACATTAAAAATGTCAGCTTGTCCTGAACGATCAATAAGTTCTGGGAACTTTAGGTACACAGCTGGCCGAAGCTGGGGTGGCTCACCCAATTAGATGGCTCATGGGAGTGAATACTTTTGTTTCTTTCCTTGCAAGATTGAGTCCCACAGTCCTTATATAACACCCATTACTCATGACCCAAATGGGAGTGTGAGGTGAATTTTTAAAAAAATGCGAGTGGGTCAGTGCCGAAAGTCTTTTTTTTGTTTTAATTTTTGACTGACATATAAGTATTGTGTATATTTATGAGATGCAATGTGATGTTTCAGCTCATGTACACAGTAATATCGAAGTCATGGTAATTAACATATTTATCACCTTAGAAGTTTATCATTTTATTATGCGAATATTCAAAAATTTTTATGTAGCTCTTTGAAATTTTTCAACGTATCCTTGTTATCTACCGTGATCCTCCTGTGCGATAGGACACCAGAACTTCCTCCTCTTATCTGACAGTAACGTTGTATTACTGACTAGCCTTTTCCCACTTTCCCTATTTTCTTCCCATTCTAGTAACCACTATAGTTCCTTCGACTACAGGATCAATCATCCGAGATTCCACATGTGACACCATAAGGGACTGGTATTTCTCTGCCAATATGTCATTTGAAAGGATGTACTTTAGACTCATTCATGTCATCATGACAAGATTTCATCTTTTTTTTTTTTTTTGTCTGAGTAGTACTCCATTGTGTAGATACATGAAATCTACTTTTCCATCAATGGACACCTAATTCGATTCTGCATCTTGCCTATTGTTGATACTACTGAAATATGCGAGTGTCTCTTTGGCACATTCATTTTCTTTCTTTGGATAAATACTCACTAGGGGACTGCTAGATCACATGGCAAATTATGTTTATTTTTTAGGGAAATTGTGGCTGTTTTCCACAATATTTACAGTACTTTGTATTCCATTGGGTGTGCGTAAGAGTTCCCCTTTCTCAGTAGAATCCTTCTATACTTTACGTTGCCCTTCTGCTAATATGCACCCTAGCTTAGTTAGGATGATATTGCAGTATGGTTTTGATTTGCATATTTCTGATAGTGATGTTGAGTATTTTTAATATACATTCATATTTATTTTTGAGAAGTATCTAAGAAAATAGAAAAAGATACAAAGAAATGAAAAGATACTCCATATTCATGGATTGGAAAAATTAAACTTATTAAAATGCCTATATTGTCTAAAACAATCAATGGATTGAATGCTATTTCACCTATTAAGTTTACAATGTTGCTTTGTACAGAAATAGTAAAATTCTAAAATACATATGGAACTATAAAATACCCAAAGAGTCAGAGTCATCTTGAACAAAATAAACAAGACTGGAGTCATTAACCTGTCTGACTTAAAATACACTGCAAAGTAGAAACAGCACACGGTATCGTTAAGAAAACAGACACACAGAATAATAGAAGTGAACAGAGAGCCCACAGTTAATCCACACATTTGTAGTCAGCTGAGTTTTGACATAGTTACCAAAAAGACAATGATGAGAGAAGAATAATAAACAATAATAAACAACGATGAGAGGAAATGGACACCTGTGCGGAAAAGTGAAACTGGATCCTTATCTCTCATTATGCACATAAGCCAAAACAAAGAGGGTCAAAGACTTACATGGGATCACTCACTGCAAACTACCAAAAGAAAACATAGGAAGGAGGCATGACTTTGGCGAGGGCAATACTTTTTAGGTAAGATCTCAAAAGTACCAGCCACTGCAGTAAAAGAGACAAGTGAATTATATCAAGCTGAAAAACTGTTTATCAAAGAAAACAATCAACGAAGTGAAGAAATTATGAAGTATTTTTTGGGCAGAAAGTTAATATTCAGGGGAGCTGGATGCTGGGGTTTAAAAAAACAAGTTAATATTCAGAATATATATAAAAAAAAACCTCAGGCAAATAACTAGAAAATAACAACTGAATTTTAAAATAAAAGAGAGAGGCCAGAATAAACTGATTCTTGGAGCCATCTTTGAAGATGGTTTAAATAGCTCTAAGGCTTAGTTCTCTGTCCCCTGCCCCATTTCATCCAGGATTTATTTTCCAGAGATCTTATCTACAACAAGCTCCTGGCTTCAGCCTTCCTCTCTACCATAAAACAAAATCTCCAACCCTGGCTTGTCTCCTGAATTCTAATCATATATCTCTAACTGTCCCTCAGCTCAAATTCTTTGTCATCAAGCCAAAATGTAACTTCCAACTGAATGCCCACTGTGTTAAAGACTACCACTGTCCTCCCTTGCACATAACCTTGAAGCCTCAGCAACTAGATGTTTCTCTTTTGCCCTCACTGGACATGTGCACTGAGTTATCAAGTCTAGTTTGATCATTCCTCAAAATACTTTTTTATTCTCTCCCAATTTTTTTTTTCCTTTTTCCAAGGTCAAGATTTATCGTGAAATAGCAAGATTTAACATGAAATGGCTCCTCTTGCCTCAAGCCTCTATCTTAGAATATAGATTATTTATTTATAATTTTACTAACGTTTATCAAATATCCACCATATATTTGTCAAATGTCCTGTGTTAGGAGTTAGAGATATAGCAGTAAACAAAAGTTAATGCCTCTTGGAATTTGTAGCCAGTGAGCAAAACAAGCAAGGAAACCAGCACATATCTAATAATATTATGTCAGTTAGAAGAAAATTATATGAAAAAAGTAGAGTAAGGGAATGCAGAATAATGTCCTAGAGAGGTACAAATTTTTGATATAATTGTACTTCATCTAACATTTATATTTATATACACTTAAGGGAAATTGATTGTACATTTTTTTAGCATAGACATCTTTGGAACAATTTGCCATACGCCACTTCTCAAACACCTTCATACATTATTCATCTATAAAATAAATGGTATTGACTCTAAAGCACTTAATTCATGATTGCTTGATATTCACCAAGTGCTCTTTCTTGTTTTCACCCTGTAAACATAAAATGCTAGCCCCACCACTTGACATCCTGTCTGCCGGTCTGTCCTGCTTGATTGCTCCCACACCTAGAGGAGGCACCCATCCCTCAGGTCCCAGGGCAGACGTTTCTCTTCCTTGGAGATTCTTTCTAATAGGAATAATCTCCCCACAGCACATCTCGGAATGACATAAATATATGACCTGGTAATTAACTGTCTCCTATGCTTATATTTTATCTTCCCCGGCGAATGGCTTATTTTAAAAAGAAGGCTGTTGTACCATCTTGCATTCTACTCACTATTTCAAACCGTTCTCAGCCTCAGAAAACTGTTTGCATTTTAATGTGTTTTTATAAAGTGTTTACAGATCGAACAGATGAGTTGACCGCAAACAGCCTTTTTGTCTCTAACTTCCACATAAGAGCATCATCTGTCCATTTCTCTTGGTGACACTAAGCTTACGACTGAGATAAAACCATCATTGAGTGGTCCATAGGAACCTCTTGTCCCCCTCCCACTCCCTCAGAAGCAGTGTGCCGTTGGAATCCAATGTTGTACCATTTTGTCTGGATGAAATGCTGTTCTTTCTCAGGATATTAGCTGCCCACACTTGCCACAAGGGGGTGCAGCAGATCTTTGGCGGGAACCGGATGACTGCATCATTTCAGTCTCTCCAGTTGCTACCCGGTTACATTGTTCTTCGTACTTATCCTCCTGAATTTTTTCTACCTTTGTTTTCCTCCTCTGCCTTTACTTGCCATAATTTATTTCTATCCAGATTCTTGATTATTGAAAGAAATCAACAACCAGTATTTTTGAAAGATATTGTTGAAAATTGTGCTTGAACAAAATCCAAAAATAAAGTGGTAATGAAATTTTGACACGCACAGAAAGAAGCATGTTTGTGTGTCCTTCAGTGTGTCGTAGAATTATCCCCAGACAAGCATATAGTCATCAAACAGGGCCCATTCTTTACCAAAATTCAGAGTTCCAATACTGTTTTGGAGTTAATGTTGTTGTGATATGTTGTGTACAAAATCCTCAAGCTCACAATAACCATTGGTTATTGCATGTATATAACAAATAATTGTATATAATAACTACTAAGTATTGGGGGAAAAGTATTAGAAATAATCTGTTTTAAAATGTTTTAATTTACAAATTCATAGAGTTATTATAGCCAATATCACTTCTGTGAAGTTTTATTTTTTCTCTTTGAGATTTTAACATATATCTAGATATGCAGCTAAAATAATTTTTTAACAAGTCAGCCAATATTTTTCCAAGTTATTATTAAAATGTTCTTTTACATTCATTTACATATTCTAAAATGTTCTTTTAATCCAGTTCAGATTACTACAAAACCCCTTAAGTTCACAAGTAGTCTGCTAATTTGCTGTCACTAATCAAATGCTTTTCTATACCAAGGTTAAGACTCAGTTGGGGAATGAAGAAAAAAATTTAAATAATAATAATAATAATAGTAATAATAATGGGAAAATGGCAGGGATAATATTGTACAGGTAAATTTTTATTGATGGAAAAATCCCATG
Organism: Ctenodactylus gundi; assembly: GCA_004027205.1. NCBI lineage: Eukaryota > Metazoa > Chordata > Mammalia > Rodentia > Ctenodactylidae > Ctenodactylus > Ctenodactylus gundi. The sequence continues at coordinate 396,538 of PVKB01000002.1, read as the reverse complement.
TGTATAAATGCACAGAGAAATTTCTGGAAGGCTATAAAGTGGAGATTGTTACCAATGATATTGTGGGGAGAAAGGAAGGAAGAAGCGAGTAAACTGAGGGCTCTTCTGTTACCCATGCAACATTTGAGTTTTAATAACAAACATGTATAATTTTTGAGCTTGCAAACAGTTAAAAGCAAACACTAAAAGTATAAAAGGAGATTCCTTATTAGCATTAGTATGGGAAGCCAATGTTAATTTTATTAAATACTGCTAGAATTTCTGAGAAATGAATATATTATTCTTCCATGGAAAATGCAATCAACCAGTGATTAACAGCATAATAATAAGAGTCCAATGTTTAGTCCTAATGTAACTCCGTATTGCATAATGGCTTAACAAAGAATAGGCTTGTTTCGCAGGAGTGATCAAAAGAAATCTCATGAGATGTTTGCAGATACATTTATTGCGTAATTTCTGCCACTCACCACAAGAATGTCTTAAAGAGATTAAAAACACATAACTTTATTATTGATCACAGAACTCAGAAAGTTTTCCCTCTCCACCAGTCTAGGCCAGGAGAATGACCGGGTCTTGATAAGCTACTTCTAGGCAGACTTCTTACAAGCACATCACTCTATAAACAGTGATTCTTTGTCAACTTTGTTTTTAAAACAAGATCACGAAAATATCCCTTTTGTTTAAATTTAGCTCCAGCATTTTCTCTTCCTAAAATTAGAATATATCAAAATATTTTTGAAGCAAATTACCTTTATGAAACTACACATTCTTTTGTCCAAGGGAAGCTTTTGTCCACCCTATTTGGCCTCACACTATCATAGAGGAAACGGTTCTTCAGTCTCCATTCCCCAATTAGAACATATTAGAGCCATCGCTTCCATTTCCTCTCTTCCCCTGTAATTCCCCATCGGAAGAAGAAACAAGTTCAAGAGCCGGGCAGGTTAAACGAGGATCTGGAGTTCGTCACTGCCACTTCTCTCTGTCAGGTATGATGACGGCTGTTGAAAGTCTTGCTCATGAACAGCTCTGCACCGGATCACTTCTTTGTCTCAAGGAGTAGTCCATCCTTGAGAATAACGCATTTTTCTTTCCGCTCTTCTCTTTCTACTTGGTGACTGGCTATAGGAAATATCCTGTAGTAATTCTCTAGTTTCTGCACCATAGGTTGGAGAGATGAAGCCGCAGTAAGAAAAAAGTATTGAAAAGTACTCAAATTCAGCATTTGCAGAATAACCCGGATTCTAGTGTTTCATCTTCTTTTATCTTCTTGAATTGGTGATAAATTACATATAATGTATAAGACACTATGTATATGAAATTAGAACTATTCTTTAAGCTCCAGAGCCATATGTTATTTATCTTCTTTTAGGCTTCTCAAAGTATCTTTTCCTTAGATGAAAATAAATAAGTAAAATTCCCATCCTCTTTTGACCATTTCCTTGGTAAATGATGTTACCTTCTTGCTTTCACACTAAATATAAGCCAGAAGTCTGCCCTGATATGTCTTTTTCATTTCATATATCCAATTTATCATAAGAGATAATTTATTTTCACTCTTGAATATAGCTCAATCCAGACACTTCTCTCCATCATCCCCACCACCAATATATTCTTTAATATAATCTAGCACTTGGAATATAAGATAGCCCTAAACAACAAAATATAAGACTTGTGTGCTGAAAATATCAAAATACTGTTGGAAAAAATTTAAAAAGGCATACATAAGTAGAAAGACAAACATGTTCATGGATTGGAAGATTTGATATTATTAGGATGCTAATAATATACAAGCAATCTATTAATTTCAAGCACTTTCTAACAAAAATCCCCATGGGACTATTTTCAAAAAATTATTTTGAAATTCACTTTGGATCTCAGAGGACCCTCACAGACACAGCAATACTGAAATCGGAGAACAAGGGTAGAAAGCTCATATTTTCTGCCTTCAAAATTTATTACAAAGCCATGGTAACCGAAATGATTTGGTTTTAGCATATAACATACATATAGGCCAAGGGATAAGATAGATAGCTCATAAATAAACTCTCACATATAAGTGAAATTATTTTATTTGTTTTTATCTTAATTTTTTGAGACAGGGTCTCGTTCTATAATTCAGGGTGATCCTGAACTCACTATGTAGCCCAGGTTGGCCTAGGGCTCACTGGAATCCTCCCACCTCAACCTACTGAGTGTTGGAATTACCATGTTGTTGCACTCAGCTACTATGTGGCGTTGGGGGTTAAAACCCAGGGCCTCCCACTTTGTAGGTAAGTGCTGTAATCACTGAGATGTGCCTCCAGTCTGTGGAAAGATTTTAGACAAATACACCAAGATCAAGAAAAAGCATAAACAACCCTTTCAGAAAATGGTGCTAGTAAAACTACACAATCACCTGAAAAAGTGAAGTGGGCCTTTTACCTTATAATAGATCAAGGATCTAAGTGCAACCGCTGAAATTGTAAAATTCTAACCAACAAAACCTAGAGAGAAAGCTTCACAACGTTGGATTAGGTAACATTTCTTTCCTATCATACCAAAAAGCTCCAAAGTACAAGAGAAAAAAATAGATACATTAGACTCTTTCAAACTCAGCAAACTCTGGACATCAAAGGATACTATCAAGAGTGAAATTGTAACCAGTGAATGGGAAGAAATATTTGCAAATCACTTATCTGATAAAAGGTTAATATCCAGAACTGCTACAACAACAAACAACAAAATAACACAATTTTTAAGAACGAACGGAATACTTAAACAAGTCTCCAAAGAAGATATACTGATGGCCAATAATTGCATCAAGTGCTCAGTGTCTCCAATATCAGGGAAATGAAGTTCAAGATCATGGTGACATACTCCCTGAAACATCACCGGTCACTTTACTGCCTCAGTGTCTCCCAACTGACTTACCCAATTGGTCCCTGGGTCCCATTTAATGAGTTCACCAGTATGCCAGAGGCATCTTTTCCATTGATGACATCCCATTAATAGATTTAATGAAGGCAAACTCCTAGCAAAGGTCTATGTTGCGGTTGGAACAATAATGTCCTTGCTTTTATACAGCCATCCATGATTACATGTATAACCTTTATGAGCGACCAGCAAATGTTTTTTCTCAAAAAGGTAAAAATACTAGGTTTTGTGGGCCATATATTTGTTACAGCTGTTCAATTCTATTACTGTGGTGCAGAAACAGTGATACGGACTGTGTAAGTAAAATTTTATATACAAACAGTAGTGTTGCTCTACAGAGCAAACCCTGTACAACAATATCGTGCCTACGTTAACCTTCCTTACCTCTCCACTCCTCTACAGATTTTCCTGAGTGCCTGTTACCATTAAAATGACACCTACTTCATGCTTTGATCCTTACTGTATTCTTCACCAGCATTGAGTTTTTCAGGAATGTCTTTCTCTCTGGTCATATGCTCCCCACTCATCTGTTCACATGGTTGACTCTCAGTCATTCTTCTGAGCTGATCTCAAGGCCCCGACTAAAAGGTGTTATCAGTGGCCCTCCCCCTTTACTATAGTCTCTCTCCCACTAATGGGACGTTCTTCCTGAGGACCATGCACAGTGACAATTCAAAACTTATTTATATTCTAAATTTATTTAAGGTTCTTTCTGACCACCTGCTGCTGTTAAACTGTGAGATCTTGGAAGAAAGGAGTAGCGTTTTTTCTGTTATCACTGCCTCCCCTGGACTCACTGTGGAGTGCACAGTTAGCACTCATTGAATCCTTGTGAACTGACTGCATAAGTGGATGAACATGTGGGTAAAATCATGCCCGCTTTTAGCACCATCTGCCTCCAACATCCCTCTGTGATCTGTGCTTTTTCACAACTCCTCTCCTGACAGATTATTTCTCATAATGTTTTTCTCTTTCTCTGTCTGTGTCATCTTTCTTTTGTGTGCTTGGAATTACTTTCATTACAAATCACCTTTCTATCTTAAAAATTTCAAACGTCTTCCTTTCCGTGTCTGGTGTCCCTCACGTGCTTATGCCATAGATTTGGCAATTCTCTCCAGGCAAAGATGACTAGGAATATTCTTGTAAGAGAACACAGTTGCTTCTGTTGATTTGCTGCAATAAAGAAGGCCATGCAATATGTGAAACAAGGGGGAAACTTGGTAGACGGTGGCAAAAATAGGACTTTGAGGATTTGAAATGCTGTTTTTATAAATTAAGAGAGATTTCAAGGGAGCAATGCTTTTGATCTGGACTGGCTGCTGCTAGCGGGAAGTAAGAATAATTCTATGGCTGAGCAAATTAATAATTATTATCCAGATAGGAGAAATGAATGGAGGAGAGCTGACCTAATTAGTGACTAGGTAGTCATGCCTCATACTAGTCGGCCTATGTTGTGGTTTGGACAGTAATATCCTTGCTCTTATGTGTCCATCCATGATTACAAAACATCCGTGTTTTTGCTTTATTCCATTAAAGTCACTGAGGGACTTGTCTAGTTTTATCTTTTTCAGAAATTATGCTTAATTGGATAATACCACCGCCTTGCTGGAAATGGTTGGCCAACTAGGTAGCTCCTGGCTTCTAAAAGCCCTTCTCTTCCTTCAGTGGGACCTCCCAATGAAGAATACGTGTACATGACCAGCGTCCACAGGAAAGGTGTGCCCAATTCGTTCTATATCCAGGAAGGCACAGTTTGATCAGCATACAATCGAATTTCGAAAGAGAACACATTTGTTTACTACTTTTTATTTTTTTCCTATTTACAAGGACACATCAAGTTATAAATTTACATAAAGAAAATTCTCTACAAATCAAGAATATGTTCTGTGTTCGTTATTATAATCTCAAAGAAGAATCTGAAAACATAACAACCCTCAGAAATTTCTTTCATATCATCTTAAAAAGGAAAACTTTTGAGTAATTTAAACAAGATCATTTATATATTAACAATAAAATAGTGGTTCCTGAAAAGATCAATTCACTGATATCAGTTATGGAATGTGATCGCTGACTGTGACACGTACAAACACTTATGAGAAGGAGCCAAGTACAAGTGACGGTCTGAGGACTGTAACGAAGGCCAATCCGTAACTTCTGTGCAGTTTGAGATTTCATATTAACATGAGATGATTCAATGTTAACAGGAATTGCATAAGCTTGAGTTGGCAAATATGATAGAAAGCACTCCTACTTCCTCTGGGGTCAGTGAAGTATAAGTTCTAGAGTTTTCCAAAAGGTTCTGTTCAGTACATACTTCTGGTTGAAGAATTTTGATCTTATCTTAGAGTGTACAAAAGCAGTGATTGGTTATAAGATCAAAGGTGAACAGAAACTAAAGGTTAAGTCATTGATTGGACATGCAACCTAGTGGCTGCCACTTTGTTTAGCTTAATAAAATAAGCCACAGAAATATTAGTATACATATAATTACCTGGGAGAGAGAAGATCAGAAATGTGGCTCCTAAGGGAATGCCTTCAAAAATTTAAGAGTTTAAAGTGAGATCTCAGAAATACAGAGACTTCAGTTATCTATAGCACTGTTTTTAATCCCTTTATCTCTCCCTAACACATTCCTAAACCTTTGCACCCAAATATTTACCACTTTTCTGAAGTTCTATGACTTTCTTTTTATTGGAAAGCTTCTTGCTTTGAATTTCACAGAGAAAATACAATTACAGATGATGACTACTCAGTTTATCTGCTAACAAACAAATCTGTCACCAGAAACTTAACCTCACTCATGATGAGCTCCTCTATCCATGATTAGTCCTTCCATGGCAGTCAAATCAAATTCCCAAATCTATACCTTCTCTAGGAATCTCTCTCTCTCTCTCTCTCTCTCTCTCTCACTTTCCCTCTCTCTTCCTCCCCTCTTCCCTTCCTCCCCACTTCTATCTCATTCTCTCTCTCTGTCCATTCTGTCCATCTCGTCTACTCTGCTAGATTTTTCTTCAAAACAACATTATCAACTCTCTCCTGTTAATGAATAAATGGCTCTTGAGATCTATATTCCTAAACATTTTCTATTTGAAAAATGAGAAATAGAAATATATTTTCTCTTAAAATATATTTTGAGAGAATTACCTAAACTCACTACTTCTCCTGTCTGAACTCTCATTTAGTCATCAATTCCTAGAGTTTTTTATCTTTACTGATTTCACTGAGATTGAGTTCACACCCTGACTCTGGATTATAATTTTCTCAGCAAATTTCTCCAAGCCTCAGTAGCTTAAAACAACAATAATTTGTTATCTATCTTGGCTTTTGTTTATCAGAAAGTTGGGCAGGCTGCTTATTTCCATTCCAGTGTGTGGGACCCAGCAGGACTATTTGAAGGCTGGAGTTAAAATCATCTGTGATCTTATTTAGACACTTATTTGAAGAATGATGGTGACTGTGAGCCAAGATGTATTCTGGGAATCTCAAATGAGATGTGAGGGGAGCTTCTTCACAATATTGGTGACTATTTTCCAGAGTCAATGAGAGAGAGAGAGAGAGAGAGAGAGAGAGAGAGAGAGAGAGAGAGACAGAGACAGAGACAGAGACAGAGACAGAGACAGAGAGATAGAGAGAGGAGAAAGAGCTAGGTGGAAAATTTGCATGGCCTGGCCTTGAAAGGAGCACAACATCATTCTTGCCATACCCTAGTCATCACTGTCACATGTTCTCTGTCAAAATAATTTATGTTACTCTGATTCCTATATGTACTGTGTTTTCTATGACAGAACACTGAAAAATCTGGGGATATCAAATGTTGGGAAAGGCCATCATATACATTTTTTTCTCATAGATTTTATCTCAACCTGTACCTGCTGCTGTAACAAATTAAACTTGGCAATTAATAAACAACAAAACATATTTCTCATAATTCTGGAAACTGAGAAGTTAAAGATAAAGGCACTGGCAGATGCTGTGTCTGGTGATAGCTGTCTTTGTTTCAAAGATGGTGCCTCCTTCTGTACCCATACATGGTGAAAAGGATGAATACTGCGTCTTCACATCATGAAAAGAGACAATTAGCTCCCTTCAGTCCTTTTCCAAGGACAGTCACCTCTGATGGCTACGTCTCTTAATTCTGTTGTCTTAGGTTATATTTCAGTTTATGAGTTTTAGAGGAAGACATTCTGATCATAGCAAAAGTCATGTCAGACAACTTTTGAAATAATTAAAATTAATTGATCTTGGTTTTATTAGCCTGTACTCATCACTGCTGTAATCCAGACCCATTCAAGCCTGCTTTCCAGTTAATAATACAGAGTAAAAAAATGCATATGCTCACCATTGGTGGAGGAATAAATCTTTACTTTTCACTCAGTTTATAAAGAATACTTCAGTTTCCCAAAACTGGAATCTTTAGGCTTGTTTATGTTGATCTTTGGTAGATATGGTAAAAGTAGATTTTTTACTCTATGCCCCCTCAAACTTAATTTTGCCTAATGTAGGTTCACTACTAACATTAACTAATTTTCAATCTGAAAATCTTATGATTTGAATATAGTCATAGAATTTTTTCTGGGTTTTTTTTTCATTTTCTTTTACTATAAAATCCCTAGAACTGTATCAAAGATTCCAATAATTATATTACTCACTGTGGAGTTTTCATATTTTCTTAAATTCTAATATATAGTACCTGAGATTTTTTATCTGAAAGAATGAGAATCATATCAAAATACATTTAAAGCAAAATCTAATATTCAGTTCCCAATAACTAAATAAGTGGCCCGCTATCCGAGAGAAATGGGTTTGGTGAAGAACAAGAAAATTCCGCAAAAAGAGTTTGTTAGAATGTAAACAAATATAGCCATATCCAATTAGCTCCCATTATTCAATTACCTTGTGGATACACGAAGCTTTTGGAAGACATTCCAGATGCAAACCATAATATAAACCTTTCAGGAATATTACCAAATGCCTTATTAGTACTTCAGTGCTTGAGATGAGTGACAAAGGTAAAAAAAGATTTTCACTATAAAAAAAAATCACATTTGTTTCTTTAAACCCAACTACATGGACCATAATTCTTAGTAATTTTCAAGGAAATGAGAATCTGTACATAGGGAGGATAAGGGGACAGATAAATTAAGACAGATAATAATTCAATTCAATTCATTCCCTTAAGAACTATTTATTATTTTTTGGATGATTGGCATAAAATTGTCCAAAAAATCCTCCTGTCTTCCTTTCTGTGTTCTCCCCTCTGCCCCCATCAACTCACCATTCACATGGCTCCAAATTTAGCATAATGGAGACAAAAAACATATCACTAATTAACATCGCATCGCACACCCCTTACTGAGCCATAAAACTTCGTGAAATTGATGAATGAATCCTAGCATTTGAAATGGTTGTGCACAGCAAGCGTGTCTTTATTATTTTGTACTTCTCTTTAAGTGGCCAGACTTGCCAATGAAGACCTATTGCTCATTGTCTACAATGGTTGTTCAAATTCTAGGCAAGGGAAAGAGGATTAGCTAATATTTTGCGTATTAATTTCTTTTTATGTTTACTCCAGAAATCAAAAGATGTTCTGAGCTTAGAAAGCAAAGCTTGCTTTAATTTAATTAGTATATGAAACCTTAACAAAAAGCAGCTTATGGCTTCAAGTGAGGAGTCCTGGAAGGCTTTCCACTGTGACTGTCAACAAAAAGGTGGCATGGTCATTGAGACTTCAGCTCAAAAATATGTTAGTTTCTGAAGTGGTATAAAGATTTTGAGAGTAGAAACATAAACAAAATGCACGTGTATTAGAGACAAATTATGTCCTCAAAACTAAGAAAACTAAGTCAAGTTATTAGCAAAACTAAACACTTTTACTTAAAAATGAATCCAAAACATAAGGTATGTTTTATATCAATTATTCTAGAAATAAAATGTATCTCAATACTTAATTTGAAAGTTAATATTTTACTAGAAAACCATGTCATAATAACTTAAAGGCAGAGGTCTTTTAAAGACAAATAATCCTAAGAAGAGAATGCATCATTGAAGTTGTGTAGGCCCCTTGAACAGAGTCAACATTTGAATTCTGCCTTTGCTTGGCAAAAACCCTACCTTTTACCTTAAAGAAATAGCATTAACTATAGCCGGTTTTAAAGAAAGTACCACAAGAATTTTTAAAACATCAAATGTCTCTTACATAATATTTTAAAGAGTAAAATACAATTTAACTAAATATCCTAACTGCATTGAGTTTCCCTTTTGGACACACACACACACACACACACACACACACACACACACTTGAAAATTGAAAACATGAGCTCAGTGTTCAAAAGAAAAATACAATTTAGGTTTATATTGTACTGTATTGCAGGCTACTGGACTCTATTTCTATTCTAAGATTCTATTCTAGTCTACTCCTAGTTTATTTTAGTACTCTTCCATTCCATTCTTCTATTCCCCTTAGTCACATTGCTTCTTACATTCAATCAAGTAATTAACTAGACTAAAGGTCCATTGCAACGTCTGCTTGGCCTGTGCTGGGCGGAAGCTCAGAGTCCGCCACTCGTCAGGATGCATGGTCACTTAAAGGAGCAGCCCGAGATTTGGGCAAAGTTCATTTATAGAGTTTGGGATTCTCTTTCTCTAGCTATTTTTCTGAAATTCTCCAGCAACCCTATTGGCAATTATCTGTCTCTACCTTCTTCCTCTAGGAAGGAAAGACTAGCGTGTTTTGTCCAGAACATTTTGCTGATTCATGCACCCACTACTGCCTAGTACCCAGAAAATTCATGCATGTGAACTCCATGTTTCAACTCCCCTTAAGAACTTGCCCAATTCTGTTCGTTTTCTATTGCCCTCTGGTAGTTGTTTGCATTTTTCCCAAATTAGATAGTAGTTAGGTTCAGTTTCTTAAAGGTTGCTTCACCTGACAGCAGAAAGACATCTTGTTTCTTTTGTCTGTTTGCTGTTTATCTGCTCATCTCATGTGTAGAAGTAGAAGGGGAGAAACATAGCAGCGAGAATGCTTGAGAATTCTGTTGCCCTATGTCAGCATGAATAAGGGAATTCTTTAACATTCCTGCAGTGGCTGTCATCAGGAACTTGATTTCCCTTTCAAAGTCCAAGACTCATGACTGAATGTGTACACACAAAGGATTCTGACTTTTCATTGGACATGCTCATGCTCAGTGAGAGCCAAGTGGATGGGGGATGGGCTCCAGTAGAAGTGGAGCCACTTAACCGGTTTTGCAAACATTTCTTATCAAATTGTTTAAGGTTCTTTAAAGGTTCCGGGATCTTGTAATTCCTTCTCAATTTTGATATATTCAAATATTTAAAGTCAGACAACATAAAATCTCAAGCATAAGTACCTCATGTTGAGTAAACCTTTCCAACACACAATTTTTTTCCACAAATAGCAAAATTAAAAGCATTCCATTTATATTATCGAATACGCAGTTCAAAATCAAAATTCCTCAGTGGTCTCCTAATTGCTCCTTAACACTCACTGCACAGACTAAGATCCCAATGAGGGCTAAGACTTGTTTTTCTTTCAATTTGTATTATTCTTTTTGAATTGTCTGTTGAAGGAATCAAGAGACTCATTCCATTATTGTTGCTAAGAGGGGTTCAAGACCTATATTCCACATCTTAATGTCCCAACCAAAGGTCAAGATGAGACCCATGAATAAAGCTATCTCAAGCTTCTTTCCACGTCTTTGGTAGCCAGAAGAAAGAAGTGGACAGGCCACATGGTCTGAAGTATAGCTCTAAGCAAGGAACTTCTCTGCCACATGGGCAAAGTTACAATTCTTTCCCAAGTCCCTAATTACTTGAAGAAGGAAGTTCTTGGCCTCAGGGACTTGGCTAGTTACAGCTCTTGTACCCAGACCTTGATGACTGCAGCAAGGAATTGCTCAACCACACCAACTAGGCCAGTCATGGCTCCTTCTTGTGTCTCTGGCATCTCCACCAACAATGCCAACCCTGGCAAATGATTTAAGAGGAGTCATGATTGGTGCTTCCGTGGCTTGGGTTTATAAAAGAGAAAGATATTCCACAAGGCTGGGTTGGGTCTGAAGAAAAGGGATTGCTCTCAGAGCCAAGAGTCCTTCAATCTTCTTTAAAAGTGCTGCTTGGCTGTGCCCTCATGTAGGCGGGACATGAAGATAGCTGTCCAATTCCACGATCTTTTGGGCTGACCCTGGGAATAGTGCATCTTTACTGGCTCTGTGGACAATGAGGGAAGCCTGGCCCTACTTGTGTCCTACTTATGCCCCCTCACTCCAGATAACATCCTGCCATCCTGCTCAACTAGTCAGCCATTGGTCTTTTACCTTAGGCATTTTGCTGGGTTTATTTTTCAGCTTGCCTCAAACCTGATCTTCTGTCTCATTTTCTCTTTGAGAGACTTACTCCTCCTAAGTCTCTGTGAGTTGCTGAAAGCCAAGAGATCTCTGGATATGGCAACCAGGAATTCTACCTGCCTTGTTCTATGAATGAAGGCCTTGTTTCTGGGGCTGAGGCTTTATAGCAAATAGTTATAAATATATTATACTTTGAGATCTTTATTCCTTTATTTGGCACGCTATTTTGGAGTCCCCTTTTGTCTCTTGGGCCTGCTAATGACTGACTACCTGCTTAACAGTTCTGTAACATAGCAGTTTTCTGTATTAGTCTGTCACTTTCATACGATTCTGTTTAACTTGGTGTCTTACAAACCTCATCATCACTGCAATATCATAATGCCCAACACACACAACTTCAGGGAGGATAGGTTTATTTTAGCCACAGTTTCAGGAGGTCTCAGTATCTTTGTAGGCTGCTAGAAAAAGTGGAAGGGCAGGTGGAGAGGGTCCTAGTGAAAACCAGCTACTCACCCCGTGACAGCTGGGCAGAAAGGCCATGACTCAGTGATCCACTCCTTCAGTTCACGTCCCAGGGATCAGCCTTCCTGACCAGGTTCCAACTCTTAACAACAACAACAACAAAAAAAATCAACGAATTAATCCACTTATATGATTTACCCTAAGCCAATCAATCTCAAATCCATGAGGCTTTGTGGGAACATTCTGGATTCAAGTCACAGGACACTTAGGTTCTCTCTCTTTCTTTCTCTTCCTGGCCCCTTCCAGACAGACCCCACCTCCCAACAGTACGTAGTATCCAAAGGTATATGAGGCTTTTGGGGGACACTCCAGATCCAAACCACAATAATCCACCCCTGGCCCCCCAAATGCTCATGTCTACTTTCTTATACAAAACACATTTAGACCTAAGAGCTGTCAAGGTCCCACAGTCCCAGCACTAAAAATAAAAGAAGTCCCAGTCCGAAGTCCTTTAAGGTGCAGGGCAAACTCAGCCTTGAGCTCCTATTAAAAACAAAGAGTTAGGCGCTTCTACCATACAATGGCTCAGGGTAAACATTCCCATTCCTAAAGGGAGGATTAGAAGGATAAAAGGCAATTGGCCAAAACAATTCACAAACTCAGCGGGGCAAGGGTTAAGTTCTGTAGTGCTATGTCCAGCACTGGAGTAAACTGCAGCAAGGTATTATTAACTCCAACGGGCTTGGCTGGCCCCACCCCTACAGCTTGGCTGCAAACACCACCTTCTCTGCTTTGGACTGAATCCGTCCACAGCCGGCAGCTTTCCTCAGCTGATGATCCACTCTCCTGGCTTCTCCAAATTCCTGGTCTCCACTTCACCTTTGGCTTCTCTCTACCACTTCACACATTGCCCAGGGCACACTGCCTGGCCTCCAAGGCTTTTCTCTTAAATATGGTTGAATCCTCCAAGAACCTAGCACTCCTGCACTCCATAAGCCTGTAAAGCCAGCACCACATAGATGTCGTCAAGGTCTGCCATTGGTTTGAGCAATAGCTTGACCTCTTTGGACAAATGCTGCCAAGGTCTCCAAGTTCTTAGATGGCTGAACTCCAGGAGGTTAACTCTGAAAGACATTATTTTTTTTTCCTTTGGCCCTGAGGTACACCTCTCAGAGCCAAGTCTTTTGCCTCTCTACCCTTAAGCTGGTGAAGGGTGGGGTCTTGTTGACTGTACAGATTCCCTCAAGGCATCTTTCCTGTAGTCCTGATGATAAATGTTTGGCTTCATTTTAATGCCAATTTTGTTAACTCCCCTGTGCTATTTGTTCCCACCACTGCAGGACATTTTGGCCTGGCACCGTAAACTTTTTATATGATTTTTCCTCTGCCCTTTTTTACCCCTGTCTTTCACTATGGAGCTGGCTAAAAGCCCACAAACAGCAGCCAGGTGACAGCCTGGACATCAGCTTGCCTTGAGACTTCGTCCACCAGATTAAGCAGTCTACTTGCCCTTAATCTCAGTTTCAGGTGAAGTCTCTGGACAAGGGCAAAATGCTGATAAACTTTTTGCCAGAGTATAGCACACATGGTTTTTGTTTTTTAGACTACTTATCAATACAATTGTTCTTCTCACTTGAAACTTGTTGAGCCTGGCCTTACCAATCCCTACTTCTATCAGCATTCTGGTCTCCGGAGCTCTGATCAGAATCTCCCATGAAGAGTGGCTCAGATCACTCCTAGGCTTTTCCAGCCTGCATCCTTAAACCTTTCCTAACTCCTCCCACAAACCAGTTCCGAAAGCTTCCAAACCACATGCTCAGGTAAAGTCATAGCAATGACCCCGTTTCTCTGGTACAAATTTTTGTCTTAGTTACTTGTTTGTCACTGTGACTCAATACCCAAAACCCACAACACTGAGGAGGAAAGATTTATTTTAGTTTCCAGGTTCAGAAGGTCATAATCCACTCACAAGTGGGTAGCTGGAAAATGGTGGGATCAGACGGTGGAACCACAGCTAGAGATAGAGCCAGAGCCAGAGTTGCAAGAGACAGAGAAAGTCACAGCGTCATGACAGAACAGACAAGACTGAGAGGAGGAGCAGAACCAGCATAAAACCCTGCAGGACAAGCTCTAAGGATCCACCTCTTTCCCCACCTCCCATGAGTACACAGTATCCACAGGTATGTGAGCCTTCTGAGGAACATTCCAGATCCAAACCACAGCAGTTATCTTCTCAGCAAGGACTCGTCTAACTTAGCAGGGACCATCTACACCACGATTTTAAATTTTTTTTTCTTTTTTTTTTTCTTATCATGATAAGTATCTGGAGTTAGCTTATTGGTTATTAATTTAATAATTGATTGGCTCCTGTCCACTGGGACCTGAAACTATCTCTATATATCTATACTTATCTCTCTTTTCCCTCTCATCTTACTCTTACGACATAATCTGTATGTTATAATATAGATTGGATAATAGAAGACAACATATACTACAAATACTATTTAAAGCTGATTTTTGTCAGTATAATTTATACTGTTCCTTGTAATATCTCACTCTGTTTAGATATGCAGTATTTTAGTATTTATTAACAAGGAATTGGAATTGTGAAGGCTGTAACGTCATATAAAATGTAAACTATAGATGACTGTGATGGTGGAGAGAGCTAGCCATGAAACACAGCCACATCCCAGGCACTTTTCTAAGCCCTATGCATTGTTAACACATGTAAACACCTCACAATACTCCTACAACTATTTCGCAGTCAAGAAAACTGATCAGAGTGGTTAAATGATTTTTCCAATGTCACAGAGCTACTACTATTTATTATTATTAAATCAGAACACAAAACCCCATTGCAGATGGGAAATAAAGTCTACAATCATGTCCTTCTAAAAGAAGATTAATATTACCTCAGTACTTTCTCACTCTCACTTTCATGTCTTAAAATTAGTATCTTCTTTGTTATCTCTTAAGCTTTCTAAAACCTTTTAAAAATAATTTATAAAGTTTGCAGGGTGCCCAGAATGTTCCTTAAATTAACATTTAGTATATGCTACTGTTCTTAGTGTTTTAAATATATTTACTCATATAATTTCTGGCTATTTCTATGTTATACATGAAAAGTGAAAACACAAAGATGCTCAGCAACTTTTCTAAGACTGTACATACTATTAATGACAAAAATAGATTCAGCATCCAGTCAGTGTGCTCCAAAATCAGGACAGTAACCAATGAGCATCTCACTGAACATTTATCATGTATTAAAGACTGAGATGCATGTATGTCAGTGTGGAGTGAGATAATTCTTTTCATGCTATGTCTACAAATTATTTATGAAAATGTGTGTTTATACTCTGGGATCAAAAAAGAACCAAGTCTAGGAATTAGTAAATAATACAAAATGCATTAAGAAGTACATTTGTAAAGACAGATCATACTCAAAGAATATAATTTCTGTTAGGTAACTGATTATTTAATTAAGATCAATTTTAAATGATTTTTGATAATTACAGCAATGATTAATACTTAACCAATGTTGTTTTTCAACATTTTTGATATGCGATATACTGGATATTAGTAAAAATGTCCATAAACTTAGCAGCTTTAGTATTTTACTAGCAATGACTCTTTGATTTTAAAAATCTATGCTTCCTTTTCAAACATACGATCTCTAAGCCACTGCTAAGTTATTGAATTTCCTACAAAGTATTAATTCCATATTTCAAATGAAAAGAAAATAGGATATACTGAAGTACAAATTTCATCACGAACAGGAATTGGAGTCATCTTCTTTAATAAAACTATATAATGATGCACAATATTAGTTTCCAAAAAAGAAATATTTAAATAGCAATAATTATATAGTATAAAATTGCTATTGAACCAAGTGCTTCACCAAATTCAATCTTTCCAATCTTTTTAGATGAACCCATTAAAAAGAGGAGAAACGCGTAAAGATATAAAAATACATACTGGAATTTTTGTGGCATGTTAAATCATCACAAACACATCTGTTAATGAAGAATTATAAACAAGTAAGGAAATTAACCACATTTTCTTCAACTGATTAAGATTAATTTTTCTTTATGTAACATATATTAAGTATAACCATTAGTGTATATATATTATCCTATAACATAATTTATACATAAAACTTTATATTTGTACATTTGTATAGTTCCTCTGTAGAAACATATAATCATCATAATGCAAAATATAAAAAACATAAAAATTATTATTACTGTCAAGGCTAGTCGTTGGTTTAGCATTACATAAGTTTCAGTTCCTCAATAACATGCACAGCAAATTCATAATATCTCTACTAAAATGTTTCTAGAAGATTCAAAAATTCTACTAGGTATTACCCAATTTTCCATTGAATAATCACTGGCATATTGTATCATTTCTACAGTTTAAGAATTACAACTAATAGTAACAGATTTAAAAAATTACTCTAACATATACAAGAAATGTACACATCCATATTACTTATAATGTACCCAAATAACATAACATAACACATGCACGTATAAAATAATAATAATTGTCCTTGCAAGAGAAAAAATAAGAGGGTCCTACCTTCTTGAAGGCTAAAGATTTCTGTTTCACATGTAAAGTGAGTCTGTGGCAGTTAGCAGTCTTTCTGGAGCTGGTCTAAATTTCATCATAAATTTCCAGGCCAATAACAAACCCCCTTGGGCATCTTCATTCAAGAGCAACTCAGGAAGCCGTAGATGTTTCACAAAATAAACTGGATTGGACACCAAGGTGCAGATGTGAGCATTGTCGTCTGTGCTGAGCTTCTCTTTCCTGCCTGCCATCGGGTCCTCTTTCTGAGAGGAGAGCTTTCTTTTGGGTCGGTTTTCACTATTAATCCTCCTTCTCAATCCTATAATAAATCAATTTGGGCTTTTAAATAAACGTACTGAGACATCTTGGTAGGCAAAGACCCAATAAACAATTTTGATTATTTTTCTTCTAATTAATTCACAGAAGGTCCACTTTGACCAGACTCATTAAATAGAGAATGACAAGTTCAAGTCTTCAGCAAATTGCATTTCAAAGCAGCTCTTTGGGAGCAAGAATAAAGACAAAACACACACACACACACGCACACACGCACACACACACGCACAGCCAAACAAGATGAAACAACAACTAAAGCTATGGGTGAGACTGACCATGGAACAAGAAGGAAAGAGATAATTGAATTTAAATAGAACATTTCCAAGAACAAGAGCAAAGGCATGCTTTCTCCTCTTCTTCTTTTTCTTCAGTCTGCAGTGGTGATCTGGGTGAGACAGCTACTGCCCAGCCAGCTGACTGGAGCCCTGGGCTTCTGTCCTCAGCAAAGGGGGAAGCAAGACCCCTGGTCTCCGCATATTGAGTTGATTCTCTCCTCTCATACTGGATACCTTCACAGGAAGACGTAGGATACATTTTATTGTCTTGACTACACCTGATTTGGGGACTGGTGGGTGCAGGCAAAAGAGTTTTCATTGCAAAACAAAGCGAGAATAGTCTGAAAATAATTTTCTCCTCAGTGAAAACATTTTTGGGTTTCCTACAAACCTGACTTAAACATCTGATGCTGACTCACTTGCTCGGGGAACAAATTTATTCTGGCCAAGTTTTTTTCATGGCACTTGATTAAGGGAATCTCAGATTAGCAATGTTGCTTGGCAACAGAACAGAATCCAACTTTTTAAATTTTGACTTACCTAAATCAAACTTGTAACTTTCAGAAAGAGCACAGATGGTTTTAAGACTTAGCATTTTATATCTGTAAGAAAAAAATTGATTCAAATTTATTCTCCTAGCTCAAGACATTCTAAGTTTTTGTGCAAAGCAATTCCATTTATATCTGTGTTAAATGTCTTTTCCATTTATTCAGGCTCTACCCCAGCTGTTCCCACCACTATCCACATTCAAAACTTCTCCCTCTACAAACACTTTTAGTCATAGTTCTGCTCCAAGAAGGAATGTGAAATAATGTCCTCATCTTAACACCATGACATGACAAGAAAAGGTGTCAGACAGACAGGAGACAGAAGAGGGGAGAAAGGGAGTTTTCATCTAAAATGTCACTCAGGAAATTGTTTTTATTACTTTATTTTTCGGAACATCTATGGCTTCCTGAGTTGTTCTTGAATGAAGATGCCCAAAAGGGTTAATAACTGGCCAGGAGATTTATGATGAAATTTAGACCAACTCCAGAAAGACTGCTAACTGCCATAACACTCATGTTACATGTGACAAAAAATCTTTGGAATGTTAGCCTTCGAGAAGGTAGGACTCTTATTTTTTCTCTTGCAAGGACAATTATTATTTTATACACGAATGTGTTATGCTATTTGGGAACATTATGACCACATATTTGTGTGGAAAATGTTCCTTTTAGGGTGACTTAGAGAATAAATATATCTAACAATAAAGCTTAATATAACATGAATAGATACTTCCTCCAAATTTAGCATATCAATGAGTGTTTATAGAGAATTTCCAATGAATGCATTTATCACGGTACTGTTTACCAATCAAATACTTAAAACATTTAAAACTTTTCAAAATGGAAGAATTTATACATTCACAATATATGTCAGATTGTATATATTGTCAGTGTATCAGATATAATATCCATTATGACAAATAAAATGCATGTACATTTAACATATGCATTTCAGTGTCTCAGAGCCGAGGAAACTTAATTTGCTTTTTTTTCCCCCTGTAACTCATCCACAGTTACAAAGAAACTAAAGATCAAAACTTGGAGTGTGTACCACACTGACTCCAAAGGCCACCAACTAATGAACAAATAAAACAAATGTTCTATATGTCAGTCGGCCATGAAATATTATTCAACAACAAAAAAATGAAATGATACAAAATGGATATCTTGAAGTCATCACATAAAAGAAGCCAGACACAAAAAACACATATTTCACAATTCTATTTATATGAAATATCCAAAATAGACTAATCAATAAAGAGTAAATTATATTTGCCAGGGGCCTGAGGAGAAAGGCATAGAGAGTGACTGCTATTGAGTATGGGTTTCTTTTTGGAGTGACAAAAATTCTCACATACTAGATGATTGTGATTGTAGCACAATGCTGAATATACCAAAAAACAACTAGTATAATCCTCACTTTAAATTTAGAGACAGATCTACACTAAAAATAAAATAAATAATAAGTCTAAGCAGTATTTGAGATGATATATCATGTTAATATTAATCAAAAGAAAGAATGAATGGCTGTGTTAACTTCAACCACATTTCAGAGCAAAAATTTTTTCATGGGTAAAAAGAATCATTATGTGATGAAGGCACCAATGCTCCAAGAGCACATAACAGTTATTAACATGCATTTGCCTAAAAAAAAGTTGAGCACAAAGAATAGGAAGCCATGACTAAGAACAACAAATAAAAACCTCAGAGAACTAAAAGGCAGTTATAACAAGGCTATTGTATACGCCATTAATGTACAAAAGCCCATTGCTTTCTTATATGCCAGCAATAAACAAGCGAATTTTGAGAATAAAACCCATTAATAATTACATTAGCAGCCTCCAAATGTATAACATTTAGGTATAAATTTAGAAAAATAGACAAAAGATATCTATGAGGAAACTATAAGAATCTGAAGAAAAAATGGTAAGAACTAAAAGTTGAGAGGTGTTTCATGTTCATAGATAGGAAAACCTAATATTGCCATGATAAAAGTACTACTGAAATTAATTTGTAGCTTAAATGCAAAGCCAAGCAAGATTCCAGTGAGTTACTTTTTGAATGTTAAAGCTTACGTGTAAAAGCAAAAGACCCAGGGCAGCCAGCTCCATACCAGAAGACAAGAACAAAATCGGAGGCAAGGCACTACTCCACTTTCAGACTTACGTAAAGCTGCACTCACCAAGAGAGTGACGTGTTGCCCCAAATAAACCAACATGTAAATGGAAGAGAGTAGCGACTCAAATAATAGTAGTCATATTTGCCCAAATGATTTAAATATGTGTCCCCCTAATAATCCATGCAAGGACGTTTCTAATCACCAACTAGAAGATAAGAGAAGCCACAGAACCAAGATGTCTTTCAGCGAGCCAATAGATACATTGGTTACACCTAGACAGGGAGAAGTTATTAAGTGCCAAATAAGGAACAAGAGTATTTTTAAAAAATAATAAGTACTACCATACTAAAAATTATGTAGTTTAAACATTATGGCATACAAGGGCTTTAATTTTATCCATTTTATTATACATCTTTAATTAAGAAACTATTATGACCTAAACATTGGGAAAGTCCTGAAAATTTAAAGAGAAGCAAAACCAACTTTATTTCAACTGCAGCAAAATTCAGATAAAGAATTGAGGTAAAATGTGATGAAATGATGACAAAGAGGCAGGTGAAAGTCTTTTCTCACTTACATATTCCCATATTTCCATTTCCTTTAATATGATCAAAGGTAATGATACTACTAAACACTTGGAAATGTTTGTGAGCCACCAAACAGACTGAATTTTGACGTTCCTACTGACGCTGTTCATTTTAAGAAAAGGTACCTCAAAAAACGGTGCAAGTGAAATAAATTGCTTATTGCCTTTCTACATGTTAACATTTTTAAATGGAAAAATATGTATAATTCAACACATGCATGATATTTAATAATATATGCAAACATTTGTGTTACATTTAATAATGCATTACACACATTACATTTGATATTATAACTATAAATGCCTCATTATTTTTTAATTGAGAAGATTTCTAAAAAATACTCCCTGGGATTTTCTCCTCTCTTCCTACTTTTATTTCTCCTTTTTCTCAGAGTTGGAATTACAGCGTTAAAACAAATGAGATATTAAAAGGATTTTTAAAAGTAGAAATAACAATAACAAGAAAGGAAAAAAAGCCAGAAACGTAACATTAGCAAATGCATACTGAGCCGAGTCAGAGATCAAGCCAGACAGCCCTTGGTAAACACTCTTTGAAGACATAATGCTCAAAGGTTGTGTTTGCAGCTCGCCTGGCGTTTGCTTTGCGCGTTGTCTAAGACCCCAGATGACCAGTAATCGCACTTGCCCTTTCTTTCGCTGGTCCCCCGTGGGCTCTGCCCACGCTCCTTCCCCTGCAGCCCTGCCTGCCCTGGGCCATTGCCCGCTTCCCTGTTCTTCCAAAGACGTCCGAGGTGGTTAGGATTTAGCGAGTCACACCTTAGCCTGTCAGGACCTGGCGCCTCCTGCGCACAGCATCAGTCCATCGCTTCATTTCACCTCCAAAGAGCCCAGCGACAGGCCTGCCTTGTTAGACTCAAGTCGTAAGGAGCCCAAGGCAGCCAGCAGTTCCCCGGTTGGTTCCCTGTCATATCTCCTTGTTTTGGCAGTCTGAGATAGCCACAGTTCTTATTAACTTCAGCAAGGGACACGCCAGGGAGGCGAGGCTGCTAGGGTAGGCGACTTGACTCCAGGGCACATTTAGTCTATGCAAAGTCAGTGTCTACAAACTGCACATGGTTAGGCCCAATGACACGATAAATGTTTTAAGTTTGACTCACTCAAATTTCCAGTCATTACTGAAGCTATGTGAGCTAGGAAATTTACACAACGTCTAAATTTAGGAAGTTTCATTAATCGTATCACACATTAGCAGCTATGGCCTTCACAAAAAGCCTGAAAAGAATGGGTAATTTAATAACTTTAACCTAATAATCCTCCCGAGAACAAAAATCAATTTAAATTTCTTTTGTCTGAACTACATCAACTTTCTGAATCTCAAGCACAAAATAAATGGATATTTTCCATTTATATTTCAAGATGGGTTTATCATGTAATAAATGTTTTGTAATTTTTTTGAAGCATAGGCTACCACTCAAGTTTTGCTGAATAAAAAGTGCTCATTTTACAGTTAAATTCTATGTTAAAGAATTGCTCTTATAAGGGTAAGATCACTAGATCGTGCTCCTATTCAGAGAACAAGAATGTTTTCAAATTGTTTAGTTGTATAATTACAGAATGTAGAACAAAAAAATAGAAGATAAATATCATTCTCTTATTTATTTTCCTGGAGAAATAACAAGATATTTCCAAAAAATTTAGAAAAATTCTCAATGAAAAATTACAAAGCTAAGAGTACCAGCTCTACCAAGATTCTCTGTGTGCCTCTGGGTGCTCCATTCTAGCAGTGAGCTTTTTTTCTTTCATATAATGAAGATACTGGTAATTATTATATTCAATTTGCTAAGTTTTAGGGGATACATTAAATTATAGATAGATAGATAGAGAGAAAGATAGAGAGATAGAGAGATAGAGAGATGAGAAAGAGAGTGTCATAAGCCTATAATCACAGAACTCTGAAAGGCTGGGACAGAACTGCAAGTTCTAGACCAATCTGGACAAATTAGCAATCAAGTGAGACTCTATCTTAAAATTTTAAAATTCAAAAAATTTGTCTGGGGATACAGCTTAGTGTGAAAGTCCTGGGTTCAATCCTCACTATGATTTTTTAAAAAGTACACACACACACACACACACACACACACACACACACAATACAAAGCATTGTAAAGTTTCAAGTGGGAGAATATTCATATTATAAGTTAAACTTCTTGTTAGTAAGAAGAATATTATTACCAGATACTAGCAGGAAAGAGTTACTGTAGACACCTCAAGAAAAGTCACTGTGTTGTCATGTAAGAATTATATTACTTATCATTTAGTTTACATATGTCAAATATTTCAGCATAGACATAATGTGTGGGTAGATAAATTCGTTGTATTCTACATGCTACAGTGGGTTATCATTTGAAGCATTCTAACTAAGAATCTACGCCCTTGGGGTAGGTGAAGAATTTGAAAAATCCTGATCAGCAGTTTGTAACTTAAAAGTAATCATCAAAGAACAACAATCTCTGATTTCACCCTCTCTCCGTCTGCAGTAGAACAGAGATATCTGAATAATTTTTCTCATTGTAAAGATAATATGAAAGCCTGACAAGCCCTTCCCTGTCGCTCTGCCAAAGTGTACTCCAGTTCTAGAGTTCCTGGCTCTACCCATGGCCGACACGAGTAAGAGAGCACTTGCTTAATTATAAATAGCTGATGAGCTGATTTTTCCACAAGATTATTAGGAATCCAGAGAAGCACTTATACAAGGTATTGGTCAGTGCTTGAATGAAGGAGCACTGGGTCTTACCTCCCTTTAAAGACAGAATGTTTGAATGTTGTTGCACTCAGCCGATAAGGATCGTATCTGAAACTGGCTTCCATGTAGCATTCTTTTTGGTGTATTGGAGAGGGAAGTGGGAGCCCACAGCCACCTCTAATGTGAGAAGAGAAAGAGAGAGAAAGAAGAATTAGAAAATTAACCAGAGGCTCTTAATTGTGAATGGAAAGATTACCTTGAGTCATTTTCCCACAACTCTCTTTTATTTGGAAAACCAATTAAAATTTGTGGTGAGAACAAACTGAGTCCGTACTCTACACTGTGGACTGGACTGAGCGCTACAGCATACACAGCAGCTGTCGTACATTGTGAACTATGTTTTTTGAAAGCATTGCCTCCTTTGGGGATAATGGGATTTTATGTTGTTTATAATAATGAGAATCATGTGCTTGCTTCTGTCTCATTTTGCTTTGTCCTTAAGAAAACTCAGAGTTAAATTTTATACTCAATTATTGATGGCCTCCAGGTTGTTATAAGTAAGTGTCATTTTGGTTTTCTTCCTTTATAGTATTAATTTTTAAATTTTAGTCAAATTTTCTACATGTGCATTATAATGAATTCATGTTTAATTTGATATCTTAAATCACTTATGTAACTACCAAGTTAGCAGTACAGGTGTACCGATATTTACAATTAAACCTGAATCACAATGATTTTAAAAGAAAAATGCTGTTGGGGCATTTTGTGATATCTTTTCTCTGTAAGCTTAAGGTCTTACTAAATAATTGGTAATTCAAGAAATTAATGAGCATGAAAGCCAACAATAGGAAAATGTAGAGCTCATTGTAAAAGCTGATATAACAGAAATTGTCAACATTTTAATAAAGAATTTTATTTATGTGCATTTTTGGTGAGGTTCTAAGGATTGAATCTAGGGCCTACGTGATGAGCTACATTTCCAGACCTTTTGTATTATTTATTATTTATTTATTGAGACAGGCTCTCATTAACTTGCTAAATTGCCCACACCGAGCACCTCCCATTCGTGAGCATCCTGTCGCAGCTTTCCAAAGTGCTGAGATTACAAGCATGTGCCACCACGACCAGTTCATTCGTGCATATTTCTTACTAATAAATGGTTTTCTAAAATAATAGAAAACTAAAAGTTCTCATAAGACAATCATTACATATGCCTTTAATACTATGTTGCAATATTCAATCTTTCCAAGTTTTCTAAACTTTAATAAAAACTTACTAAGAACATATCTTTAAATAAATAATTAACTTTTGAACTCTTATTCACACTACCTCCAACTTACTAAGCACAGAAGCAAGAGGCTGAACGCTCACATGAAACCTGGGCTCCTCTTCTTCAAGCTCTGAGGCCTTTCTCTGTTGAAGGTCACGAACATGGGCTCATGCCATTACCATTAGTGCTCTCTTCAACTTGTTTACAGCAGTGGCCCGGTATATATACTTTAAAATGTATTTCCTTTGTACTCCACATCTTTGAGTCCAAACATTAGGATTAATTTCTTAATGTTCATCTTGTAGCACTTATCATCTCTCTCATTAGTCTAATTTGAGTTAATTAGAATCTGTAGTTAGTTCTGAGCTTGTGTCATTGAAAGGAGACGCACAGACGCAATTATGCCTTTGTATTGTCTGGAGGAGACAGAAAGCCAGTGGGGCTTCACTTATTAAGTTAACATCTACCTGACTTCAAAATGTTCCTGTGATACAAAGAGCAATGGGAGCCACTGGGAAATCCAAACTCCACCTCTCTGGCCCTTACATCCCTGTACAAGCTGATTAATTCAAAGGTGATGGAAGAAAAGAAATGTTCTGTATGTCAAAATGACAAAATCCATTATGTGATTTACAGAATGACTAGTGTGGGTGATAGCTGTAGTTGAACTCACGGTTTTACCTTTAATCCAAATTCTCTTTTTGTCATGCTTCATTAAAATCTCCCTGCAAAAATGATGTGCACGAGGTGTGCCCCTGAGTAATCTCTTTGGATAACTACAATGGTTTGCTAAACATGAGATTGGAATAAATATAAAACATCTGTGGATCCATCGATTGCAAGTCTATGACAGTCTGGCAGTATGGTGTGGTGTGACACCCTGAGACAAAAATGCTTCTGAGTGTAGATTTGAGGAATCAGCCTTTGTCATAAAGGTAAGATAGTGTGTTCTTCAAAACTAATGTGCTTTAGACTCGCTATGAATTTCACCGTTCATTAAAACATCAGCAACGGATAATATTTCATACAATTAAATTTATGTGTCATTACATTTAAGTGAACTATAAGTCTCCATTTAATGATTACAAATTAGAAACTATTTTAAGCATACAATCGATATGAATGAGCCACTAAAGTTTAACAAATAGAAGTTATCTCCTTTTATTTTCTTAAACCCATAGGTACCATACTTTCTGTATAGGAAGATAAATCTTAAAAGCTACTACTTAAAAAATTCCAATTGACAATCACTAAGAGCCGCTAGAACATGAACAAAAGGAACATTAAGGACTTACCGGAAACATTCTCCTAAGAGCCTTCTAGATTTCTAAAAGTGCTAGCTAAGTCTTTCTTTCTCAACTTTTTTTTTTCCCCCCTCAGAATTGTATCATTTATTTTTTGGGAAAAGTATGCTTTCAGAAACAAAATTAGAGATGTTTTAGGACTCCCCTTGTTCTTCATTCATATGAATTTATGGATAAATTGAAGAAAAACATCTTTTTGCATTTCAAAGCCATAGAATTGTTCTTAGAAGAATTTTGAAGGAAATTGAGACTGAATTAAGTGATGTGAGAGAACTGAAGGTAAGAGTAAAAAGATTTAATATCTATTTTGAGTGCATTTTAATCTCTTGAAGGACCTGGCATTTCTAAGAATTTCTCAAGAGCAACAATATGATTTTCAATCTAGTCTTGTCCCTTCTTTGTCTACAATTTCATAAAGGCCATGGACAACCCATCAATGTCCTTTTTGTCTCAGTTTTTCTCTTCTCTTTCAAAATGACCTCAAATGTTTAAGGATCTATTTTTTTTTAATTTTGGAAAAAAATTTCCATGACATAAAATTTGACATTTTTTGTAAACACATGGATTCCAATTTCCGTTGCACATTAGAGCCATGGGCTTTGGGGAATTAGTGACCATCTGTGTCCACCCCTATTTCAGAGGTTCACTCCTTTCCTATCTGACCTTTGCCTCTCTTTCTACTCTGCCATTCATGTTTGGGCATTTTTATGTTATTATTTCCATGCATTTCATAAGAGGGACACCATCTATAGTCAAATATATAGCCTGAAAATATTGATTATGAACCACAGACAGATTTTAATTGACTATTGTATAAAATACACTATAGTTTCCTCAAAGGTATTTTCAGAGAAATTTTTTTTCTTTTTTCCCACTTTATTGATATGTATAAGTGCAAAATTTAAGGTTTACATTGTTTTGGGGCATTTTGTGCACATACATATCTACTCAAGGTAACAAGACCTTCCCCACTTTCCTTTCAATCCACCCCCTACCCACTCCCACAACCCACCCCCCGTCCCTGTTCCCTTTATTTTTCAGAGATTTTTAAGAGAGAATTTTTGTCATAGACTCCCTTAAGTAAGTTATACAGATATATAATCCTTTAAATAAGTAAATTAGATGTGAGAGTGTATACCATATTGTCTTGAATGTCGTAGCTTCTCTAATGAATGTAAATTAAATAATAAAATATTTATAAAAGTTTCTGTTGGAAAGAAAAATTAAATAAGGTCTAGGTTTAGGTCTAGTTTTTTCTTATTTGTATTTTTAGAGTCAATACTTAGCATTGTCTCACAAGTATTAAGTTTTAAATTTTGTTTGCCTGAGCAAATGTTATAATCCCATACTTTATGCTAATCTAAAGAGGAAATTCATTTCCAGTTTACTGGTTGTATAATAAATTGAAGACAATATGCACTTTGCTCCTCTCCTACTATTACTATGAGAATATTGATAAAACAGATGTGAAAGGTGGGAGAGTAATGAAACTGTTGTGAAATGTAAGGTGGTAGCAGAATTCTCCCATATACAATTGGAAATGAGTTAAACTCTCCATCGGGGTGATATGACCAATAAACAATACAGAGAATGTTTTTATGGCATCGTGTGTTGCAATATTTTGTGTTGTTGGAAGCACTCAGAGTAGCTAGAATTGTCTGCCCTGTCTTTGTTTCTGTTAGAAAAAAACCTTTTCCTTCAGACAAAAGCAGGCTCGTGCCCAGGCCAGCGCTTGGTAGGAGAAGCAGGCTGAGTCTTTAGTGAGGATCTCTTATACCTATCAATAAAAGGGGAAAAAAGAGTGAAGAGCCCTGACAGCTGTACAGTAGCCCCACAAATATGCTCGAATATTACAAACTCAGATTTCCATTTAGAAAAACTAATTTTGAACGTCTGAATACGGTGCTAACAATCAAGCGGGTCTCACAAGCAAAGAGGACGTGAACCTGAACTGTGTGTGATTACATACTTGGGACTAAGCGAAACCCTCATGTTTGGTTAGCTATTATGGCTTTATTCAAAAACATATACAATGATATTGGAGATGTCTGTCATAAAGAAATAGTTTTACTTACTGTTTACATTGAAGGTCAGTGGTAACATTTCTAGCTGAAAATACAAAGTGAGCAATGGATATAATTTTCACGTTATGTATTGAAGACAAATCAGACTATCGCCTTCATTTTCCTGTTACCTGTTTCGTATGAATTCTGCTACTTAAGTAGTCATGAAAAATTAAAACTAACCATTTTTTAAAATTCAGTAACATATTTTAACTCCACATATAAAAGGTATTACTCTAATAGGTAAACCCTACTAAAATAATCCAATCTTTCTCCTTTTTTCTACTTATAGTACTTACTAACAATCTTTGAATTTAGTGTGTACCTTACCCTTAAAGCAAATCTTAACCCAGAGGCCTAAATTTTATTATAAGTACCTTATCTTTATTTACATTCATGAAATTTGTAGCTGAGAAAATTGTGATAAACATATTGAACATTTTAAAAGTGAAAATTAAAATATTCTTCTGGCATGCCCTCCTCAACCACCTCGCCTGACTCATGGTTATTTCAGTAGACAGCTGGCTAGGTTGCACGGCTACTGTATAGTTTTCCACATATGGATTCAGGAATCAGAATGTGCATTTGGATATTTTTAAATGCTATATGAAAAATGAATCAAGCTTTTCCAAAAAGTGGTATTCATATAAAATTTGTAGTTCTTCATCAAATACAAAAGCTAACAATTCAACAAATAGTGTGAGTCTGCATAAAAGACTTTATAGAGCAATGGATATTGTTATGGTTTGGAAATGGAAGGTACTTGGGTGTTGTGTGTTACCTATAGGACCATGTGCTGCAAAGGGTTGGGCCTGATCAGAAGGGGTGGATCACTGAGACGACACCCGGAAGTGTGCGCCCTAGCTCTTCCTTTCCTCCCTCGCTTGACTTCCTCTGCACCATGCCATGATCATCTCTTGCTACTCTTGTGCCATGTGCACCCACCATTGCCAGACCCCCCATGAATAGGCTGACACGTTCTGAGACTGCGAGCTAAAATAAGTCTTCCCTCACTTAAGTTGTGGCTGCTAGGTCTTCTGTTCCAGCAATGAGAAAGTAAGACGAATGCTCACCTTGCTGAAATACTACTTTTTTGTATTTTCTTACTCACTCTATGATCTTTGGTCATAAATAACTTTGATGATTACAATAGATTTATAATTTTATTTTTTAAATGCAACTACCTCAGATCATTATATCATTTTAAAAAACCAAATCTCTGAGCATCCCCTAACTTGACTGAACATGATGTTTTTACTTTTAAGAAAGGAAGATGCAAAGTCAATTCATGTCTTTGTTCATAAGAGTATCTTTTGATATAAGTTAAGGTTTGGAGACAGAAGTTGAGTGTTACACACACACACACACACACACACACACACACACTTTAAGCTACAGCTTGTAAAAGAAAATTATGAACGCAATTTTGAATATTTCCACTAAACCACTCACTTACCTAGTACTGGAACAGTAGAAGTTGTAATGTTACATCAACACTAAAAATGCTTACCTGAAGTTCCATCACACTTTTTGAGCTTTTGCATCTTTCTTATATATTCTGAAGAACATTCCCTCTTTTCGGATAAGTTTTATTATTTTCATGTGAAAAAAAAAACACTTGGAGGTTTGTTCTATTATATTATCTTATTCTACCTTCACCACTAATAAAAAGCAAAACTAAATATAATAAACTTCCTCTTTCACAGTAACCAAGTAAATATCATTTAGGTCCTCAAATTGTCTTTACTCAATTGACTTTGAAGGTTGCACTAGATACTACATAGGAAAAATATGTTAGAAATGAAATAGTTTTATTATTCATGATTTGGTTCTATGTAATTACCTATCCCTAGTTTTTGTACAAATGTCTTCAAATCATTTCCTAGTATTTGAACCTTTGATGAGGTGAACAAGAACAAATTTTTATAACAGAAAATCATATACATTTCCTCAAATATCCTTGTTGCTTTAAGTTATATATTGAAGAAAAATCAGACTATAGGCTTTATTTTCTGGTTATCTGTTTTGTATGAATTCCCCTATTCAAAACTGAACAACAGAAAAGATATCTGAAGTACTAGAGACCACCAAATCTTTAAAATTACAAGTCTTCTTTTTATGGAATCATTTCAGTTTGCGCAATCTGTTTCAGTGAATGGATAACTTTGTGTCTGGACTTGATACAGACTAAACTGACCCTATGAGCAAGTGACACCGCGAGTTCTAGGTTCACCAATTATTTTCCCTCCCACTAAAACTTTCAGAGTGCCTACACAATTTCCTTCAGAGAAAGCAGATGCCATGTAGTGTTCCTATGTGTGATGTTCTCTAAATAAGGGACCATTTTCATATTTATTCCAGAAATGCAATTCATGCCACTAAAAATATTCGGAGATGTCTGATAAATTCATGAAGAGGCAGTGAATTACTGTGACAAGGGGTTGTTGTGTGCAGATAAGAATAGCAGGCAGCCCATCTCTTTAAAAGAAAACAGCTTTTACAAAAATAACCCTACTGCAGAAAGTCTGTCAATACACCTGACAATTTTTATACTGGGATTTTATTGTGTATAATGCTACTTGTAACAAGTAATACATCAGTTGAGGCATGGAAAACATTGTTTCTCATCTTTTTACTGAGTGGCAGTAGATTTTGGGCACTAGAATATAAACAGAATGAGCTTCATCTCGATGTTCCTTCTTAATTCATAAACTAAATCTTTTTATATGTCAGCATACCTACTGGAAAACATTTTTAATAAACATCTAATACCACATTTAGCGACATGAATGTGAATATTTATAAGGATCACAAAGAACATGTGGATTCATGTTTAAATTTCAGCATACTGTGTTTAAAGCACAATAATTCTTCATACTCTTTATTTAAGAACAAAGGCCACATGCAACCTATTCAACCTGTTGCCTTTCTCTGAACTCAAAAAGATGGGAACTATCATGTCGTATGTGAGGAGTATCTTCGGCTCCTGCTGTAGTGTAACTGCAGGTCAGCTTTGCCCCGGTATGTGCACATGGGACTTAGGACTTTGAAGCTTCAGTATAGATCATGGGCAAAGACAAGAATGGAGAGCTAAATAGTGTGCTCAGAACCTTCTGGCACATTCTTCACTCTTCCCCAGACTGCCTTGGGCAATGGCGGTGGTGGTAGTATTGCAGTGGTGATTTTTGCTGCTGACGTCATTTGTATCTTGCCCCCAGGACCACTTCCTAAACCCCTTTCTGTTTCACTGAAATAAACCGAGAACACTGGAAGCTGGATGCAAATGAGTGTGCCTTTCTCTTTCCTCCATCGAGGTGATTTTCATACAAGCGTACTGCTCTTACACGGTCATCCAGCGACCATAATCCCTCTCTGGCCCGTGGGCCTTTTGCTTTCCTCTTCTGTAAAAAGGAGCAGGTTGGGAGATGCAAGTATTCCCTTGTTTCTCAAAAGCATGTTTTGTAGCAAAAGTATTAGCAACAACTCAGAACCTATTAGGAAATCATAATTCTTGTGTCCCACCTAGACCTGCTAAAGGTGAAACTCTGTGAGCATAGATCAGCTAAATACAGTGCTGACTTGGAAAGCTCAAGGCCTTGATTTGATTGCCTAGGACTGCATAATAGCTGGGAGTGGTGGGGTGCACCTATAATGCTAGCACTTGGAAGCTGAGAAAGGAGGATCATCATGGGGTTGAGGCCAGCCTAGGTTACACAGTGAGTTCAGGACAAGCCTAGACTAGAGAATAAGACCCTACCTCTATAAACCAATCAATCAATCAATAAGAAACTCTATGAGTAAATGTCATCGATTTGTATTTTAATAAGTCCTCCAGCTGACTTTAGGTTTGACAGTCCTGGCATTCTAAGAGTAAATGCTGAATTACCCCCAAATCACAGCATCAGAGGTGCAAGCACCCTAGAACTCAAGGGCCACAAATCTCAATTCCCATCACCTACGTTTGTGACACTATCATGTTCTTCTTGCTCCCATACTTATGGCTTGTTTAGGTAATTCTTGAACTAAAATTTCTCCAGGACTTTATTTAAATCGAGTAAATGATTAGTAGCACGGGCATCCATATTTTAATGATGTAAAAATGTGATATAATAAATCATCAATATTTCTTATGAAGTATTGTCATTGAAGATAACAGCCCTCTGCTTAGACTCAGAAGTTTGCATTTCTAGAACAGGCACTTCCAAATGTGCACTTCCGATTATCCAAAAGCACCCAGCAATATCTTTCTGAGCTGCTTCTGTTCTTGAGCTTGAGAAGTAAAAATTCTCTTGAGGGACATGGATATACAGCATCATATGGTTACACTTTCTTGTATTCTTTCTTTTCTTCATCTTAGTATCAAAATTTCATCTACAGAACCCTCTTTGCCCTTGCTACTTTCCAACTTTCTAATCAGCTCATATTCTGATTTTCATTATCCCACAAAGTTGCTCTCACATACATGATCTCTGCACCTCATCAGGATGGTTATATTGTTTGTAGGCACCATTTACTCTGTGTCTCTCAAATCGGAGAATGATTTCTTTCTCAGTTTACTTCTGACAGTTTCTTGGTATTTTCATTTGATACACTTATTTTAAAATCAACGTGATGCTGTGTTGGAGACTTGTAAGTGTACAGAGATCTAATAAACTCAATCATTTCAAAAATTGAACCACATTTCCTTTGTAAGTCAGTATTTCACAAATGACCACTGTGGGCTAGTTTGACATGAGCATGGGCTTTTCAAAGGAAGCTGACACTGGAACTTTCTAATGTTCATAGAGAAATTTTACATATCTTGTAGGAAAGGGCACTTCTGAAACCGTGCTGTTGAAAAAGACAAGACGTCAGGGCTGATTTTGCTTAACAGGTTTGGTTTCCCTATACACCAGGGATTTCTCTCTTCAGTGTCTCTAGGGAGATTTTCATGTTAAGCACAATGAAATTATCATCCCTTGGGAGTTTGCATTGCCAGACATAATCCAGGTAAAACACTTGTGTATGGTGCAGCCAAGTATAAGACTTAGCGTGCCCAGGACAGGATTCCTTTTGGTCTGTAAATTGATAGGCACAGCCAGGAAGGTTATATAAATAGTCAAGGGACTGAAATGCAAGGGAGAGTGTAACTCTATCTTCACTGCAAAGCAAGAGACAGCGTGTACCTGGCATCACGGGGGGGAGGAGGGGGTAGGGGGGGTGTGCCTGAAAAGGGAAGCACAGTTGCTTTTTATAGCCCTGCAGCTCACCAGGGTTCATCTGCACAGTTATGCTAAACAATTTCTTCACACGATCTTTGCTACTTTAGTTAGAGAGTTCCTAAATCATTGCATGTTTTGCTGCGCACAATTTTGTTGGAACACGCATCTTGCTTCTGAATTACAATGGCTAACCATTTAGTATGTTCTTCTCTTCACGAAAAAAAAAAAGAATTTCTTAAAAAATTTGTTTTGAGCCTAATACACAAAAAGAATAGTTTCTTGAATCACCCCCAAGGTTATGATAAATGTTATTCGGGTATTTACTGATTACTTATTGACTACACTTGCCTATACTAGTCTAGAGGATAATTGCTAGCAAGATTTGATTTTCTAGTATCTAAGTGGATGAGACAGAATCATGAAGACCACGACGTGGGAAGTCCCAGCAACAGGAAGTCATGCAGCCATGTAAGCACCTGGAGAAAATACGATGGCTTCAGCTTTAAGGGGATTGGGAATGTTTCTCAGAATTTAGTCATATCGAGGTTGAAGGCTGAGGTAGTAATTAACCAGATGAAGACAGGAAAGTGAATTTAAAGACAAGAACAGAAAGAAATTAAGAGCTTTACAGACAGAAAATAAACCCAGTATGTTTAAATTCATGCATTAAAAAAAAAAAAAAAAGATGAGGAGTGCCAGTCAAGGAAATTGAGTAACAGGGTTAAACTTAGGAATTATGGGTGACGATACTGATGACAGGCTGAGATGGGAGCAAGGTCTATGACATAAACTACATTCACTATAGCACGCTAAGAGCTTGAATTTTATCATGGAGGAGGCCTTGGAGAGACACTGAGCAGGCTTCAGCAGGAGCGGTGAGGCGGCTGCTGTGTCAGAAGAGTTTGTCTGCCTTTGTTGAGAAAGGACCAGAAGGGCCAAAACTCTGGGACATTTAGAGATCATTTACAGCATGTTCTTGCTCTTGTAAACAATGCTAACGCATATTGGAACACTGCACATGCTCAATAAATATATGTTAAAGTATCACTTAACTTCCTCTTTGACTATGAGGATTGAAAAACAATAGACCCATCGAGCCAATTTCTGTTTGACTGTGTCGTTTTTCTCTGAGGGCCAAAAAGCTTTCCTTAAGAAAGTTGATGATATAAGTAACACCCTATCACTGGGCAGTCAGTGGGACCAGGGAAGGGAGTCTTTTAATGAATAACTTTTATCTTAATTATGAACTTTAGTATCAAACTGGATTGATCCCTATCGTTATGCAATGGCAAAACATTTGGATGCGGTCTTTTTCAATATTACGTGGAAGAGTTTTACCACTAAGCTCTTGTTATCATATATTGCCACACTTTTGTAATCAGTCCTTTTCCCTACCTCTCAAAAGACAGAGTCACTGATTCCAAAAAGATTTATCTGCAGATTTAGTACACACATTTCTAACATGTAATTCAACAAACTGAGTCTTGACTTTGAAACAAAGATGCCTCCAGGAAAAGCTGAAAGCTACGAAGTCGCTTAACCCCACTTTTTAAAAAGTAAGCAAATAATTAATAATTTTACCTACAAACTCGTGTGGAGATGGGATCAATTTATTTACTCATTATATTTAATATAGAAAACTTTAGTCAGATGTTCCTTAAAGATCTATATACAAAAATGTTTGGAAGGTGGGAAAAGTTCAGGTTAATGTTTAATTTACTCACCCCGGATATATAATTTGATTCAGAATATTATGTTCTATGTACATAAATACATAATAAGCAGTTTAAATGCACAGGGAACCATGCTATGAAATCCTTGAAAGGACAGGTGAATCTAGCCTTAAGGATTGTTGCACGGTTGGGAACACAGAGGACTTAAGACTCAAAGTCTTTTTTTGTCCAATTTAACATTTGCGACTTCTGGAAGGCTGGAAATAGGACTCTGGCTCTGGAATGAAATCAGGACTCTCCCCCTTTGGTCCAGCATCTTAATATTGTGTTATATTTTTTCATTGGAAGCTGTGAGATTATAGCATATGCAAATCAATAAATATACCACATTGCATCAACAATATGAAAGAAAAAACATAATCACTTCAACAGATGAACAAAAAGTATTTGATAATATTCAACATCCCTTCATGACTTTAAAAATAACTCTTAACAAATTAGATGTAGAAAGAACATACTTCAATAGAATAAAGGCTAAATACAGCAAGGTACAACCAAATTTATGCTAAATGGGAAAAAGTTGAAATCGTTTCCTCAAGATCAGGAGGCATGAGCCAGACAAGAATGTCCACTTCCACAACTCTTGTGCTGAGATTAAAATATTACAGTCCTAGTCAGAGCTATAAAGGCAAAAGAAGGAAACAAAGGGCCTCCAAATAGTAAAGGAGGAAGCCTGGTTATCCTTGCTTGTAGATAACACAACTGTATATGCAGAAAAACAAAAAGATTTCATTAAAAAAGCTGGGACTTCAATAAACCTGACAGAAAATTGGTATTTAAAAATTGTAATTTTTTATTCATCAATAGCAAATTTGTTGAGAAAGAAATCAAGATGATAATCACATTCAAACAACAAAAAATCTCCTTTGCATTTTGATTGTTATTACTGTCATATTATCTTTATGGAGGCTATCTAAGCTTGCCATTCCCTCCTTGCACTGCCAGTATTTCAGTCAAACTTCACATGTGCATGTGACATCTGTATAAAATTGTGTGCTCTCTCATAGGTATGGAAACTTAACGTTTAGTTTTGAAAAAAATATTGAGGCTAAGTCCTAAGTAATCATTGACTCTCTTAATTATTAATGTCTGATTGTCAGATTAGCTGAAAGCTTCAGTGACATATTAACCAAAGTTACCATTTGTCTTAGTTACTTTTTTATTGCTGGGCCACAATACTTGACACCCAAAAGTTAAGGGAGGAAAGGTTTATTTAACTTATAGTTCAAAGGTCTCAGTCCATTCATAGTTGGTTGGTAGTGGTGGGAAAGGTCTGGCATAGAATAGCTGCTCATGGCATCACAAGAGGAAGGATCCGCCCCTTCGGAGTGGAGTCCGGGTGATCCACCTTATCCAAGTAGGACCCACCTCTTAACAGCATAGGGAAGCAACGAAGTGACCACATGGTCGAATCACCTTCCAAACATGAAGCTTCCAAATAACATAAAATGTGTGTGTGTGTGTGTGTGTGTGTGTGTGTGTGTGTGTGTGTGTGTGTGTGCGCGCGCGCGCGCGCGCAAAACCTACAGGAGATATGTAAATTAGGGATGACTTTCTTTTTCCTCTGGAAGATTTTTTTTTTTGTAAGGGGTACTGAGGATTGAGCCCAGGCCCTTCACACTGAGCTACATCCCCCAAGTTGTTTCTCATTTTTTATTTGGCGACAGAGTCTCACTAAGTTACAAAATTTTCCAGGCTGGTTTTCAACTTTTGATTCTCTTGCTTCACGCTCCCAGTGTGGAGCTTAGAGGCCTGCAATACAGGGCTTGGCAATCTACTTTCTCCTGATGTATACTGAGTTAGCTCATAATAGACTCACAAAACACAGTTTATGTTTCACCATTCCCTAAAAATATAGAGCCAAATGTAGACCTAACATGACAGAGAAACTTACAGGAAAGATCTAGCAATTCCATAGAACAAACGGGGTAAAGGATCAAAAAGGCTGTGATGCTGAGTCTGGGATGATTTGTCAGAGGCTGTAACACTGATGAGAACTCTCTCCACTGAGTTCTCTCCAAGACATGAGGACCCAACAGCTCATTATGCAAATGCGGCCAGGACTTCCAGATCTGGAAAAAACCAATCTGAGCAGAACATCCTACTGATAACAGAATCCTGACGCTCCTTCTTCAAAGTTATTCTTTTGAATAGGTTGTGCCATTTCTCTTCCAAGAATTCCTCTTAGGATGCCTGTCCTCTTGAAAATCGTATTGCAAAAATGATTACTCTCAGTAGCTTTCTGTATTTCCAGTAAATGGTTACTAAGTTAATGTATGAGGCGATGTATTTGTCATGTTATATACAATCCAGTATACACTTAGGTAATATATCGCATTACCATAGAAGCATAATTGAAAGAGCGCAGAAAATACTTCTGACACCACCTACTGTGCATACTTTTGTATTATATTCTTCTTTTGCATCTTTTAAAAGTTTGATTTCGGCTCCATAAATTTATATTATTATACTTTGGGCCGGCAATTTGTCTGATTATTTGATATTTCATTTGAAAGGTAACATTTTAAGACAAAGCAAACTGTTAAGACTTTTGTAAATATGCCAAAATGAAACAGCTTTCTCAGTCCCTTTCTCGTTGATAAAACACAGCACCTGACACCCACCACGTAAGAGAGAAAAGGTGTATTTTGGTTCACAGTTCAGAGGTCTCAGCCCATTTACCGTCAGCTGGCAATGGTGGGATGGCTTCAGAGAGGGCCTGGGCAGGCCTATGCTCTGGAAAACCTGTTTACAGCAAGAAAGAAAGGGAGCCGAGAGCTTGAAGATGCCAGGGACAAGTGTACACACTCCTCCATCTATGGAAGGTCTGGCATACCCGGTGATCTGCCCTTTGGATCGGGGCTCATCTCATAACAGCCTATGAAACCATCAAAGAAGTAATCACCCCCGTGATCCAGTCACCCTCCAAGCACGTGAGGCTTCTGGGGACATTCCAGGTCTAAAACATAGTACCACCAATTTGCGTATTAGTAGATTATATAAATAGTATATTCTATATATCAGTTATTTTAAAAAGAAAACTAGGTATTTAGTTTTATTCTATCCCATTACAAAAGTTTCAAGGATTTTTAAAATTTAAAGTTCGCCAAACTGGTAACTTTACAAGTAATAGAAAATTAACAGGAAGGTTTAAGTAAAGAAATGGAGTAGGCATATAGCATTGTAGAAGAGTATTTACCTGCACTGTGGAAAGTGGTTTGGCAGAGGTGGGGGACATATTATCAATAGCTGTCACACCTGCTTAGGATCCTGGCTCAGCAGCCAGGCATTTGTATCTCCTTGTCAGGGCTTGCCCGAGCCAGGACTCAGTAGGGGCGAGAGCTGTGAGGTGGGGAGATGCTACTTCAATGAAGGCCTAATCTAGGAAAAGGGAGGGAATCAAGGAAATCGTGAAATTAGTCCTGTATTAGGGGCCTGGAGTTTCAAAACTTCCCAATAAGGAGCCCAATTATGTGTACATGTTTTGTTATACAAATGATAGTGGTATTTTAATTACTGATCTATTTATTTATTCAAGCTGCGACATAATGACTATGTGAAGACTTTCTACATGTCACTAATTTAGAGGAATGTGGCTAACTCCTGGCCTTGGAGGAGAGTCAGACATTTTTTTTTACCCTAAAGAACATCCATCATGTTCTTTGTTATTTATTTCCTTTCTGCTCTTATGTAAAAGTCGGAAAATTCTTGTAGGGCTGAATTGTACTGAGCCAGCACCACGTGAGACTGAAATGTACAAATTTGCAGTAGATGGTTCAAAATGAACTTTTGCCTGGAAACTGTTTCAAGTGATAAATGCCTTGAGGTTTTTGGTTTTATTTTAAAGTATTGGCATTCCCTTAATCCTTCATTATAATCTTTTAATGCATCTTTCAAAATGAGTTAGGCTAACTCTTAAGAAAAATGGTATCATAAAGACTCATAGATGAATGAAAGATACTCTCCCTTATTCGCAAGCATATACCTCTTCATATATTTTAGCTGTCAGCAAGTAATGCTGGCAACAGCTGAAACAGGTTTACAAAATACTAAGAGATGTAATATAAAGATCTGAGCCATAACATGGAACAGGAGTAGGATTATTCAAAGCACACTTTCTCTCAAACCTCCACACAATAACTCCCTCTGTGAGCAGCAGGCCTCGGTAGAAGATCAAAGAACTAACGCTTGAGACTATATCAAGAAATCTGCTGGTTAAAGAGCCAAAAATGTAGATCAGAATCCTCTTTCAGATTAACTCAGGATATGAAGCAGAGGAAAATGGCAAAATATCTTTCAAATGGAGAAGAAAAAAGAAAACGAAAAGGAGCCAGATGTCTGTAGTTCAAAGCGGCCCCTCGAAATGCAGATGACTAAAATACTGTCTGTTTGGTTACCTGTAGACCATTCCACTCCACCCACCCACCCTCACCACCAAATGGCTAATTATCTGTTCCACATTTCTGGAATTATAAAGCCACTACAGAAAATTTAAACTGCTAAGTAGGTAAAAAGGAATTTCTGACAATTGTTTAATGATTCTATTTAGTACTACAGGCAGACTGAGTCCAATGTCAAGCCATTAATAAGTTTCCTTTTGGCCCAGATAACTGATATTTGGCATTTTATGTGAAGTCTGTAATATTAATGAATATTGCTTTTCTACATTTTAAACTTTTAAAATGAAAGAGTAAAACTAAATGATCCCAAAGGCACTTTCCAGCTTTAAGTTCTTATATGGTAAAATCTTTAAGCAGGGTAAACTTGTTTAGAACACACATACATATGAAAAAGACCTTTTCTGCCAGTAGAGAGTGCAGCTGAACTGTGACATTTCTAGTAGATGGCACCACCCAAGTGGGCCTCATGGAGCTCTGGATGCTACATCATCTGGCTGCCTAACCAAATACGTTAAAGAAAACCCACAGGTAGTCATGAGATTTCATAGGACACCCACTGATAAAGAGTATATCTTTAATCTGAGGATATATTTTTCTCTGGATTTAATCTATAATTAGTATGGCCTTTTAGACTTGCACAATGAGTCAGCATTATTTAACACTGATAAAGAGTATAAACCAATTTCCACACTGGCTGTTATATAACTCATAAAAACACAATCAGCAGCTCTATCACCTCCCATGAAATTCTCATAACCTTGTACCTCTTTACAATTCAAAAGGCCCTTGTGAGTAAGCTTTTGTAATAGGGCACACACCCTGTGCATACACCTGGAATCTTATTTCTGTTTGGTTGCTGTGTTGGTACCCACAAGAACATTTTTGTGGTAGGTGTTACTGTTTGTCCTGAAACTTTATTCAAGCTATATTTAATTAAAGTTAAATCTAGGAGATACAGAGGAATGACACATGACCATGGTTTTGCATGTGCAAATCTCAAGGTCTTAGGTCTTTATCTTACTGAAGAGAACCACCGCTGTGGCAAGGACATGAGGAGTGAAAGGCAGCCTTGTTCTTGCAAACAAAACCATGTGCTTGATAGAAATGGTTAGGTCTTGTGAAGATGATTGTCTTCTGTTCTTTTATAACCATTGTGTGGATATTCGTGAAAGAGAACCATTAAAAAGGAGACTGGAATGTTACTTACAACGTATTATTTCAAAAATGTGTAATACTTTAATTTATCTGAAATGTGAGGCTTGGAACAACCATTCAGATACATGTAGGTGAAAATATGGAGTCCTGGATGGATGCCAGGGATCCAAGCCCCAGAAGGAAATGCCCATCATACACCACCTGAGTCAGAGACTGGAATGTTAGATGACATTTCACTGCACTATTTGGAAATGCTTCCAAACCCCAGAATCTCTTCAGAATTGCAAATAAAGCACTGTGCCAACATGTGTATGGCACCTTGTTAAGTATTACATTATTGGATTAATTCCTTTAGTATAATTTTTGAGAAATTAGATTTATTTGATTGAGAATACCATAATTTCAATAACCTTTTAAGACAAAATCCTAGGCTCTTATTAGTGTTTATCTTTTATATACATTCAGTTAATCAACATGTTTGCTTGGACAGGAGCTAGGAAAGGCACAGTGTATGGGACAAAAGTAAAATCATTAAAAAATATTCGTGCCCTTAAGTTGCTCAAAGTCCAGGAAAGGATACAGCTGCACAATCATGATTCAACAAGAACACAATTAAGACAGTGGCCAAGATTTCCAGGCTAATGGAAGCACAGGTGAGGATAAAAGACACAATCCTGATGGCACAGTTTGAACTGCTGAACCCAGTCCTGTCTCAAGCCAGCTCCTTCTTATCATAGTTTCTCAATGCAATAAACTCTGATCTATTTTGTTTTGTTAACACAGAGTTGGGTTTCTGCGTTTACAGTTGAAAGTACTCTCACTAATACAGACGGTTAAAACCAGATGAGCATTTTAAGCAGATCCCAGCACTCTGGGAGGCTGAGGAAGGAAGATTGCATGGTTGTGCCCAATCTAGGCAACTTGGCAACTTAGCAAGACCCGGTCTCAGAATAAAAAAAAGAACTAAGAAGTTAGCTTAGTGCAAAGGCCCTGGGTTTAATTCTCAGTACTGAAAAGATAAACATTATTTTTGCATATATATGCAAATGTATATGCGTACAAAAATACATGTAAATATGCAAAAGTAAAATCATACACACACACACACACACACACACACACACACACACACACATATGGAGAGCTATACAAAAAGGAATTATAGCAATCTGACAAGTGATTATAATGGAATTTATGAAGACAGAATATATCCAAAATCAACAAGGCCCAACTACTCATTAGAGGTATGAGATGAATAAAGAGAGAAATTGGAAAGTGAAGAATCCTGAACATTCTAGAAAATACTCCCCGCCATGGCACGGAGGCAAACAAATGGGAATGTTTTCAAGAAAAATGAGTGGACTGTAAAAGGTATTCTAGTTCTCCCGTGGGTCAGTCCAAGGAAAACCTGGGGACTGATGTCCACGAGAGACGCTGAGATCTGGGCGCATCTCTGGCGTGGGACTCTTGGGGTCATTCCAAGCTGGGAACAAATAGCCTCCACGGCACTTGCTGCTCCTTCGCCCCAAAGCCGGTCCCTGTCAGACGTGAGGGCCGGCTGAGCTCAGGACCCGTGGTGGAGGAGGGGGGAGTGAGTCATTGTGTGCGCTGGGGCCTTGGCCGCCTCTGCTCTGAATGGGACAGAAACCTAAACACTCAGCTTTGAAGCCAGTCTTCGCAGACTCCTCCAAGCAGGGCTGTAACT
Organism: Ctenodactylus gundi; assembly: GCA_004027205.1. Lineage (NCBI taxonomy): Eukaryota > Metazoa > Chordata > Mammalia > Rodentia > Ctenodactylidae > Ctenodactylus > Ctenodactylus gundi. The sequence goes on along the minus strand of PVKB01000002.1, from coordinate 354,823 downwards.
CAAACTTTAGTTCCCAGGGTTACAAGTAGCAGTGGTGACAGTGACATCAGAGCGATGATACCTCCCTGTGCTAGGTGCAGCTGGGGAAGGACGCCGGTGCCCCCAGTCAATACTCAGGATTAATCTAGGGTGTTTGTCTCTTATGATGGAAAGAAAATAACAGGGTAGGCTCAGCTTGAAGTAGACAAGAGCTATCAAAATATCCATACCATTTATTGTCTGGTTGCAGTCTGTAGCCTGGGAAGCGTTCATTTAAATCTGCATGGAAACACTAGGCGATCAACATGAGGGAGGGAGTGAGCATGAGCCCACCAGTGAAAACATGTGTGAGAATATGCTCAGAAAGCAGGTGACTCACGGCAATCAAAGAAGTTTAAATGAAAATGAAGCAGCCAGGAATAGTGGCACATGGCTGTAATCCCAGCACTCTGGGAGGCTGAAACAGGAGAATTACAAATTTGAACTCAAGCTAGGTTATTTAGCAGCTTACTGAGACCCTGTCTCAAAATAAAAAAATGAAAAAGAAGGGATAGCAATGTGGATGTAGCGTAAGGCAAAGGCCCTGCATTTAATGTCCAGCATTACACAGCAAAACAAAACAAAACAATATCAAACAAATAAGCAAAAACTAAACTAAAGCATAACCTCCTTATTAATAACTTGGTCAGGAAATCAAGGCTAAAGGGAAATCTCCACCAGAGTCGTATGGCAATACGTATGAAGTTACGTATGGCAATAAGCTAGATTATTCAAAACTACAAAATACCTTTATGCAATATTTTTGCTGGTATTATATTATAAATATATTATTTAAAGAAAAAGAGATAGACATGAAATGCTCATTATAACACTCTAGAATATCAAATAAGAAAGGTTAACCCACCACCATTGGATCGAATGCTACAAAAATATATGTACAAATGTATTTGCTTATAAGTAAAAATGTGGAAATAAGGACCATAGTCAGGGTAAATTTAAAAATAATGCAGCAGAATAAAAATGAAAAGCTGAATCAGAAAATAAAACAGAAAAAAAAAATGGGCTGGAGGAATGGCACAGTGGTTAAAGCACTTGCCTTGCAAGCACAAGGCCCTGAGTTCGATTCCTCAGCACCACATAAAGCTGGGTATGGTGGTGCATGCCTGTAATCCCAACACTCAGGAGTTCTGAGGCAGTAGTATCACTGTGAGTCCAAGGCCAATCTGGGCTATATTGATTTTAGGACCAGCAGGAGCAACAGAGTAAGGCTGTCAAAACAAATCAAAAATCAAAAACAAACTAATGAGTACACCGAAAATATGAGAAAGAAGCAGGGACAGAAAACAAACTAGTCAGTAAATCCTGTTAGGATGACAAAAAGACAAAATCAATTCCAGATAAATAAAAAACACTTAAAAGATAAAACTTTCAAACTTCCAGAAGATAACCACAGTAATTGTTTCTGGCCTCAGGACAAGAAATATTTCCTTTAAAAAATATAAAAAATGATTTACTTTAAGAAACAAGTAGCATCAATAATCAATCTCATATCTGATTGCATATAGATATGGGATTTTTTATCAAAAGGCACTCAAAGAAGAATAAAAGTTGAAGCCACATATTGAGAAGTACACACAAAACTTAGGAAAAACTATTATGCAAAATATACAAAAACTGAAAAGTGTATAAAAGTCATAAACATATACTTTACACATAAAGAACATAAATTACTATTAAGAATGTAAAAAGATTCTCCAAATCATGAACAGTCAAGCTGCTTCAAGTTTCACATCAGAGCTACTATGTACAGCTACATAGCTGTAGATTTTCTCAACTTCAGAGAGCACCATTTGTATGCATGCAGTCATACCATAACATTCCCTGGCGTTGAGCAACGCACTAGTGATCTTTTAAAACCAGTAGGCTGTCAGAAATTTGGAAGTCTGAAACAGCAAGACTCAACGAGGATGTGAAATAATGGGAATCTCAGTCTTTGCTTAAGGAAATATCAACTGAATCCTTTATCAACTATGTCTCAATAGAAGATACTGCAGATGAAGGGTAGACAGGGGTGACTCGCGATGATCCTAGAAGCAATGGGTCCAAAATTCTTAATGTAAAAATGCAAAGTGGCATCCATCAGCATAAGTATTTTCAGATGACCCTTGGAAACTGATAACAAAAATGAAGATCATAAAAGCATAACAATACAAAGAAGAATTAATGATAATGACTGGCATAAAGGATAAGGTTAAATTTCAAGATGGCTAGAATACTGAAAATATAAGAAGAAATGAAGTTGAATGTTGCTGGGGAAATTGGACATCCACATGCAGGAGAATGAATCTAGACACACATTTGTCACCATGCACCAAAATCAAATCAAAGTGGATCGAAGTCTTAGATATTAAAACTGAAACACTGAGCCTTCTGGAAGACAAATTAGGCAAGTATCTAAAAGCTCTGTAGGCAAGAACTTTCTCAATAAGACACTAAAAGCAAAAGAAATACCCCCCAGAATTAACAAATGGTAGTATGTCAAATTAAAATGTTTCTGCACACCAAAGGAAATTAACAACAGTGTAAAAAGAGAACTAACAGTCTGGAGAAAATATTAATCAATACCTCAGACAACCAGAATACATAGGGAATTGAAAAAAGTTAAACCTCAAAATCAAAGACCCTATTGAAAAATGGTCAAAAAAATGAATAGACAATTCTCAGAAGAAGTTCAAATGGCCAATAAATACATGAAAAGATGTTCAATATCCTTTTGCCATACAAGAAATGCAAATCAAAACATCACTAAGTTACCATCTAACTCCAGAGAGATTGGTGTATATCAAGAACACAAACAGCAATCAGTACTGGCGAGGCTGTGGAGAGAAAGGAACCCTCCTGCACTGCTGGTTGGAATGTAAACTGGCACAACCACTATGGAAAGCAGTATGGAAAATTCTCAAAAGACTGGAAATAAACATCCCCTTCAATCCAGCGATACCTCTTCTGGGAATATTCACAAAAGAATTAAAAACAACATATAACAGATATGCATGTATACCTATGTTCATAGCAGCACAACTAACAATAGCTAAAATGTGGAGGTCACCAATATACCCATCAACAGACCAACGGATGCAAAAATTGTGCTATTTATACACAACAGAATATGATTCATCGATAAAGATAGATAGGTTGGAGGCTTTTGTAGGTAAATGGAGGCAACTTGAGACCATCATGCTTAGTGAAGTGAATCAGAAGCAGAAGGTGAAATATCTAATGCTTTCTCTGATATGAGAAACCCAGATCTTAGTTATTTCATAGAATTTAATGTGGGAAATAATGGGGACTGGAGGGGAGGGGAGAGTGCGGGAGGGTCGAAAGAGAGAAGAGAAGGATTTATAACTTTGCCACGATATGTATGTGCACAAAATACTCAAGATCAATGTAAACTTTATGTATTGCACTTATACATATCAATAAAATTGGGAGGGAGAGATGAAGTTAAAATAATCATTTATGGCATTCGTGGTAGTAAGGGTCATTAAACTACAACGTGTGAATCAAATCCAGACTGTTATTAGTTCTTGTGAATGAAGTTTGTTGGAACCTAGCCACTTCTATTTATTTGCATATAATCTATGATTATTTTTCTTTTACAACAGCAAAACTGTAAGAGACCATATGACCCACAAAGCCTGAAACATAGTCTATTTCACTTCTATAGGAAAAGTTTGCCAATTTCTAGACTAAGGGATTGGACAAAGTAAAATAAATAAATAAGTGAACATATAAATAAATAATATCAGAAGTCTTGATGAGATCAATATAAACTATATGAGGTGATGAAAAAATTCTTGATTGCTGTCATAGAAAGTGATTAAAGATTTCATATATGCTAAATTGGAACTAATCTAGAAGACAACATGGTCCAGAACATGGTAATACCAATGAATTGTCAAACCAATACCAACAGGGGGCCACATATAGCAGACATTTTAACACTGAACAAGCTAGAATCAAATCCAACTAGCTCAAATAAGTTGATAAAGTCCTACATGCTGTGGACATCAATAGAGCTAATTCAATTGAAACGTTTTGATAGGAGGTTGAGTTTTTGTTCTATCCTCTGTGTCATCTTTGAGTCTTGTAGTTACGGCAATAATGTACCTCACAAACGAGGATAAGACGGAGCTACTACAAACGATGCCCAAAAATCCAGTGGCTTAGTTATAAAAGCAGTCTATGTCTGTATCTTATTAATTGTCCCTGTGAGTTCATGCCATGTCACAAATTATGAATAGTGAAGCTGTCACAAATTATGAATAGTAGCAGGGTGGGGAGCATGATCATGATAGCCTTGCCTCAGGAGGCAAATAAACATAATGTTTTATGGACAGTATCTTCATTTATTAAAAAATTCATTTACTAAAAAACAACACTGAATTTTTGTTTTGTTGAACAGGGTGTCCAAAGTTTTGGGAATGGAAAATTGAGATGTTAGTTAGTGGAGCTTTAAAAAGTCCTTGTGCCACATGTCTTAGCTGGGAATCCTGGTTCTTAACTGTAATGTGAATATTGTATCTGTGCCAATTCAGGCTGAGCTGTGGTTCAAGAAGTAATAAACTATTGGATTGTCGTGAGAGAGATACTGGGTGGCCTATACCCAAACATCAATGTGAACAATTTCCAGAGTTTAAAAGTAATTATGAAAGAATCTATCAAGTGAAAGGTACTTGTCTTTCAATGCATTTGACACAAAACTAGTATGACAGGCATTCTCTCAATTCGTAAGCTACAGGAATGGCCAAGGACATGTGTTTGGGAGCTGGGAAATAATAACGTAAAAGTAACAACTGACTACAAGAAGTGGAACATCAGGGAAAGTAGTGGCTAATTTGAATAGGAATGATGGGAAAGGTTAGGAAGGCAGTACGACTCTGAGGAGATTACTGACCACTCTAAACAGTACTGAGCTGTATACAATGGGGGGAATAGTTGTGTTTTCCGTCTGGATTCATAAGGAATTTGAACCGAGCTTTACTCTTAACAACTAGAAATAACAGTCTGTGTCACTGCTGTTGTTTTTATGAAAGCCGACATAATTTTATGAGAGTGTGGTTCTCAATAATGAGCAGGATTCCAATGATTGAAAGTGGTGGAGCATGGAATGCTAACCAGATGGTGTGGTATAATCAGCTGCTAGATATTTCATTTGAATCCAGAATACCACAGGGTTTAGTATGGAGTTACCAAGAGAAATGGATTTACTAAGTGAAATTCCTTTCCTAGGCCAGAAGAATAAAAGAGGCTCTGAGGCACCAAGGTTTTTTCAACTTTGGTTCTGCATTTAGAAATGATTTTACTTACTTAATTTTATGAATTTACTGTTAAATCCCTCGGAGGGAGAACTCCAGCATTCTCTTTTATATTCTTTCTATATTCTATATTACTTCAGAAAATATTATCCTTTGTATTCATTATCAATGACCACCCAGACAAGGAGGCACAACAAAAAGCCTTTCTAGAGGGGTCCACTTTTGGAGTGACTCAAATGGTAGTTGAGATGAGAATAGCTACATATTGTCAATTTCCCTTAAAGTAGAGTACTTGAGTCAAGTGTTGAGGAATGAATAATTCATAATTCTACACAACAGAGTGGAATCTATGTACACAGTGCTTCTTAAAATCCAAATAAACTATTTTTGGCATTAACTGCACGCTTCACAGAAGTTCGCAGTCTGGAAGGACTGAATTGCAGGCCTAATTTTATATTTGAAAAAATGAAAAGGAACACTCGGAAAATCAGGTCTATGAAATAGATTTGCCAGAGGCCTTCTGGTACTTTGAACTGGTGAAGGCCATTTTTTTTTTTTTTTTTTTTTTTTTTTTGCAGAAACAGTTTGGATTACCAACTGATAATTTTAGGAGATTACATGTGTTCATGGAGTTTATGACCCATGTATTTGAAAAACTGGCTTTCCTGCAGGAGTACAAGGGAAGGAATGTACCACTGCTCTTTGGCTAGGAAAAGCTGTACCCTAGATGAAACACTTCCTGATGGTTTGCTTAAAGGGAACCTTTGAAATCTGGGTCCAGGACATACCATGATACTATCGCCTAGGAGGAACTATTTCCTATGTTCACACACCATTTGTTTTTAAAATGTTTAGACTGTACATGCTAAATTACATTTCCATGCTTTAAAGCTATAGTAATTTGATTTCAGAGAAATGGATTCCCGATCCGGCAGGATATTATCAAAACCCATAACAAAATTCATCAGAATACTTAGTAATGATTTTGTATTCATGTCTACTTTGGTTTTCAGTCTTTGACGGAGAAGAAATCATCTCTTGTCCTTCAGAAAATGATTAGAAGCAATAAGAAAAATACACAAACGTTGCTCTCTTAGAATATTCTAGAAGTGCTATCCAATATATGCTAATCGTTATTTATGTTGTCACAACATCTAAGAATTGCAATTGAAACAATAGGACTTGGAGGAAAACCTTGTAAATGCTGTGAAATTCATATTCCCCCAGGGCAGCTGTTCCTAGGCAAATTTGGAAACGATAAAACCACATTTCTCAAGCTTTTTACCATCCATAATGCTGTAAAGTCAGTAGCCTCCATCACAGAATCATCCATTAGTTGGGGTTGAGCCTGAGGTTGTTACACAGTAGCTTTTCTATGCTTCCTCTTTGTATTTTAAAGGTAACCTACTGAGGTGAAATTCATAGAGCATAAAATTATAATTAAAATTATAACAATGAATCACGTTAAAGGAAGAAGTTCCTTGGCCATTAGCACAAACACAACGTGGTATAGCCACCATGCTTATCTGGCTCCAAAACACTGTATCATTTGGAAGTAAAACGCTTTCCCATGAAATGATTTCTCTCTATTCCTCCTCTCCCTGCCTCTGAGCAACCAACCATCCATCTGCAGTATTTCTCATCTGCTATCCCATTCTCCATCCATTTCTTTTAGCAAGAATTCTTACTAGGAACTTCACTTGTCCAAAAGATCATTTGAAAGCACCTTTTCTCCCACTGCCAAGCAAACCTAAAGAGAGTTTCTCTTGGTGGCCCCCAAGTGGCCACGATTCCTCTCCATATTACCATCTCTGCTGTGGTGAGCGACACACAAGAGTCTTCAAATAGTCCAGTAATAATATTTTTTTCTGAGCTTAAAATGTCCCTAAGTAATTGTGATAAGATTATCTCTTTTCCTTAGTACTTTCCCTTATGGTATGAGTGAAAGATAAGGCACTTAGTCATTGAATTTCTCTTGTGTATGTTGAAGAATAACTTTGCATTGATTAAAGATTTCATTATTTAACTTCAGTCCATTTTTTTTTTCTTAATGTTGTGACCAGAGATCATGTTTGGAACAGGGGCTCTGTGTCAGAAGCAAATTCCAACATTGACTGGCCAGCTGTGATCAGGTTCGGCTCTCATCTCTACCAACCAAAGCATTATTAGAAACCCAAATTTATTTCACAGCTATTTTCAATTCATGTTATTCCCAGGAAGATCTTAATCCCCACCTTTAAAATTACTTCTGATAGGCAGTATGAATCGATTCCAAACCCATCCAAAAATTCCCAAATATTAGGAGACTTTTAGTTTGAATTTGAACTCAAATTAGAACTTGAAATTCAAGCATAAAACTTCATATTGGAGAAATAACAAAATGAGAATATTCTGTGATTTTGAACCATTAAATCAATTAAGGATGTATATGACAAGGAAAAACTGAAAGGCAGCAAGCCTACACCAGGAGCAGTGCTGCAGCACACATGCATCTATGCATGAAAGCAAAATTAGACAAGCTATAATGTAAGAGCAAAAGCAGCCTCAGGTACAAATGCAAATGCAATTCACGTGACAGAAACTTCACAAAAATGTACATGAAGGAAAAATGAACAAACCTCATGAATCTGCAGATCTATGAACCAATTGAGTTTTTAAAAAAGATTTCTCTCTTCCTTTTCTGATTAAATGAGTAAATTCCATTCACTCCTTATATCAGGATAGATGACATGAGAATTCTTCTAAAACACAATTAAAATTGCAAGTTAAAACTGTCATAAGTACCTGTGAGATGTATACAGTTCATCCAATATGGAAGAAACAGAACCTTCCAGAAGAGGAAGAAAGAGTAAAGTAAAACTTGAGAAGTAAACAAACTGTTCTGCCCTCGATAACTTTTAGCCTGTATAGGGTTGAACAGCTGAGATAGAGAAGCAGTCAAGTTTTCGTGAAGAGAAGTTAGGAGCTATGACCTTACGTCTTTGAATGAGATACTCATTAAGAATGTAATAGAAAAATATGTTCTCTGAATGACTGGAAGCAACATGAGCAGGGCTCCTTTGCCTAGACTGTGGGTGGAAAAAAATTCTTCTTTCCCTTCCTTTGAGATTCTATAAACAAAGACAAATATTCATTGTCAATGTTCTAGCTCTTAGACTTTACACTGCAATCCCTCCCAAATGCCAGTGCAAGGGGGAGCAGAAAGATAATAAAACATCCCTTCTTCCTCTACAGTAACAGAATAATAGACATAATACCATATCTTAAATTTAGCTCTAAGTGGTAAATTGAGAACATTTATTCAAAAATGTTAATTTGATTCTCTTACTCCTGTGGAGATTTTGAAAATATGTAATCCTGCTTGATTCCCTAACATATTCTTAAGCAGAATATTTAAACAAATGAGCCTTTTAAGACATCCAGATTTGGAATATTGTATATTTTTATGAAGTGCTCCAAATGAATTTGTATTTGTTCTGCCAGGTAATTTTAAATAAGCAAATAAATATTTGAGATTTCATGTTAGTCCAGAGGGCGTTAGACTTTTCTCTGGACATAAAAATATAATACAACTCATAGATCTCTTGAATCATGTCATTAACCATTGACTTGAGATTGCGTCTTACTTAAATCAACAAAAGACAATAGCAAACATAATTTTTTTCAAAGATCAGGCAAAAGGGCAGTTTAAAATTAAAAATACAATGATTAATCTAAATGTTAGATTTGAAACATCGGAGTAGAAAATAAGCAAGCTAGAGTACAAATTTGAGAAACCCCTACTATATACAATAGGGAGATCAAGATATAAGACTTTTGAAAGATTTAAGAATACAAAGCCTAGTGCAAAAGCACCCAATATATGTCTACTAAGAAATCAGCAAAATGAATGCAGCTGCTATAGTCTAGATTGAGGTATCAAAATGAGTACGAATGAAATATAAGTAAAACATATATTTAGACATATCTTAGGAACATGAGAATGTCCTAAAAATTACTAAGTTTATAAAAGAAAAATCTAAGTACATGAGAGAAAGAGTAAACATTGAATTATCATCTCAACTTAGTTTTCATAAAAGCAATTTCAGAACAAAAAGAAAATATTTTCTCATTTTGGTAATGGTAGAACAAATAATATGGACTGGATCTTCCACTGAAGAACAGCTAGAAGAACTTAATTAAATACTTCTATAGGTAATTCTCACCAAGAGGTAAAATTTGCCAACTACGTCACGAAGCACCATCAAGGTAGATTCTACGTCTGGAACCGATGCTAAAAAGAATCCTGGTGTTTGAGCAACCTTTGTCTTAGGGTATTTCTCCTGATTGCAGAAAGTACGAATGAGTATGTGTGAGAAACTGTGATGCACTGCTGACAGCCTCACGGGACTGGTCCCAGAGCTCGCAGAGAATTGGAGGGGGGCCCTGACAAGAGCCTCTCACTTTGATCGCAAAATTCTGGCCCCACAGCTGTGTGAGGAGAGCTGGAGATATCGGAGGTCTTGCAGTAGCAACTACACATACGTTTTAGAAGATCACCCCGCCGTAGGTCTCCAATTATTTCTGCAAACCAATTTTAAAATTAAATACACAGCAAAGTGCATAAAAGAGGCAAGAAGAAAAGAAAATGTGAAGAGAATCCTTGAGAAATAACAAAGAATAGAAAGAGAAATGTTGTGGTTATCAGACACATACTTTAAAGTGTCTATGTTCCAAAGACAAAAGTGAAACTTTTAGAGGAACTAAAGCAAGAATAACAAAGACAAAATTGTTGAGCTAACAATGATTAATATCAAGAATTTCCTGAATAAGTTCTTTAATGGGAGGTGGGAATGAGAGAGAATTAATAAATTGTTATTATAGAGGAAAACGTCCATAATGAAACGTTGAAAATATAAAAAATACAGAAAAGAAGGTGAATGATTAAAAGCTAGAATTATATGATCTAATAAAACAATATTGGAATCCCAAAAGAGTAGTGAGAAATAATAGTTATATCTAGAAACTTCCCAAACTTAGGAACAGCATAATGACTCAAGATTCAAAAGCTCTATGAACTAGAAACACAATAAATTAAAAGAAATCTGATTATACAAAAATCTCATTAAAGGTAAAGAAGAAAAAAAGGCAAAGAGAGAAAAGCACTTAGAAAAAGCAACAAAAAAGAGAAAAATTTCTTAAAGGAATAATCTTTAGACTGACAGCCCATGACACAACAGAAGCAAAGAAGATAGCGCTGGGACAATACCTTCAAACATCATGATTAACTGTAATTGTATTATATTTTGTACATTACTGAAAGTGTACTATAAGAATGAAGAAAAATAAATATGTGTTCAGGAAAAAAAAAAAACTAATGTAATGCATCATCAGCAAATCCACACTAAAAGAAGTCAACAACTAAGTGGTATTTGTAGGCAAAAACAAAACTATTTCCTTATCATGAGTTTGGAATGTAGGAATAAAGAACAGTGAAAGGGAAATAACAGTCAGTATACCTCAAAAATGTAATGAAATGATATATAAAGCAAAATAATCATAATTTCTTACACTCAAAAATAACTGTTTAAGAGTCAGTTGAAATTTCAGGCTCTGTATACAGAAATAAATAGCATGGGAAGCAAACAGGAGAACAGGTTTATGTTTCCAGTCAGTATAAATGAAAACATTTGACGTGTTTTCCAATCTGTTTGCTTTCAATCACCAAAACAAAATAGCTGAGATATCTATCTTTAGAAGAAAAGAGATGCATTTGACCCACAGTCCTAAAGGTTCTTGTTGATGTTCAGGTGGCCTGATGGCCTTTGGGCCTGTGGCAAGGCAGGAGATGCCAGTGGGATTGTGTGGCACAGGAAGCCACTCATCTCAGCAGAAGAAGTGATAAGAGAAACAGGGAGAGGACGAGACCAAAGTCTCACCTGTCAAAAGTGTGTGCTGGGGACTGAGCCTTCAACACATTGGCCTTTGAGGGATAGTCCAGATTTTAAGTCCACTAAGACTGTAACAACAAATTCTGTGCAGATTCCTCCTGAAAACTGAATAGAAATGTACTTTGAACTCATTGCTTGAAGATGGCATTATCTTAATTTTAAAAATATACTGGGAAAAGACATTAAAATAAAAATGTAGACCAAGATCTTTCGGTAAAACAATTTCAAAAATTCTTAACAAAATATTAGAAATCAAATCCAAAAAGTTAAATCAGAGTGTTACTTTATAACTAAGGGAGTTAACTCCCAAAATGGAAGCTTGGTTCAATTTATGAAAATACGTCAATGCGATCCACCATACGATTTATCTCAATACATGAAAAATTCATCATTCACCATTAAATAAAAAGAAAATACTCCTGACAAACTCAAAATAAGAATATCCTTTACTTGCTAAAGAGCATCCAAGAGATCTACTGCTAATATTTTAATCGTGAAAGACTGAAGGCATTTTTGTATGACCAGAATCAAGGCAAGAATGTTTGTTTCTCATTAATCCTATTTAATGGGTTTTTGATGTTGTTTTGCTCGTTTGTTTGTTTTGGTACTGAGGAGTGAACATAGGGCCTTTGCTCTGAGCTACACCACCAATATCCTTTTTAAAAAATTGTTTATTTGAGGAAGGGTCTCACTAAGTTGCTAAGGTGCTCAGGTTGGACTCAAGCCCATGATTCTTTGGTTTCATCCTCTTGCTGGGATCACAGGCCTCTGGTACTGGGCCCATCATCTATTCAGCACTGCACTAAAGATTCTAGATAGTATGATCAGACAAGTACAAGCAATAAATAGACACTCTTTATTGGAACTGGAAGAACTGGAAGAAAGAAATAGAAGAATCTCTGTCGGCAGATGATACACAGTCAGGTAGACATTCTCCCCCCACCCCCCACCCCCCCCAAAAAAATGATACTAAGAAAATACTGAGATGAATTGTGGGTGGGAAGCTTTCAAGATACAAGATCGACACGCAAACATTAATTGCATTTTATGTACCAGCAACAAGCTCTATGAGATGGAAATTAAAACTGCCATTTACAAAGTCCAAGAAAAAGAGCAAGGAAATATGAAATACTGAGAGATAAATATGGCAAATGATCAGGTACAAGTCCCGTCCAAAACATATCTGATAATCCCCGTAGGCTCTAGCAATCTCTGTTTTGAGTATACATAACCAAAGAAAATAAAGTCAGTCACTCAGAGTCATCTGCCCTCCCATACTCATTATCGTACCATTCACAATGGCCAAGACATAGAAGCAGCCTAAGTGTGTACATAAGTGAGAAAAAAGTGCAATGGATATAAATGCATTATATAAAACTTATAATAATAAAACATATATTAAATTATATACGGTTAACATAATTTTACTCACATGGAGCAGCTGAAAAAAAACTGAACTCATGAACTAAGAGAATAGAATGTTGGATGCCAGAGGCTGGAAAGTGAGAGAGAAGTGAGAAACTGTGACCATCGTGTACAAAGACTGACTCACCCGGGACAATTAAGGCCCCTGAGCGCTGCTGTACAGTGTGGTGGCGCAGTGAATAATATTATATGGCACTCTTAAATCTTGCTAAGAAAGTTGGTTTCATGTGCCGCTGCTGCTAAACAGAACAACGGCAGAATGGTCGAGAGGTGAGGATCTGGAGTGAAAAAGAGAAGATCGAATAATGTTAATACACACTCATACAGAGAGACACCAAAACAACAAGCACTGTTGTCACATTGGGAGAAATGTGAAGGGAATTTAAAGTGCACTAAGCTATTTAGATTAGCAGAGTAAAGGTACTAAAAAGTTTAAAATTTGATAAGTGAATAAATGTATGTTATTTCCATGTCTAAAATAATCATTAAAATAAGAACAATATGTGTATAATTTCTAAACCAATGGAAAGAACAAAGTATTACAATAGTATCTATGTGAGATGAAGGATAAGGAAGTTATTTCACTGTAGCAATTTCAAAATACATATGTGTATCAAAATATAACATATATCTTAAATATATACAATTTTTACTTGTCAAATACTTTCCAATAAAGCAAGAAAAAGAAAAAAGAAAAGCCACTTATTACACTGAGATTAAATATGAGAATTACTAACATACATTACTAAGAAAAGTTAAGGAAGAAATAAATAGGATATATATGTCACATTCAGATCAACATATTAACACATATGTGTGCTTCCAGATTTAGAATACATACATGTTAGAGCATAACATTGTAAATTAGAAATATTTTTGCATTTTTGATTGCTGACCTATACAGAAATTAAGAAACATACTTCAAAATCCCTCATAAATCAAGGAAAAAATAATGAATATTAGAAACTAATTAGAACAGACTGAAAAACACGATATTATGTCCAAACTTGTAAGCTGCTGAAGAAATACTTAGACAGAAATTTAGACCTTTAAATAAAAAGAAGGAAGACTGAAAAGAAAATTATTTAAATACATACGAGTTAGAGAAAAAAAGCAAGACAAAAGAAATTACAACAGAAATTGATTAAATACACTAATATGTAATAGGATTCACAAAGCTAAAAACCAACAAAACATACCTGACAAGACTGACCAAGAATGTGAACTTCTAATAGACTCTCCGAAAAAAATAATTAAATTCATAAGGCAAACAAATGTTGTGACAAAAAGGCAAAAAAAAAAAAAAGAAAAAAGAAAGAAATTGACTGAATATTAAAGTAATGATACACTTATGACTAATTTGGGGATATAAACCAAGACAAAATAAAAATTTATAGCAGGCAAGTTATATGGTCTTGTAGAACCAGAGCAGATAATCCAGGCTTAATGATTCAAATGTCCTTGAATTCCTTGTCAGAGAGGGAAGACATTCAAGCATATTTGTGCATTTAAACTTTTAGCATAAAGAGTATAAATAAGCAGTACTCTGCCTAAAAACAATAGAGATAAAGCAGGAAAAATATAAATCATAGTCAATACAACAGGTAAAAACCAAGAGGAAGAGGAACCCGAGCCAGAGGCCTCTTGTTGCCCCTTCAATGATCAGTCTTCACGTCCTTTTTAATACTGCAACTAGAAACTGCTTTTATGTGTGAGCCCAGGTGATTGAAAAGTGCTAACAATCTTTATGTGCGCTTAGAGATTGGTGTGGACCTAAAAAATGCGTGTTTTAACTCTGGACAGTTTTAAGTTTTAGGGAAATCTCAACATGGAGAGAAAGCTTGATCTTTGTCATCTTTTTCCCCCTTTTTCTTTTCTGAATCCTGGGATTTGAGCAGCCAGTCATCTTATGAAAAAGTCAAGAGCCGCATTCCAGGAACCCTGGAACAGGGAACTGGAAGGAGAATTTTTGTCTTCCTACTCTGATATAAAGTTAACCCCAGACGATCCCTGTTTATAGCCAGAAAGAATTCCATTTCTACTACTTTTTTTTTGTCATGTGCAGCCAAACCTAATCCTAACTCATTTAAGAACAAATGCAAAGCACAAACTATATCAGCATCACACTGAACATAAAAAGGATAAAATACAACATATGTATATATTCAATATGCAGTAAATATGAATTAAATGTAAATGCATATTAAAGGGAGAAATTGTAGATTAAAATACAGTATTTATTTTTAAATCCAAACCTAATAATGCCAGGATGCTAGAGGACTGAAAGTTAACCAAAGCTTCATTCAATAAAATTAATAGTTTTATGGGAAAAAAGCAAGAAATCACCAATGCCTGAAGTTTGGATCATGATGTTTTGTCATAATCCAAAATGAGAAATATTAGAAGATAATATCTGTGGAAATGATAATTAGTTCATTTAGAGATTTTTTTTTTACAATGTATACCAGAGGACAAGCGGGAAGGAAGGTGGGTAAATAGTAGAGATAAAGAGGTGGCCCATGAGGTGCCACAGTGATTCCCAACCCTGATCATGAGTAGGAGTCACCAGAAAGCTTGCTATACTGCAAGTAGTAGCTGGGCCTCACCCAACCCTCTCTAATTCCACAAGGTCTGAGATGCGGCCGGAGACCTTGCACTCTAAAAGAATTTTAGGTACTGTGCTGTGGCTCCAAGTGTGGAAACTTGCTGTTCTCAATGTTATCTGGTGCACCCAGAGGAAGTGCAGCCTACAGCTGCTCAGCGTCTTTGACAGCTGACCGCACACTAGAATTACCTGAAGAGCTTCAGGTACATTCCCATACCTGTTCAAACCACACCTACTGAATCAGAATCTTTGTTTGTTTTGCATTTTCTTTGTTTTAAATTCTCTGGGTGATTCTAATTAATTGGCAAACAAGCTAAAAACCAATTTTTAAGTGTGCCAACACTTAAGTTAAAATGTGGCTTTTTAATGTAAATGCATCCAATTTGTACAGCATTGCCTAAAAAACAAATATGCAACTCCTAAGCTTGCAAATGCAGGTACATGACTAGGTGTGTCACTGATCTTTGGGATCCAACAAGCAGCAAAATGCAAAGCCAGGGCGTGGAAGATAAATGTGCATTGTGGTCACGGACCTGGGGACATCTATACAACTGCATGTGGGAACAAACTGGAGAAATTAAATGTAAACCAGAAGTTTGATATTATCCAAATAAAACAACAATTCAAAAAATAATAGCTTTCACAAATACAAGTATCACATAATTTTGTAATAAAATAAATATTCATTTAGAGTCCAATTGAAACTGGAAGGTTTTCCAGACACAGACATTTAAATGAGTGTTTAACTTCAAGGCAAATAAAAGGCTTACTTTTATTTACACACAAATATTTTGCTATTAACAATAAACCTGACTGTTACGCAGAATTACAAATGGATGATCATTAACAGAATGTACTTTCTGGTGTCTTTGAACTTGAACATTCAGTGACTACTGAATTACTTTCCCATACTACTAAAGCAATTAGCTGAGGTTGACATGTCAGAATAACACACACTTGTTCTTTCGTTAATTTTGGAGAACTGAAACCAGTCTTACCAGCTATCCAAAGGGCAGCCATGACCATTCCTCCAGAGGGTCTCCTGGTCACTTTTTTGCCTTTTCCAAGTTAAAAAGCTTCATTTCCGACAGGGCAGCCTTATCTCATACCCCTTCTATCATCTTCAAAGCCAATAACACAGCACCTAGTTTCAGTGTTGACCTTCTCTGTTTGTAGTAAGTTTCCTTTGCCTTCTTTCAATAAAAAAAGAAAAAATTGTAATTTTATAGAATCCACCCTGGGTATCCAGAAAAACCATCTCTACATGCTTAACTTAATCACTTCTGCAAATTCCTTTCTGCCATATAGCACTCAGTTTCCAGTTTCTTTGGGAGCTATGACAGCCTATGATAATTATGTAAATATAACCAAGGAAATCACATTAGTTTTTATCATGCATAAGTTCGGGATACCAGAAATCACAATGAAATAGAATTTCAGCCATTTGAACTCAGGCAAAACCTAAAAGCAACGTATTATTAATCTCTCATTGGCTTTACATACTTAGCACTCCTGAAATGTGGTTTATGATGATTAACAGTTGCCCTACAATACTTTTCACAGACTTGAAGACCATTTTTATCAAAACCACCAACTCTTCTTGGATCTGTGAAGGTATCTGATGTGTGACCTTCTGATACCAAAAGGAAGAAAACCCCACCCTCAAGCCATGACAAGGCTATAACTTTTTGAACATGTGTCAAATGAGGATCCATGACAACTGAAGTCCAATGCACAGAGCACTTTCCTCACAGCTCAAATTACTATGCTCTTTTACTCCATCAATACTCCAAAATCTTATTTTCAGGGAGGCAGATGGGAGACTTGTAGTTCTCTTCCTACATTTGGCTGCCTTGCAAATGAACCCTTCTTCTTTGCAAAACTTGTTGCCTCGGAGATTAGCATACTGTGCGGCAGGCAAAATCAGCCTAGTTGGGTAACACATTCAGTTTCACAATTGCTGAGGTTGGGGTCAAAAGAAAATAGCAGATTTTGGCCAAAAGCAACCAAAAAGCACAATGTCTTGGCATCCTTATGCACGGCACACAAGTTCATAACCTACTTTTAATTAATTTAACAATAGTTTGCCAGGCTCTTAAAACAATGACTGAGCTAATCATCTGAGATATTTTTCCATTTTAAGGTAATATCAAAAATTTTTAATGGGTACAGTGAAACACAACTGTCATCCCAGTTACTGGGGAGGCTGAGACTGGAGAAACACTTGAGGGAAGGAATTTCAGGCCGTCTGTGGCAACAGGGTGAAATTCTGACTCAATAAATAAATAGTTTAGAGACATACTTGTTAAAAGCTTACGCACATTTCATTCTTTTGTTTAAAAAAATTTTGGAAGAATTTAAACCAAAATAAGGGGTTTAATATTTCTAATATGCTAGTATCATTTTTTTAAGAACTACTATTGCACTCGAGAAAGTACTGTAGGACAAGGGCCATTTTTTTGCATCTTTACTTACATGCACTGTGATTGGGAAATGCCCCGATGATAAAAAAAAACATGCCAAGTCCTTTCTGCTTATTTGCAACTTGATATTTATTGGAAAATAGTGACTCAAGTACCTGGGTATCCAGGGTAGAGTACACTCCCTAGAAAACACTCTTCATCTATAGCTGTAGTTTCACTAAATTGCCAGATTAACTTGCCTTCTTAGATTTCCTTTGTAAAAATATTCTAATTGTAGGATGTGTTTACGTTAAGTTCAAAACCAAGAAATAAAAAAAAAAGAGAATGGAGTGCATGTAAAGTTAGCATTCTGAAAGATTGGGAGAAGGGAAGAAAAAATAAGGAGAGGCCAGTAAGCTGCCGAGTTCTGATTTTCTTCTATTTTTGGATGCAGGTGATGATGGTTTTGTTTTGCTTATTTGACACCTATTTATTGAGCCATACACTTAGAGGAGCTGTGTACTTTTCTATCTGTGGTATATATGACTTCTTAAATTTTAAAATAACAAAAAATTTAAAAACATATACTGACACTCATGTCTGTAAACACTGTTTACCAATAGTGCAACCTCTTTACTCTAAAACTAATTGTTTGCTTCAATCTATTTCAATTACTCAATTGAATTTCTGTTGTGTCAATTATTGATTCATTGGGGGAAAGAACTATTCCTATGAAAACTAATTTGAATGGTTTGCAGACATTCAAGATTATCAAGTTAGTAACCACATTGTTGGATAATCCATGCAATAAAATAATGGTAAAAAGTGAAAATATTAGTGTCACTGGCATTTGGATTGCCTCATGGGTGTCTTTAATTTCTCTCTTCACTCTAAGGAAACAAAATGGAAACTAGACAAACAGTGCTACTTAAGCAAGATTTTTTCAAATTTTGAGTAGACCAACCTCCAAGAGATGGTCTAAGCCCACAGGGCTCTGCAAAAGCTGACCTAAACTCAAAAAAAGTTATGGAGGCTTTGATCTACTGTGTCCTTGAAAATTCTTGCTAATCTGATAGTATCCTGATTATATCAGAAGAGGAGGACAATTAGCATCTCTCAGAGAACAAAAATTAGCTCACAACAGCTACATTCAAATAACCAAATTTCACTTTGGTTTTAACTCTAATGTGCCAGTTAAGTAAAAACTCCATCACCACAAGTGTGGTATAGGTTTTTCAAAGTATTAAAACAGAAATGAGCATGACTGTGATATCTGATGAAATTGTAGTCTTCAAAAATATGGCACAACACCCACTGCTGAGATAGCTCACAGGCAGACTATCTACCCAGGCTTAAAGCCACCGAGACCAGTTAAGGGGTGGATTGTAAGCCTGAACTAGAGAAATTCAGCTTCCATTGAGCTGGCATTTTGAAGTCAGGAAATGTGAAAATAAGTTGTCTAAGTCCATTCAGACTATTATAATAAAAATAACAACAGACATTTATTCCTTCCAGTTCTGAAGGCTGGAAGTCCAATACCAGAGTGCTAGCACTGCTGGGATCTGCAAGGACCCTCTTCTGGGTTGCAGGCTGTTTGCCGACTTCCTGTGTCCTCAAAGGACAGAATGGCCTAGAGATCTCTTTAGGGGATCTCTCATTTTTATACAAAACTTATTTCAATTTACAAAGGCTCAACATTCACTACAAAATTTTATCTCAAAGCCTCACTTCTCACTTCCTAATACTACCAGATTTGAGTTAGGGTTTTGACATACTCATTTTGAGGAATGCAAACATTGTGTGTGTGTGTGTGTGTGTGTGTGTGTGTGTGTGTGTGTGTGTGTGTGTGTCTGAGCCAGGCTCTTCACACTGAGCTACATCCTCTTACATCTTTTTATTTTTGAATTTGAGCCAGGATCTCAGTAGGTTTCCTAGGCTGGGCTTAAACTTGTGTTCTTCCTGCCTCAACTTCCCAAAGTGCTGAGGTCACAGGCCCGTGCCTAGGCCTCGCTAAAAGCTATTTTTATTTCACCCTAAAATTAATCTTTGTTAACAATTTTTGACTTTTTTAACAGGAACCATTCAAGAGTATAGGATGTTAGTGTCCTCTGATCTTGACAGTGACTGAGGCCTGAATGTAGTTTTGCAGGAGCCTATTGTGAGAAGAACTTGTGGCTCCAAGAATGAATGGTGGAAGTGTGTTTCTTGACATAATGATAATTACAGAGAGTTAAAAGTCACATTCAAGAAATGGGTATTGTCTTATACTTCTTCTTGTTCATATATATATATATATATATATATACACATATATATATATGTATATATATATACACATATATATATATGTCTCTCTTATATATTTAAATTATATATTTGTGTATTTGTTTATATAGGTGTATGTTATATATACATTTCTTACACATCTAAATTACATATAGGTATGCATTTATGCATGTCTGTGTTATAGACAGACGGTAAATGATAGATGGATAGATTCATATTATCCTTAAGAAGGGAAAGAAGATTAAGCATCCATTGTGAGGGAGCCCAATTTAAAATACCAGGCCTACTCCCAACTGCATAAATCTACACACAATAAAATAGACAAGCCTGGGTCTTGAGGTTTGCCTCCAGGACTCCCTTGCTCGCACCAAAGCCATTTTGCATGAGTGGAGGAGGGGAGGGATAAGTCCTTGGTCGAAGTAACCATTCTCTGAAATGCACTGTTGTATGAAAACTCCAGAGCCACCCAAGGCTTAGCTCGGAAGGACAGATCTCAGGCCTCGTGGCTTCTGGACAGAAAAGACCTGCCCTTCAAATGAGATTAAGATTGAAGAATTACTGATGCATAAATGATGCTTAGTAAATGTTTGTTGAAATAAAATGTGTGAGTGTGATGTGATAACCTGTCCCCACAGAGGCTGCTTTCTCCTCCGTTCAGCTTAAAGAGACCTCTTAGGTAATTGTCCAACAAAATACAATCAAAAAATGTACTCATCCAAAGAATGAGATAATATACCAAGTGTGTTACGAAGCCTGGCATTTGCACGTCTGGACATCAAATAAGCCAGTGTTTGAATCTACAAGGAACTGTGAAGCTGGGAGCTGAAGAAAACAGCAAAACACAGCTGCTTGGGCCTGGCTGGAGCACCCTCTGCACGTTATGTAACAGCTGTTGTGTAATTGTGCATTTAACTCAAAACACACTTATGAAGAAGAAAACAATTAGACTTTCCAAAAAGGAAAGACTTGGAAAGAAAGGAAAATGCTAAAAGAACACAGAAGTTTCTATCTGGTCTCCAAGCAGGACATCCTAGGACTTTGGACTATGGAATTGCATCAGAACCCAGGGGACTGACCCCATGCCTCTGAACCTGCTTCTCTCTCTCTCTCTCTCTCTCTCTCTCTCTCTCTCTCTCTCTCTCTCGAAGTTATAAAAGGAAGAAGCTGGAGAAAAAGCTGAAGATACTGCCTTTCTCATTACAGAAAAAGTGGGGTAATTCCTACCTTGGGAAAGTAGAAGGTTAAGCTCAGGTGCCACTGAGGGTGTCTGTTCACTTGGAGAACCAAGCAGTTGATAAAAGCCTGGGTTTTAGAGTCAGGTGGGCCTGAAATGGAACATTGTCATGCACTTATTAGATCTGTGACCATGAGCAAGCTACCTACTCGATCTACAGCTACAAACTGGTGGTGCCAAGTGTGAGTGGAAAGAGAAACTGAGGTCTCCATACCTGCTCAGAAAAAAAAGGATCCAGCAATTATTAGTTTCCTATCAAAATCCCATCTTCAGGATAGCCTGCAATTTCACTAGAAAGAAACTGTGATTGTTAATTGTTAACAATCGGAGCATCCAAAGAATTTTATCTTGTTGCCATTGCAACTTTCACTGGAGCTTCAGTACAATAAAGCCTTGTTTCTAAAATAAGAGGAGTCCAGTTAAAAATTGTCCTTTTTGAAACTTCCCAGCTTGGAACATCAAAAATTTAAATTTTTGAGGGTTCTGTTTAAATTCTTCGCATGACTGTCTAGTAAAGCATTGTTAAAAACAGAGACAAAACCCATAGGTTACTTGTGCTCTGAATGAGTTTTCACAGACGACTTTGTCGCATTGTTAGTTGCAGTATATGACAGTGCACTCTGAGTTGCTTAAATAAACGTCCAGCCGACTCCACTGTTACCATATAGAAAGTAAATATAGCTTAGGGCTTCTGTAATCACAGTATGTTAAAACTCACCCAGTACTGAAAATACACCTGCCTGACTTGGTTTTAAAAGCTGGCTTAAGGTAGGGCCTAGCCAGCTTTCCTTC
Organism: Ctenodactylus gundi; assembly: GCA_004027205.1. Taxonomy (NCBI): domain Eukaryota; kingdom Metazoa; phylum Chordata; class Mammalia; order Rodentia; family Ctenodactylidae; genus Ctenodactylus; species Ctenodactylus gundi. Next base: position 332,852 of record PVKB01000002.1, on the reverse strand, counting down.
CCTCCGCAATCCAGAGAGGCTGACCTGGGAGTGGGCTGATTTGCAGACAGCGTGGTTCTTCCTGCAGGCACCTGGCTAGGGACCTCCCCACGCCATCTTCTACTAGGAGCAAGTACCCCTTCGCACTCCTCCTTTCCATGATTCTCAAATTTTCAGATTCTAAGTCTGCCAGAGAACAGAAAGTTACATAGAAGCATTAAAAGCAGGAAAAGCCAAAAATAATAATAATAATAACTGGGCTGAGCGGCCGGAGCAGCTGCACTGCGTAGCCTTATCACAGGTTTCGGCTTTGTAAATTAATTCATCTGCAAATAGTGCCCTGTCTCCAGATGAAACTTGAGGGCTGGAGTGCTGGTTTCTTACGGATTTAAGTTTAAAGTCAAAGGCTCCCTGCCCTAGGTGTTACAAATAAGCAGTGTCATTTCTTTTTGCTCCCAGTCTGTTCATCCAATCATATCCCAATATGCAAATAAACTTTAGCCGGTGCAGATAAAAAGGAACAAATAAAGCCAAATGCTGTACCAGACTCCAATTGCTGCGCCCGTCACCTGTGTTCCAGGAGCTGAACCAAAAATGTGCACAGCCTTACCTAAGCCACTTACCGACCTGAAGATCCAATACACCAAGGTTAGTATAACTCATACGTGCTGCTTTGCCTTGGGTTTGAAAAAGTGCATCTGTTTGAAGCAGAAATAACCTTTGTAAGTGCAAAAATAAACTCTTGTTTAAAATGTAGGAAAGAGCTCGCTTGCCTAATCAGAGAGTAGAAGTTAAATCATAACAGACAACTATTCACAAATTGATTTCTTAAAATATTTTCAAGTGAAAGGGGTTCTTTTCTGTGTGGAAGATTCTTGTACTAGAATTCAGTGGATTTAGTAAGTTCTATTAACTCCAGTATAAATGGCATGTACTGTAAATGAGGCAAATACACACCAGAGAGACAACTGAAAACAGCCAAGGGGTGGGAAATATGCATTTTTTTTAAAGAAGAGACAGAGCATATTGTAATAGGGTAATTTTTAAACATGTTTGTTAAAACAATTGCTAGAATAGGGGAACCTAAGTCTGAAAATTGAATGAAAGCTGTTTAAATTTTTTCAAGTGGACTTGTGTTATTTTGCATATTTTGGAAAAGAAGGCAGGTTTATTTACTTCTACAGCCAACTTTGTTGCTGTTGGAGTAGATGTGTAATTGTTAACTGATAAATATTTAGCGAAACAGGAGTAGGAGCCAGTCCCAGACTCCAAAATCCACAGCCAGGCAGCCAAGGAGAACTAAGAAATGGGTACTGCTGGGCTCCTCTGAGTGTGCCTCTCTGCGTTGCCTGCTTCACGGTTGCTGCTCTGCTTTTCTGTGGGATGCTAGGACTGAAAGCAAGCCCACAACCCAGCCAGTCTAACCCGAATCACTTACAGTTAGTTTTATGGTGTGTTGCAAACAAGGAAGGTTAGAAAAGAACTATGGCAATCCAGGCAAACCAATATACTTTCTGAGTTAACCATCCAAAAGCAAAAGAGCATTAAACCTGCTAAAGTAAAAGTCTCCTTATTGCTGATTTCCTCACTCATAACCGTAGATGATTTTGAAATTCTAAGATCTGTCGCATTTTCGTTTTCATAAGTACAGTGAGGAAGCCGATCAGCTAATTGATTTTTTTAAAGAAAATGTTAGCAGAGATGAGAGTGAGACTTTAAGAAGGTTGAAGCAGGTACACAGTGTGCTATGTCACCATGTCACCAGAGCATGAAGGTTCTGCCAGGGAGGAAATGCTTTTTTTTTTCATTTCATTTTATTGCAGTTGGGAACATGATGAATATGAGTCCATATTCTCAAACGATTTACATTTGATACAGGTATGCCTGAAAGATCTCACAAAAGCCAATCTTTTTGGCTTTCTTATTACAAATTTATCATTCACAGAAAATTACAATGTAGGCAGATTTAGAATAATGCCTTATGAATACTTATTGGAAAAGCATGGATTACCCCATTGCAATTAGTAGAGGAGTATGGTTTTCTTTGATCCTATCTGGGAAGATATTTTGGTGGGTCAGATGCTGCCTCACATTGTATGCAATGTGGCTTGCAGAAGTTTGCAAAGTCTTCCTAATTTCAATATGGTGAGGAAGCTCTAATAAGAAATAATCTTACTATTGAATTAACCTTCAATTAGTAGTTATTGATCATGCATGTAAATAAGAGTACTAGACCAATGAGATGGTGCTTAAAACCTAATATACAAGCACAGAACTAAGGATCCCTTAACACAAAATATACGAATATACACACAAAGAGGTGTTTCGAATATTGAAATCTGCTCACTTTGAAGTCATCACCCAAGAATATACCCTTTAAGAGAAATGACAGACCTAATGGTGCAAAAGAAAACAAGACCGAATGAACTGGTATTTGCTTGCTGTTTAAGTTCTTCTCTGGGTAAAAACACACTGTGGAGCTTGGTGAATCCTGGTTGCTCATGCATTTTTTTATATAAATCTGGTCTGCTCAGATAGCGTTTTATTGTTTGACTTAAAGGTTGCATTTTCACACTCGGGAGGACAACAGTTATGGATGTAATTAAATCTAAGTGGTTGGGCTTTTTCGAATGCCTCTATACTTTCTTCTTAGTGTGTCTGACTACAGACTTGTACTGGATTTCCACTTGCAAAAGGAGTTAGAAAAATTATGGTTATTAACTAAGTTTCCTGGTTGTAAACCAGTAAGCAAGAGTTGTAGAATGGGTGAGAAAATAACCTTCTTCTCTGGCCATTTCCTAAACTTTTATATTACTTTCTCTACTGTTCGAATGTCCTTATTCATTATCCCTAGAAAAGCATAGTGGTCACTGAGGCAAAGGAGAGAGAACAGGGAAGCAGGGTAAATAACAAAAGAGTAAAAAATTATGACCATATTGGAAGAGCTGTGTCCTTGTGAGCCTGAGACTGCTTCCCATCAGAACAAAAGAATTCATTGATGCATATCTTTTACTGACTTATTTTCTAGTACAGTCAGATTAGCTCTTTGCTGTGGTAGATGAAACAGAGATTAGTCACTTAAAGATATATTTTCTAAAATGATTGGAATGCTCTTGGAGTTGAAAACTGCACTGACCTCACCTATCCACGTGAACTGGGATCCCAGCCCATCCTCATGATGGCTTTTTCCAGTTGCAGATGAATCTCACATCTGTCACCTGTCCCTGGGATTGAGCCTTTGCACGAAGAAGTTCTTTGAAAGTTACATGACTGTGGGCAGACTATATTAGCACTCTGTGTGTCCATCTCGTTACAAATAAAATGGAGATTATTACTCTTTTTTTTCCCACAGTGGGTTCAAGTATTCAACACATGTAATGTCACTAAAGCACTTAACATAATGGCTGGCACCAGGAAATGAATGATTAACATTAGCGATCCTAGATTTTTCCAAATCCTACCCAATTATTCAGAATCTTCTTTCCCTGTCCCTCCTTCCCGAACGCGTCCTGGCCTCCTGCTTTCTCCTCGTTTTCCTCATTCTCTTTCCTGCACAGTCATGTCCTAGGAGCAAAGTTGCCAGGGTTTATGCGGATGTTAGGGATCGGCAACTTTCTCTTACAGGATCTGGTAACTTTGTTTTCTGTTTTATACCTTAAAAGGGAAGGGAAAAAAGACAAATTTAAGAAGACATGTTTCTTTAGATAGGGTTCAAACCCCAAAATACTTAAGTTGATTATTAAACTTAATTCACTAAATACTATTTTGATCGGGCCAGAAAAAGAATTTCATCAGGAAATGGCTTTGTGAATTTTTTTTTTTTTTTTTTGAGACAGAATCTTACTCAATAGTGCAGGATGGTTCTGAACCCACTATGCTGCCCAGAATGGACTCAAACTCATAGCAACCCTCCTGCCTCAGCCTCCTAAGTACTGGAATTTAAGGCCTGTGCCACCATGCCCAGCTACTATGTGGTGCTGGGGAATCAGACAAAGGGCTTCACACGTGCTGGCTGGGCAAGCGCTCTAATCACTGAGCTAAGTCCCAACGTCAGCAATTGACATTTTACAATGAACACACACACATACTCAGGAAATAGTTATAGCTAAGATACGCAGGTTTGCTCTGTCGGCGGCTGTGTGTTTTAAGAAGATTGCATTGTTGGCATTTCTTTTTTCAGATGATGTAATTAAAAGGAACAGAATGGCTAAGTAACTTTCCTAATGCCGCATGGCTTGTAAAGGACAAAGCCACAGTTTAAGGTACTGGCTGGCCGGGCCCTCGTATGAACAAGGAACTTGTTGTCTACCGTCACTACCACCCCTTGGGAGCGTGGAAATGCCATGTTGTGTCCATTCGCATTTTGGCTTTCCTTGGCTTGGTCTTGATTACTGGGCAATGCATGACCACCAGTGCTCCCAGCTGCTGTTCAGCTACTCCCAGGCCAAGAAAAGGACGCTGGCCAGCTATTTAGAGAAAAAGGAGACAGACACAGAAGGTCGGGAGGAAGCAGGTCTTTGGCTTTAGATGAAAAGGTAGAGATCATGTCGGGAGAAGCCAAAATACCTGTAGCTACTATATGCCTTCAGTGCCTCTGGATTAAATTTTGGGTAAAATAGGCCACGGCTTTCCTACATTTCAGGTCTGTTTGACTTTTCTTTTCAAAAACTTGTTTTTCATAGGAAAAAATAATGCACTACTATGTGCCAAGCACAATTTGAAACGTTTTTTCTTCCCTCATTATTTCTCTTTAAATTCTTACAACAGATTCGAGCCATGTGCGTTTCCAGCTCTCTTCACTCTTTTCTCTGATTTCCTTTAATAAAATTATTGAGTGATGGCGCTGTGCCAGGTATCACGATACAGGAATGCTAATTTGATTCTTGTCTCACAGAGATTTTACTCCTAGAGAGTTCTGTGGCGCAGAAAACAAGTAAAAGGATATTTTAATCAGAAATTATGATAAGGGCTAAAGGAAGAGAACGCGAGCTGAGGAAGTAGGAGGGAGAGCGTGCTCTCGATGAGATTGGTGGAAGACTCCCTTTAAGAAGGGGGCATCTGAGGTAAGCCTCAGCGTGGCCGTGAGAACGAAGGAAAACGGGGACCTGGAGGGAGGGACCGTGCGAAGACCCCGCACACAGGGCGAGTCACGCTGGGAAAGCTGTCAAGGGCTGGAAAGCCTGGAGTAGAGTGAGCACGGGAGGTCGTGCTGCCGAGGCTGGGGGGCGCGCTGGCTGGTGGAGTTTACTGAGGGAAACTCTCCGGGGTGCTTACAGCAGGGCGGAACTTCTGCTCCACGCAAAGCCGATGGGGCTGGGCACTGACTGCAGTGGGAGACCTCTAACTCGGTCCGCAGCTCAGAAGCCGGAGACCGGCCGCTGGATGCCTGCGGGGCTGCAACTGAACAAGATAACCTGGCTTCAATTTCCAGCCCTCTACCTACTTAATGGGCTGGCTTTGGCCACGTCTACTCTGGTCTAGCTTCAGGTCCCGTATCTGTGAACAGGGCATAATAATGAGCGCCTTGGAAGGGGGCTGGGAGGCGATTAGGAGAAGTGCCCAGAACTCACAACTAGCTGCTCCTTCCTCCGAATTCTCCTGTCCTGAGATGACTCCTGGAACTCCGAGGCCCCTGGGTCCCGGTGTTAGTGAGCGTTACGCTTGTGTTACACAGTTCACAATAGATGTCAGCTGTTTATCTTGCTCAATGCTTAGAATTGGCTGGTGGGAAGGAGCAGAAGATGTCACTAGGGTTCCACTTTAAGGCACAAGCGGCTTACCTCAGTGAGTGTGGCCGACTCGCTCGAGGTTGCCCAGGTCTTAATGTGCAAAACCCCAAGGTCCTGTGTGCTGTGGCTTGTCACTTCAGAGTTGACAGACATTTTTCGCATATCAGTTTCCCTCCAGTTCGTAAAGGCAATTGGTCCTCTGATCTCACTCGAAGCAACAGATTCCCTAAATAGTCTATATCCTAAGAGAAGAAATCATTCCCATTTCATATGAACTCCAACTGTTACAAACGTTCACAGGATTTTTAAACGTTGATTTCACCTATGGAATTTTCTACTAACTACTCTGCAGAGTAGGAGGTGCGTGAGAAATGCTGTCAGGGTGTGAGAACCAACGCATTTGGAGACAACCCGGTATGGAGGTACTGTCTCTGAAGTGTGGTAGATGAAGGGCGGTGCAATAAAGAGCCTTAGAAAATACATGTGACCCGCCCATCAGTCACGTAGTAGCCATCAGGCTCCTCAAACTGACTGTGGAGGGACAGTGGGGCCTGTATTCAGCTAACACTTACCTCACTTTAGAATACCCCCGGCTCCAGACGTAGAGATGCTAACCAGGCCTGTTGGCACAGACCTGTAATCCCTGTGCTCTGGGAGGCTGAGGCAGGAGAAGCACAAGGCTCAGCCCAGCCTGGGCAACTTAGAAACCTGGCAAGACCCTGTCACAAAAGAAAAAAAAAATGGGGTTGGGATTTATCTCTGATCCAAGTCCCTGGGCTTGATCCCCAGTATCAAGAAAAAATAAAAATATAAAAACAATAAAAAGCAGTAGTAGTAATGCTGAGAATTTGTATATTCCCAAGAAAAGCCATACTGTGATTCCTTTAAGAGGTAAAAATATAATAGGATATTTTGAAAGACCATTTTATCAAATTTTTATGTAATAGCATATTGTTGGGGTTCTATTTTATTATTGTTGCTAATGTCTTACCTTTCCTAATTTATAAATTAAATGCTATTATAGTATAGAGAAAAACATAGTGCTCAGTACTACCCGTGCCTACCCGTGTTCTGTCTTAAAACGGTTCTTCTACAGATAAGGAGGTGCTACTATATTTGCATAAATTGGATTGTTTCCTGGTGTGTGTGTGTGTTTGTGTGTGTGTGTGTGTGTGTGTGTGTATGCACATAAGTGTAATGTGTATCAAAAGTTCCCACAAACTTAGCACTGTTGCTTGGAAAGACTATTTAATATTGTTAATATTTGGTTCCCTGATATTATAGCTCTACCTGAATTGATATAATATTGGAATTATTAAAGAAATTTATTCCCTGGATATTTGCATAAGTATCACAGCTTTCAAAATGTTTCCTAAAGTAATGTTATTGAACTGTTTCCACTGATTACTCAGTACATTTTTTAATAAAACAAACACAAGTACACAATTGAATGCTTGGCATATTCTTCAGAAAAAAAATAGAGGGATTCCCTGTGAGCAATTGTATTATTAAGTCTTCATATTGTTAGATATAAAATGTGTACATAATTTCCTAGTGCTTCTTCAGCTAACCAGTTCACTATTATACATATATATATATATATGCATACATACACATATATACATATATGATATATAGAAGTCGCTAACAAGCATTTTAGTCACCTGTAGTACACAGTGAGAGTATGGCTCAAAATAAATATTGAGGTATCTCCAACCCCCACTCTCCGGTAGGACTGAAGAAGCTGAAGAACTTTTTAAACCACGAGGAGAGAAGATTACACATTATTTTACTCGAACCAATCTATAATATAAAACAGAAAATAAAGGAAAACTCTGTCTCTTTCATTCTTGCTCTGCCACTCTCATTGTGTTGACATTCCATGGCTGCAGCCAAGCATTTTTTTCCCATAGGTTATTTTCTCCTTAATTTTCTTTTTTCTTTTTTCTTTTTCTTTTTTCTTTCTTTTTTCTTTTTTTACTTTTTTCTGTTTGGAGAAATGAAATGATTTCTACTTAACATATGCTTTGCTGTTTCTGTGTTTGAGCCAGAAGCTCTTGCTGGAGCTCTAGACTTAATTCTTTTATAGGTTTAACCCAGCACCTCAGCCCATGTTCCATCGCTCTAATTTCTTATTCATCCCTTTCTTTCATCTATTTCTCTCACCTCTTCTCTCCTCCCCCCTCCCCGCCCCGTGGTCTGTGGTACTGTTCTAGGTTCCCAAGGTAAAGAAAATATTACCGCACCCATATTTTCCTATACATTCACACCACCACCCCTCACTGCCATCCTGTGACCGTGGCTATTGTGATTGGAAATCCACACAAGTAACATGAACTGGGGACTCTCATTGCCTTCCCTCACCTTTTAGATATCTTAAAAGAAATCCTTTATGCATCAACTATGTGATCTGTTCAAAGCTCTCCACCATCAGGAAAGAGCTGGCTTCCTTCATGAGACTGTAGAGCTGCTGGCCCAGTGACTGCCCTGAAGAGACACTGTGAAGGGAGTCAGGAGCACTCCACTTCAAGCAACAAGCTCCAAAATCTTTACCAGCAAATAACGGCATTGGGATTTGATCTGCCACTAATAAAATCCAGTTGATCTAAGCCAGAAATATTGTGAGGAAAAAAAATTCTTATTTATAACTACAGCTTTATACAAATATATTTATTGTCATAATAACTTATACTCTGAAAAGGCTATTTTTCCCCAAAATATAACTTGGACATTAAACCATACACAGGAAACTGTTGTGTCATGTTTATTAAAGTAGCATGACACGTCTTTTTAAATCTGGCATATTTAAAAGATACAGCATAGAAACCAGCCTGCAAGCTGCCTCAGCATTCACAACGGTTGTTCCCTCCCCACCAAAAAAAGCTTGAATTCCAAGAGGGTGGTACATAGCCACCTGTAATTTCCAGTCAAGAGTATGATCTTAAGTTGGTGTCTACTATGTGTAGATATTATTCAAAAGTATTCTGAGTCAAAAATTCATAACTAAAGTATAGTTAATAAAGTGGCTAAATTGGACCGAAATATCTTTTACTTTCATAGCATCATCCCTTTTCCCTAAACTTTCCAGCAGCAAACAGGAAGTAGAAAATGAGGTTGTCATCATAATAAGTCATTTCGATAAGCCTAAAACAGATTTTGTAACTGCTATAAGAAACATTTATTAGCCTGTACTTCCCCATGTAACCATCACATATAATTACAGGAAGGGTAATTATTGAAATACATTTGGTCACACAGGTAGCTAGGAGGCAATGTCAAGTACAATGCTAAGAAAATTAAAACAGAAAAAAATGATAATTAAGAGGGTTCCTAACAATACATTCACCATAGCTAAGGGAAAGAAAGGAATGGTGGAGGATCTGGCCCTTGGGGCCACTTGACGATTATTATTACCCACACTGCATTCTGTATTCACGCTGAAAAGTCTGTTTGGGAGAGGATGTACATAATTCTTAGCCAGATTCCTGCTTCCTACTCTAAAGTCTTTTGACCTTATTCTAGACTTTTCCCTAGATGCCAGCTGCTCTATTCCAAACAATTTTTGGTTCTTTAAAATCAGTATTCCTAAAGCACCCATTTGATCCTAACTATACCTCAAAATTTTGACTTGTGGGATCAAGGTATGCCACAGCTGACTTCATTTTATTATAAAATCTGATCTGTAACTGATTCCACTGAAACTCAGTTTGGGTCCAGTCTCTTCACTGCCTTACAAAAACTCCAAAATAGACCTACCTATTTGTTCATTATTCCTTCTTTCCAGTCCCATCCCACAGGGCATGTTCCTCCCGGCCCACATGTCTCTCTTCATGGAGACTCATTGTACAGTTTATTGACTATACCACTGCTTTGGCTATTTGTTTCTTCAGTATTTGACCTTATTGTCTGACCTCCGCATGACTATGTGTTTCTTTTAGATTATATTCCCCGAAGACAGGGACATGGCTAACTCATCTTACACTATCCCATTATACCTCATGCTTCAGAGTACTTCTCAAGTATTTGCTCACTCTTTAACAAAAAAAAAAAAACTTTCTGACAAAAAAAAAAAAACTTGACCACTCAGGATTATGTAAGTGTAAGCATAATGTTCTCCTATCCTAAAGGTTAAGGTTGAATAATGCACAGCGTGGTAATTACCACAGCATGGTAATTTGAGATTATCTACAGCTGATCTCTTCAGTTGCCTGAGGGCTGCCAGATAAACTTGTTTTATTACTTTACGTTAATGCTCATTTACAAAACATTAACTGACTTTAATCTGAGGAAGGAATTTTATGTACAGTTCACATGCATGATTCTGATAATAAAACAAGATGATGCATACATATTGTAATGATTCTTTCACCAGAAGGCACTAAATGAAAGGGGTGAACTATAGTTGATTAAGGGCATATTGAGAATTTTGGGGCACAAATTGTCACAGATCTGAGGATAAGAGGACTAAGGCAGGGGATGGAAAGTCTCACCCCAAGCCTGATGAAACATAATCAATTCTGTATATTGTTTCCTGATTCTCTCTTATTGTAAGTATACTCTGCCAGTGTAGAATTGTGAAGGTCTCCAATAAGATTAGCTTTATGTGTTCTTTTAATTTTGAGATATAAAATCTGAAGAGATATTACAATCTTTAGAGCAAGGAAGATGGCAGAACGAGTTAAAATGTCTGTGAATTTGATGCAACTTTGAAAAAGCTAGCTTAAAATTTAGGGCAGTTCCCATGATGTCTTTAGCTTTTCATTTGAAAGTTCATGGGTGTCTGATGTGTGCATCTTTAGCAGAAGGAAAAATATAGTAAGTAATTTAACAGTACAATGCTGGCATATTGTTTTGAAAACTGAAGGTAAATCCAACCGAAGAACCTAGTTAAATCTTTATGAGAAGATGAAGTATTAAGCTAGAATTCAAGTATAAGAAGAATGTAGCTAAACTCTGGTCTGAGGAACCATTTGAAAATGACGTTTGAACAAAGAAGAATATGGTGTTTAAGGCAATAGAATAAAGCCAAAACGTGGGATACTCTGCGGGGAATAGTGGTATCGAAGGTTGGAAAAAGCATCTTGAGGACAGACCCTAAACCACAGCAAATGCCTTGCTGGAGTTTACAAAAGGAACCCATTGAAGCATTTTGAAGAAAGCTATTGATAAAAACTGAGCAGGATTCAGTGAGGGAGATTAATTGTTAATAAGGTAGAAATTGGGAGAAAGGAAAAGATTTTAGTAGTAACAGGAAAAAAAGTCCTAGAAAAGATGGCTAGGGTTTACATAGGCCAAGTGTTAACAAAAGAAAAAGAGAGAGGGCAAGATAGGATTCGCAAGCTTTTGAACTTTAGTTTGGGACGAAAGCAGCAAAAAGCTAAAGATCACACTTAGCTGAGTTGGTACACACTGAGTGAAGAATTTTCTAGCCATTTCTTGGGAAGAAACAATACTAAGTGGTAAGAGAGAATTGCATTTAAAAAAATCTCTCTTCGGGAGTAATTATGGGATTCTACAAAGTGTGTACTGATTCACTCTGACAGATACTGAACTAGTCAATCCTTTAATATAAACTTAGTTTTTCTTCAAGTAGAACGAAGATGTTATCATTTGTTCTTCCTAAAGGGTGATATGATGAATTGTACGGTTTTGTTTAGATTCCAACACTGTACTAAAGAACCAAGCATTTACTAGGGCCACTTTTCAAACCTGCCTCAGTCTACCTTTTGGCTCCCATTCTCTTCATCTAAAAGCCACTGGGTTCCACTCAACTTTGTTTCTTCATGTTGGAACCATATCCCTATTGATTCTATGCTAGTATGACAATTCTTTGAATTCTTCAGCATATCAGGCTGATGCCATTTTGTTGGGTGGATAATTGTGCTGGTGTGAATGGCAAGAAAGAAGGGTGGACTTCACCCCCTTTTGTAGCAAATCAAATAGCATAGTGGACAATCCTGATGACTATTGCTGATGATGTTTTAAAAGCTAAATGGTAACTGATTTGAACTTCAGGAGCTGTCATTCCAATATATTCAAGAGGGAAGAATAAATACCTTTATCCATCAAAATAAGATGTCAGAATTAAGACATATGTGATGATCTTCTTTTAAAAGTATATTTGTCAACTACCTGTGGTTCAAAATTAAATGAATATGTAATATGCAATATTTATTTATAATTGTTCTCACAGGCAAACAGTAGGGAAGAAGGACCCTAAATAAGAAACAAAAAAGAAGAAATCTTAGCAGTTGTCAGAAACAAAGCATAGCCTTAGTTATCACAATAAAAGTCGTAAGAATTTCTTGTCTTTATTTTGTCTCTGACAATTCTTTTCTCCAGCAAAAAGTAAGTAATTGTCAAAGTTGATTTTGTAATAAAATACAAATCCAGGGCTATGAAAGTTGAAATTGAAACATTCTAAGAGGCATATTGATGGTTTTGAACATTTTTGTTCTAATATACACAGCATAAGGTTTGAAATTTTCTGGACCGAAATGTGTGTCTGTTCCTCACGGGTATTAAAGCGAAGTCCATTCTCTTCTAAACACAAAGTATGAGATAATACTCTGTCTAAACGAAAGTTTTACGCCTTTAAAAAGTCAAGAAAAACTATGCCACAAGACACATTTTCCTAAGACACTTCTTATAGGCTTCTGCCCCAAGGTAAAGCTGGCGTTGTGGAAGCAAAACAAAGCATCAGAAAATAGTCACTCATCAAACTAAGGCATCAGTAACCCAAAACGGCCATGCTCAAAGTCTGAAGTAGAGAAAAGGAGCAATAACTTACAAAGATCACTCCCACCAAAGTTTCTGTTCTTGCCTTCATTTTTTGGTTAGCTCAGGGGGAAAAAATCAACATTGTTTTATCCAATTTTTATGATTACATACTTTATGAAACTTAAAAATATTGTTTTAGTCTGCACACATGCTTGCACGTATGGACCTGTGTTTATATGTAAAAATATCCAAAGCAACCACAAAAATTAGAGCAAGCAAGGGATATGCATCACTTAAGTATCTTGTTACTGCCTCCAATTAAGTATCTATACTTACCAAAGTGCACTGTGTATTTAAATGTTTTTTTATGTCTTTTTTCCCTGCAGATCTTTATAAACAATGAATGGCATGATTCAGTGAGTGGCAAGAAATTTCCTGTCCTTAATCCTGCAACAGAGGAGAAAATTTGTGAGGTAGAGGAAGGAGATAAGGTGAGTTTCTGAGCTCTAGGTCCATGTTATGTCAGGTTTCTTTGCATCTCCAAATTTGAACCCCCAAACCCTGTCACAAGTTTAGTAAGTGCCGTAAAAACATGGCTCCCGGTAAAGCCTTGGTACGTACGTGTCCTGGGGAGCCTATAATGACCAAGGGCTTGCGTTCATGGTGGTGTGGTGATTTGTCCACACACTATTTTTTGTTAAGTATTTTTCAGTTGAAATGGTGTCAAAGTTTATTCTACCAACTAACTGTGTAAGAAAGGATTGTTCATACATTTCAAAAAGAAAAGAAACCCTTTAGTTACATAAAATTATTCTTCTTTAAGTTATCAGATGAAACTAAAGGTTAATGGAAGATTTCTAGAATAAATATTACCTAAACTGGGAGTGGTGCTGTATGCATATAACCCCAGCTCTTGGGAGGCTGAGGCAGAAGGAATGCTGAGTTCCAGGCCAAGACAGTGAGTGCAGGTCTAGCCTGCATTAAAGAACAACATCCTGTCTTATAAAAGAAAGGAAAGTATATTATCCAATTTTTTAAAATAATATATCACCAAGTTATTTCATTGAATTAGTATTAATCAATACTTTTAAAAAACAAAACTTCAACTGAAAAACTAATCAAAAGTATTGTTACACTAGAGCCAAAATAATAGCAAAATCAAATTTATTTACTGACAAATTTTCTTACTACTAAATTTAACACAGCAACCTTGTGGGAAAAAAAGTATTTTTTCACTGCATTTCCCAATGTTGGTGAAAATGAGAGGATAGAAAGAAAGGCTAGTTTACTTGCAGTAACATTGCCAACAAGTAATTAAGTCAGCATTTCAATTCTGGTTCTTCTCATCTCATAGCTTGTCACTGGCAAGGTTAATGCTCTGCCTTGTAATTACTGTTAATTATTAGTAATATTAGCATTTTGTAGTCCTGAGTGTTCAATCCATGTCCCTCACGCTGAGCTACCTCCCCAACTCATTTTTATTTTTTGATTTTGAAACAAGGTCTTGCTAAGTCACTAAGTTGCCCAGGCTGGGCTCAAACTTGTGATCCTCCTTCCTCAGCCCCCCAGGGTGACAGATGACAGGCCTGCACCACTAGTCTCACTGCCTTGTGATTATTGTAAAAATAAGATAGGGTAATATTAAAAAGAAATCTTGAGAGATGAGGAGAATAGAAGCCTTCAAAATTTTTATTCAAAAATATACCCAAAGAAATTCATATGTTTCTAATTTGAAGTAATTTGTCTCTTCTTCAGTTGTCCACATATTATCAAGTTTTCAATCACATGAAGCAATAAAATTTCTTGCTACATGGAAAGATTTCCGGGAGATGAAGTCAGCATAAAAACAAGGATAATACCATTCATGACTCTACATTTCAGTTAATGATAAAATCATATGTTCTCGTACAGTTTCTACTCTGGTTACCTTAACCTTGTCCATGAGATCAAAAATCTCAAGGTGCTGGCTGAGTCACACAGGCCTAATCTAAGATGGCAACAGAGTGGCAAGGCCATTTTGGATTTTCTAGAGACTGGGGATTCAGATGGTATGATTACAGAACAAAGAGAGGCCCAGGCCTTAGAGGACCAGAGAACAGAGTATAAGCACAGGGTCAACAGTTTGAAAAGTAGAAACACAATGTTATGGGTACATATCACTTGCTTTCAGATTTCACTTTCTGTGTATACTAAAAAGGTCACCCAGGCATAATATCCTTCACTCAGCTTCTCACTGTGTTAGGGGAAAAGTCCACCTACGAAAGTCCTTTATTATATTTACCCAACCCTTTTTTATGGCTTACATCTCAGGCTGCCTTATCAACATGACTTCCAATTCACCATGCCCCAAACACTGTCTACTTGTCATAGCCATGGGTGTGTCTACAGTGTAGGACTAAGAACTAGTCCAGGCCACATGTAAGAGTATAGAGGTTCACGTGTGCACTTAACTCTCTTGGGTTGCCTATTCCTTTCTGTGTAAAGTTAGGAAATAAGAAATACTTTGAAGGTTTAATGATATAGCTAAAGATCTTCAAAAGTGCTTTTTCCAAGATTTTTTGAATCCGGACCAATATCTTAAAGTATTTTTCTATTTTTTTTCTTATAATAGTTTAATAGCCTCACGTCTTTTATTTAAGTTTTTGATGCATTTTGTGCGGAATATGTGTGTGTGTGTGTGTGTGTGTGTGTGATGAGAAAAAGAGTTGGGTTTTATTTTTCAATATATCAACACCCACTGTTCCATTATCATTTATTGAAGAGACTGTCTTTCCTTCAACGTATAATTTTGGTGGTTGTTAAAAATCAGTTAGATATAGATGCGTGGAATGGGACATGGAGTTTAATAGGTAAAAAGTTGATCATTGGAAATCGTGTTGTGACAATCATTCTCCAATTCCATGAATTGCTAAATTCAAGACCAAACTTGGTTAGACAAACTGATATTCCTTGGGAAAACTATAGTAGACTAATAAATCTGCATTCTCTGAACTATTCTTACAAGTAAAAATATGTTCTTTACATTCAAAAAAGAATGAAAACATTCTGTCAGAAATAGAGAATGTTTGGCTATCTAAACACTCCCCTAATGCCCCCCTTGGTGGTTGAGTGGCCTAAGCAAACCTGAGGAGATTAAAAAGACTAGTAAAGGCCATTTTAGATGTGGACAGAGGGGCCTCTGGCTGCTCGTTCTTTTCTCTACATAGAAATAAATGTCACTCAAGTAGACTACTGAAGATTTCTTTATAATCTGCAATTAATAAAAGAAAAAACTATATTCTTGATGTCTTGGCTCTGGAGACATAAACATCTAGCTTTGCTATTTGCATCCTAGGTGAATATCGCTTTGTCCGTGGGATTATTTTCATTGGGAAAGTGAGCCTCTATGGTTCTTTTGAAACCTGGTCAGGCAGTCTGAGGACTTTTCTTGGCACAGTTTGTGGGATTTACCTTCTCCTTCAGGAGTAGAAAAAAAAAAGAGGACAATCCCAGCCGAAGCCTTTGCGTCATCTTGCATGGATTTGCTCTGTGTTTACTGACGACTACCTATCCACAGAGGAGATCAAAGCTTTAACTCAGGTCACAGTGCTGATTGACATGACTGGACATTTGCTGAGCCCACACGAAGTATCAGTGATACAAACCATTCATGGTAAACAGCTTTTTAATGTCCAGTACTCTCGTAGTTGTATTGTTTTTGGAATTCAAAAACTTTTGTCTTTAAAGGATACCGATGTTCAATCAAATTTACCAACTACAGCAAATTAACTTTGCTTTGTGAAACAAAACGAGTAAACTGCATAGTCACAGTAAACCTGGAACTTACTCTTTAGATAATGAGCCAAAAGGTTTTAAGATTTAATCAATGAGTAGACTGGAGCTAACAATGGACTATATCCTGGCTTTCAGAGTTATCAAAAAGAGAGGGGGAGGGGCATGATCCGAACAAAGCGCTCACGTGGGTGGGAACTGTGTTCCTTTCACTTCAGTGGCTCTCTCAGGCCATATTGACTAATCCTGAAAACTCCTCCTAATACAAAAGCAAGACTTAACAAATAATTGGTGGGGATAAAAGTTAATGTCCATCAACTTAAGTGCCTATGACAGGTGGAAGAGTAAAACTGGTCCGATAACTATTGTCTCCGTCTCTGAATGAATTTAATATGAAAATGTTTCCTCTGGGAGTGACCAAGTGTTCAGTCCTTCCACAGTGAAGTTCAAGAGGCCTTTGATATTTCAACATCATACCAGCTGTCTTCATGTCTGCAGTTCATAGGCCTTTATTTTTTAAAAAAGGAACATTTTGAATGCTATAAGCAACAGTGTGACTGATATTAGCACACGAGTTAATGCATGCATTACTTTGTTTTCTGGTTAATTCAAGCAGTATATCCCTGGAATTGCTTGTCCTGGAATTAAAAAAAAAAAAGCTAGCCTTGAAGCTAGTTAAAAGAAAGAAAAAACAACTACCATGAATATTTTATGCTTAATAACTTTGAATAACATTAAAGCTTTCTTATATAATTGGATCAGTCAAATATGATTTTATGTAAATATCAATGTCATGAAATTACAGAAGGAATCATCTTATGTAACATCAGTATACCCTGAAAAGTTTATAAAGTAACTAACCAAATTAAAAGATATTTACTAACGACCTATCGTAAGCATAGACAATTAGGAACTATTATAGCTTGTAGTACTAGTATAGAGGGCAGTAAATATTCAATGAAAAGAAAACATTATTTGGACAACCCTGCTGATAACAAAACATGGATTTGTGGTCAGGTGTGAGGTTCCCTGTTGGGTCTGCTCTGCCGGGTTTCACATGCATTTTGCCTACTCACCTGTAATACAAGATCCATGATACTGATCTGTAGAGTTAACTTGGGGCTGCCATGAACATATCGCAGTATCTGGGACTTAGTAGGCTCTTAACTGGTAGCTATCAATGATCAAACTGAATTAGTCCAGTGAGAATTCAGGTAGATCATGATTTTTTTTGATGTGTAAGATTTTTAAAGTAAAGGCATGTGCTGGTAAAATATCCTTGGCAAGGGGACCATAGAAGCAAAGGTGAAAGGGGGTCGTGCCAGATAGGGAAGGGCAAAAAGTGAACAGAAGTTTCAGCAGGTGAGGTGGGGCCCAAAGATATTGGTGCATGAAAACCAACCAGAAAGTTTGGCCTTGGGACTGTAGATAAACAAGAGAAGTTGCATCCATTGGCAGGGTGAGTGGTGAAATAAAAGTGCAGGGGGAAGATTAGTCTGGCAGCCGTGGCCAAGACATCTGGGGAGGGAAGAGAATGAAGGGAGATGGCTACTGATAGTAACAGAGACCAGTAACAGCAACAGAGACCAGAGACCAGGGACCAGAGAGAACTGAAAAGAAGTTTAAAATACACCGGAATTGCTGAGCTATTTTAATGTTAGTTTGACATAAGGACTGTAATAATAATTATATCCACCTTATAAATACCTAGCATAATATTTGTCACATTGAAAATGTGCATCAAGTGTTACCTTACTTAATCTTTGGCACGACCCTATAAAGTCATGTACTCTGAGTTTAAAGACAGAAAAACTGAAATTAGAGAAACTGAGGCACAACATTTTCCACCTTAGAAAAGAGTGGTTTCCTGTGTCCACTAATGCCTTACCTGTGATTCAACCAACCATGGTTAATTGCTGCTGACATGAACTATGATTTAGGCCTACCACAGTTGTATTTATACTGGAGGTGTACAGACTTTTTATTATCATCAAACTCTAAACAATACTGCAAATAAGTATTTGAATGGGATTTACATTGGGTTAGGTACTGTAAGGAATCTAGACATGATTTAAAGTATATAGGAGAATGTGTACAGGTTCCATGCAGATACCAATTTCAATTTTGTAAAAAGACTTCAGTATTTGTGAATTTCAGTTATCTGTAGGGTGATCCTGGGACCAATTCCTCTTGGATACTTGGATACTGAAAGATGACCTTGTTTTCCACGCCTTATGATATAGTGAAATGACAATTTGACTGCGTGTCCCTTGAACTTGACCGACCTTTCAGAAGGTGTCACCTCATCAGTCCTCTATTCTGTCCTTACCCAAAGAGTGCCATAGTGGGGACGAAATACTGAGCTGGGTGGGTGGAAGTTGAAACTTGGATGCATCAAAAATTATGTAGCTGATAAGGAGATATTAGAATTTAAATCCGGATTGTTTTGTTCCAGAATTATAAATTAACTATCATTACCATTACTCTACTTTTAGTCCTGGAAGATTAAAGATAAGAAGGAAAGGTATGATCAAAAAGACAGCAGAGCCAGGACAGCCCCTGTATAGTTGCAGTCTCTGGGGATGTGGCTTTCATGTGGCAGAGGATTTACCTGGAAGCCAGTTTCTCCGTATTCCACTGAGAGGCCAGGAAGCCTGTGATAGGTCATCTTAGGCTGTCTTCCTCCATGTGACAATGAATCTTGGGCTGTCTTATTGTAAGTATGCACCACTCTCCCAAGCTTGTCAGTGACAAAATGCTACTGTAATGTATTACAGAGAAAGATCCCTTTGCTTGCAGCCATTATGTATTACCACTTAATCCTACCAGATTACACTCCTAGATACCTCCCTCAATCCAGATCACCTTAATTTGGTTTTAAATCCAGATATTTCCCAATTGACAGTAGTTTGACTTCCACTTTTTAACTGTACTAACTATGCAAAAGCAATATGCATTCAATATATGTTAAATTTTGAATTTTGCTTTGTTCCCAGCCTAGCAATAGTACATTATGCTTTGGCAATGCTGGATGACAACAGCAAACTATAGCTCCCAGGCTGCCACAGGGTCCAGGGGAAAACAGCCAGTGCCATACTGCACAATGTAAGGTATTAAATAAACTAATCAGACATCAGGCCTTTTTTTATAAGACAGACTTTGAACATTCTGAACATATGAACACATTATGGAAGTTAGGCTGAATTGTAACATTCAGTGGGTGAAGTTTATTAAATACAGTGTGTGTGTGTGTGTGTGTGTGTGTGTGTGTGTGTGTGTGTGTGCTACTGAGGATCAACCCCAGGGCCTTCACACTGAGCTACATCCACATCCCATTTCTATTTTTGATTTTGAGATGGGGTGTCGCTGAATCAATGCATTACTCAGTTGGGGCTCAAACTCTCTTGTGCTGCAGCTTCTTAGAGTTCTAGGATTACAAGCCTGTGCCACTGGGCTTAGCTCAAATGCATTTTTTAAAAAGAGATCCAACAGACTGGGAAAAAATATTTACCACCAACATCTCAGATAAGAAGCTTATAACTAGACTATACAAGGTGCTAAAGAAAAGTAAGCCTACCAAAAATAAAGGATCTTATTGAAAAGTGGGCAAATGAAATGAAGAGATAGTTCACCCACGAAGAAATGCAAAAGGCCAACAGATACATGAAAAGATGTTCAACATCTCTAGCCATAAGAGAAATGCGAATCAAAACAACGCTAAGATACCATCTCACCCCAGAGAGAATGGCCTACATCAACAAGTCAAATGCATTTTTGACTCATGATATTTTCAACTTATCAAAGGCAATTTGAGTTTATGGGGATGTGACTATCTTAAATCAAAAAGTATATGTACTTAAAAATAATTCACTTATCTACACACTTGTAATTTTGAGATTTTTAAATTCAATACCGTCTATTGAAGGAGATATTAATTTGAGGTCCATGCCTCTCCAATTAGGAGGAATTGTCTTTGAATGGGATTCAGCTTAACTGTGAAGAACTTAAAGTACATCACTCTAGGAGGCTGGAGGAAAAGAACTTTAAGTTTAGCACAGCTTGGGCAATGTGGCAACTTTGTGAAATACTGCCTCAAAATAAAAAATAAATAGATAAAAAATAAAAAGCCTGGGAATGTGGATCAGGGTGAAGGGTTTGGGTTCAACTCACTGGTGACACAGAGAGGGAAAGAGAGGAAGAGAGAGAGAAATTTTCTCCTTTCAACCCTAATTCTCAAAGGCAATTACATCTTCTACAAAAACTTGCCATATACTGGTTGCAGTGTCTTCATAATTTGTGGAATTCCATGAAGTGGTGAGTACTGTGAAAGAAACAAAGAAAGAAAGAAAGAGAGAGAGAGAGAGAGAGAGAGAGACAGAGAGAGAAGAATAGGCAGGAAGAAAACACGAAGTCATAATGTAAGAATGGTGATACTTATAGTAGATATATTCTGAAGCGCTGAGGAGGGGGTCTAAGTAGGGATGCATATAGAAAGGGTGGAGACCCAAAGCAAAGATTATAACCAAGGTGGATTCAGAAAGGACAGCATTCGGGCCTGTGGTGCAGGCTTGTAATTCTAGCACTCCTGGAGGCTGAGGTAGGAGAATTACTAGTTGGAGCAACATAGGCTATTTCAGCAATTTAGGGAGACCCCATGTCAAAATCAAAAATAAAAGTGAACTGGGGCTGTAGCTCAATATGAAGGCCCTGAGTTTATTCCCCAGTGACCTCCCCCACCCACCACACACACTTGCATGCCCGTGCACGCGTGCACACACACACACACACACACACACACACAAGAAAGAACTAGAGGAGTGTATCTAGTTTAGAGAAAAACAGTAGAGAGAAAAGAGTGTAAGTGAAGGCAAGGAGGCTTTGTCAGTGTTGATTCATTCTATTAATTGACTTGGCCTTGAATTGATGTACTTTTAAGCAATGTACTATTTGAATTTTGGTGAATCCATGTAATTTTAAGTATCATTTTGTTAATTTAAAAAACTGATCCCTTTACTTAAGGATGGAAAATAATCTCTTTGTACCTAGCTGTGAAATGAGGGTGTATCACATGTCATCCGTACCACAGAGTAGCTCCTCCGCCTTTCTGCCTTACCCTCTCTGCTCAGAAGGGATAGACACATACTCATAATTTTTGCTCTTACATAGCAAGAAAAGATTCTTCTCAGTCCTCAATAGTTTCGTCATGAGCATGAGCAGGTTGTAGAGTCACCAGACACAGTAAAAGAGCATCACTGTTTGGGATCTTGAGATTTGCCTAGAATTCTTGTAGCCGGGCCACCAAAAAAAGAGAATTATGGTGAGGAGCAAAGCCCATGGTTAGATGAGCTCTGTCAAACGCAGTTCAATCTCTTTCAGTTAAGAGACCTTGGGCAAATCTGCTATCTTCTGCACTTTCTCTCTCTTTCTCTGTTAAGTGGAGAACACTGTGGTTCCTTGAGACTACTGAGAATTAAATGAGCTATCAGTGCATAAAATTATTAAAACATTACTTGAAGTGTGGAAAACATGCAAATGAAAGCAAGTAGGAAAATATTAGAACATTTATATCCTGGGGAATAAAGTATGTGCCAGGTAGGTAGAGCTCACTGTTCTAGAGATTACTCATCCATCAGGTGTCAGTCTAACCTACAGAACTGGAGTAGTTGTGTCAGACTTGCAGCTAAGAGATACAGAATCTGTTTGTAAAGAGCTACAGTCTATCTCAGAGAATTATTAGCACTGGATTTGCTTTCCCAACACATTGAGCCTGCTGAATTGAATTCCCTGTGACTTACAGGCAGATGTGGACAAAGCAGTGCAGGCTGCAAGAAAGGCCTTTGAGCTTGGCTCTCCATGGCGGACGATGGATGCTTCGGAGAGGGGCTGCCTCTTACACAAGCTGGCTGACCTAGTACAAAGAGATCGTCTGCAGCTGGCGGTGAGTATATATATTCCAGCTGGATGCACAGTGAGAACTCTCAAAAGCATTCACTGTTTGAATTGGGAAATTATGTGATTTGGGTAGCCACGACATGCATGGTACACAGAGAAGGAAAACTGTCCATCTCCAGTTCTACCAGACTGCTAAGCCTTGATGTTATCTCAAGTCATTATTTGCAATCTGCTTTTGCATGATGATTTCTGCTGCTGTAGTGAATTCTATGCTCTAAGCCCTGAGTCTGCAAAACTTAAAAAATTCTTTTCAGCTGTGTGTGGTGACACATGCTTATAAGCCTAGCACATTATTAGAACATTACTTACAATGCGGAAAACATGCAAGGCTGAGGCAAGAAGATTTCAAATCTGAGCCCATCATGGGCAATTTAATGACTTAGCAAAATCCTGTCTCAAAAAAAATAAAAAGGCTTAGGAGAAGACCCAGTATCCAATCCCCAGTACAAAAAAAAAAAAAAAAAAAAAAAAAAAAGGATATTTTTCTTTTTCTTTTTTCTAGAACTTCTCAGATTAACAAGATACACTATGCATCTGCTACAATATTGTACTGAGTTTCTCATATTTGACCACTTGATCTCTGATTTCCTCCTGAAAAGCCCTATTGTAACTTTGTTTTAATTTTCTAAATTTTTTCTAAAATTATTCTCATTTCTCCTTAGTTTAGCCCGCCAAATAATAAATGGTTACCTTTTCTCAACATATCTGTTTATAATTAAACGATGTGGTCTGTCACTTTCACAGATGAAAAAAGACAAAGAATAAACAAATAAAATCTAATTGTTAGTATGTAAATTAAAATTAAGTTTCTATTGTACTTTCCTTGGTTTTTTTGTGATGGGATCTCATTATGCGGTGTGGGTCTTTTATTTGCTCACCTCAAACTCACAACTTCTTATCCTCCTGCTTCAGCCTCTGAGTTAAAGACGTGCACCTGGACAAAAAAAAAAAAAAAAAAAGAAGAAGTTTTTTGTTTGTTTGTTTTGGTTTGACTAGTTGGTTCTGTTTTGTCTTTTTGGCAAGGGCATCTTCTTGTCTTTTCAATTAGGCAAGATAGTAATGCCAACTTAGCACAAATTAATAAATTGATTAGATTTAAGAATAAATTTTATTTCCCTTAGAACTTTATCAGGGCAAGAACCAACAGCCTGACATTTAATTTAAAAATGAACATTAGCAAGCAACCATTTGCTATTCAAAGATTCAACATAATCCAAAACCAGCAAAAAAAAGGAACCAAAAACTATATGCAAATAAAACTGTATTAGCAAAAATATTTTATAGAGGAAAACAGGGTTTGCTAAGACTTGATTTGAAGACTGTAGAGTGTTGGCTGCTTCTGTCACATGAGATCCTAAGGGGGACAAAAGAGTAAGCAAATAAAAAATCATGTTGGATTAAACTGGGGGATGTGGAAAACACAAAATGGAATAAAAACAGACTTAGCAATTAGTCCTCCGGACCTCACTGCTGAATCACCACCCTAGCAGAATTTTAGATCACAAAGATTTCTTAAAGTTCAGCTTAAGGAAAGAAGAAGAAGAAGAGACATATCCCCAGACAGTGGTGACACTGACAGGCCAGACGGTTTCGCACTCCACAGCCTGACCACTAAATGGCTGTTAGGATAAAAGGGCTCAAGGCAGAAGTTTTATAATTGAAAATGTTGCTGGAGAAAATTCACGCATGGAAGATCCATATCTAACGCTTTCGTGAATATTGGATGTAGCCACATGTAATCCAAAAATGAAAAATGATTATTGAAACACCACTCATAGTCCTTAATACTAAATAATCATCATGGTTGGACTACCAGTGAAATCTTGTTGGAATTATGATCTCATCTAGGAGAATCAGCACCATTTTCACAAGCTGGGAATAGCACACTGTGACTCACTCCTACAACACAGCAGACGCTCGGAATGAGACAGGAGTGCTCAGGAAGAGCAACTAGAACCTTCTATCCATTCTACCTAAATCTTGTCATGTAACCGTAAACAAGTCATTTAACTTTTTTAAAGTTTCTCTTCTTTAAAGAGCAAGTTAGACAAGATAATTTAGGATTCCTTCTTTTTCCGAAATTTTTCTAGCATATAATTGCTTAAAATCTTGGCTATATATCTTCAAGCTAAAATTTTTGTAGAATCGTGAATTTGGGGATTGATTTGTTTTTCAGACAATCGAGGCTATGAATGGTGGGAAGCTATTTCCTAATGCATATCTGATGGACTTAGAAGGCAGCATAAAATCGTTACGCTACTATGCAGGCTGGGCTGACAAGATTCATGGCCGCACCATACCAACTGGTAAGGAGTCTGAGACCACCAGAGTAAGGCAATAACTACAGAGCTGACTAATTTCAAACTCTCGCCTTTGAAGATGTCAACCAAAAAGAAAATTATTCTTCCCTTGACTTTGAGCCAACACAGCTCTGAACTTGGAAGTTCTGTTAAGAGTCAACAAATGACTTTCAAAGTTATTTCAGTATAAGATTATGCAGAACACTGCATCATTTTAGAAAATATATTAAAGTTAAGAACATTCTTCTGGTCAAAATTGCAGCTTGGAGGCATTTCTTTTTCTTTAAGGCCCTAAAATTTTGAAAGCTGACCTCTGTAATTATTTATTTAGGTTTTATTCCCATAGTGACATTTATACCCTTTCTACAATGTAATTGTTTAAGCTTCTTTGCGTGTTCCAGCATGAGGCAGTTATGGTCATCTATGCCTGCTCAAGCTCAGGACAGTTAGATCAGACTAATTAAACAAACTAATTCATATTGATTTGTTTCAGATAGCTTCAAAGCAAGATGAGACTCTGTTTATAACCCGAGTTAAGACTGTATAAAAATGTACATGTATGTATTATCTTAGTGGGATGTGCACACAACAGGGTAGAAATATGAAAAATATTTTATATGAAAAGCATCAGTTTGGGAGTAAGAGTAAATTTTAACTCATATAAACACACACCCAGGACTGACCCTGATGTGAAGTTCCAATATAATTAGATACCCAGTAGATTACAGGACTAGCCAAAAATTAAAAGAAGAGAATATCACCATAGTGGTAAAAGAAATGTGGCTGTTTTAGTGAATTTATCTTCGCACTGACTGGGAAAAGCCATGTAGAGTAGACGTAGACGTGGGTCTTTAGGGGATTCCTTGTTATGACAGCCAGGAGACTGCTGTGGACTGAAACAGACCTGAACCCAAAGAATGATGATGCTCTTAAGATGATCACATCAAACTGAAACAGGACTCAGTTGACTCTAGACACACACACACACACACACACACACACACACACACACACACACCCCTCCTTTATTTTGAATTTTTCAGGCGGATTTAGAATACTTGCTTTTTATTTAGTAGGCAACACTTTAGAGAAAGTATGTGGAAAGAGATTTTACTTATCTGAATGTATTGTTATTATTTTTAAAGTACTATTATTGTTTAGAGGCTTATAATCCTCTGTAGGTTTTGGAGCTGCTAGAAACATATTTGAACATGGTTCCACTCTCAGCTGAAGCTGACCCTACCTTCTTTCTCACTTCTTTGCTGTAAAACTTCAAAGACAATGAGAATGGGGAAAATACTTCTCCATGGCAATGAGAAACAAATTAAACAGCTTTCCAGTATTTTCCAGTTGTGCACCTTTGCTTTCATCTAACTCAAAGTTTCCATTATTTCAAATTGCTATTTGTAGGTTCAAATATAAAATTTTCATTTTGTAAATTATTAGCTATATACTTTCTTTGCATTTCAAATTGCCTTTTGTAGCTCTGTGCAGTGTCAGTATCAGAGCCACTGAGGTTCATCCGAGGCACGATTATCGCTAATTGAAAACTTTTCTCAAATTGCTGTTTATATCTTCCCTTCACATCAACTGTAAGCCAACATCTTGCCAATATCAAGTACATTAATCTCTGTAAGGTTGAATATGTGCTTTATTTTCCAGATGGAGACTACTTCACTTATACCCGACACGAGCCTGTTGGCGTGTGTGGCCAAATCATTCCTGTAAGTTGCTCATGTAGCTAATTAAAACAAACAAAAAACAAAACAAACCCAAAAAACACTCTAATTCTATTTGATTTGGTGACAAAGCTTTCTCCAACACATATGGATAGTTGTAAATTCCTTAAGTGTGATATAAATTTCAACAAGCAAGACTTGTTGAACTTGGTTTTCCTGGGAATGAATTTCTTATATATGAATGAATGCATATACATATGAATACATATAACCAAACTTAAAACGTTTAGCTATGTGCAAACCATGCATTAAAGAAATTTATTTATACCCTGATGTATCTCCTCAGGGGGTGTCAGTATTGTGTATCAATAAATTCCAACCTTTTAATCTATGGGTTCTTTTCAAGAAGTTGTATTACATACCCTTTCTAAGAGCTGTGCTTTATAAACATAGGACAAGGTGGTACCAGAGCACTGGGCTGCTGGGGGACAGCACTTCAGCAGAATGTGGTGTGGCCTACTGCTCTCCAACACTGTCTCTTCTGAGATTTCTCATCACTGCAGCAACAAAAGTGTTCAAATCCTAAAAACAAACAAACAAACAAGAAAATGCTCTTTAAGTAAACTGGAAAAGAGGATACACACAGGAAGCTTTTGGAGCACTGTATTAAACCTATTGGACTTTTAGATAAGAGACTGATATTTCAGATTTTCCTTTGGGAAAATGTGAATTTTTTAGTGAAAATTTTAAGTAAATTTCTGTTTAAGTCTAATAACAGACCATTGAAACATAGATGAAACATTCAAGAAGAATAACTAAAAAGATGAAGTATTCCTGAAGTTCTCACATGAGGAAGTAGAAATGTCTTCTTTTGCTCTAAAGTGATTTAAGTGTCAATCTATAGATTTTTAATGAAATTACACATTAATTCAAAAACCCAATAAAATCCATGAAAATGATATAATCCTAAATACTGACTATAACTAAATGTGCTTACTCACTTGCCCTGCTATCTTAATTCCCCCTCAGGACAGCATTTAGAGGTAGAAAGATGTTACTGGCACTTACAGAGAGGAACGTTTAGAGAACAAATCACTTTCCTGAGTTCATGTGTTTGGCCAGTGATTGCTATTAGACCTGAACCCAAGCACACATCCTCAGGACTTAGCCATCTTTTCTTAAAAAAAAAAAAAAATTGTCTGTTCTAGGCCAAAATAGAGATCAGTGGTACAGTACATGTGTAGGAGGCCCTGGGTTGAAGTCCCAGATCCCCAAATAGTAAAAATAGTAATAATAGTTATTAAAGAAAAAAAAAGATAAATGAAACTAATATTTTTGCGTAAGTACAATAAATGGCCTGTTGGGATAGGAGGAGATTAATCACACTTTTAAAACACAGGTTAAATTACAGTGTGTTTGTGTCATATACAAATAAATCTATGTAATGATCCCCCCACCAGATAGAACAAAAACTTAAATTAATAGCACTTGATTAAGTCTAGAGGCTCTCTCCTATTCTGTTCTTCATTTGCTGTATTTAGTGTTTCTAATAGTAATATTTACTTGTGGCGTTTGGCAATGAATTTAAACAGAGTACACTGTATCACACAGAATTATTTAACATAGATTGGGGCAGGGGAAGTTTTATAGTATAAAACTTATATTGGCAAATGAACCTATGAACAATACAAAGACTCCATTGTTTATCATTTTGCAGTGGAATTTCCCACTGGTTATGCTCTTCTGGAAGATAGCGCCAGCCCTATGCTGTGGCAACACCGTGATTGTCAAACCAGCAGAGCAAACTCCCCTCTCAGCTCTTTATGTGGCATCGTTGATAAAAGAGGTAAGTGTTCTGAACCGGAGCACGCATTAGGATTCAGAAGTCCTAACTTACAAGAGGACGATCTCATTTAGTGCTACTAAAAACTACACTCTTGAGAGTAGCTCTTGTCCAGTGGTAGGATGCATTGAGAAGGGCTTCTGGAGGAGACTTGTGGCCTTCAGTCCACACATATCTCTCCTCAAATGCAGAGAGGAAGCCTGCCTCAATGGCTCAGAATCAGTTCCATGAGAACTGAATTTTTTCTTACTTTTGCCCTCATGACCACATATTTATGTTAACATTAACATAGCGGTCTTTCGAAGGTTGAAATATTGAGCTAGATTGTGAAAGCCAATGATGGCCCCAAATCTTCTACAAATCTACTTAGATTTAAAAAAATTCTCAGTTTTAGTGTGTAAGGGCTGGAGATGAGTTAGCCAAAATGTTTGTTAAACTGGGCCATATTTTTTTAAATGCATGCTCACATTAGTGGATATGTTTAAATTCACTTTATTATGTTTTCCTGTGTTTTTTCCTTGTTTAAAAATGACAAAGTTTATGAAACTTATTTTTATTAACTACCCAAATTGTGTGAGTGCTATATAACTCAGTTGCCACCCTGCTTCAAACTTGATGTCCTTAATTCGGATTGACATCAGTCTGTAAACAGGATGAAGGTGCATTCCTACCATTCAATAACTTCACTGGGGATCTGTAGCCTGTCTCTTGAGCCCCAAGCAATCAACAGCTACAAACTAAGTGTGAAATCCCTCTATCTTCTTAGTTTTGCCTGTGGAGATAATAGCCATAGTACTTTCCTTCTACATAAACAATTTGCCCAAGTTTTTTTTAACATATTCTAACTTTTTGAGTTACTATTATAAAATTAGAGACCAATGTAATTACAGCAATGACCCAAAAACTACAGACTTACCCCAGAGAGAAAGTGTCCCTCATAATGCACCCATGAGACTATTTTGAGGCAGACTAAAAATAATAGTAATGAAGAATAAGTAGTAAAGCTACATATGTGATTTTCATTTTTTGCTAGAGCAACTCACTAGCGTAAAGAAGCAGCTTTGATTCCATACTCAACTCTTTTTTAAGTTAAATTCTGAGTTCCGCTGTAATTGCTTTGCTTTTTACTTTTTAGGCAGGATTTCCTCCCGGAGTGGTGAACATTGTCCCTGGTTACGGGCCCACAGCCGGGGCAGCCATTTCTTCCCACATGGATATCGACAAAGTGGCCTTTACAGGGTCAACGGAGGTAACACCACTCACTGGGGCGGGTCGTTAAGATTGTCTCGTCTCGATCAGAAGTATGTTTTATGTAACTATTTTACTATTTTTAAGCCGACACTTCCTTAAAACAAAAGTTTAACGATTTTTCCTTATCCCAGTCTTCAAATGTGTTTATACAACCTAAGCAGATGTAGTTTGCATGAAACAAAATACCGATTACAAACGCTTAAGAACTGGAGTAAATCAACTGTTCTCAGCATGTTCATTGCCTTCTGTTAGGAGAAACAGAGCCACTGAGCACAAGTCATATGGCTGGTAAAGTTTATGATAGAAAATATAAATTAGACCACAGTGATCTGTATGAATGATTGCATCTGCAACCTGCAGATTATGAAACTTAATATGCAGATCTTTACCCTGAGCTCATTATTTGGGGTTCTCCTTTTCCGTGTACAGAAATTATCTTTTCTGAACCCGTTTTCTCTGATTGTTCCTGAAGGCCTCATCTAATTTTTTCATCTCCATGGCTTTAGCCCGGCCATCCAAAAGTTAAAAAAAAAAAAAAAAAAGCAGGACTTTAACCATGAGCACTGCAGGGAAAATAGTATGGTGGGGAAAACAGCCTGGAAGGCAGACACTGGGTAGATTTCCTATCCCAAATAAATAAAAAATAAAAGGTTGAAATTATACTGTATCAAGCAGAAGTGCCCTTGGGTCCTACTGTTGGGTGATGACATTGTTAGATATTCAATGCAAAAAACAATGTGTGCCTCGCACTGGTATTACACCCTGAAGGACAAGCGCGACTCCACCTTATCAACTGCCAACACAAGACAGAAGACCTGAAGTGACTCTGTGACACAGGTAGCGAACGCGTGCAAAGTGCGATAAAGGAATCACGACGATTGGACACCAGACCTTGCTTTGAGTTTTAAGAAATAGTTACATTTTTTACTCTAAGAACTGAGAAACAAACAAACAAAATTTTAAAAAATATTCTTTAGGATTCGTCTAACCTGAGCCCTACAGGGCACTGCCTTCTTTCTTCTTTAATATTAGAATAATTTTTTAAGTAGGAAGTTTTGTTGCTTATATACATTAACTATGTTATGTGCTTTCTATGTAGTCCAATTCCTATTAATTCAATGTGGCCTACACAAGCCATAGCATTGGATATTTGTGTACCTAGTTAGTGAGTTGAAGGCAATTTGATTGTTTTATAACCCTAATAAGTTGCTCGAATATATTTTTTGAAAACCTTATTTACATAGAACAATTAAATTTATAGTATGTGATTTTATTTTTTGATCATCTAACATACATAAATAAACACATTCCTTTTCTTTGTTTTTCATAGACATAGAGCAGAAAAAGTTTGTACTTTGCAACTGTCTAATTGAGATAAGGAAAAGCCAATCTTGAATTCAGGGTTTTCTGTGGACAAGGGAGAATGGTTAAGACCTGATAATAACTTCTAGGTGGTGAGGTCATGGGATGAATTTGTAGCATAGAAGAGGATAGGAAGGAAGGCCCTCGTCCCCCAGGCCAATATCCTGGACCTTTCCCAGTAGGGATACTGCTCATACTTCTAGGTCCAGATCCTACACTCACTTCCACCATCTAACTCTATAGGGCAGCGGCTACCTGATCCCAACAGCAATAGCACTCCCTGTTTGCCTTGCTTCATTCTTGGCCCTGTAGAGCATCCGGGGGCCACTGTGCCTACCACACAGAGACTTTCACATTAGAAGACTAGAAAACACCTCCATTCAAAGTCTGATAAACTTTGTCTAGTAGTATGTCACAAAATGTTGCATATCCTCGCTAACTCTGAAGTTGATCAACCCAAAGGGAGAAGGAGGAAAAAATAACATGTTACCTAAAAAAGAGAGAAAAATCTGAATCCCTTATATGAAAATTTAGTGTTTGAAAATGATCATCTGACATATCTTATAGAAAGAGAATGATATAGAAAAGAAATTTCATGCAGGGTTTCCCTAATATGGTCTGTACTTCATTTATTTGCATTAATCTACTTGTAGGTGGCTTTTATAGGGTCCTATAAAATCTTTAAATAAGTTGAAAATATTAGCAGAGCAATTAGTATCTATAATGTGCTGCGGCAATTAGTTCAGCAACTGCATAAAATTTAAATATACACTTTATCTCTTTGTTTAGTTGGAATAGAAATATTTTACTATAATCTGATGCAAGATAATATGAAAATAAAAAAACAAAATTATTGTTTAAAAAAGAGAAGGTGAAGACCATTTGAATGCATTGCGGTATCATAAAAACTAGGTAATTAGTATTTTTTTTAAAAAGGCCAGATTGTAAGGATGAAAAAAAAAACAACTATGTAAACTAATCTTGATGGGAAGTGATCCTCAAAAGAAAAAAAAAAAAGAAATGAAAACTGTCATTCTCTAGAAAAGGCTACTAGCACTCAAGAAGAAACCAGAACACAAGGAGTCCAGCTAACTCAAGTAATAGCATAGAGCACAGATTCAATTTCTTTTTTATAACTCACACTG
This sequence comes from Ctenodactylus gundi, assembly GCA_004027205.1. NCBI lineage: Eukaryota > Metazoa > Chordata > Mammalia > Rodentia > Ctenodactylidae > Ctenodactylus > Ctenodactylus gundi. The sequence continues at coordinate 301,121 of PVKB01000002.1, read as the reverse complement.
CCCCACGGTGTGTGTGGTAAAGAAGGGAGAGGGGAGTTTTTAAAAGAGAGAGAGAGAGAGAGAGAGAGAGAGAGAGAGAGAGAGAGGAAAAATGCCAATCCACAATTTAAAAAGCCCACTGTGATAAGTATTACTGAGGAGAGTTATATCATGTTAACATCTTGTCATCGCTACCAAGGCGGTGGCAATCTCCTTGATTAATTTGTACACACATGTGCATACACAACTGATACACTAATACACTGAGTTTTCTTCTCCTGTCTGCACATGCTGGTGGAAGAGACTTCTCTATCTGGAGATGTCCCGTCTTGAAAAATGTTATTTTATGTTTCTCCCAAAAGAAATTTAACAATGGCACAGACTTCATATAAATTTAAAGTGTTAAATAAACCTGTCTCCAAGAGCGCAAGCTAAGTCTCATCCCTCACGATGTTCCATTTCAGGTTGGCAAACTTATCAAACAAGCCGCTGGGAGCAGCAATCTGAAGAGGGTCAGCCTGGAACTCGGGGGGAAGAGCCCGTGCATCGTGTTTGCCGACGCGGACTGTGAGTGCAGGCCTCTCATTAACGCTGTGCTCTTCCTTACCTTTTTTCCTTTCTGGGGCCAGGGAGAGGGGTCTGATAACACCATTCCATGAGTCTGAATTTCACAACTAATTTTGCTTCCAAGTCTAAACAAGTAGTCAGAATCCAGACTTATTCCCAAAAGTCTTTTACATTGTCCTAAAATTGGAATACACAGGTAAGCCAAACGTAGGTGCAATTTCTTCTTGGTCTGGGATAGACTGTTGTTTCCTTGGCTGAATGCTAGGTAACATAAATGTTTTGCATGGCGGGGTTACGATGATTTTCAACACCTTCATATTTTAATTATTAGCACTGTGCTAAACATAATAAGATACCTCAAACATATTAAACCCAGACCAACTGCCGAAAGTGCATTTCAGGTTTTCCAACACCCCCCTTAGTTCTGGGTCATTCCCTCATTAAACAAGAAGAGAAGTGAACTAAACTGTTGGAAAATAAATTTTTCCATTCGGGATAGTTCAATTCACATACACTAAATCTATAATTATGACATAACACCACTAAATAATATTCTAGGCTCATTCTAATTAGATTATCCAATAGAATTCCAAACAGGGGTTAATTAGCAGGAGAGGATTGAACACATTTATAATTCTTTCTTAAACTCTTGCATTGTTAGAGTGAATAAATGCTTCATGGAATTGGTCTATGTTACTTCCTGTCCTTTAGAACATACTATCTTATTAAACGTTCTTAACACGAGACAAGATTGCCAATTTTCTAGGCCTGCCGGTAAACTGCTTCTGTTACAACTTAAGCGGGTATGATTAATTCACACATTCATACCCTCATTCACACATTCATACCCTCCTTTGTGTTAAATTGAATCTTCAACATTTGGAAAATGAAAACACAAAGAAAAGAAAGCTTGTTACTAAGGATGCACCAACAGAGCAGCCTGGTCACATTTTGCCACCTCACTTAAATAGATAAGAGTTATAGGCACATATTTAATAATATGGCCTATATTTAGATATACTTTGAACTTTCTTAGAATAAGATTAAAAATTGGGTGAGAGATTCTGAGAATCAGTGGATTTTGTGGGAGGCGTTGTTGTATTTTTTTCAAATCAGGACACTCAAGAATGTTTTGAAATAACTTTAAAGCAATGCACAATGTAGATTTTCTTTGATATCTAGCTAAAGCCTAAGGTCTAAGGGAAAATTCACAGAAATCTAATTATGAATGGAGATATTTACAAAAATTATTTGCAGTATTTAATTTTATAACAAATCCACATTCTTAGCAATGTCTATATTAAAGCTGTAATAATTTCAGATTCCAAATATCATTACTTTATAGCAAATACAGGATCATAAGGAATAATATAACATGTAGATCTTCAAGAGGAACAATAATATATTGAGCCCAAGTGTGACCTGATGGCTCATCAGTTTTCTATGTCACCATATTGTGTCTGAAAAATATGAGCATATATAAAATATATAATATTTTAAAACATTTTCAATGTCAAAATATGTTTTAATGGAAATTATTTTTACACAGTGGACAGTGCTGTTGAACTTGCACACCATGGGTTATTCTACCACCAAGGCCAGTGCTGTATAGCTGCGTCGAGGCTGTTTGTGGAAGAATCAATTTATGATGAGTTTGTTCAAAAGAGTGTTGAGCGCGCTAAGAAATATGTTCTGGGAAATCCTTTGACCCCAGGTGTAAGTCAAGGCCCTCAGGTGAGTATACAATACAAAGAATAAGATTTCTGGGAATAAGAGCACAGTATCCTTTTCATGCCTAATTTTGATTAAGTAAATTGATTTTTCATCTATGAATATTTCTACATAGCAATGCTATACCAAAATGATGATTAAAAAGATACTATCATCAGTGTTTTAAAAAAGCATCATTCTATTCTTGTGTTGCTCATTTTTCCTGCCTTGAAACACTCTAGGGATTAAAATTAATTCATGCAGACAATTAGAGCTACATGAAAACTGGCAAACACTCCTAGTTCTTTTCTTTTTTCAACCTACGCACTTTTCATTTTTGCAACACGATTATTAGTCCTCATGGAAGTTCATATACATTCTGACACTCTCGTCTTCTAACGGAAACCCAAGTATTGCCAGGTGTCCTGGTCTCTGGATTTCTAACAAAGCTCTTAATTTAATTGTTAAAACCCAGTCTTTCCCCCAGGGCTTTCTATTTTCTGTTTGTTTACAACTATTATTAATGAGAGAATCCCTGGCTGTCTTAGTCCAAGATCATTTTCCCTCCTAATTTTGTGCAGTTGTTTGTGGTCTGTTATTTAAGTTCTTGGATGTTTTGTTGTAAGTTTTCTTGGGCTCTTCAGGGTCCTCTGCTAAATTAGCAGCCGTCCTACAGAGGGGCGATTTTGTTTCCTTCCTGTAGAGGACATTTGGTCATGCCTGGATACATTTTAAATTGTCACCACTTGGTAGGAAAGTATAGTTCTACTTATATTTAGTAAATAGAGACCAGGGATGCTACTTAACATCCCACAATATAATGGGGAACCTCTAGACAAAGAATGAGCTCACCTGAAATGCAAAAGAAAGCCAGTGCCGAGAGATTATGCTCTAGAGAATGGACAGTAAGCTTGGAAGGTTTATTTTTTCACATTAAATTCTATATACCATTCCATGCTTTTGATTTGAAACCAAACTATTCTTGCCAAAACAAATTAGTTACTCAAAGTTTTATGAACAGCGTTATCAGCTAAACTGTGGAATAAATGCTGAAGAAAAGAGAAACGAGGAGGACATGCTCCTTGGCCTCATGAGGTTTACTATCTAAGCCACTTGGAAGACAACATGGATTTGCCTTCTCATCTTAAGTATCCATGCAGGAAAATATTAGGATGTGGGCCAGACCAAATATTAAAATCTCAAAGTCCTAGAATAATCGACAGATGAAATAATAATTTGTTTTATCTTTATCTTATTATTTTTGTAGTTTTATTTGAGTTTAATGACTACATAGAAGTAGTTGCCAATTGCATCATATTTGTTAGCATCTCAAATGGATGTCAAGAAACACAATTCCAACTGGCAAAGGGTCTCACACTTCAAAAGAAATGGGATTCTAAGTTTTCTGCTATGATTATTTCTATCTCTAAACATCTGCTTGCCTATCTATGTACAGAGACGTAAAACATTTCCCCACTAACAGGCTGAGAAAAGAGCAAAGAAGGACATCTGAGAGGCTTGATATTGAGCTGCAGGCAGTACGGCCTTCCACTAGGGAGTCTGTACAACTCAACCAAAAACATTGAGATGAACTACCTCATTATTTCAAATAGGAAATTAGAACTGACTTTTAAAAATTTCTATACATAAGGTTCTACAATAAGTGACCCAGTGATTAACACGACTTCAATGTTAATACACGAATAGGTTTTTGTCACAGATTGTGCAGAAGCATAAGACTGAAAAGCCCCAACATCTTCTCTACCCTTAAAAGTGATCATTCTATTACAGAGGGCTTGTGGGAAAGGTATTCCCTTTCACTAAGCATCATCTCGATCCCTGGTCTACTCTACGTGATTAGTGAGACTTCATTGTGTGTTACAACTAGATACTTACAGAGAAAATAATTGCCAAAAATATTTGTCGAGAAACAATGATTCTTAAAAGATTCATGCTTTATTCTAATTTGGGGGATTGCAAATTTAAACTATTGGAGTATTGGAGCACGAGCTAAGTGTGCATAATTTATATCTGTATTATACATGGGTGTTTCTATATGTATTTTGTATTTGTAATTTTATTATTCTATTTCATAGGTAAAAACTACTTTCTTAATTTGAGCTAATTACTACTTTTACTTGAAAAAATAAATGGTGGTTCTCCATATAAAAGTTTTCAATATCATCATGGTTCCATCTTGTCATGATATAAAGAGATATAGGCTAGATTTAGGATCTCACCTCCCTAAGACTCTATTGGAATTAGTAATGTCAATCTTGAGGGTCACTGTGCAGTGATGTAACATAATCTATATAATGCATCTATTAGAGTGTTGTATATGTTCAAATGTTTATGAAGTAAATGAAAATTGCAAGATTCTATTTATATCTTAGTGGAAATAATATATACATATATTATATGTATACAATTTCACAAATCTACTCCCAATATTCTTGCAGATCCATAATTTCCAAATAATTTCAAGGATGTGTCTATGTGTCTTTTCAATTTATTTTATTATTATTTTAAACCATCAAGCCTAAGCAGTCAAAAAATTTGGGGCTGGAACAATGGCACAGTGGTTAAAGTGCTTGCCTATCAAACCGAAGGTCCTGGCTTCCCTTGCCCAGCACCACATGAGCTGGGCATGGTGGCACGTGTCTGTAATCCTAGCACCCAGGAAGCTGAGGCAAGAGGACTGCCATGAGTTCAAGGCTAGCCTGGGCTCCATAGTGAACAAGACCCTGTTTCAAAAAGAAAGAAAGAAAGAAAGAAAGAAAAAAAGAAAGAAAGAAAGAAAGAAAGAAAGAAAGAAAGAAAGAGGAATCAAAGAATTTACACATTCGAATACATTAAAATAAATGCTGTAAAACTACAACTCTTTTATGGCCTATTACAACTCATAGCCCATAACCCAGTTACTTATGGTGAGAAGCCCCAGCTACGTGCAGGCATTATTGCATAGTGCCTCAAAACCATACTGAAAACCAATTTCATCCTCGCTCAACATGAAGCCTAAAACAGATTTGCATTTATGATAAAGCAAAATGAGCCAGGCCAGACTGAATGTGTGCTAAGAAGAGCTGAAGTTTTCTCCCCCCAGTCCCACACTGTAGTGCGGTATTCCTCATCTTCCCTGGTCATTGGAATCACCCAATGATTTGGTAGGTATGGGGAAGAACTTGAGAAGCACATTTTGCTACCAGGTGACTCCAGAGCTGCTGGATCTAGGAGCCCATTATGAGTGGTTAGGCACTCAAATATAATGACCTGCATTTTTAGAATTCAGTGATTATATGTCCTCCAACAAACTTACATAATCTTTATTCAGCAGCTCTCTGATATACATATGGAAGGACTGAACTGTCACCAGGTACCCAGTCAGGTCAGGTCAGGTCATAGACAGGAACACATCATGACTTGTGAAAAATATATTGAAGTAAAAACTGAAAAATTATGATTTGAGGTCATAATTTTAATGTATCGATGTACATGGATCCTCAACTATTTTTTGAGATACTAGAATATCTTAATGAGGTAGAATCTATCTTGCGTTATGCCTTAACCTGGTTGTATTAACTAGTATGTACTAATATAAACGTTTTGTCTTCCAAACCAATTCTACAACATCTTCAACCCACTGAAAATGAAGAGCTTCCTTTTGTGGAGTCTCACAGAACTCCAGCACTTCCCCTCATCCTTATAGAAGTATCACTATTTTCTAGAGTAACTCTTAGAATACTTGCCATATATTTATATACTTGTCATTTAACAAGAAGCAGGAAACTGACAATTTATTGGAGGCAAACCTAGAAATCTGAACAGAGGAGGAAGCAGGAAGATGACAATTTATTGGAATCAAAATTACAAATGTGAACTAGGGAGGATGCCCATACTATGCTCAGGACATGGCGTTTGAGGGCAGGCTAGAGGAGATGGGTTGGAGATAGGGTGACCCAAACTTTTCCATCACAGAAGTCTTCTCAAAGGTAAAAACCATAAGCTTCCCAACTTGTGGGTCTGGCTAAATTGAAGTCAACGCTCTCTTTTTCCCCTTTCACCATTTTTTGTTTCAGTTAAGATGAGAATTACAAGACAAACATGTTAGATCACTGACAAATTTTATTCCAGAGTGAGTTAATGATGATTATGTTTTCCTACAAAACTGTACATACTAAGTGTAAATATGGCCAAGTTTTTTCTAAAAATGCTATGAGAAGTAAATGTACTAAAGAATGAATCTAAACCTTTGTCAGCTGTTTTGATTCAATATTACATTTCGTAGCAACATCTTAATATTTTGCAACCCTCATTAACAGGCCCAGCAATGCATTATCCTTATCAGCTGATAATTGGTTTCTATTTTCTTTTCATGTATTATTTTTCAGGTTGACAAGGAGCAGCATGACAAAATACTTGACCTCATCGAAAGTGGCAAGAAACAAGGGGCAAAACTGGAATGCGGAGGAGGCCGATGGGGGAACAAAGGCTACTTCATTCAACCCACAGTATTCTCCAACGTGACCGATGAAATGCGCATTGCCAAAGAGGAGGTAAATGTCTTCATTTGTTCTCTGCCCTTCTCCGCCATGTTTTCTCTGCATGTGTGTGTAGTTTCTGCCCCTTTAGAATTTGCACCTCTTTGAACATGCTTCTTAGCAAATGATATCCTTCATTTCTGCTATTGATAAAGGTTTAAATTATTTGTGAGTCAAGACTAAGAATAGTAAGGAATCCACTGGGCCTGCCAAGAATTTCCAAACAAAGCCCAGAGTGGTCAACGACCTTCAGGGACTTCTTTTCCAGCTGTAATGTCATGAAAAAGAATCTTGTCATGCATTAACAACAAAGATAAACCTAGAGGACATGTTCAGCTGAAAGAGCCAGGCACTGAAAAGACAAATAGTGAATGATTCCGATTGTATGTAGAACCTAAAAGAGTCAACTTACAGAACCAGAGAGGAGAAGGGTGGATACCAATGGCTTCATGGGAGAGGTAGGGATGATGTAGCAAAATGCTATTCAGAGGACACAAAAGCTCAGTCACACTGAAGGAGCAAGCTCGAGAGGTCTATTGTACAATAGGATGACTATAGTGACAATGTACAATGTGTGTTCTCATCACCAAAGTGAGTGAGTGGTTAAGTCCTTCCTACCTACTGGTGCCATGTTTGCTCCATGGCCTTTATCTACATAAAAGCCATCATCTGCATTGTTGAAAATAATTCATCTGTCATTTCTTACTTCCTATGTGCAGTGGCCCTATATTTTAAGTGCTTTGACTTCCTAAATTTATATATTCAGATTAAAAAATACAGTAAGTTCATCTGATATTGAAGTACAAAACAAGAATTAGAAAATCCAAAAGCAGAAAAATCTGAAGTCATGAGCACATGAAGCTTGGAAAATATGCAGAGGGTGAATTCTTATATTTACACACACACAAACATACCTATATATATTTAATATATAATATAAACACAGTCTATTATATAATAGGTTACATATTTTAGTGAAATATTTGGCAAAACCAAGGTAAATCACATTAAAGAAAAGTGTTTGCAGAGAGATGACACAGAACTAGTTTGCTTTTAAAAATAGTAAATAATCTGTCACCAGGGCTCTTAATAATGGCTTTGTCTACGAAATTGTGTGTCATATACTAAAATACTGACAACACAAAAGTACCGACACATAATCCTTTCATTCATTTGTACACCATGTCCACAAAATGACGGAGAACCCAAGAAGATAATTTTCTTTATCCCTCAAACTGTCTTCACACGAAGATGAACAAAAAGGATAATGAGATTTGCAAACAGAGCCACAAAATAACAAAAACAAAAGTAACAGCCAAAGTACATGAGTAACCAGTTTCTGCTTCTCAATTCACTCCTCAACTGAATTGTATTTCTGCACTTATTGATTAAAATCTTGGATGATTAGAGCTGTTGTACTTTTATTCCTTGACTAATATCAAACAGACATGTCTAGAGCAGAAAATTCTTCAGTTCAGGAAATAGTTACTTGGTTCCTATAATATATGTAGTATAATAACTAGCTTGCTATTTCAAAGTGGGAAGCTGGAGTCATATATTCTGTTAAATTAAAATTATGTAAAATATGAGTACATTTACTGCAATGGCTGCTCTATGTCTAGTTCCCAAGTCGGAATATCAACTAAGCTTACACCCATTCTATCCTGAGTACTAGTGCCTGTGGCTATGCCACTTAAATCAATGATGAGTACCAGAAAACCATTTGTCATTTCTGATTTTTGCCTACTTTCATTTATCTTTCCCAGAAAATTGCGGCAGCACTCAGCAGAGACCTCTGTTATTTAATTTCAGTTAATATTCTTTTGAAATATAGAAACTTATTTCTAGAGAAAAATTCAAGAAAATTCTTTTTTTTTCCTACCTGAGGTTGAAACTTGAGATTAGATTGAGTTTAAATTGTACCAAATAATTTATAAGGTAAAAGAAAAAGCTACTTTATGCTGGAGTAAGCTAATTTTGATTTTTACTTTTAGTACTGTGATTCTAGCCGTGACCATTGAACTCATGCTTTGGTGGGTGTAAGATAGTTCAGGATTTAGACTCTTGGAGAAATGTACCACGGTGTCTGGTGTATACAAATTCCATGAGATTTGGCTGTACAGCAGATGCTGGGTAGAAATTCATGTTGTTTTATCTAATTTGGCTATTTGTGAAAAGTGGAAGTACAGTACAATAATTAATATTTCCATCAATGGTACAATGATACTCAAAGTATAAATATTACTACAAACATTTGCCTATTTATTTATCAAGTAGAGCAAGCTTTGCTCTCTTGGATTTGTAATAACTTGGCAAATAAAAAAAATAGAGCGAGAATTTGAAAAAAAGTTGCTAAAATATCCTGTAGTTTGTGATTTGATGCATAACTGTAAATTGTAGAGGCTTAATTACAAAATTTAGAAGATCAATACTACTTTGTTTGTACCCTACATTATTCCAAAGAGAGTGTAATACGTAACACATTTTTACCTTTTATTTTTGTAGCTTTATTCTTATACATAAGTCTGCGTGAAGAGAAATAAAATCTTACCAATTTAGAATAGTCCCTAGAGAAAATAATCTGTAATATCCTATGAAACATTTAGTTTTAACCAATTATTTTGATTTATTTCATTCCTATCTTGCATTATAGATATTTGGACCAGTGCAACAAATCATGAAGTTTAAAACCTTAGATGAAGTGATAAAGAGAGCAAACAACACTACCTACGGCTTAGGCGCCGGGATCTTTACCAAGGACCTTGACAGAGCGATAACGGTGTCTGCTGCCCTTCAAGCTGGAACAGTGTGGTAAGTCAGCCTACCGGACGTAGTAAGTGCCTGCTCAGCTGAGGCCTTGTCAAAAGCTTAACTTAAACTTTTCATTGGACATTATGCAAATTGTTAAAAAGTACTTCCTGTTCAAAATAGCAAACTAAAGTTAATTACAATATTAGAAAAACTTTGGAAGGATATTTTCTTTAACTCTATCCAAAATTTTAAAATTTCTTAGCCAAAATATTCTCTGGATGTTTCATTTATACAATATAAGTATGGATTGGTAGCATCTAGTCAGTTAACACCATGTTATGTGCAAAGGAAATGAAACACAATTCTTTGTTTTAATGAAATTTAATTATTTAAAACAAAGTTCAATTGGTACACAGGAGTATACTCCATTCTTATACCAGATTCTCACTCTGAGATTAATAAAGATGTTTGAAGGTCATAATATAAGAAAATGCATTAAATTTTAAGGTGCATATCTCTCATTTTTTACCTACTTCATATACTTAATTTTATATTTTAATTTAGAAGGTATAAATTTCGAGGCTGTGACTCCCAAACTGTTACACCCTGGCCCATGCCCAGTCCCTGGACTGTTTCCTCCAGAGTTTTTGCCCTATTAAGTCTCCCTTTTTTCTCTCAGTTCTAGCAACAGTCCAATATTATTTTCCCTCTCATTATTACAATTATTTAAAAAATAATTACACACTGAAAAGTCTCCCTGCAGCCTGCTGTCAGTTAGATTATTTTCCTAGCCAAGGAGAAAGTCATCATTTAGTTAATATTTACTCTGAGTTGCACTGTAAATTTTTATTTTTATTTGCTTGTTTATTTGAGGGGCTTATACCTTGTGGTCCAGGATGGCCCCAAACTCATGATCTTCCTGTCTCAACATCCTGAATGCTAGGATTATAAACATTTCACTAAAGCACTGGTTTTCAACCTTGATGTTAATGTCCTTAATATAGTTAAAATACGGTTTTAACTGTATCTGTTGTAACAGAGTATCCCCAATCCCAAAGCCCAAAATCTAAACTTCTCTGCTATGCAGCAACATAATATTCAAAACCTCTTAGATTTTAGAGTATTTTGAATCTTGGTCTTTGAATTAGGGTAAGCTTGCAAAAATATTCAAAAATCTGAAAAACTATAAGATCTAAAACACTTCTGGTCCCAAACATTTCAGGAAAGAGATACTCAAGTTATACTATCTGAGTGTTTAAATAACTAATTTAGGCTGGGGGTTGTTGTACATCAAACACACCAGTTATAATCTCTCTTTGTGTTTGAGTCTGAGCATAGGTAATTTATTTAAAGAGAAAATAAAGCATCCCATGGAATGCAATGGAATGATGGTATGTTCAATTAGTGTTATGGACCACTTCTTAAAAACCTGACTTTTTCAGTAATATAATGTTTCCTTTCAGGGATTCTTAAATGAAATCAAGTAAATTCTTCATATAGTCAGTTATAAAACTCTATGTCACCTTGCATGTATGCATCGTATCTCTATTTACTAAAGACTTACCTGCATCCCACGTTCTTAACCGGTTTCTCATATAGACTGAGGAGCAACCCCACTGAATGCTGCCATCTGCACATCCCAGATGGAGAATCACGTGCTTTGAGAGGCCATATAGCACTTTTACTCTATGGATTTGTCTCAGTGAACATTTCTCAAGTTTCTCTTCACTTATAAGAAAATTTCCATTTTCAGTGCAAAGCCAACATATCCAATTTGTTTTTAGAACATTTGGACAATGATGAGTTTTGGGCTTTTGGTTTTGTAGTTGCAGAATGTTACATGGATGCTTGATGAAGTATCTCACTGTTATCTTCCTGATGGGGGTTGCAGATGCTCTCAGAGCCTCTACACTATTATGACAGGGGAATCATATTCTTACTGCATCAAATCTTATAGATCTTTATATTTTGGCATCATCTGGCCTAGTAGCTTCTTGGGTCTTAGAAGACAGTTACTGAATTCCAGAAACACTAGAATTCTACCAAAAAATTTCAAACTAGAGATGCGATTTTCCAATTTAGAAAGCAATTAAGCAAATCAGAGAAAGGCTTTCTTTCAAAAGTGAACATTTAATTGAAAAACTATTCTCTCAGTATGAGAGACACTCAAAAGAGCTTCGTAGTGCTGTGAGAAGGTAGAACTCTGGTGCTGGGGTAGTGTTTTACCTGAGGAAGCAGCCGAATGTTAGCTCAAAATTGAAAGAATGACCGGACTCTTTCAAGTACAATTCCATCTGCATGGATGTCACCACTCTGCTGCCTACCTGTCGAAACAACATGAAAAGAAAAAAATGTAGAAACAGAGCTTCTTTAATATCTTTTTTGCTTTTATATTTAATGAGAATTATTTAAATAATTAGATTCTGCTGTTAAGTTTCACCACCAGGAAATTTAAATCTAATCAAAGTGCTCCTGGTGTACATAGCTATGTTCTAATTTTTCCTCCTTGACTTCATCTTTTATCATTTTTTCTTTAATTCTACTCAATGTTTTGTAATTAAATTTTTCTATATAAACATCCTTAAATAGTTTGTGAAATATTATGAACTAATAGGTAATAAAATCTAACTCCTGCCAAGACCTCTATTTAAGCAATTTATTGAAGCAAGTAATGAAAAAATGAGATGACTATTATGAGAAACATTGCAATTATAAAGGAAAATTTATTCTAGAATGAGAAGTATATAAACTTTAAGAGCATTAAATGTTTATTAAATGTAGGCAGTAAAAAATGTCTGTACAACAAATTCTAATTTTTAACAAATTATATTATTCCTTCCGTGGCATACTGGCTCTTCTGTCTTTCATAACTTAAGCTATCACTTCTAAGGAACATATGACCATTCATATACCTATTGTGTGTGTGTAATACATAATATATATATATATATATATATATATATATATATATATATATATGTGTGTGTGTGTGTGTGTGTGTGTGTGTGTGTGTGTGTTCATACTTTCTGCATTCTATAGTATAGCTCTTTTTTAAATCTCAGTGAATAAGTACTTCATGAGTGAGTCAATTTCTGAAATTCTCCGTTTGGGAGTTACTTCATAATTTAAGAAGTAGTCTATAATATACGTCTTTGTTTGTTTTCAGGATAAATTGCTATGGCACAGCATCTCCCCACAACCCATTTGGTGGTTTCAAGATGTCTGGAAATGGACGAGAAATGTAGGAAAAATTTTCTTTTATAATTTTTTTTTATAAAAATGGCTGTTACTCCCAGGAAATTAATCTATGTTTGCTCTCATACATAAAACTCACTTTTGGTTTTTCTTGGATGTTCATACCAACAAATAGCCTATTAAGTGTTAATTTAACCCATAAGTGCAAAATAACAATAATAGAGGAAATATATGTTATATAATACATATTAGCCTAATAGAAATTCATAAAGGTCCATATTAAGCACTTTGTACTGGTGACTGAATTCTTGCATATGTTCTGAATTGCTTATTACATGTTATTAAATGTAGTCAGTCCCACTGGGAAATATTTTCAGAATGAGGTAAGAACTAAATTGGTGATAAGAAATGTGCAAAATACAAATACTCTAGTTTAATAAACCTCTGAAATAAATTGGATATTTTATTCCAAGAACAACTTGAGTTAAGTTGAATAGTACTCCTTTATTAAAATATTATTGATAAAGGCTATAAAATGTTTGATTATCTGAATAAGCTAGTTTTGGTACTAAATTATAAACCTAAAAAGATATTTGACTATGGAGAATATGTTTTGTATTTGTGACTGGACAGAGAATGTTTAGCATAATGATTTTGTGAGCTTTTAGTCCCTTTTAAAACTAAGATACATAGAATTTGTAATATGCATATATGTGTATGCACAAGTAATATGGTGTTTATTTGATCAATTTTAAGTACATTTAATCATGTTGTTTTTTAAAATGCTTCTATATTTGATAGTAAAGAAAAAACTTAAAATAAAAAACAAAATGAACCACTGGGCTAGTGTGGGGAGGGAGGGAGAGGTGGTTAGAGGGAGGGACAAAAGGAGAGTGGGAAAGTCCTTGTCACCTCGACAAGATACATATGTTCACAAAATGCTCAACTTCACTGTAAACCTTAAATTTTACATTTATCAATAATATGGGGGGATCTACTAAACTCTATAAAAGAAAGTATAGCAAAACTTATTTCATTAACAGGAAATAACAGTCTCAATTTTTAAAGGTTATGACTGTCTTGAAATAGCCTAAATTTACCATCTGTGTTATATAATCCAAAAAAAAAAAAAATTAAGCTGCAACAAAGCTCTTTGGGGAAACAGAGAAATAGAGGAATGATAAAATGATCTGTCCACTTTTCTGACAGTAATTACATACTTGCTGTGGATAAAGTTCCAAAAGTCCCAGAGACATGACCGTGAGTTTTATTTAACAGTGGTGGCAGGAGAATATCTACTATCTACTATAGATATATAGATAGATAGATAGATAGATAGATAGATAGATAGATAGCAAAATGCCTCCAGATATGAACTCAGTACTAGCAAGATGGAAGTTCATAACTTCATGAAGCTAGGGACATGGTTAAAGCACAGAGCAACATCTCAACTGAAAATCTGAGTACTGACTGACTATAACTGGAATGGGTCAAGAGGCAGAAATCTCTCCCCTGTGTAATTGTGATCCTTTTCATATACATTAACACAGGCCACTTGAGACTTGCCTGATAGAACATTCTCATTTAATTGGCCTTCAGGAATCCACAAGATCTTTTTTCTTCTTTGTTTTGTCTTTCTCCCTTTCAAAAGGGGAAAAAAGGAAATGTAAACAAGTAGGCCTAGAGCAGGAGAGCTTGTTGCTTGGTTATGCTGCCTGCTCACCTCAACAAACATTTCTTCGCTTCCTACTTAACTGGTTCAAAGTTCATTTCTGAGCACAAAGAGACAGACACTACTTGCTAGTATGACCATTTTACTGAGTGCGTGCCATGGCCAGAAAGCATATGTAACACGTGAATGTTGAGGAGCAAGGCAGTATCAGACGTCACTCCTGACCTGCTGAATCAGAATCAGTATTAGAATAAGATTTCGTGTGATTTGTAAATTGCGGATTTTAGAACCACAGATCTAATAATTCATATACTTAATAAGGTAAAGAGAAATGCAGGCAAATAGTATGTGTTTTATCACTGACAGAATAAGTACAAGAGAGTCCTGAGGAAGAGCGCCTACTTCAGCCTGAGTGTCACCATAATCACACTCTTAAAAGTTTCAAGTGTCCTTATGAACCAAAATACAATTAAAGGCCTATTGGTGAAAATCATGGGTTAATTTATCTACCTGTGTGAGATAAATACTTATTAAAATGCTATCATTTAATGGCTTTCAGACAGCTGCACCTAAACCCTTTAATTACTTTGAAGAACATGCTCATTGAAGCTTTTAAAAAGTATTTTCAAAAGCTCAACTACCTAAGGAAATAATCAGTAAGGGGATTAGATTTCCCAGGAGAAAAAGATCCATATCTGTCTCCATCACAAAAAGGAAAGGGAAGAAAAGGATCAAGACTTATTACTCCCCTGTAACCCTACATGCTCGTGGGTGCTACAGTTTTAGGCACAGTCATACACATGTAATTTAGTCTTCTCACCAAAACAATAGAAAATAGCTGATTGCCATCCTTATAGTCCTCTCTGCAACAGAGTAAACCACTGTCAGTTTCCAGAACTGGTCATAGGTATAAGCCTGTTGTAAAGGACCAGGGAGCAAAGAGACTGGCGTGGGTTTCTTCCCGCTCCTTTGTGACGCACTTGAGGGTGACATCAGCAAATGGCCGAGCCTAGGGATAGCTGTACAAAGCGGCAGCACCAAGAGTTGTAAGAAGTCCAAAACCTAGGACTTCAGCCAACGTCTTTCTTTTGTTTTTAAAAAAGAAAATAGAGAAGCCATCGAGAAAGAATGAAAATTCTAGTAGTAAAGGACAAGCTTTTGTTTTTCTAAAAATCAAAAGATTTTGGTAACACTACAGCTGCGAAAGATTGGGACACCTTAGAATAAAATGACAGCAAGGCATAGTACGTGGTGGAAACAGGCTCTGCCTCATGTCCAACTCTTATGAGCTCTCCTGTGTTGCTATACATCGCTACTCCTCCTCTTGCACTGTATTGCTCTCATATTTGAACTTCCACTAAGAATGATAAAATATTTCCTGGGCTGAATTGTCTTTTGAATAGTTGGTATTTTTGTAGTCAAGTAGAATGATGTAAAAAAAAAAAAGAGTCAATCACCTAAAGGTGTGTAATTATTTAAAATGAACTGCATTTTAAAGAACGTTTTTTCCAGAGGAGATATATGTGTGACCAGGCAATAAATATGGTTACCCACCTTCTCTGTATATGAAAAATGTTTTCCATTGTTCCTAGACAGATAAGAGCACACTTTTACCAAATCAGGAACTATACTGTATTTGCACTGCTCTGTTCAGTGGTGTTTATGGGAATTTTTTTCTCTCTCTAGGGGAGAATATGGTCTCCATGAATACACAGAGATCAAGACTGTCACAACAAAAATCTCCAAGAAGAATTCGTAAACCACTGAGAGGAAAAGGGACTTTGATGGCTCAGCATCTCCTACAGTCACTTATTTCGTGGGATTTAAATGCAAAATCATTTGTTTCTTGATTTCTTTAAATATAAGCTGATCTTGGTAGTATTAATATGGCACCTAAATATTTCACACGTACGTTATTCTGACAGAATCATTTGTGTTTTACTATGTGACCCCCAACTCCCATGCTAAATGAAAAGGATGGATTTGAACACAAGCCGTCTCCAGCTCTGTTGCAATCGTGTGCTCACCTTTGTAACTGTTGTCCAGGATAATCAGGTTCTGGTAGAGGACCAGTAGTCACTTAGGCTTTTTTCCCTTAATGACTCCTTGAAGCACTTAACTTCCGTGTTAACTGTAGTCACTTGCTCTATTTCCAGCAGTTACAATGCCTGTAATATGTCTTGAAATATTTCCTAGAATGCCCTGCCTGCTTATCTATAGGAAGACTAAACTGTAGTCTGAATATAACACTTAATAAAAACAACCATGCATGATTCTTGACTGATTGGGATTATTTCTTGGTACAAGTTTGGGCTGTGCTGATTTACTATTCCTGTCATTCAAGAACATTGTTAAACTGAGTATAAAGATGGTTTTAAAATTAAAAGTCATCTATTTTTAGGAGAAGAAATATATTTTCCAGAAAAATTCTTGAGATCGTAACAATCCCGACACAAGTCGGATCAGTTCCTCATAAGCATTTACTGACTTTCTACAATGTTCCAAGCAGAAAGAAGTATTACACGAAAAAGTGAAGAATAAAAGGTCTGTTATCTCCAGGTGCTTTAATTCACCAAAAGACAAAAGCACAATCCCGGGCACCCCCCACCCCCACCCCACCACCACCACCCCCGCACCCCCAGTAAAAGAGGTGTAGAATAACAATGAGAATTCTAAAGCTGTAAGAGTACCGCGGTAACGCGCCAAACGGGTAGTGACCACGTTTACCTGAGAGAATTTGGAAACCTCACGAAAGAAATTTTACTGGATTTGAAGCTTAAAGATGAGCCAATTCAAAGCGAATAGAAAGGAAAACGTTATGCAACACAATCTCAGTACAGGTTTCATTGGAAAAACAGAGACGTTCATACAGGACATCCTCTTGATGTTTCAAATAGCATATCAGCAAATCGTGTAGGCTCTGAGATGTCCTACAACAGCTTTGGCTTGGTTTTAATTTTCTTGTTTTCATATTTTAGGAAAGAGGTTGCCTTTCCTTCAGCCACATACAGCTATTATAAAATCCCTGTGGTGAAATGCTTTTCCAAGCAACTGGAAGCAGGTCACATTCTAAAGGTTCTGAAGATCAAACAGGAGTAGCTGGGAAAACATTCCTTCTGTGTGAAACTTAACTGTGTAGTGCCTGCATTACACCCTATAATAAAAGTCCTCTAATTCTTCTCCAGTGTCCCCACATAGGAAATGACTTAGGCCGAAGTAAAATCCAAAGATCATACATATACTTTTGCCCATGTTCTAAAATGTTGTTAGTACAACAACTTAAAATTTTAAGCTTAGTGAACTTTAGGGCAGCTTCGTTTTCCAAGTTGACATTTACATAAATGATTTAGTGTACCATTTTATGTTGACAACCTAGGAACACTGATACTTCAACATCATGATGGTTACCATTGCCAAGTTTACCGACATACACAGCAATGAAAGTCACTAACTTCTTAGTCTTGAAATAATTACAACTTTACTTTCAGAGTTTCTCAAATTTCGGGGTGGAGTATGAATTTGTAATTTTGGATTGTCTGGTAAGATTTGAGACACATTTATCATTTTGAAAACTGGAGAAACCAAATTATTAGAGAGAACCGAGTCTTTGGACATTGAGAAGAAAAAAAATTCCAATACAGAGAAGAACTGTGTTTTT
The DNA here is from genome assembly GCA_004027205.1 of Ctenodactylus gundi. NCBI lineage: Eukaryota > Metazoa > Chordata > Mammalia > Rodentia > Ctenodactylidae > Ctenodactylus > Ctenodactylus gundi. The sequence goes on along the minus strand of PVKB01000002.1, from coordinate 283,051 downwards.
CTCAAACCAGACAGTGACTACATTCTTAACAGATATGTTTAAAATTATATGTAAATAAATTAACAGAAAGACAAGTTAATATTGTATGGCATCTCATCAAAACATTTTTGATGTATAGCAAAGAGAGACGAACACAGAACAAGACAAAAGCCAGAAGCAAGTTTAAATGTTTAAAAATTAAATCTTTGTTGTATAAATAAGACATTATAGGATTAAACAGAAAATATCTGTTTTATATTGGCTTGTTCTGAGCCTCTGGACATTTTTTGAATTGCATTATTTGTTGGAAAACCATAGTGGCAATGATTCTTAAAACACTGCAAAGTTAAAGGATAGCTTATTAATTCATGTATAAGAAATTTATATATAAAGAATTCAGTGTTAGAACCATAAATATGATCTCGTCATTTTTAATGCCCACATGATAGAAGATATTTTGATCCTCAAGAATACCAAACTAAGCAACAAAAACTGGAAGTCATTGCTCAGGGCCAATGTCAGATCTCAAATGCAGATTCTCAGATAGACTCTGCTGAGTTTCTGGGATTCTTTCTGTTTTTCCTGGAGATACACTTTGGACTTTCCACTTTGAAGGTGAAATAATATATAGGAAGAAGAGTTAGAGGTCAAAATCGAATTCCATAAAGACTCAAAATCGGTGATTGCTGGGACAGCATGAAAGATGTGTGTTGTAGTACACCGAGACTATGGCACTTTACAGAAGAATACCCCGAGTGGATACCAACTGAGAAAGAAAAGGCTCAATTACCACCCTAACATTCTGTAGGAGAGACAAGGAGGCACCTCTGTAAAGATTCCAAAACTAACTTCAGGGTCTTGAGGCAGCTCTGGATGGTGTGTTTTTGTGGGCCCTCATATTCTGGGTACTGGATTTATCTCAGAGAATGACTTTTTCCTCTATAAATGTTAAAGATAATTACCAAATCCTTAAAAAGTCAATTTTATCACTGCATGAAATAAAAGAATAGTGATACATTTTTTTCAGACTGTGTGAGCTAAAATAGCCTCTTCTTTCATTTGTGAGTGTTGGATATTATGTGCCAATGACAACAGCGTGACTAGGACACTATTTTTGGTCATTCCAAGATTTATCCATCCTAGAAAAATAGACTAAATATTTAAATACAAAATTGAATTAAACTGAAAACTGATTTTTTAACCTTTTTTATTTTAAAATAGTTTCAAACTTTTGAAGGAGATACTATAGTACTACTATGAATTATATCTTTTTATTTATTAATTGCCAAAGTTTTTCTTGATATTATCACTTTCATTCTCTGGATAGGTACATTTTTCCCCCCCATAAGGTACATTTTTAAACATAATGTCTGTTGAGTTTAAAATACTTCAAATGGTTTTCTAGAAATGTCATTTTTCACAAAACAAAAAATATATGCATGACTTTCTCTAATTTTCCCCAATTAGTGTTGCTTATGACATCTCTTCCCCATTATTCAAAATTCAATGCAAATTTGGGTTCTGCACTACATGTCATTGTCCCCTTTTGCCTCACTGTCCCTAGTAAATGAGATACAACTTGTAAGCACACTTGATATTGAGTCCGGTTGGCCATACTTCCTTGACCTGGCAGGAAAACATGGAAAATGTGCCAAACTAAGTTACCAAGACTGCAGAAGTCAGACAAAAGAGGGATATTAGTTTCAAGGAAAACACTTCAACATTGGATTATTACTTAACATCTTTTATCATAGATCAGGCAAGAATATTTGCATGAAATGAAAAACATATGGCTTCTTCTTTGGACAACTACAGGAAAAAAAAGTCCCTTGAGAACATAATTTTTTGTTTATAAGATTACAATATTTTCCCCTGTTATTTTATTTCCTAATTGATTTACTTTAATTCTTTATTTTAATTACAAGATGCCTACATCCTGGTGACATCTGGGAAGGCACTTTAAAATCAATTACTTGTAAATCTTTAGCCACATACAAGTTTTTTACCTTCCCAAGTACAATTATGGTAGAAAGCACCTGACCTTTGGAGTCAAATTCATGCCACCGTCTGGGTCTGCCACTCAGTGATTGCTGGGACAGCATACTATACTCAGTATTGGTATGATCAGAGATCAATAACTAAAACTTTCTTATATAGTAATCATATGGCAGCTCACAGTGGCTCTTGATTTTGCAAAATAAATGTTCTGCTCAGTCATAGGGATCACTGGAGTCCATAGTTTGAAATTCTTGTTTTAAATTCCAATTTATGTTTAAATAAGAATCAATGATGATATCTATCTGACTAGTTTATTATATTAAATGGAATAATATTTCTGAGGAAAAGACGAGTGCCTAGTACATGTTATTGACCTACTTGATAAAAATGCTATGACTAACAGTCACTTCAACGAAAATAACAGCTTCTCACAGACATCAAGGTCCTCCACTTGACCTTTACTTTGTGTATTCTTTCTATATGCTCCATCTCTCCAGCCACCTATTCCTTGATCTCATTTAAGAGCCCAGCATAATTCTGATTACTTATCCATCCCTTCCACTAATTATTTTTTTCAGATAAAGGTAATAATTCACTGTTTAAAAAAAAGAAGAGAGTGAAGTGTAATGTGAGCTAAAAAGTCAGCTTAGAGTTAAGGTTAGAAATTCAAACACAAGGATTGCTCAAGTAGAGTTTGTTCTAATTAAATGAACTCTGCTGCCTTTCACTGAGTTACCTGTCATCGTGATTAATCTTTAAGCTAATCGTCAGAGACAGTGGGACTAAGTGCATAACAAACAGAAGAGGCTAGCTTCAAAAGTGGCACTACAGCCTACAATAATGCTAGTCACCCGTTGACTGATGCAGAGACTTGGCCCACATGATTCAATGGGAAGGATTAGTGGACTCAGATGCCGAGGGCTTAGCGTCTGTGCCTATGTGTCGTCATCCCGCATTCACGCAACCACAAATGTCAGAGCTGGAAAGAGACCCGGCATTCTGCTAGCCTAATAACTTCATTTCACAGAGGCATCGAGAAATCAAGTGACATCTGAAAGATTATTGAAGTATCAACAGCACAGTCTGGCTAAGATTCTTTCTATTCCAACTGATGGTTCTGTGTTACTGCCTTTGTTCCAGTGGTGTTGCAGATATTTCACTGATATTTGAGTGAATACGTAACACCAATTGTTGCATTTTGTTGTGTATATTTTATTTATTATGTCTAAGTTTGCTTAAAAACAGAAGATATGTTCAATATTTCATTTACTTGTCTTTTTTAGTCATTAGAGCTTACTCCTTTTGTGCTAAAAGTAAAATGAAAAGCTTAAATAATAGCTTATATGCCTCCCAAAAGGTAAGTTACTTTCAACCACTTTCAAAGCAGATTATCATAATAACCTAGTTAAAAATGGTCATTACATTTAGTTAATAGGCAGTGAAGGACAGTTTCCTGGACAAGATACTGAGAAATGCAAAACATTCAGTTTTAAGTCCTCATTCTGTGTAAGCTCAACTGTAGATGACATTCAGCATTTACTTGCCTTATGTAGAAATGAAAGATCATATTCTCACAATACTTAAATCTACAAGATGAGAGACACATAGATGAATAGAAAAATTAATAGTGTCCTAAGATTGAACAACAACAAAGATCTGTAACTGGTTAGAAGAAGAAAGATGACTTTTCCTTGGAGTAAGCTCACAGAGTAGGCTGCATTTGTCCTAGCCTTTGACATCAAGTATAACACCACACATGTAGACGAAACAGAAAGGATGCTCTAGCAAGGACTTGAGGAGTAGAAGAAGGCCTTGGATTGTATGTTGAAGAGCCGATTGGGTTAAAATCTATGGAAAGATTTACTGTTTCACCCAAGATCATACAGGAATGGAGTGGTAGTCTAAATATTATACTGCAGTCACCCACCTTTAACACTACAGATTTCTAACGATGTCCTCATATCTCTCATTGTCCTTTTATAGTCAAAGTATAAAAGGGATCCATGGCAAAAATCATAGTTCATTGTCAGAGAAGAGGATGGAAGGCCACAAAAAGAAAGACAGAAGGTGTTGCCTAAGGATCAAAGCGCTGTGGCACTTCGAGGGAAGGCAATGCAAAGAAGTAAAATCATACTTCCTCTGGGTGAATACCATGTGATGCCACTCCCACAGGATGCTCTATTTACATATACTGTGCTTTCCACTTGAAGTTCATTTTCTAATGAATTTTTCCCAGAGACTTCATGTCCTAATGCTGATTTTTTTCTCCTACCATGGGTAGACACAGCACAAGAATGGAAGGAGTAGGTTGAAAGTACAACTTGTACATCACTCAGGGCACTTCCTGAAGAGATCTCATGGTCTAGTCCCAAATCCCTTACTATCTCACAGACGGACAGAATGGTGACCAGAGCAGAATGCTACAGAAACTTCTAGATTCTTTTATCTAGACAACTATTAGGAGAAACAGTCATTGTTCATGGGTCCAAGAGCGCCCCTAGAGCAAGGTTTACAGTATTGAGCATCCCGAAAGCAAAAGCTCCAAACGGTGCAGAACTGGGTACCTTTGCTTATAACTGAAACTGAGAGGTCTGTCATATTCTGCCCCTCAGGCAGAAGGGGCTGGGGACAGAGGAAAATGTTTAGCTACAACCTGTCTTTGGAATAATTGCATGTTTCAGACAACATCAAACAAAAAAGACAGTCCTGACTTTATTGGCATAAAGTGCTATTAGGTTGTCAAGAATCCTGTGATCTCAAATTGCAAGAATAGGCAGAAAATGACTGTGCAGAGGATATGAAGGGATTTCAGGTTATTCACTTCATAGCCGCGTTGTCACTTTTTTCCTGCAATCATTTTGAGTCACATTCTGGAATGAAAAAAACTAGGTATGATTTTCCCACAGGCAGATGGTGCAATTGAAATAAAGAGAGGTTTTGCTGGGCTTAGGGAAGCCCGTCTGATCTTCCCCGGTCCATAAGCTTCTTTAGAAGCAAAGAGATGTAGACAGCTAGGACATGATTATACCCAGCAGGGAAAAGGGAAGCACTGAAATTACATTTCTATAAATCACCTTCATTTCAATTAACTTTCCAAGGCTTTCTGGTTGTGACAGGTTGTTTGCCACAGATTTAAGGAGGAAGTCAGCAAAAAATGACCATGAAGCCAAATCCTTCCCTCTAGCAACACACCGAGCCTTTCTATGCCAGCAGCAAGGCTATAAAAATGGAAGAGATTTAACATACATTTTAGCCGAGATGTATCACTATGTATACAAATATGTGTGTGTGTGTGTGTTACATGTGTCAACATATATATACACATATATAGCGGCTCTGAGAGGTTAGGTGGGATGTCTGCCATAACATAGCTAGTTAGTGATGGTGTCATGCCCAGAATTCAAGATTACTTATTTGTAGACTGGAACTTTTTCATTATCACATTATCTGTCACTTTTCTTAGCATAAACTATTTGCAGCTTTTAATATGTGTTTGAAGAACCAGCTTTTCTCTGCTCTCACTGCAAATGGTTTGGGCAAGTCAGACAGTTCCCTTAACTCCAAGGAAGAGCATGTAATTCAGGTCTGGATAGAGCTCTTACCTCCCTGCATGTGCTGATTGATATAGGGTTAACCACCTGTCAGGCCAAATCTCAGACAGAACACTATCTGAGACAATTACTAAAACTATAAAGAACAGTTGTCAACACATCTAACATAAAGAACCAATGAGATTTACAAGATCTAATTAGCACATAGCTTTATTTCTGTCTTCTGCTGTCCTCTGAAAGTATATAGTCAGCCCTCTCTATCCATGTTTCCATGTCTATGAATTCTACAGACTATAGATCAGAAATATTCAGAAAAATAAATCTATACCGAATATGAGCAAGATTTTATCTTGTCTTTATCAATTAAACAATATAGTAAAACATTTTATAGAAAGATGACCATGACTCCAAGCCTCCTGTCTTCCATCCACCAGACATCATTAAAAAAAAAAAAAAGAACATGCACACAGGCAACATGAATGCACATATGCAACAAATAGTGGATAAAACAATAAATTTCGTGTTATGAATATTTTACTGCAGCTTTGTTTTAAAACATAAAGAGCCAAAAGATTGTCTATTATGTGATCTGCAGCTGAGTGCAAAATCTGTCATGCTTTTTCTCAAAATCTTCTCCATGCTCCCTCTGCCTGCAGCACTTACTCAAAGTGATGTGTGGTCTCACCTCTTCATGTCCACATACTCTCATTACTTTAGTTCTGTGTAAACCTGTGGCCTTCCCCGTGTTTGCGATGTCTCTGCCCACACCACCTCTTGCCTCAGAAGACCTAGACCTGCATGGTCTTGGCTCCTCATCTCTGAGTTTCCCAGGGAGCTTCCTCCTAAACTGTAGTCATCAATCTGCTTTGCAGGGAAGGCTGAACCACTATTTCTCATGCATTGAAGAAATACTAGTCAAGCCTGATTCCTCAACAATTTCTTTATTTTTTTTCCCAAATGTTAAGTCAATTTCTTGAAAGCCAAGTATAACACTGTATCTTTACTCAACCACACACTCCCATACCATACTTACAGGTACAAAGCTTTCCCGTGATGTGTGGTTCTGGCCAATACCTTTACCATTCTTGCCATCTCATCTTGCTCCCTAGCAAGGATCTCAACCTCAGGTGTCCCATCCCCCACCCTCATGGTGGCCTGCCAGAGGAGACCTGTTTGTGAGCCCAGTGAGGCAAAAACTATGCCACTTTGTACAAGAGACTTAAACATTAGCACATTGTGTTACCTACAGGAGATGACTGCATTTAGTGGTGAAAGCTCTCTTAAGATCCTGAGTGAGATCGCCTGTAGATCTAATCATTTTTCTCTCAGGAAATAAAACAAATTATTTTACCCTGAAGATATAATTCAATATCTAACATTTCAAGTTCCATTAATTAGTCCAAGGCCCATCCTTCAAAAGTACAGTGCTGTGCTCTTCTCTAGTGAAGAGCGACAGACTGGAAGAGTGATAACTGGTCTTTTCTTCTGATTTCTTCTTTCATTTCCAGGCTTATACTTTACTTCCTTCCCTCACTAGCCAAGCGGACTTCTCAGTCTTCAGGTCAAGTTTGAGGGGGAGACAGGGTCAGGTGAAAGGAGAGAAGGAATCACAGTGGCCTAAACATTCTTACCTGTCAGTGTTGTTGCGGGCCTTATGCACTTTGACTTTCTCTCATGGGCATTTCCATGGGTTCTTCAGAGACTTCCAGAACGGAGGTTCTGTCTATGCTTTCAACAAAATGAATACTTATTAGGCCAGGAAACTTATTCCTTTCATAGTCATAAAATCTCTGCAATTCAGTCCACTTGAGAGTCTGACAGAGTAACAACCCTGACAACTCTCGTATGTGTACTTCCCACACCCAGGGGCTGCGGTGTGTTCTTCCAAAGCAACAATTATAGAAGATAAGGCAATTAAGGCAAAATGAAGTCACGTCGGTTGATGGCAATCCAATGCTACTAGTTTACATATATTATAAAGAGAGGAAGACCAGAAGGTGTGTGCACACCAGAGACGACCACGTAAAGACCTGGCAAGGAGGTGGCCACCTGCAAGTCAAAGAAAGGCCTCTGGGGCGCCACCTGCCAATTCCTGGGTTGCTGAATCATCTTCTCCATAACTGAGAGTGAGCAGGTTTCTGTTAGTGTGCTGTCCGTGTTGCTGCTGCTGGTGTTGTTCCCATTGTTTTCTTCCTTTTTCTAAAATTTTAGCTACAATAATACAAATCTCTTGGAAAGTGCTTCTTTTAAAGTGATTAGAGATTTTTTTGTTAATGTTCTTGTTTACCTGTCTTTTTTTTTTTTTTTTTAGCCAGTTTAACCTCATTGTCCCGTCACAAAATTGACCCACAATTCTGGTCACAGTAGTTGGTGACCTGGCTGCGGTAATGCAGGTCAGGAAGTAGCTCTGCTCAGGGGCCTGGGCAGAAATACGCCCTAGGCCCAGGAGTCCCTCTGCATGTGGAGATTTGACCAAGAAGAGTTGAGGTGAGGCTGGGTAGTCTGATCTTAACCAAAAGGCTTTCATCTTTGACTACTATAGATTGCTTATATGAGTGAGTTATTTGAATTCTTATTGCTTCACAAAAAATATCTAGTCAAACTTCATTTCCTGATAATATTTTCATTGTAATATCTCTTATTCAGAAGCAGATTTTGCATTCCAACAGTTTCTTATTCCAATATAGGAGCTTTATTAGTCTAACCTGATATTCACTATATTTACACAAATCCATTGTTTAAACATGCAATTTTGCACTCAATTTCATGGAGTTAATCATTTATTAAGTTCATCTATGAGACTGAAAAAAAAAGAAGTTCTCTTTTGTACACTGGCCTGAACGGGATTTAACTGATACCCTGAATAAAGCAAGATGAGTTTATATTATTACTAATATGCTATATTTTCAAATCAAAGATACTGCCAAGCATTTTATTGTTTACTGCCTACCAAAAGTTACACAAAGCACTTTGATTTAACATGCACGCTCTCATTTATTCCTCCCACACTTTGAAGTACATGCTGTTTTTATTCCCACTTTGCCTGTGAGAAAGCAAGTTTAGAGATGCTATATAAAGTTACACTCTACACCTGACACAGATTAACCAAACTCAGATCAGTCTCTTCAGGAAGACATTACACTTCCCTTTCTTTTACATCCACTTTCCTCTCCTAGGGGTTTTACCTCACAATTCTTTCCCTAATTGCCCTGAATTAGTCAGGATAGGCCTTATTATACAGCAACCACAAGGAAGTCTCCAAATTTCAGTGGTTTTGAGCAATGGAAGTTTATTACTATAATATAAAAATCTCATATAATTATTGCAGCCTACCTGAATCTTATAGCTCTGCCATCTGAAATGTTTGACCCTCAAGGTGAGCACTGCACAGGTAGTGAACGGGGAGTGGAAGGTTGGGAGCAGTAATCGGTAGAGCATCTTTTATCATGCTAGGAGAAATGCTTTACACGTGCAAACTGGCTAACAAAAACTTTAAAAATCTTATCAGTTTTAAAACTCTTTTTACCCTTACAGGAAAATGAATTACATTTCAAAGCCAGATCAAAGGAGTACATTTTGCTAAATATTATATAAGCTTAAGTCATTTTTGTGTCATATTTTAAATCTTCCCATCACTATAGCAACCACATCCCACAAGATACAGATAAAATTATCAAAAGAGTTAGAAGAAGTATCTCAGTGATCCTAAATTGGGATGTATTTCATCTCCATGTCTAATTTAACTTCTTGTGATGGGTAAAATCTACAATTAACTCAAAATATTTGTGTTTCTGCCATCTCGATACCAGTATGACAATCAAGTCTGCAAATAACCATGTCTAACATCTTCATATCAAAATAACAAGACTTTATAAATCCTTCAAAACAACTTGAAAATAATTTAGAGGTCTGTAATAATCTAAATGGGCAATAATTATGAAAAATTATAAAAAGCATAAGGGTGATATATATGTGTATATACAAGATGCTAAAATTAACTTATCAATTTATAAATGATAAATGAGAAAAGAAGACACAATACAACCCTCAAGATTGTTTTCCCATATAAATCACGACAATTCTACTGGAATATCTATAGGGACATATATTTTGGGATATATATTTCCCTCCTTTTGAAAGTGGTTTTTCTGTCTGACAATAAAAAACAACTGTGTTTATTAACCAATAGATATAACCCTAGCAATGCGTGTGGACGGGAAGAGAGTAGTTATGCATTTTGTACAACCTTTAATCATTATGGTAACTTACAAGATATTAAAGAAATTATATAGTAAAGGTAACGTACAAAAAGAGGATGTTGTATCTTCAAGGTTACAACCCTAGCAAGTTATAAAACTGCCATTTAAAAACCTAGATGAAATGACCAGGGTTTATACTTTCTAGTTCAAAGGGACCTCCTTTTACCATATTTCAGAGTGTGAATGAGAGCACCTTTTAACACACACACGCACGCACACACGCATGCAAGCACGCACGTGCCTATCTGGTTATGCTCTAGCTGGATCACCCAGTGCAGGCTTAAACCAAGCAAAGTGAATGGGTTGACAGGAATGGACCTTTCGGTTCATTCCTTTTGCTACAGGCCTGAACAAGAACAGATCAGCTTACTAATGTTGACACAGTGTTTGCCTCCTGCTCTGCGTGCTTTTACCTCATCAACGAATTCATTTCTTTAATCACTGGTTTGTTTATTCATTTATTTATTAATTCTGCTTTGTTTTCTCTTATTGTTTGCCATAGATCTGAATGGTCTCCCGGTTGTCCCCTCCTTAGTTAAACTTCCACACCCAGGATTGCCAAAAGTATATCCTTGTCCAGCGGTCTGAATAATGCAGACTCCGGACTTACACTACCACACCCAACTCCTCAGGCACTGTGACTACTGTTAGTTTTACAACAGAACAAGGAAAGAAACCAGCTAGCAACACAGTATTTTAAAACATTTTCTCATCAAGAAACTGGTTTATTTCTACTGAAACTTTAAAATTGGAAAATGTGGCTTGTATTCAAATCCTGACTCCATCAGTTCTCATTATATACGATGTTCAGGTTAATTCCAAAGTTGGCATTGATATAAAGGAGACATTTGGCACCGTCCTCAGGGATTTCTTATGCTCTTCAAGCTTCCTACTCCAAGAACATTCTCCAAATCTCTTTCTTCTTCTCTGGGGCACCTTGACAAAAGTAGTCAACCTGTAAGATCAATTAGTGGGTTCTGAGGCCCCAGGAGCCACCGAACCTTCCTTGTATTCCTTTCCTGGGCTCGTACTCCTCCTTGGCCTCTATGAGATGATCCGCTCCTATACCACTGCCTACGACGTGTGTGTGGCTTCATTAATGCCCTGATCTTCTGCACTACAAACTTGCTTAGTCTGCATCTCACTGAGGTGACAGCTTGGGCCACACAGCCTAGATGACTATAGGTGACACGAGTATATTCACCCTTGTGTTGTGATGGTTCTCTCAGCTCAAGCTTGACATATTGCCCCTAAAAGATTATCACATCCAGTAGGACAGAGTTCTTCATGTTTGAATTGACAATCTCCTTTTAGGGTGCTGCTTCTGGTTTTTACCAACCATTCCAAGAGATCTTCAGGACAGGGCAATTTTGGGGGATGACAGTAAGACCAGGCAAGACATAAATACCCCAACTAAGGAGAAATCACTCTTCTTCTCTAGAGCTTCAACCAGAATAGCTCCTCCTTTATTTAAAAACTGTGCAGCCGCACATGCTTTTCTTTGAAAGGGGGTCAGAAAGAGACTGACTTCTGGCCTGGCTGACTCCCCCATGAAATACACCTACACACTTCAGAGCAACATGTCTCAGTGTTCTTCAGCATCTTTTGCCAACAAACCCTGCATCTCGAGTCAGGGTGCTGAACTGGACTTCAGCCCACTTTTACTCACTTAGCAAACGATTAATTACTAAGACATACTGTGCCGATTTACCTCAACATGACCGGGCACCCCCAGATCTTCTCAAAACAAGGACATAGATCGGCCCTTCTTTTATAAATATCTTAATCCTGGTTTCCACAGATCATACTAGATTCCCAAGAGCCCTTAGAAGTATCTCCCAGGAGGCTTTTGTGCTCTCATGGCTGCCCCGGCAGCCCTTAGAACCTGACCTCTCTTCCACTTATCGGACTCTGAACAACTGTCAGAGTCACTAAGCACAAGCTGGTGGCATAATTTAACTAATGTTGCATATGCAAACAATTGTCATATCCATGTAGAGATTATAATTTTAAATTTTCTGTTTCTCACAGAGAAGGATAGGTCCGATGGGAGAGACATTAAGTCCGGTCTCACATCCTACCTAGAGAAAGAGAGATGAAGGTGTAGACCGACAGCGGAAGAGCAGCTTAACAAAGGCAACAAGGCACCACATGATTCCCTGCAAATTTTTGCTCATTTTCTCTACACAGGTACATGCCAGGAATATTGATGAGCCCTCAGTGTACCACTGGAGTTTCCCTTACACTCCGGTCACTCTTGTGAAAGCAGTGACTCGGTTGTCCTCCAGGGACCATTGGCAATATTTGAGACATTTTTGGCTCTGACAACTGGACGAAGAATGCTACTGGTAGCTAGTGGATCAAGGTCAGGAAAGGTGAAAACCACTGTCAAACACACAAAGCATCCTCCAACAGCAAAGAATTATCTGGCCCAAAATTACTATAGTGTCAAGATTGAGAAACCTTGCTTTAAAAAGAAGCTTAAAGGGAAAGATAGTTTTGATAGTCATGTACTTTTCTTGAAAAATTCAGATTTCTTATAGAGTTTTTTTCATGTGTTTGTATTTCCTAGGAACTGCAAAGTTTTTGTCTTTCTTTCCCTCAAGATCCAGTCAAAGAGAAGGTCAGACTGTAGCTGAAAGGCTATCTACTTCAATATCAAAAGAAAAAAATTGTCACAAGCCTCATGTTTTTTCTATGATATGAAATATGGAAATTATGGTTAATTTTAGCCGTCCATACACCTGCTGCTAGATCCTTCATTTTACTTTATCCCATCATATCTGCTGTTGTCTGCTTTCTGTTCTCCATGAATCCAAATATTGAGTAGGGTAAGGAGCAGATCTTGCCCTTGTTTCCAAGCACAACAATTACTCAGACATGTGTAAAAGTTTTCCCTGTGCAGGCTGAGGCAGGGAGATGGCAAGGTTGAAGCCATCCTGAGCAAGTTAATGAGACCCCATCTCAAAACAAAAGATAAAAAGAGATGTGGACACAGCTCGTGGTAAAGCTCGCCAGGTTCAACCCCCAGGACTTTTTTAAAAATTCACTAAATTTTGGAGTAATATTAACAATTCACAATTGAAAATTGATCATTATTATACATATAGGCTCACAAAAATAGTTGTTAGAATACAGGTAAAGATATGTATAGAAAACAATTGTTAAAATTTTCACCGACGACACTGTTATCTCTTAGAATTTGAGGTTGTGAGAGTGATTATGAAAGACTTCCCTTCACAATTATGAACATATAGACCTTAAACTTCACGTACTTTCCTTATCAGAGAGAAATGAAATGTAAGCAAGTTGATTTTCTTTTATCACCCAACTTTTAGAAATGACTCATTTTTCTGTTGCTTTGTGTAAGCACCATCTTTCTCTCTTGGTGACTGTAGCACCACTGCCCGCCCCAGGATTCCCACCTGGCCACATCCCTTATTATTTTGACTTTCCTTCTTTCACTTCATCTGCCCAAACACCATCCCTCAAAAGAGTACAGGCCGGGCAACTCTGCTCCCCTCCTGCACTGACCCTGGAACCTCCTTACTGTTTGCTTTCTTACAGTATCATCAAAGAACTCTCTAGCAGTTTACATCCAGCAGAGTGGAATTTATAAGGCTTTTACAATTTTTCGAGGTCTTTCTCTTCCATTGGTGTCTAAGTGTATTAAAGAACAGAGCAGAGTGCATAGGGTGTTAATTGCCTATTGACAGCATCGATTGCACCTTTGGTTTCACAAGTGACCCAACTCAAACTTGATTTTAATTACTTTAATTACTTTTCCTCATGGAGCTTTTCTTAACAAATCATAGCTAGAAAATCCAAGGGTTCTTTTATTGAACTTCTGAGAATTTTTTACATTATTATTACTATTATAACCATTATTATTTTCATTCAATGACAATTTTACATTCTTTTATTCTGAAACCTCTTAAGATGTATCTACTATGTATAAAGAAAATTAACCCAAGATGTGAATAAGTCCAGGAAATGCCACTGCAAAGTGTGATGCTGGGGATGCTGACTACCTTGAATTAGGGTACTAGGGGAACAGTAGAAGCAAGTTATATTAATCAGTTCCCCCCACTGGAACAAAATACTTGAGGCAATTAAATTAGAGAGAAAAATGCTATTTTGCCTTTATGTTTCTGGAAGTTCCACTGCAAGACTGATTGGTTCCTATGCTTTGGGTCTCTGGTAAGGGCAACACATCAGGACAGGAGAATGCGATGGAGCAAGCCACTCACACAATGAATGGAGAAGCACAAGACAGTGACAGGAAGAGACTGTAGTCCCAAAGTCCCAAAGGGCATGTCTTCAGCGATCTACAGTTCTCCCTACAGGCCCCACCTCTTGAAGATTCCACCACCTTCTGATAGTAATATATTTAAGGGAGCAACTTTTAACACATGGGGCTTACTCAACAAAAGCCTACGAAGAAGCTTTCTCTGAGCTTATTATCTAAATTGTGTCCTCCAAAAGGAATTTCACTTTTCTGAATCCCTTCCCTGGAAATTTTGTCATTAAGAAAGATTAACCCACATTGCATGCCAGAACACTGTGGGACCACACACAACCACCTATGGTTAGGGCTGCTTCACAGAATTTCTTTTTTTACCTAATAAACTTTCAATTTTCAGGAGGAAAAAAAACACTTATTCACGATCCATTTCTCCCACTCACTGTGCCATAAGTCACATCACCATCACTATCCAGAAATTGGAAATCCCTGTTTCTTTCTGCAACTTTGAAGCCTACATCATCTTCAGTCATCTAATGTTACACTTACTTGTTCAGGGTGTAATAACAAAGTATCACAAAGTAGGTGGTTCAAACAACAGAAATGTACTGTCTCACAGTTGGAGATGTTGTAAATCCATGTTCAAAGTGTTGGCAGAGTTTGTTTCCTCTGAGGGCTGTGGAGTCGGTCTTTCTCCTAGTTTCTGGTAGCTTTCTGACAATCCTTTGTTTTCCTTGGCTTGTAGAAGCATCACTCTGATCTCTTGCTTTCATCTAAAGACAGTAATGTTGAATCAGGGCCAACCTTGATGACCTCATCTTAAGTAATTACATTTGCAATGACCCTATTTGCTTTTTAATGCCCTGTTTATTTATATAACTAAGGTCACATGCTGTAGTACTGAGGATAGGATTTCTGTATATGAACGTAGGAAGTAACAATTTGACTCATAACAAACAGGAACACTGATTATTATAGTTCAGTAATTCTAACACAGCCCACAAGTCTTGTGAACAGAGGGAAGCTTCATACCACAGACTTGATCTAGTGGGAAGAAGCACTCAGATAAGCCATCATAACAAAGATGGCACTCAAGCTGAGTCTGAATCCCCTGTCTACCAGGCCAATGGACACCTCAAAGTCAATCTGACTGCCTTTTTTATCTATCTACAGACCCAATCAGCATCTCTGTCATCTGAGACTTAACACAGCCAAGGCCACTTCCTGAATCCCATGTGCACCCTCAGACATGTTTAGCCTACAGTATTTCTTATGCCTCCTCTTTTTCTATGTTTCAAGTTCCTTACAGGAAGACTTACTGGGTCTACCTCTGAATCATATTTAGAATCTTACAACCTATTTCAACATTAAAAATGGTCCCTTATTTATGATGGTTCAATTTAGAATTTTTTGACTGTTCAATGATGCAAGCACAACTTACATTCAGTAGGAGTTGTATTTGAACTTTTGGATCTTAAGCATTTCCAAGACTAGTGTTATGCAGTAGGATGCTCGATTGCAATCCTTAGTGGTAGCAACTAGCTGCATATTCCAGTCAGCCATACAGCCATGAGGGAAAGCAAACTATACTCCACAGTGTACTGGGCTCCTAAAGTGAGATGTTTGGTAGGTTGAGTATATTCAACATATTTTTGAATTTAAGATATTTTCAGTTTACTATATGTTCATCAGTATACAAGCCCATGGTAAGTTGAAGAGCATCTCTATTTCAGTCCAGGTCACTTTCATTTTGTAGGGAGATAATTGCAAAAATCCTATAACAGGAATTTCTGTTCCACCCTTCCTACCCACCCCAGCTGTCCTCAATTAAGCAATCAAAGTGAGCTTATCAAAATGTAAATTTTATCATGTTACTTTTTTTCTCAACATCTCCTGTAAGTTTCTCACCTGTAATAAGAACCAATATTCTCTGTGTACTTTTTTTACTGCTGTGTTCCCTTGGTCACTCTAGTCTAGCTCCCAGGTCAACCTTGCTATCCTTGAGAAGGCAGGCATAAACCTGCACCAGGGCCTTTGCACTGGCTGTTCTCCTTCCAAGATCATTTTTCCTTGAATTCTTGCAATTGACCTGCATCTTTTCTGTCAAATTTTTGTTCAAATGTCACCATTACAATAAAGCCTCTTCTGATAAAACAAAATTGTGACATCACCTTCAGGTTGTCCTGATGCTTCTTACCCTTCTCCAGTTTTCTTCATGGTATATATTGTTTTTTTATCATATTTGATATAACTTAGAAATTAAGCTTCCCATAAAGGCCCAGTATGGAAGGCCTAGTTGCCAGGTTGCGGATCTACTGGGAGGGGGGGGAACATTTAGGAGGTGGACCATACTGAAAGGAAGTTAAGTCATTGGGTCATATCCTTGAAGGGGATACGGAGACCTCAACCCATTCCCTTCTCTTTTATTTTGCTTCTTGGCCACCATGAGGTTAGCAACCTTCCTCCACCTCATTCTCCATCTCTGAGGCACGGTGCTCCCGCAAGCCTGACCTTGGGGGGCTGTGACCTATGAGCCAACAAGTCGATGAGCCTTTCCTTCTCTTAAATTGGTTTTCTCATGTGTTTTGTCACCGCAATCGAAAGTTAATGTTGTGTTTCATAAGCCACTTGTTTTTCCATGTTGTTCACTTTCAGCATTTACTGTTCATTCTGTGTGAGCTCCAGCAGGAAGGACGTTTCTATCGTTTTTTCTGCATCTTCAGCAGTACTTATAGATTCTTAATATTTGTACAAGAATTTTGTACAAAAGTACAAAGGCAGGAGCGACGGAGGGGAAAAAGGAAGGAGGGAAAGAAAAAAGGAAAAAGTAGAAAAAGAGGAAGAAAGAAATGACGGGAAAAGACAGAGAAGAGAGAGAATGAAAGGAATATTAAGAAAGATATTACCCGAGGGACCTCCTCCAGTGAGGCCTGTAATCATTGTTTTTCTACCCTCTGGGCACAGCATTGACCTTTGTACGCCTGCTGGGAGAAAAACAACCCCCTATCCTTCTTCTTCAGCGTCTCCCAGGTCTGGAAACAGAACTCAATCCAGCCCAAACAGAGTGCATCCTATTGCACTGCGAAGTGAGCCAAAAAAGTTTCCTTTTAAGTTCTATCTCTGACCTTTACAATTCAAAACAAAATAAACAGCACTCTCTCTCTCTCTCTCCCTGTCTCCCTCTGTCTCTCTTCCGGCTCTCTCCAACCCCCAACATGCACACCAACACCAACACTGCATCCTGTCCTATTTCTGCTCAATCTCCCAGCAGCTTCATCTATCAATGAACAAAAGGGCAGGGGAACAAGCGCAATTTATTTTTTTGTCACATGACAAGAATAAAATGTTCCTAGGGTTATGCAGTGTTTTTGAGGTACATTCTCCAGGCAAAAAGAGAGGCTACCAATGCCTCTTCCAACCAGTGGGCTAAGGGAACAGGGGTATCTAAGCCTCCTTTAAAGTTTCGACTTGACATTCATTTCCCTATTTTGGAACATAGGAAAACCATTTTACGGTGCTTCTCTGTGGCTCCACTGGTGTGTGCGTGTGTTTTGTCTCTGACTGCTGCTCTGAGAAAGTATGAATGAAACAGATGGAATAAGTGAAAAGAACAAGACAAAGAACTACTTATTTTCTTAACTTTTTTGCCAGACACCAACAGATGGTGATAATAATCAATATTTATTAAATTCTGCTAAGTACATCAAGGCTCCATTTAATCTTTTCAGCATCATACAGGAAGCGATTCATCACCTCCGCTTTCCAGAAAAGATTGGAGATGAAAAAATGGGAACTTATCACTAGTCATAGTTTATCCTCTCTGCTGGAAGCCCTTGCTAAGCTGCACACTTCACCCAGTCTTGGGAAGTCTTCACAGCATCCCTACAATAGGTGCACCGCTGTTAATATTATTACAACTCATGAGAAACACAGACCAACTTGTAAATTCAGGCAAAACTCAAACTGAGGTCTTCCTAACTCCTGAATATTTCTGATTTTGGGCCATTAGGACAAGTGTATGAGCTTTAGCTTAGTGTATAGGCCCATGATGCCTAGTCTGTATGACTGAGACCGCCCTTTAACTAGGAAGTTTTTGAAAGAGAGTTCAAAAATATTCTTCACTAAGTACTGATGAGGCCATTTCCAGCCAGGAATTGGCTGAACACTGCAGTCACAGCTGTGCTAAAAATGCCCCAGAACTTACCCAGACCCCCCAAATGCTCACTCACAGTCAAAGATCTGAGGCAGGTCTAAGAGTACATTAGGGAACACCACAAAGTCACACACTCGCACCACACCGCAGAGCAGTATCTCTCAACCTTGGGCCTGTGACATTCGGGGATGTATAAGTCTTTGTTGTGAGGTACTATCTAAGCACTATGGAATGATTACCAGACTCTCTGAATTCTACTCATTAAACAATGGGTATGGTCCATCTTCACTGTGACAACCAAAATGTATCCACACCTTGCCAAATGTTCCCTGTGAGTAGGGACCAAGGTCAACTCCAGCTCAGGCTCATTGCCACAGCAGCATACCATGGCACAGCTAAGCAAAGAACCAAAATCATAAGCCATTAATAACGCTGTAAGACTCTTAATAAGACACTATTTACACATCAATTACTTTAGAAACCTGATCTTGCTCCATTCTTGTAATAATCTTACAGCATATGCAAACTGGAATGATGCCCATTTTGTGGGCTTGGGCACTGGGGCACCCACAACCGGCTGGACAGAGAGCTGTGCCATAGTGACTGTTGCCATGCACTGAGTTAAGGATAGAGTTTGTCAGGTGTAGCTAGATGCCCCCATGATTTTTATATGTCCACAGACCGAACTGAAACTATCAGCAAAAGAGATCACACATTTATAATTGTGTACATAGTCTTACTCTTTTGTGAATATGCTACTTATCCATCCCAGTCCTAATTAATCTAGTTTATTCATGGGTGATTTAGTTATGTGAGTATTTCCCATAGGTCTGAAGAGAAGATTTATTAATTCTAAGAAATGAAAAAGGTTTTGTATTTTGATTTAATCTTTTGGCATCCAATCACTTTTTGTGGGGGGAGGGGACAAAAAATTCCTAAATACAATAGAACATTATTGGTTAAGACAAAATATAGCTAGTTGTTTCCATGAGACTGTCTTAACAAGAGGCAAAAAAGTAAATTCAGGTACCTCTTCCTCTTTTAATAAAAAATTACAAGGGATTCTATGGGCATGTAGCAAGTTTTCCTATCTCTCACCAATACTAGCATTTATTCTAGAAATTCTTAATGGAGTTTTTTTTTTTTTTTAAATAGACAAGACCTTTTAAAACAGCCCATTGGCTGGACTTTGATACCTACTTTAAAATAGTCATTCTTTCCTGCTCTTTCCTGCAGTGGCCCATTATGTGCTGCTCTTTGTGACTCAATGTCTTGTATCTGTGGTTTGTTACTGTATTATCCCAAGTTCAGCAAGTACAAGAGTATCACGGAGGAACCAGGTTTGTCACTAAGGTCCCATCAAGTCGGAGGATTTCACTGTGAGCTGTGTTTTTGAAATGAGGAAGTAAGGTGGGAGCCTTATTCTGGTGGCTAATTCATGAATTCATAGCTGGCCTGGTGTATATGGAAGATCGCACCAGAGAGAAAATGGCTTGCACATAGGAGCTCCAGTAATCACATAGGTGTATTAGTGCACAGAGCGCCGGATAGACGCATGTCAGTGTGTACTGTAATCTCTATGACTTAATTTTAAAGGAAAACTATTTGTAGGCAGGCTCTGGTGTATTATGCCCGAATCAAGTTTGCTTTTGTACCATTTCAGTGCAAAGAAAAAAATCCAGATTTGCTATTTTATGTTTTATAAATTACATTAAGAGTAAGTGTTGGGAAACATTGGGCTGAAAACAAATTTATTATTATTTCTACCTTCGATGACTACATAAAACAAATATAAAAAGAATCAACTAAAGTCAACTATAGTTATAAATATACATATATGTATATGTATATATATATTACAGATTTCCAGAACAGTTTTTCCACTGAGAGGATTTCCCTCTTTCATCATAAATATGTTTACACTATGTTTAAACAGTAAGCGAGTACTTAGGTATGCACAGGAAACAGATCAGTATTTTTTCTATAGCAGACCCTTCATACTGGCCAAGCTTTCTGGCTGAATCTCAACCTGACCAACTCCTCCTCATCTTTAGGGTTATACATAAATGGTACGTTTTAAAAGAGTCCATTACCTAATTCCTTAATTAAAATTAAGTTCCTGTTACTTTTTCTCTTAAAAACTGCACATCTTACTTGTAGCATTTATAGCAATTTATAATCTTATGTGCGCGGCATTATTTGCTTAGTATCTGTCATCCCACTTCTTGCCTTATCTTTCCCTCTGTATCCAGCACCCTACTGCACCCCCACACTATAATGAGACTCCATGTACATGTACTGAATGAATAATGAATAACTAAGAAATAGAAATAAGAGTGACCAAGTGTTTCTTAAGACAAAGAGCAGCTCATGATCCTGGAAAGCCCTGAGTGTATTTTTTTTCTCTTCTAGCAATGCTTGTAATATTCCTGTTATATATTTATAATAAAATTCTTTATTTCCTAAGCCAGCTGGAATCGGTCTGTTCTTGCAAAACAAGTGTCCTAAACTGTAGCCAGAGAATAGGACTCGTTGACATAAGACTCAAAGTAAATATGATGATAACGAAGTGACATTTCATCGGGGACATTCCAGCAAGAATGTCTGAGGGAAGAAACCTGTCTCCTCCATGTTATTATTATTATTATCATTTTTATCCTCCAATGTGAAACTGAAACCTTCAATCAAATTTGCATCTCAAGTTTAACCCTTTAATAAACTGGCCTCTGCCTCCACCTGGTGGAGATTCATAACCTGTGGCAATGATCAATCTAAATGAATGTCGCCAGGCAACGTGTCACTTTCCAGTCTCGCCAAAGAAACTTACTCAAAAATTCAAATGAATGAGCTTCTGGGATACATGTTAGCCAGAGGCCCTGCAGAAGAAATTCTTTGGGACAGTCAGTTTCCTGTCGCTCTCAGCTCCTCTTTCTGCTTCTCTTTGTTCTGTCATTGTGTTTGGGGCCCAAGGACCCTGCACGTTTCATTTTCCTACAGACTGATGTCTGGTTAGTTTCTACCAGTGGGAACTACTGGCAGGAGTCTGGAAGGCAGGAGTGAAAAGAAGGGTCTTGCCTCTGCTTCCAGATTCTGCTGGGGTTTTCAGCAGCAAGGGCTAGCTGGCAGTAAACTATAGTAATGTATTTGGTCAATGTGAAAATTCAACAATATTGCATGACCCTGAAAAAACATGTCTTTTCCCATTCCCTCATCTGCAGTGACCCAACACAAAAAAGAATGTTTTTTTCTTCTCCCCATCACTTACAGAGACCTGACACCTAACTTTGGTTATAACACTATTGTGGACTCAAGTTCTTTGACAATAGCACGTCCTAACCCATACGAAAGGGAGGCAAAAGTTTATTTCGATATGTCATTTAGGTTTTTTGTTTCCATAAATCAACGTGTTACAATAAATTTGAATTTTTTACAAGTGCTTCTCACAATTTCTAAAATTAAAACAAGCTTTTACTCTTTCTACACTGCTTCGTTTATTCTAGAAGACATTTCTGATGCTCTTACTATATAGTAATAACAAAATATTTATGAAAAACATTTATCTATGCCAAATAAGATCTCATAATCACAGGATAGTTAGTATTGCCTATATTAATTATAAAATTAGTCCATTATAACTTTCATAAACATGCATAATTCCTAGAAAGATTCAAGTTTCAAAAAGATGGTACGTTAGAATATGCATGGATTGGAGTTCTGATAACACTACACGGGAAACTTTTTAGAGGGGACTCTTCCTAAGACAGTGAGTGGCTCAATGTGGCTCACCAAGACCCAAACCCTGGACATTGGCAAATCTGAGGCTATACTTTACTTTGAGATTTGGAAAAAGTATTTCCACCTTTAAAAATACATGGAAATCATCATCTGGCAAAATTATTGTAATCTTAAGAAACCAAAAAGAGCACACCTAAGAATATACATATAAAACAAAGTGTCGAGTTGAATGTTTTCATCATGACTAACATTTAATTTTACAATAATGTTTGAAATTGGTGTGAATTTCATATATGTTTAATCTGTTCTTTAATTCACTTAAAACATTTAAGAGAATTTCATGTCTTGTGTTTGAATTTTAATTAAATATTTAGAAGAGAAAGACAAATAAATCCATAATCATTTAAATATTTAAGAAAGCTTACCTTAAATACGTATGTTTTGACTGCCGCTCTTCTAAGTATTATAAAAATATTTAGAGAAAAAGAAATTGTCCAATGTTTAAGTGAAGGTTAACACAAAAGTTAAGCTTAAGAAATCAAGAGTTTAAGTCAAGTCAAAATAGAAACATGCATTTTTCCACTGTGGAACTAAAGAATCTATCAACTCGTGTCACTCTCTGCAAAAGGCCACACATGCAGATAGAACGGTGATTATTCACTGATAGAGGAAGAACCTGCCAACATACTGGTCTCTCCTTGTTCCAGTGCTGCAGGTCATTGGACCAGAAGCCCAGCAGGCCCATAACTTAAGATGTATTTGACTGTGCTTGACTTTCTTTTACATTTTATATTTTTACATTTCGGCCATAATTGTCTTTTATATTTTTTACATTTCAGCTATAATTGTTATAAGCTGAAGCAGATGGGACATTGCAAATACGATTTTTCAGGGCCATCCTGATTGAAAGAATCGTGTATTAGATTTTTTAAATGTACTGAAGTTTTTTTAAGTTCTCTTTTACTTCACCACAAATTTCTTTGGATTTTACTCTTTGTGCGTCTGCCCCCTGCCATTGACTAAATGAGCAATAAACACTTTCGAAGGAATTTGTGACAGAGCAACGTCTGGCAAATACTGAAAATGTTAGAAGGCAAGTAGGTACGGAAGAGATACCAAGGTAGAGGCTGGAAGTTGGTATATTAATGAGCACTGTCCACTGCCCTTCCCATTCCCACCGGGGACCCCCCACAAGGACTGCGTGTGGTCTAACTGCTGGAAAGCAACGTCCTGAACGCCTCTCAGAAGAGTCTCACGTTTGGGTTTTGACATGAAAGGCGCCCCTACCCCCTCCCTGCCGCGGTTTCCTGGAGTGGGACTAAGGCTTTTCAGAGCCCACTCAGCTAGATTTGACTTGCACTTTTTCTTGGGCATTCCCGGCTGCTGGTGGCTTCCCAGCCCAGCATCCTGTTGCCCTCGCTGCAAACGTTTCGTGAATGTGGTCTGACTGTGGGGGTCTTCCCGCGACAGTGTGACCCCGCATTCCAAAAGTACCACACCTAGCTGCGAGTCTGTGAAGCACGAACTCACTTTATCCAGGAAGTACAGAAGCTTATATAGGGTAGAGGGAGAACGCGGCAAGGAGGGGAGAGCAGGAAATTGGACGTGGGTCTATGTAGGCGGGCGTCAAGCCAATCAGTGAGATGTCCATGTGGGCGGGCGCTGGGCACTCCAGCAACAGTACTGGGATCATGCGCGGTCCACCAGGGCGGAAACGGCTTGGCCCAATCATCTTCCTTGGTAAACACCTGAGGTGGCCGCCCCCAGGATTTCCGGTGGGCACCATCTTAGATATCACCCCACAGTCTGACTGCTGTCTTAGTTTGGTAAGTTTAGGGACTCTTTTCATAAGTATGCAAAAATGGTAATTTTGTTCTAAAGCAAACTTGTTGGCTCTGTCCCCAAGTTCACCGTAGTGTGACAGTTATTCCTGCGGGATGAATTCTGTATCTCAGCTCCGGAATGACTGTTGCTTCCCAGGCTCTGTGTTTACGCCAATACCCTGTGGCCTGCAAAGCAGGGGCCCAGCTGCTCAACGTGAATCAGAACCGATATAACCAGCCCCTCGGGGCCAGTGTTGAAGACTCTCAACTGCTCCTTCTCCTCGGTGCCTGTTTTCTGGCTCTGATTCATGTATTCTTTGAGTAAACACTGGCATTAAGTATCACCACTTAGTGGTTCGAGTCTGCAAAGAGACATTGTGTAGTGCTGTTACTCGGCGGCCATCTTGCCTGGAAGTCCTGCCTTTGTGGTTCGAATGAGTCCCCCACAGTTCATGTATTGGAAACTAAATCTCCAAGAAAACAGTGTTGAGGGGTGGCTCCTTTAAGGGATGACTTGAGCCCTCAATTAACACGAGGATGGGAAGGCCAAGCAGAAGTGAAGGTGATTCTCATGTGGTAGATGTATATACCAAATCCCATGCCAAATGTAATTTTTTGTAACACAATTATATACAAGTAAACAGAATTGTTATGGGGAAATGAATAACAACAGCTCTCAGATACAGTGAGAAAGAAATCAACAAGGATATTCTCACACCAGAATAGCGGTTGTGCAAGGAAAGGGGCCAGCTGAGCTCCCCAGGGTAAGCCCAAACGGCAGGCGAGGCCACCACAGGGCAGCTGTGCACTGAGCCACATTCAGTACTTTGTGTTTCCCCAGTTGCCTTTTGCTTGACTTTCTAAAAAAAGTACAATTATTCATATCAACAATAAGCTCATTATTTTAAATTTTTTAAAGTTAATAAAGTATCATCAATGCGTTTACTGGGCATGGGTGGTGTGTACACACAATGTCAGCACTGAGCCAGGGGGGGTTGTGAGTTTAAGCAATTTTGGATGACTTCATGAGATTCTGTCTCAAAAAAAAATGGAGTCCTAAAAAAAGGAGGTATTTGAGCCCTTCTCTACACTCCAATTTGTTTTGGTTTTGTTGTTCTTTTGTTTTGGTTCAGTTTTTGTTTTTTTTTTCTTGAGACAGTGTCTCACTCCATAGTCCGTGGTGATCCTGAGCTTACTATGTTACTCATGGAGGCCTCCAGCACACCGCAATTCTGCCTCAGCATCCTGAGTGTTGGGATCACCTGCCTTGTATGGTGCTGGGGAATTGAACCCAGGACCTTGAGCTTAGCAAGCATTGTAACAGGTGAGCTATGTCCCCAGATCCAGTCCAGATTTCTGGATCTTATACTTTCCTGCCTCCTTGAGAACCAGGTCAAATTCTTATTCATTAAAAGTTACCAAGTTGTAATCTTCTGTTATTATAGCATATCACTGTTATCACCACATTGTCATCACAGTAAGCATTTGTTATAGACATAATAATAGACATATTTTTAAAAGTCCATTGGATTTTATTTCATCTTCATAATCTTATAAGTACATCATCCCTAATTTATGTGCAAATTTTTTTTTGCTTTTTTACTTTTCCACCCTATTTCTACCCTATTTCCTACTCAACTGAGAAGATCTCCTCAAAAGAAATTCCAAATTGTTCTATCTTGAGCCATTTGTTTGGTCCTTGTTTTGAAATCTAGTCAGTGTTTACTTGTATAAATTGTGCATGTTTGATAAAACATGCTATACTATTCAGTGCATATGCGTTACTCAGAAAAAATAAAATTTATAAAAATCTTTCAAATATGTTAGCACACACAAATAATCCAAGCACTCTGGGAGACTGAGGCAGGAGAATCAGCGATTGAAGTCTAGCCTGAGCAAATAATCAATTTAGCCAGATCTTATCTCAAAATAATATTTTTGTTTGTTTATTTTTTTAAATGGATAAGGTGTAAACCCACTGTGAAGGTCCTGGGTTCAATTACCACAATATAAAACAAAATTCTTTAGATAAGGTCCATACCTTTATTATTTTGCCCAGAATAGTCCACAATTGTGGTCAATATTTACAAAGATGATACAAAATTCTTTCCTGTTCTTTTGCAGTATAACTGTCGTTCCTCACATTAAGAAGTGGTACGTCCTCCCCTCACCCTTGGGTTTGGTTTGGCTTTGTGACTTGCTTTGATAAGATCCACGCCTGACTTTTACCAGGCCACACAGCTTCTGTTTTCTTCTGTGGGAACACTGAGTTCACTCTGCTTTGAAGAAGAAGTCCAGTCTCAACTACAGGATAATGAGTGAGCTTGTGAAGAGGAACTGAGGACCCCACCCCTGGCCAACAAGCAGTTCTAATTGCCAGACAACGGTGGACTTCATCCTGGAGCCCTCCAGCTCAGCTGCCAGCTGAAAGTAGCCACTTGGGCTGGATAAGCCAGCAGAATTACTAAAGTAATCCACCACAGTTTTTTTTTTTTTTTTAATTAATACATCATTACAATTTAAAGCCACTGCATTTTGGGGTGACAATGTACACAAGATAGAATGCAAATAATAAAAATCAATACAAATAAGAATGTCAAAGAACTTCAATTTTTAACAAACTGTAAGTTTGTAAAGAAATAAGCAGATTGTTGTGTCCATTTTGATATTGCCTGGAAGATTTCTCACAAAACGAGTCAGAGAATGTAATTTTCCTTGCACAGAATCTATGGTGAGTTGATGTGAAATGTTCCATGCTTTTGCATTCCTGGTCTACTTTTGTTGATTGCTTTATACCATTTGTCTGCCCTAATACTGAGCCTCAGCCCACCAGAGTCTTTCCCCACTCTCTCTTTCACTCAGCTTTGACTTGTACATGTGATCAGTCAAAGTGCTCAACTGCAGAAAAAATGTCCAACTTCTACCCATTAGAGAAAAGCAAGAGCCACTTGTTGCAAGAAAATCAGAGTTCACAAAATTGATTAGGAGCCTAAGGCCCAGAGATCTGAAGAAGTCTGCACAAATAGCCAGTAGTAAGATGACACAGCAAGACCAAAGGGCCCACAAAAATCCACCTGCACAATGAATCTCCATGGGGGGCAGATCTTATTATGTCACTCTTTTGAGAGTCAAGGCTTTTAAGAGAGTTTTTGATTGGTTGATCTCAGGTAATGCTCAGGGTAGAAATAGAAATTAGTGACCTCTTTGTCTTCCAGAGAGCAGATACTATTTCCTGCTGAATCTCCAAACAGAAATCACTCTCCCTCAAGGTATTACAGGGCAGGAGATTTAAATTCTAGACATTCAACAAGCAGCAAATGTCCATTACAATAAATTTCTCCATCAATGTGAATATATTCTTAAATTTATTTCCTTTTTGTCTCAATTATAATATATACCTAATTGAAGTACTTTAAATAGATTAGGACCTATCTTGCAAGTACCACTAAAATCCATTTTTATCTCAGCTGTACTGTGAAGTTAGTGTTTTCAATTTTCTAGGTTATACTTCCCTTAATAAAAATAAACTTTAAAATGTCATAGTTTTTATTTAGCTATTAAATCCTCAATAGGTAAGTAATGTCTGTATGAAATTAAAATACTGGGCTGCAAACAAGGCTATAAATTGATGACCTGTGATGCTCAGTTGTCAACTGTAGGAAATTCTCTGTGATCAGACTAAAAACAAGGACTTCTGGTGCCATATGCCTGTTCTCCTAAGGAGCTGACCCATTCCAACTTCCCCATTTCAAGCCAAAGCTGATGAAAACTGTTTTTGGAAGAGCAGCATGGAGGGAGACTTTTGTCTTTCACTAATTTTCTTCCTTGACCTTTAAAGCCTTTCATATAAATAAAAATAAATAACCACCTTAGTGACCTTCGCGATACTGAGACCTGATAACGAACACCCACAACATAAGAGAGGAAAGGTTTATTTCAGCTCACAGTTTCAGAAGTTTTCAGTCCATTCACGAGTGGCTTGCAATGTTGGAAGGGCACAGCTGGAAAGGAAATGTTTATGGCATTCCCAAAGGAAAGATCAGACATTTGGGAGAGGAGAAGTCAGGACAAGGGAGCAGCCTTCCAGGCCACACCCTCAGTAACCACCCTTCCCCGCCAAGTTCCCATCTCCTGACAGCTAGTGAGACCCACAGATAATCCACAACATTCAAATGCATAATGCTTTTGAGAGACATTCCAGGTCCAAACCATAACAATATAGAGGGAAGAAAGCCACAAAGAATGTCAGGACTCATGCCTGGTTTGAATATCCTAACAAGTACCCGTTAATTTGAGAAGTGTAGGTCATAGGCCCTGGATATGAGAAGGTAACAGATTTGAAGCAAGATTTATTTGCCCATTACAGTAAAGTTATCTTTAAACATACCACTTGTCATTTCAATAGTACAATGCAAAGAAATACAGAATGTGATTAGTACATAAAAGTGGATGATGAAATAAGAATGTTTCATTTTAGGGGTGGGAGAAAAAAAGAATGTTTCATTTTAATACAGGTTGAAATAAAATTAAAAATTGTAGCCTTGCTGAGCAAATTACTTACCTCCCATGCCAGACTGAAGGAACAATTCAATGTAGTGCCGTTCGTCTCTAGATCTTCCCCTTCCTCCTCAATTCAACATTCAGAAGAGGTCCCTGCGTATTCCTGTACTGCAATAATGAAGTCTGAAAAAAGCAATGTCAAATTTTCGTTTTAAGGTAACAGAAATGACACATCTTTCCCTCTCATACCAAGACCCTACAAAACGTATTTTAAGAGTTATTCAGTCATGCTGAAGCATAAGTGTTTAGATAAGAGATTGTGAGAAGTTCTAGAAACACAAAATGCCAACAGACTGGATTTATAAAGAAACTCATAATATAAAATAAATATGAAAAAATGTCCAGAGAAAAAGACAGGAGCAGGGTTCTATGCCTCTTATGTTGGTATTACAAGGTAGAAATTTTATCCTATTGCATGGGAAATTGGTATATTTCAAAATCTCAAGTTAAATCAATTGAGGAATAGAGGAAAATGAAAAAGGCTATTTAATTTGTCTGTGAGAATTAAAAACTAAGCTTTGCCATGGAGGTATGACAGGCTCAAAAGAATTCATGGAAGGCCAGTCAAAAGTGGGACAATCGCAGATACAATTAAGGCAAAAAAAATTACATGATCTGAAGAGAAACTAGAGCATATTGGCCATTAAAGTTGTAGGTCAGCCTTACCAGGAGTCTAAACGAGATGGAGGAGAGAGCCAGAAGGATTTAACTATTAGTCCTGCTGTCATAAGTTATAAATAGGTGTTCATGGCCTTGACTTTTGCAAACAGTGTTCCTCTTGAAAATAAAATAGACATCAGCAAGTTTATCCACACACTTCACTGTAAACAAATCTCAGGAGCAATATGCCAAGAAATAAGGCCTCCTGTTTGGAAAGAAAAATGACTCCTTAAATTAGCAAATTCCAACCTTGATTTTCTGCAGTGCTGTTCACAGACACTTCACAGAATCTAATACACCCCTCACGAAGCACACAGAAGTAAGTGCTGGTGCAGCACTGTTACTCCCTACGCCTTAAGGGAAGAACAGGAAGGACAAAAAGTTGTGCATCTTTTCCCAAGTCACTTGGCCAAGCAGAGCTTCCATGTTGACTTGTCCCCTGGTCCCTCACTTTCCACCATGGTGTTGTGGCACTTTGACCTTATACTACGTGGACAACAACAGCACACACATGATGACTTTGCACGGTGCTATGTCACCAGCCACTTAAGTCCATATGCTCAGGCTCATTTTTTTCCCCAGTGAGCAAGTCAAAAGGAGCTGTTTATTTTAGTAAACAGGAAAAGGGTTGGTTCAAGGCTAGTTACACAGAGAGGGAGGAGCCGCTTCATCCAAATCACTGTCTCGCCAAGTGTGTGTGTGTCATGGTCTTTGACAGCAAGAACAGTGGGATAGAGAATACAATATAATAGACATGTCGGGGCTTGTTTCATCTCTTCCTGGACTCTGACCTCTCTTTCCCTTGCTTGAAAATTAAATAGTACCTGAACATATTGTCTATTCACTTGGACTGAGAAGTGGGGGCAATTGTTTGTGCCCCAGGCCTGAGGATGTTTGAAGAAGCCCCTTGCGGACAAAGAAAAAATTATCTAACTTTAAAAATTCTATTATGCTGTGCCAGTGACAGTCAGATTTAGTCACTGGCCTTTAAGAGCTCCTATTCCAATAAGAGAAATGGATGTATAAGCGACTGCACCATGAAGTATGTACTGCAAGAATTGGGAAAGAATATAACGCATCAGGTAAGACTCTAGACCAAGTAGGGCCCAACATCGAATGCCAACTCTGGAGGCTCAACTGTCCCAGGCCAGCCTGTTCTTCTGAGGTCTTATTGTAAGACAAGGATGCTCTTCATCGAACTCGGAGGACAATATAGAGACTCAATAAGTGGATCCACATCAGATCCTCAGTGTGGTACATGAGTCTGAGTACGCCATAGTTTATATTTATTATGACCATAGAAGTGTATACAATCAAAACTGAGGCAACCTGGAAACATTGATTGAAGGGTGGCAGATTTAAGAAGAAACCTGAAACAAGAGCAGTTATTTGAAGAAAAAACAAATTTACAAAACAAGGAAACAAACAAAAATAATTAACCTTCAACCAGCAAGAACACCTTCCCCAGTGAAAGTAACCAAGAAACAACAAACAAACCCACCACATCTCCCAGTACAAGCTGATGTACAGAAGAAATTTGGAGAATGATGTGCATTGGAAGTTCCAGTGCATCAGAGGAGATAAAATTGTAAATTTAAGAAAAACTTGGCCCTAAGCTTGTGTCTTAGTGACCTACTCATCACTGGGACACAATACCCAACACCCACAACTTAGGAGAGAAGAGGTTTATTTTAGCTCTCAATCCTAAATTCTTGGGTTTTTTTATTATCAGCTTGCAATGGCAGCATCACAGAACGGGCTGGCAGAGGACATCTGGTCACTCCACTGCAGCTGAGAAGTAGAACAAATGAAAGATAGAGCTATCAATGGAAATAAAACTTTCCAGGACATGCTTCACTCACCCATCCTTCTAACCAGGCCCCACCTTCTAACAGCACGTAAAATCATTGATGAATTCATACACTTTAAACAATTGTTAGCCACGATCCAATCATCTTCCAAATTTGTGAGGTTTTGAGGAACATTCCAAACACAAGCCATAACATTCAGGCCCTAGCCTTCAAAAGATTCATGCCCACCTCATTAAGCAATATGAATTTAGTCCAGCTTTATTTTTCTTTTTTATGAGTTAGTGTCTGCTCTGTACTCCAGGCTGGTTTGACTCACTCTGTAGCTGGTTTATATGGCGCTGGGGACTCAAACTCAGGGCCTTGTACTTGGTAGGCAAACATTCTAACAGTTATGTTATCCCTCCAGCTCCTAATCTAAATTTAAAGGTTGCTAATGTCTTAGCAGTTCTAACACTACTAAAAAGTCCAAGCCCAAAGTTTCTTCTGATACTCAAGGCAAACAACTAGTTGCGAGATTTTTCCCATCTGAAACCTTTTGAGCTTGAACTTTGCAATCCACATGTTTACCAGCATTCTGGTCCTCTGACTTCCAAACAAGCATCTCCCACCAAGCTCCACTTATAACACTCTCCAGCTTGTTTAACCAGCATTTCCAAATTCCAAACCCCTTCCACAAAGCAGTTCCAAGGGTTCCCAAACCATATAGTCAAGTAAAGTCACAGCAACAACCCCACTTCTCTGGTACCATTTCTGCCTTAGTCACATTTTCATCATCGATACACAATACCCGACAGTAACACTTTAAGGGAGGTTTATTGTAGCTCACAATTCAGAGATCCCAGTCTCCTCGCAGTTGGCGGGCGATAGCAGCACTGCAGATTGGCCTGTGGGAGGATAGCTGCTCTTCACATCATAGCCAGGAAGCAGATCGAGCCGAGGGGAGAGGTAGCAGAGACACAACTTTCTAGCCACGGCCCGTGACTCGTTCCTCCCCGCCCCCCGCCCCACCTGCTAGTGCCTATAAAGTCATCAGTGAATTAATCTGCTTGAAACCATTAACTTTCATGATTCAATTCCTTTAATAATACGTGATAACTTGAGGGGCCATTTCAGATTCAAACCATAAAAGTTAGAAAGAGTTGCATCAGGCAACTTGGTCAATGGAGACCAATAACTAGTTTCCCTTTACCAAGTTAATATATATTTCTTACCTCAGAAAATAATACATCTTTGGTTTACTTCCTATTTTAAGACCATGTGATGATTATGATTCTATAAATTCTCCAAATTCTATATTTTTCTAGCTCCTTTACCTCTGCCTGCAATATATAACATAGTTAGAAAGAAAAAGAGTTACAAGTTAAACTAAATACAGAAAAGTTAAATTAAACACAGAAAGCAAAAAAAAAAAAAAAAAATTAAACAGATGCTAGATTGTAGGAGTATTTTTTAGCGATTTTTTTTTACAGTTAAAGAGACAATACTGGGCAAAACAAAGCCACATAAGGCAATTTCAGCAAAATATAGTCTAAGATGTCATCGGATAATTGTTTTAGTATTTGCATTAACGAACATTAACTTCATGTAAGACTGTAAAAAAAAAGTTTGGGCTCCACCTTGTGGTAGCATACTTACAGAGCCACACTCAAGCCATAGATTCTTTGCAGTGAGCCAGAGAACTGAATTTTTTTCCCAAGAGAAATGTCCACTAATGTACAACAGTATGCTGATGGCCTTTGCTTGGCATGCTGCCAATATAGTCTGTGGGTACTAATTTGTACTGATCGCTAGCATTTAATACAGTTACTATGTAGCACAAAATCACGGTTTCCAGCCCTAGATGTACAAAAAAATAGCAAAAATTGAACTCCCTTCAGTATCTGGGAGGGATTTGTCCCAAGATCCTATGGATACCAAAATCTGCAGATGACGAGGTCTGTAACATCAAGTGACATATACATATCCTACCATACGCTTCAAACAACATCTAAATTATTTGCAATATTGAATACAATGTAAGCGTAATAAACATAATTATAATGTATCTTTAGGTGATGATGATAAAAAAGATCCTGAACGTGGTCAATTCAAACACACTTTTTCTGAATGACTCCAATCTTCTGCTAGTTGAACTAACAGCTCAGAATACACAGGGCTTCCTGCCCTCGACCCTTAAAGACTGGACATGTTCTCCATATTTCATTACAACCCACTCCAGTGAGTTTCACTTACTGTGCTACTCTGTCAGTAGTTATTAGCATCTTGATTCGTGATTCAAGTTAAAGCAGAAAATCACGCAGCTGAAAAGCTCTTAAGTAATTGAAAAAGTTCAAAATTTGGAATAATGAATTTTTCTAGTTCTCAGCTTCTTGGTTGGGTCACCGCGCACATTGAATTCTGCTGTGTTTGCTTTAAAAGGGGCTTGGTTCATACAGTAGGTCTAGATTATAGTCTACATTTTTGAACTGAAGTTTATTTCTTCAAAACAAGCATGTTAGTGTTGGACTCTCAACCATTTGGCCTAGTAACTTAATCTCTTTATGAAGTCTCTCCCACACTCCCACAAGCATCTTAAATAATCAAACTCAAAGAACGAAGCACTCCCTGGGCCTCCTTTTCTCATCAGTGAGTCTCCATTCCATGCTACCCCCGCAGACAGTTTCCATGACCACATTGTCTCACGGCCCTCCCAGCAGCTCTGCCAGGCTTGCCTCATTTTACTTTTTGCAGCCATTATCATTAGCATATTTTTAAAGATATGCATTTATTCTTGTTTTTTACATGATTTGTGGTGTATAGTCTTATGAAAAGAGACCTGCTGGGTTCAATGCTGGATTCCTGAGATTAGTGTGACGCCTGATACCAGCTCGACCACAAACCGATAATGTAACTCAGCTTTTGTAAGACAGATTGGCTGCTTATACACACCCATGTTATTTCTGGTGAGATTAGAAAGAAAGACTGTGTGAGAGTCATGGAAGCGCAGCTGCTATGCCAAGGAAAAAGGCACATCAGGATCATTCAAAATCAAGGAATTAGGAACACAGTCGTGCTGGGCTGTAGAATAGCAGCTGGAAGACACTTCTCAGTGGTCAGCCTGGCCCTGAACACGGTGCTAAAAAAAATCCCAAAAATCTAATTGGACTCAACCAGGAGTACTGGTTAATGATTAATGATTCATGGACTTGTAAAATTTATTTTTCAAACTGTTCTTGGTCCAGTCTAAAATAATATATGTGTATTAGAGTCAAATAATTTGGAAAATTGAAAGAATATATCCTAGGCCTAGATTTCTTTTATTAATTCTGGATAGCTTTTCACAGATGAATATGCAGATTCACAATAAAAAGCCAGCATTTAAGAAAAATTAACCACAAGTGTTTGTCAAAATTGTTTTCTATTTTTTCTTTGTTACCTTGTTTTCTAATTTATAGGTTTGGGAAATAAGAGTACTTAGCACTGAGCCTTGTCATTATCTCAAAAATATTATTCCACAGTAAGAAGCTGGTCTGTGTTTTTTTTTTTTTAAATCCACATTGTGAAAAGCAGTAGAAGAAGCAAAACAAGGGGGAGGATTGTCCATATTTTCTTCCTTCACCTAACTGTACCCCACGATCTCTCTCTCAGACATGAGCTTACTAGCATCTCTTTGCCATAGCACAGAAAATTCAGCCTGTCATTGTTTTGAAGGAATTGTGATTTTTTTTAAAAAAGTCGTTATGTTGGAGAGAGAAAAAGAGAGAGTGATAGACAGAGAGAGAGAGAGCAACTTTCCTATGTCTAGGATCCATGCTGAGTGATAGTCCTTTATCTATGCAAAGTCTCATTTTGTGATGTTTTACACCCATAATTTATTAATTGCTATAAAAGGCTCTCTCACCATATGGAAAGGCAGCAAGTACGTTGTAGCAGGAATAGACAGGAGAACAAAATGACTCACCTTACACAGAGAAACAAAAGAGAGGGGACTAGACCAGGGTCCCACAGTCCACTTCTGGGTACACACACTCCAGTGACCTAAAGATCGTCCATCCCGGTGATCTTTCATTAGTCCCATCTTTCAGAGGTTCTAACACCTCCCCCAGGAGCATTAAATCTAGGCTCCAAGCCTTTAACATATGTGTCCAGACAGACATTAAACATCTAAACAGTAGTACTATTCCTAGTTGCTCGAAGCCTACATACGCACAAATCTATGCAAATCAAATGTTGGTCAGAGCCACCAGGACTTCAGTCTATCAGCAATGTCTCAGAAGATCTGAATTCTATCTCTGGGCATGACTTAAGTAGAGGACTTACTGAAACTTACTTCATAAACCCGGAGACTTGTCAGATTAATCCTATCCCATGAAAATGGGAGAAACTTTAAGCCACAAATGCAAACCACCACGTCATTTTAAATTTTTTAGGGCCACAAAAAAACATGAAAATTTTAGTGGTATATTTTACTTATCCAAATATAACCAAAATGTTATCCTCTGATAACATAAACAGATGGAAAACTTATTAGATATTTTAAATTATTTTTATACAGTCTTCAAAATCTTATGCATAGTATATATTTTTACATTTATAGAACATATAATTTCCCAGCCATATTGCAGTGTTCAAAGAAATACATGATTAGTGTTTACCATGAAAGACAGCTCAAATTTAGGATGTTGCAAGGAATTTTAGAAGTTATGCTTTGCAATCTCTTTGACAAACATAAAATCGAAACCAAGAGATCATATGTAACTTTCAAAGATCAAGCAGCCAACCAGAAACAGAGATAAGCCTAGAATATTGAGGTCCTAATGCTCATTCATAGGTATTTATGCTCATATAAAGCTACTTATCTTAAATTTGTTAAGTCACTTACTATTAAATCATTCCCACCTGCAAACATAACTAAAAATCTGTCATAATAATGTAGACTTCTTTTGTTTGATTTGTAAAAGATTAGATTTTTCTGAGTAAGCCTTTTATGAAACTGGTTTTTGATTGATAATTCTGAGTTAGGTAAATCAAAATGATTTGAACTAAAACATGACTAACTTGGTTAAATAGAAACGTTTGATTGACGAAAAGAGGAAATCGGGTGGCATGTATCCACCTTTTATCTATGTACTAAGTGATTTTTAGCATCATCTGCTGAATTCCTACAGAAACAACAGTGGAGATGATTATGACTTGTTTTAAAGATGAGGTAATTGAAGCTATGTGAGTGAAATTAATCCAGTTCTAAATATTATGATAATGCGAAAATCACATGACTACTGAATAACACTCTTGGCTGGTAGCAGAACTGTCAAAGAAACTTGGCTGTGGCTTCCAGATGCCCCCACTACTCATGCATCTACCTAGAAGTCTGCTAGTGAACTGTTGAGACCAGGTACAGGGAGCCTTTCCTGTGACACCAGTCCACAAGACTAAGTATTTTCACTGCACCGTTCACGAGTGGGTAACAGTTTCCATGGAATCAACTGCTCCTTTTTCTGGTGAAATTCATTGTAATTACAGCCCTTTGCTCTCTTTGTAGGAGGACCATTTTCATCTGCTTAAAGGACTCATCTGTAGTAATTTATGCAATGCTGAATTCCACTGCAAACGCTTTTATGAATTCTGAAGTCAGTGATCAAGACATTGCTCTACAGATCGGTTACTCCTATTTTTCAGTTATTCTGACATCACCTATAACAAAAGGACACCACGTAAAATATATCTTATTAACGTCCTTCAGTTTGACCTACCTTAGCACAGAGAATCATTTTAGAAACTTTGAATCTGCCTTTTCCATTTACTTCAATTGTCAAATCTGAGCTACATTATACAGAAAAAAAGGTTGATACCAAAAGAAAAACAATTAAAATGGTAGCATTCAATGAGACTCTCTGCTCCTGCTGACATGACTTTACACATTTAACTGAACTGCACAGGTGCTGCAAGATACTAACCATGGCTGCATAGCCTTCCATTCTAATTTATAATATCACTACAGTTTGCTATCTGAATGGCTGGATCACATGACTACAGGAAGATAATAATTGTTTAGACAGTCAACAAAACAGGATTTTTTTTTCTTCAAAAAGAAGCATACAACTTCAGCCTCCATATGAGTTTAGTGTTTTAAGGCTAGATTTGTTTTAAACAGATTTTGGGTAGAATCACAGTATTTTCCATATTCATTCCTATAAGAATGGCCAAAAAAAAAGATGCAAAATGGTCGTGAATCAGCTAGGCCTTCCTGATTCTCATTTCACTGAGACTGTAAGTTACTTCACAGGGTTGATGTGTGGTCAAACAGACAAATGAATTATACCAGAACTGCAGATGTTTGGAACTCCATTAAAACAAAAATGACTGCCATGGTCATCACTGAGCACGAACTATGTGCCAGGAAATGTGTTTTCACCTGTATGACCATGGGATTTGTGCTTGCCTCTGTGTCTTCCTACCTAAAAGGAACTATTTTTTCCCCACATTTAATTGATATGTATACGTGCAAAATTCAAGATTTACAATGGAGTTGAGCATTTTGTGCACCTATGTATCTTGTCAAGGTGACAGGGCTTTCCCACTCTCCTTTTGTCCCTCCCTCTACCAATCCCTCCCTCCCTCCTCCTCCACCCTACTCCCCTCTTTCACTTTGTCTTTCGTCTTAAGTTCCATAGGTGTTGTGATCTGGGTCTCTCATATCAGAGAGACCATTTACCTATTCTACCTTAACAGAGACCGTGAGCTTAGAACTTTGACTTACCTTTGTAGATTAGTTATCCAAAAATAACTATTAATGATCTGACAAATTGGTAACTGTGTATTTTCTGTCTGAAAGAATAAATAATGTTTTAATTCTCTTTCCAGATCATGCTCCTAGCTCCTTTCAATATAATTTGTTGGCCATTGAAGAAAGTTTTTGCTTACAAAAGAAAGTTAACTTAGAAGGTGTACTACAGCAATGAGCTCTCATATTGTAGGTTTTCTTCTTCATTGTATTAGTGTTTACATGAAATACACAATGGTTACATGGAGCTTGGATATTTTATGCACATATATATCACATTAACATTATAATCTTTTCCCTTTCCCTTTTTGGCCTTGTTGCTCCATTTAAAATTTTTTTCTGGGTGACTAATATCCTACCATTTTATTTATTTTTTAAATTTATATATACATGAATTCCAAATCCTATGACATATTAGGGAAATGGGGCTTGGGGAATCAATGGCCATCTATGCATGCCCTTTTGTCAGAGACTCACCCCTTTCCTATCTGACCATTGCCCATCTTTCTATACTATCACTCTTTTGGGGAATTTTTTATGCCACTTTTTTGTGAATTTCATAAGGAAAACCGATCTATCTAATCTTTTGTGTTTGGTACATTTCATGAAGCATTATTGACTCAAAGTGGCCTCATTTTCATTTTAAACTTCTTATCTGTCTGTCTTTATTGGCAAGGATGCAGAAAAAAAAAAAAAGGAACTCTACTCCACTGCTGATAGGAATGTAATCTGATAGAATCATTATGGAAAGCAGCGTGGATTCCTTAGAAAGCTGAGAATAGAAATTCCATTTGATCCAACTGCTCCTCCACTGGGCATGTTCCCAAAAGAAATAAATTTAGCACACCAAAAAGATACATGCATGTCCAGGTTTATAGCAGCACAATTTATAACAGCCAAATCCTAGAAATCACCTGCTTGCTCAACCATAGAGGAATGGTTAATGGAGATGTGGTTCATATTGTAGACTTTTTAACTCATTTATCTTAACTATTCTCTCAAAAGTCACATAAGGGCCGCAATATTAAGAAAGTAATGGTTGAACCTCATCAGCTAGACTCAGCAAATTTAGTGAGAGTTTTTACTTTACAGTTTCACAAGAAGCATGGATTTTCTGCTTAGTGTGTGTGTGTGTGTCTGTGTGTGTGTGTGTGTGTGTGTGTGTGTGTCTGTCTGTCTGTCTGTCTCTCTGTGTCTGTGTGTCTGTGAGAGGGGTATTGGGGACCGAACCCAGGGCCTTTACACTGAACTGTATCCTAAGCTTGTTTTTTAATTTTAATTTTGAGTCACTAAATCATTCAAACTGGGCTTGAACTTGTAATCCTTTTGCCCCCGCCTCCCAGAATGCTGGGATCACAGCCCTGCACCATTGAGTCCAGCATTAATCTGCTTTTATAATGGTATTTTGTCCTTAGATTTTTTTGAAAAAGTTTATAGATGATCAGTCAGAAATTGCACCACCTAAACCACCCTATGAGTCCTTGGCAGGATGCGTATGTACACAAAATGCTCAACTCCATTGTAAACCTTAAATTTTGCACGTATATATATATATCAATAAAATGGGAAAAAATTCAAAGACAAAAAAAATCACCCTATGAACTAAACTAGATACATTTGGCTATGTCATGATGCACGTGACAGGACCAATTATTGATTTGCTAATTATGAATTGTTTGATAGCTCCATTGTAATCTAGGGCATTTTTATTGGTTTATACATGATACAAAGTGAGTGACCCAGAAGGAATTTGGCTGGCATCCTTCTCAGGACAGGCAAAACGCCATGGT
Organism: Ctenodactylus gundi; assembly: GCA_004027205.1. Taxonomy (NCBI): domain Eukaryota; kingdom Metazoa; phylum Chordata; class Mammalia; order Rodentia; family Ctenodactylidae; genus Ctenodactylus; species Ctenodactylus gundi. The sequence goes on along the minus strand of PVKB01000002.1, from coordinate 243,726 downwards.
CTACACATCCAGGCTTTTCTTTTGAATCACAATAGTAATCTAAGGTACAGGGGCTGCATAAATAGCAGAGACACAAAAAATAAACTTAGATGAAAAATTAAGAAGTCTATGTTCCTTTTCTTATATGAAGATATAATATTGAACTAAATATTTTAATAATAAAAACATAACTGTGACCAGTGTTTTCTAAATTAAACAAAATAGGAAAAATGTTAATTTCTCAAAGGGGCACTTTGAATTTGTCATCCAATGCATCTACTCCTTGATTCAAAGCAGTCTATGAGTTTGTCTATTTTTTAAAAAAATATATTATTTCTCTTAAGCTTAATCTTTAAAAAATGAAATTGTATTTGAAAGGACCTTTGCAGATAGTCACAAATAAAACAAAAACAAGAAAAAAATTACCAACTTCTGAAGACTGTTCCTATGAAATAGGAAGCATATTTTAAGATAAAGAAAGTAATAGGATTCTATCAATAACCTGACCAAAAATGCCTTGAAATTTGAATATACTAATTTAAAAATCTTTATTTACAAGTAATGTTTACGCCCCAAAAAAGAAACCAAAATGTTGATAGAAGTTATTCTTAATGGTAGAATTGTGGGTTGTTCTTTGTAGTTTTTCTACTAAAATTTCCCAAATCTGTAGTACATGACATCATTATAAATTACTGAATAGCTCTAAGGATTGATATGAGACATTTTAGTAAGTGTATATTACATATGTATATTACATAATATCTAAGTTACTAGAAGAGGTTAAGTGTTTCATGGATTCATTTGCCATTACTCCTAAGTACTGAGTCACTGAGATGAGTCTTGCAAAGAGCAGCTGGACTCTCAAAAGCCAAGCGCCCAAGGTGATCCATTCCAACAGAGCTTTGAGAAACAGGAATCTTACATATGGGCTAAGGATTCCTGATATCATCCTATGCTGGCATTCTCTTTTTTTTGCAATAGTTAGATAAAAATATAGCAATAGCTATAATTTTTAAAATTATGCTTAAGTCTCAACATCTCTTCTAAAAATTCAATGTACTTTGAGTTGAGCATTCTCTTTTTAAGTCTCCCTCTTTTATTTTTTGTCTAAGTCCTGCTCAATTACTCTTTATGTGTATATTTCCTACCCTAGAACTTGTTAGGGATACACCAAGATAAGAAAATGTAGTTTAAAGTTTTGTCAAAATAATTCCTGGATATGGCTTAAAGTACATGTTCTTTACACAAGCCCAAGGACATAATTTTAAAAATGTATTAATTTGTGTATTTCTCTCAGAAAGAATAAAACGTATGTTCTTGACTTTTGTCTGTCTTCTAAATTTTCCCTATGGCTTTGTTAGATACAGAAATAATACAGAACTCAGCCACAAGAATATGATCATCCGCATGTCAGGCTTTCCTTGGAATAGCTACAAAACAGCTATGGATGGAGCATCTGCTTCGGATTTCAGATGACAGAGTAGTAACGTGAAAATATTCTCAAAAGCCCTCTGGAGACTGAAAACCTCACAATTACTACAAATGCTTACCTTGAATCAGGAAGGTATTTAGGTACTATAAAAATCCAAATTATTTTTTAATTTCTAGAAAGACCAACCTGGTATAACATGCCTGAATGTCTATGACACTTCCATTTATTCTAAAAGTCCATTTCCTTTCAGAGATGAATGACTCTGAAAACGGTTTGTCATCTCTCGTTATCTGTATGAACTAGATCACGAGCAAGGGGTGTCACCAACGTTGAATATTTGGAAACACAATATTTCAATCCTCTGTGCTTCTCACCACATTATGTACAAATGATTTAAGTGGATATAAAGACGTACTAACTTTATTTATTTATCAGTATTATGACCCAATGAGATTCTTAAATTAGCTGATCAGCAAATAATCCATTTCTTACATCTTAGGAACATATTTCATGCAGATAATACAATTTTTATTATGTAACTGCTGTAAGTTAAATAGATTCAATTTAATTAGCAAACATTTTTTCCAGGGCCTACCTGTGCACAGCACCATACAAGGCATACGAAAGTGTGAGAAGATCTGGTTCCTATTTATGGGGAGCATACAAACTGAATAAAAGATGATCCATGTACACAAGAAATAAGAAAGAACCGTTACCAATCATTTGGAAATCAGTATAAACCATAGGCTGAAATAAAAACATAAGAGTCCAGGGAAGAGAATCTAAACAAGGTAACCAGAGGAAGTTAGTCTAGAATTGGCAAGGGAAGAGCGTGATCATTCTACTGCAAATAAAAGAAGGAAAAATCCTCAAGTCAGTTGCAGAAAATGGCAGGCAAATTAGCTTAGCTCATGAAAGAAACACTATGAGTTGTGAAATAAAACTGACATCATGCCACAAGATGAGGAGGATGTTAAGTACTACTATTCAAAGTCAAGTCAATTTAAATAATAATACTTAAACACATCTATAAACTAAAAGCACCCAATAAAAGAATATTTTTCTAACCTTAGCAAAACAGCAAGGAAAACAGACTATATATAAAGACTTATAGGACAACAGTAACTTATAGTGGTTTTTGGTTTTTTGGTTTGTTTGTTTGTTTGTTTGTTAGGCTTTTTTGCTTACAAAGGGTAAGGTTGTCTAAGACCCACATACTTCCTTAAGATGAGAGAACTTTACTCCAGTACTGATCAAGCCCCTAACTCACTTAAGATTTTCTTCTGAAAAGTCTATTTATTTTCATACTGAATCTATCAAAAATGAAAAGGATCGTGAATACACATTTGTGAGGGCCCTGAGTGCAGAGACAGAAAAGAAAAAGAATAGGTATAGTTGCAAAACAATGAGTTAATGAATTAATGAATGATAGCATTGTGTACTGCATGCAAAGTATCTCTACACTCAGAGAAAAAAAAAGATGGTAGAATATTCCTACTCCTAACAAAAGAAATCAAAGGCACAATGGATATATAATATGCAATTCTGTACAGCAAATTTAAAAAAAGAATTAACTCAACTATACCCAGTTACTTACATTAATGGACTGGCCTCACTTTTAAATTAAACTTGTTAGGAAAATGCATAGGAAAGAAAATGGCAGTATAGGAACAAATTCTTATTTGGGAATAAGGTGGAGATCCTTCCTGCTCAAAGGGTATTGATAATGACTTGAATGACAGGCATGATCTTCAAAGTCCATCAGAGGTGAAACAGGGAGGTAGCCATTCTCTGAAGTCTGTTCTCTGGGACTTCATGTAGATACTGCTTTTAAAACAGGAAGATAAGGAGTACTTCTAGGCCTCTGGGGTATATGTGAAAATTACTGTCCACCAGCAGCTGCAGCTATTTTAAAAACAAAGAAAAAAAATAAGAGTTAAACAGAAATTTTGTTTTCGGTGTACTTAATGGTTCTGAATAAGGTAACCTGAATCCTGTATCTTCCAAGTGTGCTCTCCATTACTATAATATTTAGCATTTTACATTAAAATATTTCTCTATTACTTATGCTATAAAGTCCTAACAAATCCTATTAGGAATGAGAGTTCTGCTAATCTATAAGAAAGTATTAATTTTTCTTATCAATGAGAATAGAAATAACTTCTTTCAACTATTTTAGATGAAAGGGTTATTTGTTATATATAGATATTAAGCAGGTATTCACTCAGCTACTGTGCATATTATGGGAAAGATCAGATAAATAGCATGCTAAAGCATTATATCTTGATTTTAGGTACTAAAGGTCATAATAAGGCTTAATCAAAATTCCTATCAAGAAAGCAGAATTTTTTACTTGTTATTTTAAGCACTAATTTGGAAACATGAACTTCTATAAAAACATTGCCAATATGTGTGATACATGGATTTCTATGTCCTCCTGCAAAGACTAAATAATGCTAATCAAGTCCCTCTAATCTGGACCCCACTCCAGGAGATGAATACTTCACAGGTGATCATGATGGCTTGGGCAGAATCACCATGGAGAGAAAACCATTAATTCCCTTGGGATAAAAGATATGATGCTGTGTCTAGCCTGTGGAAGTAAAAACACTGGATGAACTTTGACCCTTCCTAAGTGGCCAATTCAAGGAATTTTTATCTGAAGGAGAAAATGTAAAAACCTACAAGGAAGGGGATGAGAAGAGAAAAACAATGATAAAATTTTGGAAGCTGAAAGGAAGTAGATTAATGATAAATGGCTTATCAGTTCAAATAATCTGAAATAGAAAGCCAGTAGGGGGAAGAGATGGGAAGCAATATAATTTACAGAGCAAGAACTGCAAGTGACATAAGAATTGGCAGCAATGGGTGATTCCCGAATGAAAAACCAACACAAAAAGGTTGCTTTAGCTATCTACTTAAGAGGAATTTGGAGCTTCTGATTCACTCTTCTACTTGGCACAAATGACTCTTCCCTTAAACGGACAGAAGACTAATCAAGAATAGACCAGAGATGTTTGTAGACTGCAAGACTACAAGCATAACCACAGAGCTAGTGGGACTTAAGTGAGCATCTGTAAGCTAAAAGCCGAGACCTGTGTTCTCTTTTCCACCCAAATGCTATGATTATTGCTAGGTAAACCTTTACCTTTACCTTCCAAGCAGAAGCTTGTAAATGGCTTTTCTGAAGACTGATTAGCTGAAGAGAAAAACCTAAAGAGACTGACATGGAGGTTGATCAAAGAACTGTGGAAGACTCCTCTTGTGAAGGCCTATCTATGGCCCCACCCACAAGCTTAGAGGATGCAAACCTCACCGCTTGTCCCAAACACCAGGAACAGCAAATCACCAGAAAGGACTCTCTCTCTCAGGGACCTTGGAGCAAGGGGAGAAGGGGCAAAGAGAGACAAGGCAGAGAAACTCCATGAAGACTTAATAATAGTCTCAAAAGATTAAAGTCACTGTGATGATTAAATAAAAACAAGATGCTGTCTTAAATAGAACAGCGAACAAAGTAGCATATGAAAATTAAAATTATTGAAGAAAAAGCAAAGGGACCAAAAGAAATATTGAAAATTAAAGTTATGCATTCCTGGATAAATCAAGAGATAATTAAAAGGAGCATAAGAAAAGAAAAAAATTAAAGAAGTGGTCCAAATAATATTAATAGGGATTCTACAAGAAAAACAGAAAAATAGTCAAAAGGAAGAAGAGTTAATAGTTTCAGAAAATTCCATTTGACTAATAAGCATGAATTTTCAGAGTGAAGGGGCTTGCACAGAAGGCATGTCACTGTGAAATTCAGAACACTGAATATAAAGAAAGGATCCCATGGCTTTCTCTAAGACAGACTATCAAAAATTCAAGTCACTCAAGAAGAATAATTAGAACAGCTTTAGATGTCCCAATCACAATTCCAAAAACCTAGAAGGGAAAGGAATATTATTTTAATATAGTTATGTCTATTTTCCATAGCCAAATTAAGAGTCCAAAAGAGAGCAAAAGGTAGTTTCAGACACGCAAAGTCTCAAGAAAATTGCCTCTCACGGCCCTTTCTTATTCCAAACACACGATCAAACTATAAAAGCAGATGTTGAGAGAAAAGGATGATGGGATCTCCAAAAGAAGATAGAGGGATAGAGACATTGCTGGATAAGTGGTGAAAGAAAGTCTCAGGATGAGAGCTCTACGTCCTACATAACAAGGGAACAGGCTGAGATTAGAGGAGTCCACAAGAATATAGGAAAAGGAAATAGAAAGAAAAACCAGTATGTCTGAATATCAAAAGTGTAATTCAATAAACAGAAATCTGGACTTCGAATTACTGATATATAGAAAAATAATACAATGCTGAAAAAGATGATTACAAATCCTGATAAAATAAATATTGAAAAAGTCACAGTTTACTACATAGTTCAGCCATGAAAATGTGCATGTCCAATAGAAAAGACACGATTCTACCCAAAATAATGATGCTGACTATATGGGTACAATGCATAGGGAGATTGGGTAATAAAAAGAACGAAATCCTTATGTTCAATGTGGTTAATAATTTAATTGATAATATAACTAAAAACAAAACAAGGAATTGTAATAAGCAACTTAAAGATAATACTTGGATAATCTACTGAAAGAACTGAGTGAGTCTTTAGCAAATTGGACGTCGGAAGGCATAAGAAGGCTGAAGAGTAAAGGACAGAAAAGAGATGCTGTCACCACACCAAACTTTATTAAATTGTGTAACTCTATACACACGTGAAATACTGGTTAATTTAAAAAATAGTCTGATAACTGTAAGTTGCTATAATCATTCAACTGGACATCTGGACATTAACTCTGCATTTTTGCCTGCTGAAGAAAAAATAAATTTTTAAAGATTACCTATACTGAAGAAATAGTGCCAGAGAGAAAAATAAATTTTTAAAAGCAAAGCATATGGAAGAAACAATGTCTTGAACATAAGTTGTTTGGACCATCCCCCATGCTTTTCCCTTGTTTTAAGCAGATGTACCTTTTCCAGTGCTTCAGAGAAATAGACCAAGCCTAGCTTCAAGGGCTGGCCCTGACCAACCTCAGCACCTCCCATGTTCCCAGTCAGACACAGGGATGAGGTCAGGTGACTACACAACCCATGAGGGGTCAGTCCAAGGAGAAAAGAGTGGAGAATGTCCAGGAAAGGAGCTCCACTGCTCTTGCAAGGGGCATCTCAAAGTCACATCCTTATTTTTTTCAGGAATTCTAGTCCAAGAGCATAGCTTTGGACATGACTCCATCATTCCTGCTGAGGTAATGGTCGGTCAGTCAGTGCGACAGGAAGTTGGCCCAAGAGGTGCAGAGAGAAACGGACTTAGCTCTGACCACATTCTATATGTAAAACTAAAAAGGCCTGAAGCAATACATATCACTGTGTTTATTTGTGTGCACTAAATTTCTCTGTTGTATATTAAACCAATTTGAGTTGAATTTTTAAAATTATTTATATGGGAGGAAAGGTCTGCCAATGTAAAGACTGTTAAATTTATGAGTAAGGAAAATTTGGAAACGATTTTCACTTTCCTTGAGGCTCATCATAAGTTTTTCAAATAAGAATCTACTTCATTTATAGAGTCACCCTCCATACCTGCAGGGGAATTGGTTCCAGGACCCTTGTAGATAACACAAGTCTGAATATGCAAAGCTCTCTCCACAAAATGATGTAAAATTTGTATATAACCTAAACAAAATCATGTACTTCAAATCACCTCTAGATTACTTGAAATATTCAATTCTACGAAGATACTGATGGCTGTAATATTATATTGCACTGGCTTAGTTGACACCAGCTTAGTTGAAGATCTTCCTTCCTGATCTCGGGGGAAAAGGGGGACAGTTTTTATGCAGTAGGTAGTTGGATAGCTTTGGAAAGGGTGAAAGAGAAGCCGCAGAAAGGGAGTGGAAGCAAAGTCCTGCCACTGTCACATCAGCAGGGCATGGAACCTAACAGGAGGGCTACAGGAGTATCACAACGGTTAGAGCACTTGCCTAGCAAGCACAAGGCCCTTCGTTATATTCCGCAACACCACATAAACTGGTGGTGCACACCTGTAATCCTAGCTCTCGGGAGCCTGAGGCAAGAGGATTGCTGTGATTATAGGACCGGCCTGAACCACAAAGAGAGACCCTGCCTCAAAAAAAAGAAGGAAAAGAAAAGAAAGAAAGAAAGAAAGAAAGAAAGAAAGAAAGAAAGAAAGAAAGAAAGAAAGAAAAGAATCCTTTGTCTGGAGGGTCTGGTCCTCTGGTCCTTCTGAGGTGAGGTAACAGACAGGTCAATGGCCTGGGTAGTAAGGACTCCAGACAGATTGCTTAGGAAAAAATGACAGGAAAAAAGTCCGAAGACAGTCAAAATACAGTCACAGTTTTTTTCCAAAGTCTTTTCGATAGAATCTGTAGATGAAGAAATCTTTTCATTTGAAGGGCTGACTGTATTTTTAAAATTAAGGTGGGTTGAAATTAGAAAAATTAGTGGATTAGACAAATCACCTGGCAATCACTGACCGTGAGCTACGTGGATATTCTTTTGGGATCAGATCAGTGTTTCCTTCCGTGAATACAAACAGTCAAAATGAACACGAAGTGCAATTCCAATTTGTGTGTCATTAAGAGGGGCGCTTTCATCATCTTCTGCCAATTTGTCAGTTTTTAGTGTCAGGTTTTAAAAATCACTACTATTGTGTTTTTATTCCCGAACCTCTCTCACTTTCTCTGTCTCTCCTTCTCTCCTTATGTCTCTCTCTTTCTCCCTCCTCAACCCTCACTCTGGAGAACCAACCAACCCTCTGGATGATGTCCAAGGGCTAAAGAAGTGTATGGTGAGGGCCGTGAAATGACTCGCGAAGGGCAAGGACTCCACTTGTTGCCTGTCAATGCCTCACAGGAGGGGGAGAAAAGCACATTGTTCATAGAAAAATAAAAATTGCCAACATAAATACAGCTCCAACCTGCTCGAGCAGCTGCCATCTTCTTGTTTCGCATTTTGTTTTCCAAAGCTTGCTACAAATTTTAAAAAAGAGAAAGAGAGAAAGAAAAATTAGAACTCCTGGTGTTTTCTGCCACTTGACATTGGTAAGAAAACTATTTCTATAAAATGAGTGCACCCTACCATTTTCATCTTCTTCTTTAGGTCTAGATTTGCTGCCTTCTGGCCCTTGGCAGTAGCATTGAGATAATAGATGGTCAAACTGAATTTTAAAACAAAATACAATTAATGGCATTTTTTTTTTACTTCCTCAAGATTCTTCTTAAACTTACCTAAGTTGAACCATAGGATATTAAGATGAGAGTGGACATGAAGGTATTTCCCACTCCAAACTTCTTGTTTTGTACCTAAAAACTAGAGTCCACAGAGGTAAAGAGATGCACTCAGAATTACACAGCAACTAGCTGGGGCTGAGAAGGTGGACTAAAGGCTCCTAACCCACAGCCCAATATTCTACCCACTAATGTTACTGCCTAGTATTAGCTTCTGCCTGAAAATGTATTAAAATCTTTTCGATTTAGAATTAAAAACAACATTTTTAAATGGTATCCTGGAAGCTCAGGGAATATGGAGAACAAAAAGGAACAGGACTTTCAGTCTCGAATTTCCTGCTTTGGACTGTACAGCTAAGAATATACTCCTCACAGACATGTTTAATTAACTTTTTTTTTCATGGAATGTATTATCTGTATTTCTCCCTTCTTAAAAAAGAAATTATTTTATATCAGGATAATTTTGAATTTTAAGCAACATTTACATTTTTAGAAAGAAAAAACTCTACACCAACAATTCTGCAACAATAAATACACTCATATTCTTGTAAGGTAAAGTGGACAAAGGGGGGAAATGAAGTTTAAAAAAATGAAGGTGACTGATTTTCCTTCTTTGTTGCAAATAACTGGATATTGAACACATTTCCTCTGCTTATCAAAATGCCAGATAATATTCTTTGTGAACCATCTGGTGCTAGCAGCACAATTATTGGTATGCATTAGCTGGGTTTGTTTATCTGAATAACTAGAGAACTAGAGTTTCACTGAAATTGCATATATGAAAACATCTGGCACAATTTCTGGCATGAAGTAAGTTTTTAATAAGTGTGTGTGTGTGTGTGTGTGTGTGTAAAATATTTTCTTAGAAAATTTCCTGGATAGAACTCAAAGATCTCATAAAGTCATTTCCACTTCTAGAATTTTCTATTTATTCATTAATTTTTTTCCTACCATGGAAGTCACCTTAAATGAATCTTCCTCACAAATCACATTCCAGTTTCCAAAGGAATGACACTGCCTAAAAAAAAAATTAACCTGAATTCTATTCAGATACCCAAAAGCAGTCCAAGCAGATTTAATATGACCCATTGGGGAAATTCAAAAGGCTTGTAACATTCCTTGATTAAAGACAATAAAAAGCCAAGCCAATTGTTTGGGCATCATAAAATAGAAAATGAGGCTTCAGGATTTGAAAAAATGAATCGGTAATAAGTGAAAACTTGAATCTTAAATCAAAGCTGCAGAACTAAAATCAATCTTACTGAATATCTCTCATTACATCTTCACAAAACAGTATCCAAATGAAGCCATTTCTTTGCTTAAAACCAAATCTTTCTCTCAATATTTTAAGAACATTGCAACAAAATCTGACCTTTAAGTTGAATGAGTATGTTGTATGTGTGTGTGAAACATGATTTCACTTATGCTAGTGAAGTGACTGGCTGTCGCAGGCCACAGAATAGTTACAAATATGCTCTCCGGAGCTACCGTATTATGAAAATGGAGAGGAGACAAAAGACACCTCTGCAGGGGCCATCTGGTAAGGCAGGATGTATTTGATGGGTCAATTTCCAACACAGCTGTGCCAGAGATTTGCTATCAGGTTCCCAGCACCACCCATGATCAAGGTTTAGTAACATATAATAGCAATCTGTTTTACTGTTTAATCATTTCTTTGGGTTGCTAGCTCTTCCTCATAGAAGGTATTACAGAGTAAAGGAGTGAGCACTGGACTTAATGAAAACATCCTGCTATCATCATGTTACAGCCATTCTCTTTAGAAAAAGTCATGACCCTATGTTGCTTTTCATTTATAAAATTACCTTTGTCCCCATGACCTTGTGTGGGCTACGACCATAATAGTGCCTGTGATGGTGATAATAATAACTCGTTCAGAATTCCAATGTGTTTACTGCATATCAATGAAAATTTCCTTCCTAAAATTTCCTCATTTTACCTTTATCTAAACAAATTCAACTGTTAACATCATGTTTCCTAACTGGAGGTGGCTTAATAGCTACCCTGTTTGACTGACAATAGTGACAGTTCCAGACTTTATTTAGGAAGGGTTGATGATTTGAAAGGGCATTTTTTCTTACTTCTTTCATAGCAAGCATATTTATTTTACTTGGAATATACATTTATCTGTGTGTCCAAGAGACAGAAGTCAATGAAAGTTATATAGGAACAAAAGTTTCCTCCTGCCACATTCACTTTTGAAAATCCCTTCTGACTGTGAAGAGATACACTAAGAGACCTATCTGACACCCGCTGGTCCTTGGTTCTAGTAGAATGAACACATAGTTATTTACAGCCCTCAACAAACAAAGAAAGGACAACACAAGTGATCTGAAGCAAGTGTGTCCATCCTATAACCCAATAGAATAAAAATATTTTAAAATAAAGTTTTATTTTTACTCATACATTAACAACAGTGATGTATTTTTTATGAGGCACAAGATAATTCCTCTTCATTCAATGCAACCTCAGAAAAGGCAGGAATACCTAACCCAACTGCTGCAAGTCGGACATGCCTGGAAGCCCTTGGCCCTAAAATATGGTCTACAGGGCCCCTAAGGGGAATATTAGCTTAGAGGCTCGTCATTTCTGTATACTCACAACCATCTGCTTTATAGAGCGACCGGTGGGGCCATGTTGCGGAGGAAATCTCGCTGTGCTGATTAGATTTAGCATTTAGCATTTACGTGTCCCTTGCTTTAGCTGTTTACTGATAATTATTTTGGTTACTTGGGAACAAATCTTATAATCTTGGGGAGGCAAAGACAGATGCAGATGGCTATGAATTACATCCAATAGAATGAAAATAATGCTCGTGTATTTTAGCTCCCACCACCGTGTAATCAGAGCTGAAATTGGTTCAGTTACAGCACAACTCATGGGGAGAGGGAGAGAAATTAAAGGGCTGGAATGTTAAAGAACCCAGGAAGCAAATTCCAGAAGCTACATCTAGGAGAACGGGAAACACATACGCCATCACCAGAACGACAGCAATGACCAGCCCAGGGTTAGAGAGCTGTCTTAAAATCTTCGCCATCCAGCTTGGGAAATCATGCTCCAAGGTCTCACCAATGACTTCGAACATCCTCTTTTTCCCACTGGGAGGAAAAAGCAAGAGAAAGAAAAGTTACTTAAAACAAATGAGAACAATAAAGTTCCAGTTATATTAAGAATACTAGAATTAGTTCTCTTATGTTAATTAAGTACTCAGGTACTTCGGCCTCACCTTGCCAAGATACTAAAAATATCCCAGGACACACACACACAGCCAAAGCAGTTAGAAAACCAACCATAGTATTCCTAAGACTTTGACTGATACATGTGGTTTGGAGTGTCCCCCAAAAGCCTCATGTTCCTATGGATACTGGGTGGGTTGGGAGGTGGGGCCTGGGCAGGTGTTGGGGCTTGACCTGGAGAGGCCTGTGCTGGTTCCGCCCTTCCTCCCAGTCTCTCCCTGTACCACCATGTTGTGAGGAGCTCTGCTTTTGGAGCTCTGGCTGTCTCTGCCCCTGCTCCAGCCCCACCACACACTTCTATCTATCATTTTCCAGCCACCCACCTGTGAACAGACTATGACATTCTGAAACTGTAAGCTACAATACATCTTTCATCCCTAAGTTGTAGATGTCGGGTATTGAGTCACAGCAACAAAAAATAACTAATACAATACATATTTTGTAAGTTACTCATAAGTCTGCCTGTCAGCCACCTTGTCTTGCTGGGTAATACCCTCTGTGGACTGAGCATACAGTGAATTCATTTTAATTGGTTTTGTAAATGAACACAAGAAATAGACTAGTGGAATAAGATCCACGAATACCCCAGTACCTCTTTCCATGTAGTAACCTCCACTCCTTTCCTACAAGATCTTTCATCACAGGTGGCCACAAGGAACCACCAGCCCTTCCCCACAGTCTTCCCTAACAAACGACAGCTGAGACCCACTCAGCATTTGGAAAAATCAGCTCTCATAAACTAGAAAAAGAAGAGCAAGATGTATTAATTGGTGTAGAACATCTAAGATATTAGTTATTTTTTTCCTGTGTATGCATACTGATCCTACAACAAAAGTTCTCATTTACAGAATAGATTTAGATTGTATTTCAAAAAATTATATTCTCAGATTAAAAATTTGGAAAACCATCTAATATTTAGTTATTTTTTGTGTTTTGATCTATAAATATTTTCAACTACTAAACAAACATGATCATCAAGTCCCAGGTCTGATTTTTGTTTTCCCCCAGATCTAACTTCCATCTTTCAATAGACAAAATGTGATTCTAAATAATTTATTAGAAGTCATTGTTATGGCATTTCTGAGTTTTCTTCCACAAATCACAGATATGAACAGACATGTCAAGTCTAATTGGAAATGACTAATATAATTGCAGTGCCACAATAGAGCTAATTGTTAAACTCTGCATAAACCTATACATACTGCGTGATCTTATTTATTTTAAAATCGACATAGAAAGAAAGACATGGATATAAAATAGCAAACAGACCTGTTTGTTTCAGATCTTTGGAATCATAGGCAGTCTTTAATGTTAAAATGTTTTCAACATTTCCTGATGATCTAAGGCAGATATGTATCTTTATTTTGTAATAACAAAAATACATTAAAATTGCCATAATGTAATCAAGAGGGAAATGAGAACTTAAAAAATTATAAGTTGTTTAGAATAATTGGCAGGGCAAGATATCAAGAATTGTTTTCATCTGGACATCAACAAAATAGGGTTTTTTGGGGGGTTGTCTTTTTTCTGAGATAAAGTCTTCTCTTGGTAGTCCAGGCTGGACCTGAACTCACTATGTAGACCAAGCTGGCCTGGAATTCATGATAACATTCCTGCCTCAGGCTCTTGAGTGCTAAGAATAGAGGCATGCACCACCACGCACAGCTATTATGTGGCGCTGGAGGTCTGGAATCTGGGGCCTCATGCTTTCTAGGTAAGCACTCTTATTAGTGAGTTATGCCCCTAGCCCACAAACATGTGTGTGTGTGTTTTATTTTTAATTTCTCAATGATTTTTAAAAACGTGTTTTTTTTAACTTCTCAATGATTTAATGTATATCTATGTACTAGCAGTTAGGATAATATTCTACACAATCCATCCTCTCTCCTAGGTTTTATCAAACCAGAAGATGCTAGAATATTTCATCAGATTCCTTTGTTGCATGGGTAACAGAAATGCCCAACCTGGAACCCTCCTTGTCCTACTCCTGATTTTTAAAATTTTATACCAAAAAATTAAAAATGAATATTCAATACTTATATACATTAACTATATTATATCTATTCTTTACAAGTAGTCCAAGACAATCTCTCTTTATTTAAAAAAAACAAGGGCAAAAATATGGTGGGTCATATCTTATTGGAAAACACACCTGCCTGCACCTGAGAACACCCGATAAGCACTGCACTGTCTCAGGTTACCTCCCTCAAGCTCATGTTCACTAATCTGCTGCCCATCCAAGAGCCAGATTGGGATCGGGCCACCTTCACTTGGTAGATGAAACTTACAATTTTTGATGATGGCAAGCAAGATATCTAAATAGTGCAGACACATCCCTTCCCTAGGACTCTTTGAAAAATATTTAACTTTTCCTGATCTCAAAGTAGTGACAGTCATTCAGTAATTTTGGCTAATTTAGCCAATAAAGAAGCTCTTGGTCAAAGTAAGATACTATGACTTAGTTTCAAACTAATTTAGTTCCATTAAAAATTTGTATAGCTCAGTGTATGATACAAGAGAAGCAGGAAGAAATAGAGCTTGAAAAGCTAATTTTGTGCAATGATTCACATCTTTAACTTACTGGCACTTTAAATCGGAATACACCTATGTAACCATTCTGCCCCTTGCACAGCATGTGGTTCCCCTTACAGACTACTAGGATCCTATGCTATGTTCTATTGACAAGGACCAAGTTCCAGTTAAAATGTTAAGTACAACCCTTAAAATTTATCTTAAAGTTGTGTGTGTAAATTATAATTAACTGAAGATTGTACAGCACACATCCTGTAATTTTTAGCCAGAGATGAAGGATTTATAAGTAAATGTTTCCCTCAAGACTGTAATTTCCTATTTAGTCTCCAGATGTCACTGTTTGCATTATTTATTTCAACCCACTTGGCAACACACACACACACACACACACACACACACACACACACACACACCATAGAAACAAACAGGGCTTGTCACCACTGGTTTCCCAAGTCTGACAAAGCTCCAGCTAGTTTTGATCTATATTCTGATTAATATTTCTGTCTTTGTTTTCCATTAAAACAATAACCTGGGCCATTATTGGAGTGAATAGCTCTCATATTTAGGGGCAAAGAACATTTTGATTTTGATTAAACAATTTGGGCCTGGTAGCATCAAAAGAAAGCTTCCTGTCACCTTCTAACATCTTGGTTTTTGTCCACGTGGCTTCTTACATTTTCATTTCCTTCCCCTCAAATTTATTTTGGCCAGTAACTTAACATACAGAGACAGGTGAGGGCCTCATGAAAGATCATTGCTAAGGGTGTTTAAGGAATGAAATCCTACTCTCCAGATCCCAAGAATGATACTTTCCCATATGTATAGAAAGAAAACCCTGTCATGCAGATCACTAGAAAAGCCTGATTTTAATCTGCATCATAGTCATGTCTCTCAATTACTCCACACAGGGATACTTGGAGCAAATAAACATGTAGCACCTTGCATGTGACTTTCTTTATACTAATTATTTTAATACTATTCTACTTTCTAGGCAATGTATGAATTTTTTTTTTCTGACAACCTGGTGCACAGAAAAAGGAGAACTGAATAGGATGTTCTAGCATCAGAAATATGCTCACATTCAGATTGTTGTAATCAGACCTTGCTCTTCTCTGTCTCCTGATACAGCAATGGCGCAGAATCATTAGAGATGGTGCAGAATCATTAGAGATGGTGCAGAATCATTATCTATATTTTACCCATGCAGAGCTTAACACTGCATAATTTAATTTCCTTTTTTGATTACCAAGTCAGAAATTAGATCAACCTGTCTAAGACTGAATGATCCTGAATATCCAAATGGCGTCACTTTCACTGACTACCAAAGCCATTGTTTGGAAAGAATGTTAACTTATACAATGAGTGGCCATTCCCACTTTTACCCCATGTCCAATTTCAAAGACAAGAGACCTGAAGGGACCACAGTCGAAAGACGGTGGGAGGGACACGATCATGTACAGGACAGGCATGGTAGACAGGAACAGGATGAGCAACAGCATGCCCAGGTAGAAATTATTTGATCTGGAAGCTTTGAAGACCCGGGCCTCAGGAACGTTGCAACACATCACAGCCCAGCACTGGAAGTACATGGAGGTGTGGAGCCGCAGGATATTGATGCCTGGGAGACTGGGAGCAAAAAAGGAGCCCATCCTAGAAAGAAAACAGAGTCGTGCTTAATTTCGAGTCTTCATTCTACAAGGAGACTGTGTAGCACCTGCTTACTTATATCCCACTGTTTACAAAGGCAGAAAATGTATGAAACATTAAACCACACAAATTCTTTTCCATAACCAGGGCGATCTACTTCCATCTTCAAAACACATTTCACCATTTCCCCCACCATTGTAGGCATTGTGTATGCAAGTCTTCCACAGAAATTGTGTGGTAAATTAATTTATCATTAGTAACCATAAACTACAAGAGTAAGTAACATACTATCATTGCTTTACCTCTTTTTTCTAATTACAAAACAAACTTAATTGTCCCTAATATTCATTTCATTAGTATATCTAAAAAGAGAACTTTTTATAATTGACTGCTAAAGCTACTCATCCTGTTCAAAGGAAGTGCACAATTGGGTAAATCCTCTTGGTCATGAGTAACAGGGTTTTGCTTAGTAGAAAACAGAAAAGTTAAAATTAATTTTTCTTTTTCTGATACTATTTTCTCCTTATAGGAGCTACGGTTTCATAAGACTGATTAGAAAAGTGTATCTGTATCCAATATTAACTATATTTCTTGCTAGTTTTATTTTTGATGCAAAAATTTCCCATATCTATTTAAATTTAATGTTTTACTCTTTTACTTACTATAGCTTAGTTTCTTATTTTAGTTTGTCCTCAAAATCCACTGCTCTGTGCATCTGACTTTTAAAAAATATTATAACATATCGCTTTTAAACAAAAGCTGTTAGGTGAGGCCACCTTTCCTTGATGACTTACTAATTGCTTCGATTAAATAAATTGCAGTTTTCCCTGATAAGAAAATTCATTAATGTCATGCATTAAAATGAATAGCATTTTACTAGTCCACACCAAAAAGAAGATGCTGATATACTTATCTCATTAATACAGGTACAGCCTTACCTTTTGATAATAATTATATCTAAGTAATATACTATAACAAAGTTCTCAGAGTTTCTGTTTAAATTTAACATTTTCTACTCCCAGAATACATGCACAGTTGTTCAATCAATTCAATGTAAATTTGGAATATTATAGGAGTATATATGAGTTAGATAAAGACTCTAATCTTTGCTGTGATTGAACTGAGTCCAACTCAAAGTTAATTCATTCCTTTGAAAGTGGAATCGTGCCAAAATTTGTATTATTTTATTGGTAGGATTCCAGATAGCAGATCTGAATATTTGCCACAGTGAAATGAACAAAAAGGTTTCAGAGAGTTGTTCTTTTTTTTTTCTTTACTTGGAAGGATGCACTTAAAGCAACATTGTGTGACTGTGTTACAGAAGTTCAAGCAGGAAGTCGGAAGTTAAAGAACAGGTAAGCAGTGACCACACCAGCTACTGGGGCGGAGTTCCGAATCCGGGGGTATATGCCCAAATAACAATGCCTGTGAGGTGGTGCACTTGCACATGCTGTTTACCTCCTAGATCTCAAAATCAGGCTTGAACTTATCACTTGTCTTGACCAAAACTCTGAGTAGAAATTAGATGTCTCATGGCTGGGGAGAAATTTTTGAAAGCTCTGTGTGGTTGTGCTTTCTTCTCTCTCAGTATCATTCCAGATGAATCTCATTTCACCAGTGCAGGGCTCCAAAATGAGGGGGATGTATGACATCTGAGCTCTCCCTCAACCTGCCATGAACATGTTCTTTTTGTAAATTCCTAAGATTTTAAGGTTGTTTTTCACTGTTGCAGAAACTATTTGAGTCTAAGACAAAGCTGCTTTATAATTTAAAACCTAGACTTTACTAAAACTTTGTATCTTTTCCCTTATGCAAATGTTTGTATTTTTTCCTGTGTTCAGACAGATATACACACATACTGTATACATGTGTCTCCACAGATGAACGAAGTTCAAAATAAATATCACATGGGCATTATGAGCCTAGAAAACCAGGTCCTGGTACAATGACATATGAATGTTAATGCTCATGCTATGCTCATGACTTCTTAATCAGCTCAGCTCCCTAAGTCCCTTACGAGACCTGATCCCATCATCTGTCAGTTAAACATCATTGTAATATCTTAGTTTCATACACTGCTTTTATTTCCATGAAGATCAAAGTAAATGAAAGCGTTTATTTAGCTCTGTGTATTACCCTAGTGGCATTGCACATGTCAGGTAAATTACTCACATACGATCAACTGAGAAATTAAAGGAGAAAGGTGACAGGAGTGGGAGAGGGAATCCAATGGACCAGAATTGGAGTGATGAAAATAAAACTTAACTTCTCTCTCATCTTACTGTGGGTTCTCTGTCACCTCTCTACACCCTGCTAGGATGAAGATATTATGTATTTTCATAATTTACAATATTATTATAGAACTCATGATCTCTCTTTTAAAAATAAGCATGTAAATGAAGGCTTACTGTCATTCAACCAAGTCACAACAAAGTGGATTTTGCCTGTAAGTCCCAACTTTGATAACATTTGTATAAATAATCTTCACTCTTCAATAACTCCTGAAGTGGTAATAAATATCTCCAGATCACAAAACAGTAGACTTAAATACAAAGTCCATACATTGTTTTGATTGTTTTCATCAAAAGTGGCTAAATTCTCATGCCTTATGAAATAATGGGATGAATGTGTGTGGATCCGCATCAGAAAGAACATCGTGAGCTTACATTGTACCTTCTTCCCACACCTTCACACCACACTACACCCACCTCCTCCATCGATCTCCTGCAGTTAGGAACACATTATATGTGCCAGCTTTGACCAGATAGTGAAAAATCCAATAATAGTGACTTTTTCTCTGGAGTCCCCTGAAGATGTGCGGATATCTTTCTATATTCACAAAGCAGATCGCTTTTAAAGTCCCAATCAAGCTAACTGGAAGCAAGTTTGATTGGTGTTTGAAGAATGAATACACAAAAAGCTGTAGAGTCATGACAATGCAAAGATTTTGATAAGGGATTTTCTCATGAAAGAACTGGAAGAAATTTCTAGATTTTTAAGAATTTCAATATGAACAATAGCAGACTAAATAGTTGCAAAACGACAAGCAAAACCAATCAGGACAGCAATTACAGCAGCTTTCCTGACAATAACAATGAATCTCTAGGCCACTCTGTTATATGAACCCTGAAAGAGAACAACAGATATGCAGCATATGTCTGTCCCAGGGGTACCCACCAGGCCTGAAGCACTTATGAAACTTGGTGAGAAGCCACTGATACAAGATGGAGGTTTGTCAGTACTCCAATAGCACTGTTAGCCATTTTCAGCCATGACAGCGATTCTTCTCCGGGAAGCGAAGGATAAGAACACAGAGGCATTCCTCCCCTGCTGTGTCTTTCAGTAGTTGTTCTTTGGGCCACCTTAACCTTCCTTTATGCTTGAATAATGAAGGGCTCATTCCATTCCTTAATGGTTCCTTGGACATATAAGCCATATTCGCAAAATGTAAAAAGTGAGGGAGACAGGAATGTATTTATAAACATATCTGATAACCTAAAAAATAATCTTTCCATGGGATGCTCTTCATATTGAGTCACCTAGAAAGATTCAGGAATTTGAAAGGCCCCATGGAAGAACAATAGAGCCCTAGAGGGTGATCTTTAATTTGGTAAAGCAAATTGGTCTCAGTAGTTTGAAAGAGGTCCAATCTCTGCCAGAAGACAAAAGATTAATAATTTAGGCCAGCTATGGTTGAGGATTTGAGTAATATATGAAGCTCTTTAAAAAGCTGAGGTTATCCTGGCACGAGTGTATAGGGCAATAGTGTGGCTGGTAAACAATTCTCTTTTAGGCAATGCCCACAGGATAAAATAGCTCAATTGCAACTGGTGTGTGTCGGGGTGCTATTAGTTAAAAGTGACAGATTTCCAGGACACATGGTCCCCAGATGAATCACATGCTGCGATTCAATTTTTAAACTCAAAAACAGTTTCTACTGGATTAACTTATCATAACTTGTCAAGCTTTACAGTGAAAATATAAAAAGATATGACATTTAATAAAATGATATGACAATCTTTTGCACACCAAAAGAAACAGTTTCTCTGTGCAAATGGCCCTATAAAACAAGCTATAAGATAAAGATACTGTATTTCACCTGACCTTCCTAAAATATGTGTTTCATCTCTATAAAACCATTAAATTTGGTTAGATAATTTTAAAAAGCTATAGGATATGTTTTAAATATATTTAGTAGAGACAGAAAATAAAATCAGTTTCTTTTAAAAGCCTCATGTTAATTTAGTCATACTTAACAAGTGGTACTGTGATCATTGATGTTTCCTTTTCAGATCCTTGTGTTACAAGGATATAAAAAAAATAGTACTCAAATCAGTCTACCAAACAGAATGTAGCATCCCTGACATGGAGAAAGAGCACTCTATAAAACAAAGAGATGTTTTAGGGAACAAAGTTTAAGATTTGCTAACAAAAACTTCGCAAAGGCACTTAATGAGTTAGACTATACACACTGCAGTGTGCTTTGACACCAGACTGCAGTGGTTGCTGCAGTAATGACCTTGGAAGCTTTGTATGTTATGAACTGTCCAACAGTGGCTTACCAGATCATTCCTTGGTTGAAGATTAGAGCCAGGACATTGCCACTGATGTCAAATTCGGTGTATGAAGGCTGGAAAAGACACAGGTGTTCATCAGATTAGCATCTCAAATGGGAAAATCAGACATCAAGTGTTTCTGCACAGGCATGACTACGCTCTTGATTACTACTGTCCTTGAAGGACAACAGTACAGTAATCAATAGAATACATAAAACAATAAGTAAGTAACCTTCTTTAACACAGTTAAGAACTCCTAAAAGACTGTCATTCAGTGCTGTGAAAGTATAGCAGCACACACCTTTAGGCCTTTCTGATTAAAGTAAGAACAACAGCAACCTTTGGATAAACAATTTAAGAACAGATATTAAAAGCTTTAAAAACTGTATTTTCTTTGACCTTGTAAGTCACTGTGTAGAAATTTGTCTTAACAAATAATCCAAAATGCCTGAAATCTTAACAAAGAATGATGCAAGTCATATAAGTATGCAATATTGGCTAAACAAACACAATATATCTACATCACAATATGTTATCACAGCAAATTACAATCATGTTTGAAGAATATATTCATAAAGAATAACTATGCTCATGAATTAAAATTATGATCAAGAGTATTGAGCCAAAATATATATTATATTTTCATTATTTTTAATCAATCCTATATGAAATTATATACAGAGAAAAGTCTGAAAAGTAACAAGCAAATGGGGCTGAAAATTTTGGGTTTAATTAATTTTATAATTAAAGAAATATAAAGAAGGAAACAAAACAAAATTTGAGAATTTATTGAATTGAGTGCCTAATCTCCATGACCTAAATAATGCCATCATGTTCAGCACAGCAGCACTGGGTTCTTCCTAACACAGAAAATAAATGAGCACCTGTAAGATAATGGCTGGTACAGGGACTTCTTGGTGACACACTAGGCATCCTAGTAGAAAAGCTTATATTCCCGGAGTTAATGCTAATTAGCAAAAGCAATAAAACTGTCTTCTATTTAGCTGAGACTGAAAATTCACAGGAGACTATTTAACTGATAACATGCAAGGAGACCGCCAGGATAACCCTCAGAGGCAACAGTGTCAGGCCCCCATTAGTACCCTAGGTCCTAATGTCTCTACATGTGCTTTAGCCCTTATAGTAGTGGCATAATAGTCATGTCTCCTCAACATATGTACACACACTCGCACAATCACACACAAATGCAATGACCTAAGACAGTCTCTGTTTCAGCTGTGGCTGTTGAAGAGATTATGTCAACTGAGGGAATCAGGAACCACACCTAGATTAGGGTTTGGGAACCACGCCTAGATTGGGAATGAAGAACCCTCATGAATTAGAGTGTGAGTGGTTTGTGGGCTGGGCAATGAGAGAAGAGCACCCACCCAGATGCGGGAGGGCCAATTGGAACTCCAAGGGTATAAAAGGAAGGGAAAGGGAAGATCCTTACAACCTTCTTAATTTTCTACAGATGCCACATCGCAGATCTTCATCACAGATTTGTTCTAGTCTCAACTTGTGCCTATCTGCCCGTTGCTACTCTTCAGCCACTGATTTTCAGGCTCCAGTCTTCCTTCACCATTGTTCTTTGAACAACCAAGCTTTGCAGCAGACTCTTACCTAACCAGCTGTTCTGTAGTCCCAGACGGGAGACCTACTTCACAGCTGAGCAGCCAACTTAAGACTATCTCTATCTCTATCCTCAGAATTATAAGCCTTTCTAATAGATAATTTTTGTTATAAAATATGTAAATTCTACCTTTTCAAGAAGCCAAACTAATACATCATCCAAACCCAGGAACTCAAAAACACATTCTTGAAAAAGACAGACTAGATCTCTGATTTGGAAACAAACAAAACTATTCTCAACTTCCGACTGCTTTACACTAAAACTCTTATAAATGTCTCTATTTCATCAGTTTTTGCAAAGGTAACAGTATTTTTTCTATTGAAGTGAAAAATGAGGGCAACTTGCTTCTTTAAATCAGGAAATAAACAGCAAGTATGACATAACAAGAACAGTAAGAGCTGAAGATAAGATGACACATAGTGAAATAATAAATAGTTATGTGAACCAAACAAGACAAAAATGATCTGGATAATTTTGACACAAATTCATTCAAGATATATGTCAAAATATATACCAAGTATTTAATGAAATTTTATAGAAGCACTATGGATGCAAAAAATAATTGGCTGGGAGGTTTTGTTTCTAAAACCAACAATAAAAAGAAGTGTCCAAAGAGAAAAATGAATTACTTTTAAATGGAAAACATGAGCTGGGTACTCCTCCTCTTGTAGAAGTGCTCTGACTTGGACCATCTAAGCTTACCCTTGGATTCTCATGTGATCACAGAACATGTCTGAAAGATTCCGAATTGTGTGGCATCTGTCACCTTGGAGCAGTTTTTCTCTGTATCAGTTCAAGAATCGAACCTTCAACTTTGGCCTCTTTGGAGTGGTCTTGTGATTTAGTCTGGCACACTACTAAGCATAAGGGACGTTCAGCCTTTTGAATGTTTTCTTTATTCTTCCACAAGCAGATAAACCTCTTGAAAGTCATTTGAGATGACATATCTCGTAACTAGTTGACTAGAAAACAACATAGGACACCTCATCCCACACTGCTTGCCACAGGAGCAGCTGGAGGAACAAAATCTTTGATGTTTAAATTGGCCTGATGCAAAGTGGATATAGGGGAGCCCTAGGTACAAAGTGGCTTTGAGGTACAGCCATTTTCCTTGTGAATACTAGACTGCCCTACAATTTTCCAGCTAGGTGAGGTAGGCCAGGCACTGGCTTCTTCTGGCCCTAGCTTTCACATAGATAAATTAACCAAAAGAACTAGGTCAGGCCTTGGCACACTATGGCCCACAAGATAAATCTGGGTGGGCACCTGTTTTATAAATAAATTTTTACTGGAATACACATACATTCATTCACTCATGTATTATCTATGACTACTTGCAACTAAAACAGTAATTTTTCAGTTGTAATAGACACCACATGGCTTGCAAAAACTAAAATATTATCTGGCCCTTTGCAGAAAAAGCATATTGACTCCTGAACTAGGTAATTTCTAGATCTGTTTCCAATCTAAAATAGTCACAAGTTGAAAAATAGTAATTCTTATTAGGAATTCCCTCTCAGAAAAAATTAGAAACAGAATTTAACACTTTATGCATTAAACACAAAAACCCACTCTGAGAATTAAACTTACATAAGAGATCAAAAACACATATGTAAAGATGAGAGTTGGTGTGCATTTTCAAGATATATCATTTTTAAAACGAGATCATATTTAAAATAATAAAGTAACGCTTCAGTACATGTCAATTCATTTTCAAACATTTAATTGCCTCTGAAATAATAAAAAAAACTTAAAAGTAAATGATGGTTTTGGAGAATAAAACAAGCTTTTCTGAACACTAAGTCTGTAAAATATTCAAATGAGAGAAGCATAATAAACTTACAAATGGCCACACACCTTGGCAATATTTTTAGGAGCCAGAAACAGAAGAACCCCTTGGATTTAGGATTGTCATGGGATTAGAAGTGATCTTGTCTTATTTTTAGACCTTTGTTTGTGGTAGATTAGAGTCAGTTGTCTACCCAGAAGGAAGACATATGGAGTGCCTTGGACTAAACAGCCTGGGGAAGAACCATTGTCTCCCTGCAAGTTTCATTATTCAGAGCAGATTTTCAACCTATGGATACCATGAAACACAATTCAGACTCTCAAAGAGAATGAATTCTGTATTTGCAATGACCTGTCTGGCTTTTTAAACACAAACCCCAATTGTCACAGCTGGATTCTCTCTGCTTCTAGCTGCAGGCTGCCCTGGGTGATGGTTCCAGAGCACTGGTTCCCACCAGACCAGCGTCAGCAGTTGCATCAAAGAACTTATGAGAAAAGTTAATTCTTGGGCCCTAATCCAGAGCTACCGAGTCAGGAATGATGTAATTTCCTGGTCCTTAGGGGACTTATCATGATCAAATTTGAGAACCATTGATCTAGAGAAGCTCTTACCCTCAGGTAGCAGGATGACTCAGCCCCTGGAGCTTTGAACTTCAATCCTCATTGAGAATAGATTCCTGTTAGCTTCAGATTGATTCTATCCATATACTTGAATGGAGCGCAATAGTCATCACCCCCTCAATGGAAGCCCAGGACTTCTTACTGGCTCTTCATCAGGCTACCTTTCAGACTGCTACTTGCTGTCTCCCCACCTCCAGCTAGGGCATATCCATTTAGCATCTACTACATATCCCAGCCAATCTAGCTACCTCTTGCCTACTGAAAATAACCTATCAAAGCCTGGAAGCACCTCAAATTCAAAAGGCCATAGGTTTGACTCATATTTTAGAAAAGTCCTTGGGATTTCTTGATATAAGCATTAAACGTGAAGATTCAAAATAGTGGAAAAGATTTTAGTTTGATATAGTTGCATTTGGTGATTCTTGCTGTTACTGCTTGTGCACCTGGAGAGCTGTTCAGACAATCTTTTTCTCTCCCGATGTCTTCTAGGGTTTCACCTACATTGCCTTCCAATAGGTTCAGTGTTTCTGTTTTGACATCCAGTTCTTTGATCCATTTTGATCTGATTTTAGGGTGTGGTGACAGATATGGGTCTACTTTCATCCTCCTGCATGGGATAATGCAGTTTTCCCAGAACCATTTGTTGAAGATGGTGTCTTTTCTCCAGTAGATTGTTTTGCGCCCTTTATGAAAAACAAGTGATTGGGAGTGTTTGAGTTTATTTCAACATCCTCAGTTCTGTTTCACTGGTCCTCCTATCTATTATTGAAACAATATCATGTAGATTTAATCACTGTTGCTTTGTAATATATTTTGAAGTCTGAGATTGAGATTCCTCCAGCTTTGCCCTTGTTGCATAGGATTGCTTTAGAAATTCTGGATATTTTCTGGTTCCATATAAATTTTAAAGTTGTTTTTTCTGTTTCTGTGAAAAATGTTTTTGGTATTTTGAGTGACTGACTGTGTGTAGCAGCTTTGGAAATATGGCCATTTTGACAGTATTACTTCTTCCCACCCGGAAAAATGGGATGTCTTTCCATTTTCCTAACTCCTCTTCAGTCTCTTCATTGAGGTTTCTGTAATTCTCTTTGTACAGGTCTTTCACTTATTTGATAAAGTTTACTCTGATATTTTGTTGTTTTTATTGTTGTTGTGGTTGCTGTTACTGTGAAAGGAGTTATTTTCTTGATTTCTTTCTTGTTGGATTCATTACTGGTGTATAGGAATGCAATTGATGTGTGCATATTGATTTTATAACCTACTACTTTGCGGAGTTTATTTTTTACTTCTAAGAGTCTTCTGGTGGAATTTTGGGGTCTTCTACATAGGGTATCATGTCACCTGAAAACAGGGATATCTTAAATTCTTCCCTTTCAATTCATATTCCTTTTATTCCTTTCTCTTGTCTGACACCTCTTGCCAGAATTGCAAGCACTGTGTTGAATAGCAGGGATGACAGCAGACATCCTTGTCTTGTTCCTAAATTTAGCATGAATGCTTTTAGTCATTCTTGACTTAGGATGCTATTAGCAGTTGTTGTAAATAGCTTGAATCATATTGAGGTAGGATCCTCCTATTCTTATTTTATTTAGAGTCTATATCATAAATTGGTGTTAAGTTTTGTAAAATGCTTTTTCTGCTTCTATTGAGATGATCATATAGTTTTTGTCTTTGCATCTGTTAATGTGGTATACTACATTTATTAATTTGCATAGTTGAACCATCCGTGCATCTCTGGGATGAAGCCTACTTGG
The DNA here is from genome assembly GCA_004027205.1 of Ctenodactylus gundi. Classification (NCBI taxonomy): domain Eukaryota; kingdom Metazoa; phylum Chordata; class Mammalia; order Rodentia; family Ctenodactylidae; genus Ctenodactylus; species Ctenodactylus gundi. Next base: position 217,243 of record PVKB01000002.1, on the reverse strand, counting down.
TAATGGTGTATAATCTTCCTTATGATTTGCTGCATTCTGTTGGCAAGAATTTTATTGAACATTTTTGTATTGATATTTAAAGCTTTGCACAGTAAAGGACACATTCAACAATTGACAGAATGGGAGAAAATCTTTACCAGCAATACTTCAGACAGAGGATTAATATCTAGAACATATAAAGAAGTCAAATAATAAAACCCAGTAAAATAAATAACCTCATCAGGAAATGAACAGCTGAAATAAAAAACAGCTTCTCAGAAGGAGAAGTACAAGTGGCCAACAAGCAAATGAAAAAGTGTTCTTCATTACTGGCCATCAGAGAAAAGCAAATGAAAACAACATTCAGATTCCACCTCACCCGAGTGAGAATGGCCTGCATTAAGAGCTTAAAAAAAAAAAAAAAAAGGTTGGCAAGGCTGTGCATAAAAAGGACCACTTCTACACTGTTGGTGGGACTGCAATCTGGTTCAACCATTATGGAAAGCAGTCTGGAGATTCCTTAGAAAGCTGAGAATAGAAATCCCTTTGATCCATGTACTGCTGTACTGGACATGTTCCCAAAAGAAATAAAGTCAGCATACCATAAAGACATATGCATATCCATGTTTATAGCAACACAATTCATAATAGCCAAATCCTGGAAACAACCTACCTGCCCATCAATAGAGGAATGGATAAAGAAGATCTGGAACCTATACATGGTGGAATACTAGGCAGCCATAATGAAAGGTAGATATGAAGCATTTGATAGACAATGGGGCCACTGAGTCAGCAATGCTCAGTGAAATAGACCAAACAAAAGACTATCAACAGGTATTATTAAATTCACAACAATAATTGCATGAAAAGGCCTCAACATGAGAGACAGGGTAGAAAGAGGGGTGATGGACTGTTAGGAAAGGAATAAATCCCTGAGAGTGGGGAAGGTGTAGGGTTAGGGTAAGAGAGAGAGACAAAGTGGTCAAAAGTGACGTAAATAGTCATTGATTACCCAAGCCATATGTTCCTAATTAAGGTATCATTGAATCTGAAATTCATGAATATAAAAAGATTCAACACGGTGGGAATATTTTGGTGGCCTTGAAATTGATCAGACACAGGTCTAAGACCTAACTCTACCAATCATTAGATATATATCTCTAGTTTGCCATTCTCTAAGCCTCAGTTTATGGCAAAGTAGAGAATCTTGAGCCCCCTTCATCAGATATCGAGAAAAATCTTTCCTACTTTCAGTTTATAAGACATGAGCAAGAGTTACCTTAAAAATATAACTGTAAGCATGCTAATGCATTTGAGTGAGCATGACCTCATCCCGTGCTCTGCATTCAACTCTATTTCTTCTCGAATGTTCTTTACTTATTTATTGATTAAGAATCATGTCAATGCAAGTGAAAGTGAAAGTAAAATCATTCTACAAAGTACTGTTATAGAAAACTGAAAGAATTTACGAGAATTCTCACCTTGTAATGAGTCAGAAAATTTAAAATTATTTCTAGGAGCAAATCATTAGACTCCCCATAAGGTGGCGAACTTCAGAAATAAAGAGAACTACCATGCTTAGGGAAACTTTGAGAAACAGTGACTTATGGTACAAAGCCTAGAAATCCACAAACCAATAATTTTTCTGTCTCACTTCATCATCATAGATTTACTGTGACAGTGCTTGGCTATAGATTTTTTTATTGGAGAGATAAAGAAGATGACTTTTGGTATGATTCACTTGGACAGGGTCAGAATATAACGCAGTACATACAGTATAATCTTTGGTCCACTGTCCTTATTTATCCTCTAGTTACATAAATTTAGGAGTCTTATTTCAATTCACAAAATCATCTTTGTCATCGGTAAAATACAAACATTATGATTGGGAGTGTCAAAATTCTATCCAACTTCAGCTGAACTCTGAATCTGGTGCTAGAGCCTGAAAGTTTTAGTTTTTGCAGAGGCTGTTATAATAAAAAGAAATAGGCTTTTATACGGGCACATGATCTGTGACAGGAATTCAATTCTGGAAAATTTATCAGATGGAAATTTGTATATACCACAATGTATTAAAAGATATTAATCTACATGAAGATATTATTTATATAAATAAACGTCATCACAATATAAGTTGATAAAATTGTCTTTGCAATGATCTGACTTTTTCACACAAATTCCAATAAAACTAATGAAATTCAGTGAAGTATGTCCATGTGTACAATGCCACACAACTGAAAAAGGGAGCTAGAGCTGCTGTTCGATGGTAGAACACTTGCATCATGTGAGTGAGGCCGTGAGTTCTATCCTTAGCTTTTAATAAAATAATATAAAATAAAAGCATGTTATAAACACAGAAGTTATATCCTGGCATACTGGCAAATACCAATAATCCTAGCACTCTAGGACGCTGAGGCAGCAGAATCACATGTTTGAACCTGCATATTTAACAACTATATTCGAGATGTTGTCTCAAAATAAACACTTTTTAAAAATAGGTAGGGGTAGAGGGTTGTGGACTTAGCTCTGTACAAAGGCTCTGAGTCAATCCCTATGCCAGAAGAGAATAGTAAAAAAAAGAAAAGAAAATGTGGCAGTTTTTAGTATAGGGAAATAGTCATTATCAGTTGGCAGAAAGCAGGTAAACTAACTACACAGCAGGTTATCTTCACACAAACACACACACAATCAATTATATGTGCATATATAAAAATCTATAATGTTACATACAAATACATAATTTATCAACATATAAATAATATTAATATTGCTTGATTCAAATAATCTCATTATGTTAGGGTTTCCTGTGATATATATTTTCATATTTAGCTTCACTGTATTTCATAGTTTTTGTACAATAAACTGACATTTTTGTAACTCAGGGATGAAAAAAAAAGCATGATTTTGGGGGTGGTAAATATGATCACGTTTTTCTTTTTATTTTTGAAGAACTTCTCAAGTGTCTCCTGTGCCCATGGCAGGTTCTCCTCTCTTTCGTGATGGGTACTTCATGGACCCCTTGTGAGCCAGTGGGTCTAACAGAGGAGCACAGAAGCCTTCCCATTATCCTCTTCTCCAAATCAGCCCCAGCTCAGGCTTCTGGGCCATCCATGCTTCCAGCACGCAGGCCCTGTGCACATATCACCCTCAACTAAGAATGCCTCCGTCTGTCTCCTGAATCCTAATCATTATAATAAATGCCATCTCCTCCCCAACGCGTTTGCATTTCTACTGAGGCGTACCTTCTGTCTGTCACTTTCCCTGTCTCCTCCCACCCAAAGTCCCACAGTAATTGATTTCTCCTGCGGTATTTACCTTATATGCCCTTTATGGGTATTGGAAGTTTCTCGTGTAAAAGAATAGTGGAGTACAAGAAACTGGAGAATGAAAATCCCAAATGCAAAGAGCAACGGAACCTCAACTCCAGCCTATTTCTCTCTAGTGAGAATATGGTCTAATATCGCCAGTCCTTCCAACATGTCAAGAAAAGCAAGGAATCCATGCACTAATCCTGGATCTATATCACATGTTTTAATGTTAAATCTCTCAGTTTTCCCCCATTTTATGGATATATGTAAGTGCAATACATAAAGTTTACATTGGTCTTGAGTATTTTGTGTACATATATATCATGGCAATGTTACAAATCCTTCCCTTCTCTCTTTTCAACACTCCTCCTCCTCCCCTCTAGTTCAAATTATTCTCTACAATAAGTTCTTTGAAATAATTGTGATCTGGGTTTCTCATATCAGAGAAATCATTTGATATTTCACCTTCTGCTTCTGACTCATTTCACTAGGCATGATGGTCTCAAGTTGCATCCATTTACCGCCAAAAGCCTCCAACCTATCAGTCTTTATAGATGAGTAGTATTCCATTGTATATAAATACCACAGTTTATGCATCCATTGGTCTGTTGATGGGTATATTGGTGACCTCCACCTTTTAGCTATTCTTAGTTTTGCTGCTATGAACATAGGTATGCATGCATATCTGTTATATGTTGTTTTTAATTATTTTGAAAAAATTCCCAGAAGAGGTGCCACTGGATCGAAGGGGATATGTATTTCCAGTCTTTTGAGAGACTTCCATACTGCTCTCCATAGTGGTTGTACCAGTTTACATTCCCACCAGCAGTGTAGGAGGAATCGCCAGCACTGATTGCTATTTGTGTTCTTGATATATGCCAATCTCTCTGGAGTTAGATGGTATCACAGTGATGTTTTGATTTGCATTTCTCTTATGGCTAAGGATGTTGAAGATGTTTTTATGTATTTATGGGCCATTTGAACTTGTTCCTCTGAGAATTGCCTATTCTTTTGCTCATTTTTCAATAGGGTCTTTGATTTTGAGGGGCTTCCTTTTTTCACTTCCCTGTATATTGTGGTTATGAGCCTCCTATCTGAAGTATTGGTGGTGAATATTTTTTCCCAGACTTTTTATACTGTTGATAATTTCCCTTGCCATGCAGAAACTTTTCACTTCAACAAAATCCTATTTGCTAATAATGGAGGCTATTTCCTTTGCTTTTGGTATCTTATTAAGAAAGTCTTTGCCTACACATATGTATTTTAGATATTTTCCTAATTTGTCTTCAGTTGTAATGTATTTCAGTTGTAATATCTAGGTCTTTGATCCACTTTGATTTGATTTTGGTGCGTGGAGACAGGTATGTGTCTAGATTCATTCTTCTGCGTGTGGATGCCCAATTTTCCCAGAACCATTTGTTGAATGGACTGTCCTTTTTCCAGTGTATGTTTTTGGGTCCTTTCTAGTAGATCAGGTGGCTGAGAGTATTTGAGTTTGTCTCTGCATCCTCAACTCTGTTCCACTAGTCTACCTGTCTGTTTTTGTGCTAGTATCATATAGCTTTTAGTGTAACTTGATGTCTGGAATTGTGATGCCTCCAGCCTTAGTCAAGATTACTCAAGATTGCTTTGGCTATTCTAGGTCTCCTTTGGTTCCAATGAATTTAAGGATTATTTTTTTCAATTTCTGTGAAAAATACTGTTGGTATTTTGATAAGAATTGCATTGAATCTGTACATCAGTTTTGGCAGTATAGTCATTTTGACAAATCTCTCAGTTTTTAAATGGCATTTAAAAAATAAAAAGTACCCATGAAGACTACGCAAAACAAATAAACAAATAACTGTTAGTTGAATCTAGACTGCAGGCTCAAATTTGTAACTTTCCTATTGGATTCCCTCTTCTATTCTTCCACATTCCCTTGTCATCTGATATTGAGATTTCTCATAGTACCTAGGAGGCACTCAACCAAGTAAGTGACTTTTTCTGTGAGTCAGTGGTGGTAGGATCCTCAAGAAAGATATCTCATCTAAGATAATTCTTTAAAAATCTGTTTTGACTTGAGCTTTTCTCCAAAGAAACTTCCAAAGGTAACATGAGAAAAATTCTTTCTCTATGACCCAAAGCAGAAACTTGCTTCCTGTATTTTGTATTGCCCAAGAGTTCTGTCAGCATTCAATAAATAATAGATTATAGTCATTTAATTACAGCTTTCACGCAGCCAGGTCATGTTGCATTGACTCCATATTTGCAGTCAACTTTTCTACCACTTAAGAAGAAAGCAGTAAGGAATAAAGAGCAAACAAAAGTCCAACGATAGCCTAAGAAAAAACTGCGATTTTCATGTCTGCATCAGAAGAGCTGATTCAGGCAAGGAAAACAGAAATGAAATGAAGCCAGCTAACTACCTCATAGCAAGGAATGGGAAAGCACCGCAGCTGCATCCTGGATCTGTATTGTGATCTCACTGTCAGTCACCAAGAGCATTACATAACTGCTCGTGGCTCATCTGAGGAGGACTCACCTGCACAGGGCTGACAGAGATGACCTAATAAAAAGCATCATCTCCAGTTAAGTCAGCTAGCCAGGAAATCTAGTGTGGAGCCATGAAAATCATTTTCAATGCAGGACTTGGCTAAGGATTAGAAAGTATGAGGATAAAGAAAAATCAGATATCAAGAATATTCCTTCATGGCTGAATACAGAAACACAACTGGCTCTGAACATTAAGCCAGCCTGGACTCCCTGAGCACATTCCTGGAAGGAGACAGGGTGCTGGCAACAGCCAGTGCTGCTTCGATGATGCCAGGATATAGAGGGTTAATGATCACCCAGTCAGTCAACACATTACCCTGCCGTGTGACTAACATGGTGCCAACAGCAGAAATCGATGTTTCTATTTTCACAGAGCTTTCATTCTAAAAGAAAAGACATGTAATAAGCCCCCATTTTTAAAAAAATGTCAAAAATAAAATATGATGTTGCAGTAGAGAGTGCTGGATGGGCTACCTTAGTGTGGATGGTCAGGGGGCAGCTCTGAGGGGAGATACTAATTGAGTCACTATTGGCAAGAAGGAAGCAGTCACAACAAGCTCCAGGAGAGCAGCAGAACTTCCCGAAGGAGAAATAAGTCCATATATAGAGACCATCTTTGAGTGTAAACAGAACTCTGTGTTTCTAGACTTCACGAAACAAGAGCAACAGGGGTAAATCAAGTAAGCTCAGAAAGAAAAAAAAAAAAAAAGCAGATCATATTGCGTACTGAAGGCCCCAGCAAGGACCCTGGATTTCACACAGTGTATCTGAAGTGCCCAAGTGCTGTCCCGCAGGTAGTATTTCCAAGATAACTGGAGCTAGTTTCATTTGCAAAAGAGGGACTGTGGAATGCTGATCCTGGGTCAGGTCTCAGAATGATGGATGTTCTGCCACAGTCTTTCAACTTGTAGGGTATCGTGGGGGCTGAACATAGAGGACAAGCTGCAATGGAGCTCAAGAAACCTGTGCCATTGCTTTAGAAAAGGAAGCTTCGCCATCGATCTTTAGCTCCACCAATCACAACCTGGGACACACTTTTCATGGAAAATTCCACAGTCCCTAACTGATGTCTCTGTCAGGACTTTGTTGGTGTCCTTTTCAGGTGACCTTGTTAGGCTGTGGGCTTTATAAAGAAAGTACTATATGTAATCAATCTTTCTATCCCCTAATTTACTACACAGTAAGTACACATGACAATCACCCAGTAGTGCCATAGAATTGAAAGGAATTAATAAAATATTCAGTTGATAGCCATCTTACTTTGCTTCTAGAAATACCAGCTAGCTTTATGGGAAGAGACTGACTATGAGACCAAAGCTTCCTGATTTCAACATTTTACCTGGTGGGTTGAGGGCCATTGCTTTATCCAGCCTGTGCTAATTTCACTTCAGTATTAGAAACCATGATCCTTGAAGCTGACCTCTCTTAAATTACAGCCTTACTCACTTGTCATCGTTTACTGACTTCTACAAAGGTGATCTCACCTATCGACCCCTGAGGCACCTGTCCTCTTGCATTGTATGCGTAAATGATGCATCACAAAGGAAAAATCTGATGAAAGAAAAATCAGTATCATACTCACATATCCATATTCCAAATCCCAGCACCAGCAGTAATTGCAAAACCTTACAAAACACGCCCTGAGGAAGTCACCGATGAGGATTGTGACATATGTGGTCAGGACATCTGAAACTGTCAGCCGCACAAATTCCTGTGGAGATATCATCTACATTAAAACACATACTTCTCTCCTCAATGGTCTTAGTGTCCACATCAGATTTATCATGCTTTTTAAAAAGTTATTGGCCTGAATACTGCAACAAACAGTAAAAGAAAGGGGAAAAAAAGCAACTAGGTATAACTAGTAAATGGAAAAAAAATTCATGTGTATCTTTGTAATACATTAGTTGTAGTATAAATGAATTATTCCCCATCTGCAAATAACTGCCAAAAGGTTTCTTCTTATTAGGAAACTTGTGTAGCTATGATGCAAAAATAAAAAATAGGAAATACCTTCCATACAGAAGTTTAAGATTTGTAACTGGCATTGAGTTATATACTTTAAATAGATAAAATGTATGGCATGTAAATTATACCTTAATAAGTTGTTTATTTAAAAGCACTAAAATTCTCAAACAGGAAATGGGTTTTTGAACATTTACAAGATAGAAAATATGAACTCACTTGCTAGCAAAACTTTGTGAATGTAAGTATGGATGGTTACATACACAGAACATGTTTATGCACATGTTCCCTGAAGGTCTGGAAAATTCAAGCCTGGTCTCTTGAATAGTTTGCTCTTGAAATTCATGTGCAAACTGTGTGTGTGTGTGTTTGTGTGTGTGTGTGTGTGTGTGTGTGTGTGTGTGTGTGTGTGATGATTTAGAGAGGAAAGGGACTGTTTCATCATGGGAATCAGGTGACAATCAACATTAAAGGCAAGAATGGACATACAGTAAGTTTTCATGCCCATGGCTCAATTTTGCTGTTTGCTTTGTGTTTATTATTAAGAACTTCTCCAGTAAAACTGAAGACACTAAAACTCTAATGTCACATTTTTACCGATATATTAATGTTCTGTCCTACGAGAAGTATTTTGGTTTGTACTTATAGCAGCCTATGAATGTCGTAGGCCAAAGGAGCACCCGACAAGTACTTATGCGTAATTTCCAGCTTCATCCTTCAAGTCAGGCCTCCTAACCCCAGAACGTCATGTGGAATTTTCACAGTCCTTGCTGAGTCCATAATCATGAAATACAGTTCTATTATCCAGTATCTCTGTTTGCTTCAATGCAATGTTCTTGTAATATTGAGGATTGAACCTAGGTTCTTTGCACGAAGCTACACTTCCCGTCTTTTTTATTTTTTATTTTTATTTATTTATTTATTTATTTATTTATTTATTTATTTATTGAGACAGGATCTCACTAAGCTGCTAGATTGCTTGGTCTGGGCTGGAACCTAAGATATTCTACCTCAACTTCCCAGAGTGCTGGAATTACAAGTGTGCATCAGCACATCCAGCTCAGAAATTATTTTTAAAAATTACTGCTACTATTATAAAGGTATGCATTACCTATCATAAACAGTAGTTAATTATAATGTAAATATATAAACACAGTTTTTGAAAACTTACTATAAATTCTAAAACTTGCTTTAACACTAATTCCCACTACAGGTAGTACCGTGATAAATGCTCACAAACAGCAATCTGTCTGGGGAAGTGATCCCTCAAAACAAGAGTAGGGAGAGGAGAATGATCTGGGAAAAGAGAGAAATCCTTCCCTCCCAAACAAGCTGAAAGGGGTCCCTCTCAAGGTAAGGAAGTCTTCATCCTGCTAGGGACACATGTGTCACACGTGTACCTGTCCATGTTCTTTTATTGATATTCCCTTTAGTGTCTCCAGCTCAGCCTCACTGGCTTTTTCTTAGACCCTCAACCCCCACACTGCTTCAGAACACCAGGACTTTGCACATGTTCTTCATTCTACCAATCACATTTAATGCACCTTTTGATTCAGTTTGGGGAAGCTAACAGATGTTACTGTAGCATTAGGGACTTAGGCAGGCCACCTATATGTTCCTGATAAAGGCAACCTCTCCATAACAAATTCTCCGATTCCAGGTGGTTTATCTTTGCAGTGTTTGATGCTGTTGTATATTTGTATTTTTGTGCAATTAATTGAATGCAATTTTCTCTACCTCTAATAAACTGTAGTTTCCCTCAGGGCAGAAAACTGGCCCGTCTTCTTCCCCTTCACACCTCTAGTACAAACTAGAACTGATGCTAATCAACTGACATGATGCTAATTATGCTTTGGGGCAGGAATGGGTCAGCACTATGACCAAAGACACAAACTCTAACTTGTGTAGATTAAATCTAGCTCTTGCCATTGACTTTCTGTGAGATCTTGAGCAAATTATCTTTCTCTCAGTCTCTTCATCTATAAAATGAGAATGATAGGATAATAGTTCAGAAGGTAATTTAAAATGTAAAAGGTGACATTTGAAACATTAAAAGTAGTCAATAAATGCTGGCCCTTGTTATCTTCAGCCCATGGCTTCCTTCTCTCCATCTCCAAAGTACAGACTTTAGAAAATAGCTTCAAATAAATGGCCCTCAAGAGAAACTGCACTGTCCATTAAATAGCATTGCAGATGATGCTAAAAAGTTTACTTGGAAATCACAGCAAAGGTAAAAGAGCAGCTAAGTTACCTTTATTTATAACTAAGACAATTTTGAGCCCATAGAAACTTTGGCGGGAAACAAAATAGAAGGCACCCACGAAAATGAGGGAACTTCTGGAATGTTCTCATACAACAATGAGCCGTAGGGCCATCCTCAACATTGCAGACATGCATCTGCCCTTACTATTACTACTCTTTTATATTTTTAATTGACTGAAGGATAAGAGTGTTTTCATATGCCAGGAGACAGATACTGATCTCAGAACAGGCAGACTCTGCCAGCACTCAAAGTTGTTATCTCCAGTATGTCCCTTCATTCCCATGGATTTCTCCTGCCCCATCATATTCTCTTTAGGACTGCTACTTCTTCCCCTGATGGCTCTGCAGCTTTCCCTACAAGTACTTAGTGCTCCTTAGAAGAAAAAGGTAGAAAAAAAGAGAGGAAATCCAATTACAAACAGCAGTAAGGAAAGATGATAAAGGAGAAAGAATCATGATAAACAGCCTAAAAAAAAAAAAAAAGACAAGCATCATGGGGCTTCCAACAAGAAGAATTAAGTAAATGTCAACTCTTTTCTTTTAAGTCAGTATGTGTAGCAATATCAGGCAATCTTACTTAACACACTCAGATTAATAATCTATATCTAATTCATCCATTTACTGTGCCCACACATGGCCAACCCAGACTTCCCTCTGAACAGTGAATTCTATTAACCCTGCTCGATAGGTGTTTGCCTATTAAAAGGCTAGAATTCTTGGCCCTGGTGCCAGCTTGCTTTCAAGGATGTAGAGAATAGAACATCCCAAACTGGGTTTGGAAACACTGCATGTTCTAATATTTTCTTGTTTTAAAGCTTGTGCTGTAGATTTAGAGGACACCCCAGATGGATAAAATAGGCTCATATTAAGTGTCAAGACTGTGTTTCAATACAAAAGTATTTGAAGCATAGAATTTTGTGTACCTGTGGGTATTCATTTCTAATTGCTTCTAGGACAAAAATGCCACAAAAACCAGTGTGACTTTAAAACAAAATGATTTTCTTATTTACAGTTCTGGAATTCAAAAGTGTAAAACTCCAGTGTAGGCATGGGGGAGAATCTGTTATGTTGCTTTTTGTAAATTCTAGAAGACACCCACATTACTTATCTCATGGTCCTTTTTTGTGTCTTTAGAGCTCAACACTAACCTCTGACTCCAGTGTCACAGCTGTTTTTGACCCTTGACTTTTTTTTTTTGACCTTTGACTTTTTACCTCTCACCAAGACCCTTGTGATTTTACTAAGTTCATTCAGGTAATTCTGGATAACTCTACCAACCCGAGATTGATAGCTTTAACCCATATGCAAAATCTTTTTTGCCATGTGAGGTAGCACATACTAAGGTTCCTGGGATCAGGAGGCAGACAATGTAGAGAACATGCTCTACATTGCGAGTATATCTCTTTTAAATGAAAATTTTAGTTTACTTATTATTCCATACATAGTATGCTCCTATAAACATGTATGCAATGTGTATGATTGAAAATCAAACAATAACACACAGAAGTAAGAAGGAGGGGCTTATCTAGTCCCTGTGAATTTAGAGAATAAGGTAAAACTTAATTTTTAGTAGAGCATATTTTTCTACTCAGTCTTCAATTATATATATGTCTAGCATTATATATATATATATATACATATGTAGCATTATATATAAGTACATTTACTCTTTTTTCTATAGTTGAAATCATAATTGATTGCCATAAGCCCAATGGGCATTTAAATAATGCTTTAGATAGCTACTGGTATACATATTTGTTTAAACTATATTATTTTAATAAATCTAATTCCTCAATTTTGTTCTTATCTTTCAAAAACACACTGTAAAATAATTCAAATTATTTCCCAAAGACTACCCTGCTGCTAAGACAGAGCAGTTGCTAACAGAAGCACTGGGATATATTTCAAATGTCTGTTCTCAATGAGCTAAAGCCCAAAATTGATTTGTAAAACGCATATTAGGGATGCCAATTCTAATGAGATATAATTATAGGTTTTTCAAAATATAAACTGGATCTGTACAAAAACAAAAGGCTGTAAAGTAGTTTTATTGTCACTGTTGTCTTTATTTGCTTTTATTTGACTTGTTTCTCCTCATTGAACACAAAGCCATGCACAACTTTATTTCTTTTCTCTGGCAAAATCCGGTCTTGGACTGGAGTCATATAAATAATCCTCATAAAAAACGAATAACTTAAAATAACATTTCCTCTAAGGCTTAAGAGAAAATTATTTGACAAAAATTGGCAGTACTAAAACTAGTGATCGTATTTGAAGCCTGAAGAATTTTTGTGTTGTTCTGTTTTTATGTCAAAAAGTAACACTAAATAGAATTTCATTTAAATACTGTTTTGAGACTATATTTAAATCAGGAGAGTTAGTGGAATTATAAGTAGACAGTGAAAATTTCCTAACATCATTTTAAGCTATCTTTCCTTTACATGAAACTGCAAAGAGGGTCTCCAAGAAGTCTGTATCTCAAAGGACAGATGCGAGGACCGCATAAGATAATGCACATGAAATTCAAACCCAGTAAATGATAAACATTCAATAAATGTTAATTATTTTGTATTAATAAAAATATATAAAATAGGTAACATTTTGGAAGAAATATTGACTTTGTTCATTTTCTTTTTTAATCTACTAAATAAAGTAGTTCCATTCACAGAATTACCTGCCCCACCATTGTTTCCCAGCAAGGTCCTCGGGGTACATCTGCAGGGTGAACAAAAAAGGGTGGCCCAGTGGTATTCCCCGAGAGGGAGGCATTGTAGGCCTTGATCATGTTGGCTTCCCACAAGGTGATATTGGCCTTCACATGCTTCTCCTCTTCAATCTAGACAGCAAAAAGATAGAAACACAAATAAGATTACACAGTTTTCAAAGGCATTTCTGTCAATTATGACATTGCAGCATTTAATAGCACATTGATGACAAAGAGAGTCCACACACAAGCCTTACCTTGTTGTTAATCTCATCCATCAAAGCAAGAATAAAAACATATAGGTTGCCCAAGAGAAGAGCAAAAATGCGTCCCAGTAGCCATTTCAAAGCAATGAGTGGATGATAGTCTTCCAATTCAGCAAATAAATCAAACAACGTTGGACAGAACATACCCAGGAGGGACATAACCATGTTCATCTGTGGAGAAACATGAGGGATCAACCAGATTAATGGTGTTTAAAATTTATGATTGCTTTACTCCAGAATTATGAAAGATTTTCAGCTAGGCTCTTTGATTTTTGTATAACTAAAAATACTATTTTTGGAATTAGGTCTCAATCAAGAAAGACAACACTCAACTCCCACTCAATTCAAAAGATATGCATGAGCATGAGCTTATGTACTTGCTAGTAGAAGTAACCTGTTTTCTGATGTACAAAGGCATGCAATTGTATCATTCTGACATGGCAGTGCATTTCTCTAGAAGATTTCCAAATGAAATGGAAAATTATCAGTTTGGGGATAAGGTTGAAACTGAAAATGCTAATTTTAAAATCATCAGCATATGCTTAGTTGAATCAGTTAGAATGAATGAGTTCCCTGAAATTGCCTTAAGATTAAATACTGAATCTCAGAGAATGCAAACATTTAGGGATTAAAAAAGAAAAATGGGTTTATCAAATTAGAAGAACTTCAGAACACCAAATGGAGAACATATAATGTTGTGGAAGCTTAGGCAAGAACATTTTAAAACCAGAAGCCTGGCCTCTAATGCCATCGACAAGATAATGAAGGAGGCAAGAGGGAGTAAAAGGACAGAAGAGAGAGAAAGAAAGTAGAAAATCTGTCTTTCTCATCTCTTGCCTGCTTTGCATCCTTATAATGAGATTATAAGGCTAAATTAGATTAGAAAGGAGAATCCAGAAAATGTACTACTTTATAGTAATAATAAAAATAATAATAATAATAACAACAACAATAATAAATGATTTCAGGTTTTCTTGTGACTGTTTCCCAAATATGTGACTCAAATTGCCACCACTAAACATTTTCTACTCTCCCTCTTTGAACTCCATGTTTTGAATGATCATGCCACAAACTAAATTTAGAAAATAAATATTATTTATTTTTATGAAGAATATTGTTTCAGTATGATCAACAAGACACTAAATCAGCATAAAATAATGTAAAACCAGCATGATAGAAGTTCAATCTAATATAAAACTCTAGCAGATCCATGTAATTGTATAGGAGCTAAAATTAAAATTTGTTTCATTAGATTTGGAAGGCTATTTATGAATCTTCATTGTCACTTGTGTTACCTTCTTTGACTTGGGAGCTCCCTAAAATGGACAGTAGTTGGGTTCTTACCAAGAATGATCCTTTAAATAATAATCAATCATTCATCTTTTAATATGGTTCATTTTCTCAAAAATATACTCAGTGTGAACCATGACCCAAAGCTGCAGCACGATTTTGTATATATTTACTACTACAATCATAAAAGATAATTTTGAAGTCAAAATATTCTTTTGTTTCATGAGAAAAGAAAAATTGTACCTAATGACCTCTATTTTATGAGTTCTCATGAAATGTCTGTGCTATTATGGCCTCTTAAGTAGATGGTTCCTTTCTCTGTTGTTACCACTTCTGAAATATCTAGAATAACCTCATTTGGATCTGTTTTTGTAATTACATTATATTACTTGCTATGATTTTTCTAGAAAATTTCACCATTGTGCAGATTTATCTTAAATTTTTAAGGCTAGGTATTCTGAAAGCAAACCTTTTGGGCGGCTGGCCTTTCACTGTGAATACTAAGAAAGAAAAGCTCCAGGGATGAAGAAAGGAAAACGTTCAGCTAGGCTTCTCAGCCCAGACCTGCCCAGTGTTGGGGAGGAAACTTGAATGCTTCGATTGAGATAAACAGAAAACCTAGGACCTTGTCATATATAATAGCTGCTTCAAGGAACTCAGGAAACTAGATCTTTCAACAACATGATCTTTGGAGAATACAACACAAGGTCATGGAGTCTTGACTTAAAATCAGCTCTCTCAGGTTCTTCCCTGACTCTTCTAAATCTATGACCCTAAACTTCTCACCAAATTTGTGAGATTCATCTCTCTCTCTTTCTCTCTCTCTCTCTCTCTCTCTCTCACACACACACACACACACACACACACACACACACACACTTACCCCCATACTCTCTCCACATACACAATATCTGGGTTTTATGTCTTCAAATATTTCTTCTGATTCTAACATTCCATCATGTTACAAAATGAAGAACAGGACAGATTCAGAAATGAAGCATGAATGCAGAGTAGTATGTGCAGCAAAGTTGTTTAACTCCAAGGACAAGGTGAAAGAATAGGTAAAGAGTAGACTTAGCAGAAGTTACACCTAAAAACACAACCCGCAGAACAGCAAATGTCAGATTCTAAGCATATAAAAGCATGCAGAGACACACTTCATTTTTTTCCCACCACCCAAGGGTGTCAGGATCTTGCTGTGCAAATTCCTGGGATCGCTTCACAGCCCAAAAGATGAGGTATCCACTTGCACCAAGTGTTAGAAACACGAAGAAGTTGGCAAGAAATCTCAGGAATCTGATCAAGTGGACATTTTCTTCTACTTGGGCTGCTCTTTCTTCAATGATAGCTTCCTGTACCCAGACAAAACAAGATGCAATAAACAAATAAAGATCTTGGCTAGAAAAGCCAGCATGAACTCAGAAATATGACAAACAAAAATCAAACTAGCCCTGCAGTTCCACAACCCAAGTGCACACTGCCAGTCAGTGATGACAAATGACAGGAAGGGGAAATGCTTGCAAGCAAACACTAAAAAGCTAGGGCAGTCTTCATTCTAAAAGACATTCTCTTCCAGTACAACTTTTTAAAATTCCAAAATATTGCTGAAGAGTCATTTTAAATATTGAACTAACATATTCCTGTAAATAATTAGTGAGTGCTGTTCTATTATTTAGACTATCTGATTCTGATTCTTACGGTCTCCTGTTTCAACAGAATAGCATTAATTTATTACCAAATTTAGAGAAGAAACATCCTTAAGAGATAATAATGCTGTCATGGGTCATCAGATATTTTCTAGTCATAATCAGAACCATACTCAGATCCCGGTAGACAGAGACAGTGAGTTCACCTTTCTTCTGTCAAGCTATTTCACTAGTACAATAAATGAAAGACCTCTAACATTAGTCTTAGAAACACAAAGAACAGATTTTTGAAGAATGTATCTCTACCTTAAAATTCATTGTGATGGAATTAAATTTGTTGTCAGCTGTTTCAGGGTTGCCGATTAGGTAGTCCCAGCTGCAGAACATCTTCCAGCTGAAGTTGAAAGTATTATCATCCCCCCCTCCATCATCACCAATATTTTTGGTCATCCTGTAGAAACAGGAAGTGTGACCCATCGGCCAGAATAGAAAAAGAATGGGAATGGGGAGTTGCTGACCAGACATGAGGACCACAGAGAAACTAGAGAAACCATATTTAAAAGACATATATTTTTAACACATTTGTTTTAATAATAATAGAATAAGTTTAACTTTTTATTGTTTTTAAATGTTCTAATTATTAATTTTTCAGACCTGAGAGATTAAATGACTACTATACTTTGGTGATTTTTACATTAAACAGGTATACAAATATATATTTTGTATATATTTCCTTAAAGTGAAATATTAGTCTCATGCGATTTGTTAACCTTCCAAGGGATGAACATCCTTTTAAGAATATGATGAGAAATATTGTGTATTTCTCCCTGAAAAATAAAACTTATGTGTAACCTGTCACAGGAGCCCATGCAATTTTAGTTCCTTCCTAGGCCCCCTGAAGCCTATACATGTACTAACCCAGGTTACAGAATTATTCTGTAAATTCTAATCCTCCTTATGGTCTCTTCTCAAAGAACAATTTTACTGAATGCATTAAACTTCGGTCAGTTCTACAACTCCTAACCAGAAGTCAAGGTTTTAATAAAACTTTAATACCAAGATATTCTAATTAGGGATTTTATCTTTAACAAAGATACCTGGAGAGTTTAAAATGCCTTTGTTATAGGTTTATTTCAGTAACTGCAACTATAGAGAATTATATTCCACTTACTCTACCTCCTTTTTCCCAGTACTATGAATAGCAAAATTAAAATTTCACATGACATCTATTATAAACCAGTCTCATAGGTTTTGGTTTTGTAAATATAGTGGTACAGAAACAGAAGAAAAAAGCACCCTGCCAGAAAGCTGACATGATATTTTAGGCAGGCACCTCTGAAGGTATTTAAATGTTCCCATTCTGGGTTCTACTTCTTATGAAGGCTTGCACGTTTCAAATAGGCTAAGGAAAAATGACACAAAAAAATTAGTCCTCTCCTGTGCCTGTCACTTTAGCTTTTGATTATAGCTTTTGATTTTAGCTTTTTGATTATATTGATGTTTCATACTTGTGCTCCTCAAAGACTTAGCAGGAATCCAAAGTTACTACTGTTCATTTTTGTGTACATGAGGAAACTGAGGCACAAAGATGTGATATAATGTTGCTGGATGTTGAACAGTGGCGAACTGCAGAGCTAAATCAAGGCCCTGGGTTTTGTGAGTGTGCTCCAGAGTCTGAGCTAAGATGCCATGAGGAAAGTTGACCCATACAAAATGGTTTGTGGGTTTTTTTTTTCCAGTTCCAAGTGGTTTGAAATTATACAGTTGTTATAGTTAAGCCCATGGAGAAAAGTGTTCGATTAATATATCATCATTATGTCTTGCATTATCATGAAGCAAAGGGCATAATCTCTAGTTCAAAAAAATGATCTTTAGCAGGTCAATGTTGAATGGAGTTTTATCATTGACAAATTTTGCACCTGAGATGGTCTCCCAGGGAAGGGAACCCACGCTGGATGGAAAAGGTAGAAAAGAAACAAAAGGAAGTGGAACACTGAAGGGAATGTGAGGCAGGAGACCAAAGCCATACTGACCATGACACATTCTTTTGAGCTATAACCTGAAAGGTATAAAATATTCTATGTAGCTCTACCTCTTAATGTACATAGGGTAAAAACATGCATACTTGTGAAAATTCTCCTTTTCAAAAGAGGCTGTGGTTTTGAACTACTTATAAGCAGTAATCTCAAAGCATCACACACTTTTCCAAGGGAGTTTGTGAACAATTTATACTTCTGCTTAAGGTTCTTATTCTGAATTGTTTGCCTTGGACCACAACTGTGGGACCTTCTGACTAGTTAATAGGTACAATAACTCAAGTAAATACCTCCATAAGTCCCAAGCCAATTGGATCACTGGAATATAACTACTAAGGAGAATTGGGAAAAGCAAAGGGATTGAGAGGGAGATGGGAAAAAGACCTCTAATAGCTGACAGAGTAAGAACACTAGAGAGAAAGAGAGACAGAGAGAGATGCACGTGCACAAGCACATGCATACATACACAAAAACCATTGCAAGACTGATACAAGCAGTCTGCACTACCTTCTTGGAAAAGAAGAAACTGACACTAAGCAGAAGCCAGGTATTTGGAATCAAGACTGTAAAAAAGAGACCTTCATGATGTCTCAGAAATCAACAAGATCCCACCCTTTGCCAATTAAAGGATGCAAAGGCAAAAGATCTTGTTCTGTGAAGAATACCCCAAGGCTTGCTATAGAGCCAAAGAGGGCAGTGTTTGCCAGAGTTCATCTCCCTGGAGTTCCACCATCCAGGCACCCAGAAACTGCTGCTGCCATGGCTTAAGGGAGCAAGACTACTTGCTCAAGGCAGTGGTGGATCCTGGTCCACAAAGCTCTGGCTTTACAGGCTTACAAAGTGCAAGAGTTGTGGGTTCATGGAGGCTTCCACCCACATTGCAGAGTAAGACCTTGAGGCCAAGCTGTGTGCCTCTGGGAGGACAGTGCATGAAGTTGAAAAAGAGAAGCCTAAGGTGCAATGGAGAGCCCAAAAACTTGTAGAAATCAAGAGCATGGGTCATTAACTAAGAAAAGCTGCAAGCTGTGAGGGGATCCAGCCCAAAGGAGAGAAGATGGAGGTTGCAGCCACCAGCAAAGCCATAGGGGCGGGACAACCCAAGTCCTTTGGAGTTCATACTCCACTGCAATTTATCCTAGTTGCTAGACAATGGAGCTACAGGATTTAACCCTTGTCCTGCTGGGCTTAGACCTTGTGTTGGTCTGATTACTTTCTATCCTGCTATTCCTCCCTTCTGGATTGGGAATGGTTATCCTATGTACTTGTATGTTGAAGGTCTCTATCTTTTAAGAAGAACTCTCTTGTCTATTGTGGGGAGGAATTTAATGAGTTTCTGTTTGTATGTAGTGAAGTTATGCTATGTTAGGCGTTATTACAATTTGGCTATTGTATTTGGGAATTAAGTATGGTACAAAGAGAGGTGTCTAGCCATTAAGTTGACATGGGGTGGACTGTAACCACTGGAGAGATTATGTCAGTGCGAGGCAATCAGGAATCATGCCTGGATCAGGGTTTAGCAACCATGCCTAGATTAGGCAATTAGGAACCAACCTGGATTAGGCAGTTAGGAACCATCCTAGATTAGAGTGTGAATGATTTGTGGGCCAGCAAATGACGGAAGAACACCCACCTGGATGTGGGAGACCTGACTGGGAACTCAAAAATGTATAAAAGGAAGGAAGGAGAAAGATTATTACAGCATTTTCCTTTGGGAAACTGGACTTGATGGGACTTGGCTTCCTGTTTGTGATGTCATGAGGAACTGCCTCCACCTCTGCTTCCACCATGTACTTCCATTGCTGCCAACTGCCCCTGAGTGGGCGGTGACCTTCTGAAACTGTGAGCAAAAATTAAACCTTTCCTACCCTACATTTGTGGATGTTGGGTATTGAGTCACAGCAACAAAAAAGTAACTAAGCATCTACTATCACTTAATAAATGAATGAAATACTATCTACTATCACTAAATAAATGAATAAAATACTTAAATTGTCATTCTGGAGGTAAACTTAGCACAGTAAAGAGTCTCACCAACTAAATGCATGCACCGTAGACAGCATTGCAGGGGATCATTACAGTACATATGGTACATGCTTGTCACATCATTGCTGTCTAGTTCTCTCCTTGTCGTTAAGACAATGGCAATGTCATTTCATTTGATAAATTATTACTATTCATCCTGAACCAACACCATCCCTAGGTCATGTGTAAGGGAAGAGAATTTCTTATCTTCAGCTTCACAACTATAGGTGCAGTAATATGAAGTGAGAAATGGTCACTTTAAGACTTTCAAGTATTTTTGAAAGCAGCTCAACTGTATTTTAAGAAAGAAGAGAAAGTCATGCTTTGTGGGACTTGTGAGGATTCTGGGCCCTGTAGGCCAGTCCCATCATTCCTTCCATGGGCTAGAGCAGGATCTGAAATTCATCCTTAGAAACATCACACTCTGTTATCCCAATGAGAATGTCTCTAAGAAGTAAAGAGTATTACAGCAGAGTCTGTCTCTAAAGTGCTGCTTGCTGTTCTCTAATTGGCTAAGAGGTTCTTCCCACAAAGAAGTGTTTCACTGGTGGTGGAGGGAGAAGAGAGGAGGGGAAATTATTGTGATGCTGATGTTCCATGCATGGATATCAGGAAGAACTTTAGGCAGGGTGTCAGGTGAGTCGCAGGCTCCCGGGTAAAAAGAAAGAAAAGATATGAAAAAAAAGTGGATGGAACAATGGCAATCAACCTAGAAAGGAGAAAATAAATTGTTGCTTATTTGGAAATACTGTATTAACCAGATTCTAATCTACTCTTGGAGTATTCAAGTGTCTAGGTTTCATTAGGTTCCTGGTTTTGTTTTTATTTTCACAAAATTTCTGAGCACAAGAATCATATCAAGGCCATATAATTCCAGAAGAATTTGGCAACAGACAAGGAGCAATTTTAGTGTGGAATTTAAAAATTAATGATGCAATATATGTGTAAGCCAATTCCCAAAATTCAATGTAATTATTAGGTATCACAAATGCAAACAAATAAAATATAATTTTGAGGAAAAAAATTGATAACAGCCACCCAGAGCAAGCTAAGGAGAGGTCCTTGTTATCATAAACATAGATGAATCCCTATCAGAGGTCAGGAAAACAGGCTGGAGTTAGAGCATCATATGCAAAACTCAGTTCTGCAATATACTATTTGAGTTTAATCAAATTGTCATCTTTTCTGAGACTTTATTTCCTCATCTATTCAATAAAAGTGACCAATGCCTACTCAATCCTCAATATAAGACTGATGGCAGGAACAATCTCTCCTATGTAAACAGAAGCACTACACAGAGGTGGGGAGATGGGGTAGTTAGGAGACAGGCTCAAGTAGGTACTACGCTCAAATAACATTGGTCATGCCGATAGTTTTTGAGTTTATTTCATTATTTGTAAAACTGTCTAAGAGCTCTTTGTAATGTTTAAGTGTTAAAGATAATGGTGATACATGGTAGGTGTCCAGCAAGTTTTAATTATTATTATTTCAAACATAAATTACGGTTATTGCTACAAATGCATGCATGTGGGTAAGGGGACTAACGTAGCTCAGTGTGAGGCCCTGGGTTCAATCCCAGGGCTGAGAGTAGAGGTAGGATTCCTAAGCTGTTCTTGAATTGTCCTGCTAGAGAGGCCACTGAGTTTCAATCACTTGTTGATCAAGTAGTGAGTGACCAAAGTCCCATGACAGATGAAGGGGTCAAAGCCAGGCTTTTTTTTTTCCAGTATAACATAGATGATTATGAGTATAAAAAGTATGAAGTTGTTGTCTTACAACTATCTTAAATGGGATAGATTTGTAAAAGCTAACAAAATATTCTCTGGAGCTGATTTGTACAGAGTGGTCAACAAAAGCAACACATAGTTGCTGAGCACCTGAAGTGTGACTAGTGTGATGAATACCAGATTTCAAAAACCTCAGTGCCAAAAAATTGTTCTCAGTAGTAATTTTACACTGATTGTATGTTGAAATGATAATAACTTTTATACATCAGATTAAAAAATTATTTTTATAATTCATTTTACATTGCTTATTTCATTGCATGTGGCTTTCCTTGTACAGTGTTATTCTGGCTACTTAAAACTCATCTTCAAGTTCTTTATCACCTTGAGAGGCTAAAGCAAAAATTTCCAGATTCAAGCCCAATCTAGACTTAGTGAAATACTGTCTCAAAATCTAAATCAAAATCTGGGTTGGAGATGTAGCATAGTGTGAAGGCCCTGGGTTTCATCAGTAGCACCAAAAAATAAGTGTATCCATCTGCCAGAGGACTACATCAAACATGAATCTATTAATGTATGCCACTATACTCATATGTGACCTATCTCTCTCTCTCTCTCTCTCTCTCTCTCTCTCTCTCTCTCTCTCTCTCTCTCTGTCTATTTCTCTCTCTTTCTCTCTCTCCCTTTGTCTTGGTTGAGCTGGGATTGAATCTGGGACCATACACAATCTAGGCAAGAGCTCTACCAGCTCTGTGGAGGAGTGCATGAACAGGGGGCAGCAGACCTGCGTGTATCTTAAATTTCTAAAATACTGGCTTTAATTCTTCAATAAGCCTAAGAATTGTAACCGTAATAAAATGGTTAGCATGTATTAAACACCTTTTACATGTCAGCATGTTCTCAGTGCTTTGTATGTATTAGCTCACTTAATCCTCACACCTATTACACCCTATCAGAAAGGGGGGAAATAGGAGAATAGAGCAATTGAGCAATTTGTTGGTGGCTGTAGAATCAATAAGGTACAGATAGGTCTTGGATATAGGGAGAATGGCCCCACGGGCCTTTGTGCACAGAGGCTCTACAGACAGCACATAGTTCAGTCGTAGAGAGAGCTTCCTTGCATGCTTAAGGACCTGGCTTAAATCCCAGTACCACCACCACCAAAATAAATAAATAAATAAATAAGAAGATGAATAATTTGATATATAAAGACACTCCTCCTCAGTGACCATGGAGACTAAATGTACAACAGAGAAATGATATTCATTTCTCAGTTAATAGAAATGTTACTTCTGCTTGGTTAAAGTCCTAAGCAAGAAGATGAAAGGCCAGAAAGCATTTCAGATTTTTGGAACATGATAGTGCTTTTTATACTTGGGATCTCTTACTATACTTGAATGAGTTGATAAATATCTTGGAGCCAGCATTTTCCAAGTCCTAAGGGAGCTTAAAAACTAAATATAACTGTTTCACTGGAGGAATCAAGAAGTGAGATAGGCTTAAGACACAATGCTTGTCAGACTGCTCTACAGAGCTCCTGCCTAGGCTGACTGTATACTTGATCCCCTCCAGGCCCTCAAGCAAAGGTCTTGCACAGGGAAAGGAAAGGGTAATTTGCCTCATGTATAACCAAAAGAGTGGAGCCGTTACTTGAGGTGCTTAAACTTTTTTCCTAAGCTACTTCAGAAAATCAAAGGGTTTTTTTGTCACAGCCCTAAATAACCGTGCTAAGTTTCTGCAGTGTCTTTAAGTAGGATATTATAAACATATTTCATACATCAGAAAAAATATAGTTTTATTATATTCCCAACAAAATTATTTCCTGTATTCTAACAAATTCTTTCCCAAGACAAACTATCATTGTACAGTTGATCATAATGGTTTCACTGGGGTCCATTCTTTTTTCTGTATTACTCAGATAAAAAATTTTTTGGAGGAGTGATTATTCTAGATGTTTTAAAAATGAAAAGAGAACAGATCCTGCCTGTTGAGCTGATTCTGCAAGTTGCAAACTTCTGCGTGCAAAACAAAGGTCACAGTTCTTTCCTGGGGTTAGCAACATTGATTTATACCTTGAAGTACACCAAGTCATATTTTGAAAACATGCACACAGACAAGATAGGCATGCAACCATCGCTCTGCCCAGGAGAATGACCAAAAGGCCTGTGTTCATGTTCAAGCCTTTTGTTTTGAGAATGTAATAGTCTTACATTAGTGTTGATATTAAAACTACATTTCATCTCTTACCAACCATGCATCCTCTAGGCATGAAATAGCAACAAAATGATATCCAATTCTCAGATTAACTCCCAGTTTGAGTCCAAAAACCATTGTTTGCTTCCCAACAGACAAATGAAACTTACGCTTTGAGGACAACCAGAAAGCTGTATCCAATGCACATAATCCCCACCAGAAAATAGGAGAGCGGCAACCTGAAATTCATCCATCCAATCGTTCGTTTATTGTCGTAATAGCCATAAAAGAGGACGGAATATTGTGCCAAACCCTAAAATTCAACAACAAAGCCACTTAGCAGATGCTGTGAAGAGTAACTCAGAGGAAAGGACAGACTCAAGAGGGACAACAGAATGACACTGATTTTCACCCTTGGGTCATGGCTCTGCCACGATCTCTGTTGTTTTGCTCCATAGACTGAATGTTTCAGCTGCCACAGTGATTGTCAGTTGGTTGGCTTACTTGAAATTCAGTGACGGCTAAATAGACAAAAATTTTAACCAAATATAGGCTTGCTCAGTTATGAAGCCATGGCCGTGAAACATTCATTGATTTAAACATCAAAAAGACTTCACAGTGTCACTAGATTTACAATTTTAATATGGGTGAGGGAGGAAGTGTTCTGAAATGTGCATCCTCAGAGTTTTGTGACAGGCTCCTACTTCCAGTCATCTGAATTGTAACGAGACTGATTTTCCTTCACCACAGAGCCTGCCCCTCAGCTCCCATTTAGCAAATCTGAGCAGGGAGATGGCACTGGAACCAATCTGCATGATCTTGTGCTTTCCAAGACCATGATCACCTTCCCTCACAACAAACATGGTCATTGTGCTTCCTGTTCTCCTTCCCAAAAAAACATCTTCCAGAACTGGGGTCACCATCTCCCGAGGTCACCCACATGACCCCTCTTTTTAGATAAAATGTCCACGTGTTTTCATGCTGCTTTCTTTGGGATCTACATCTCTCTCTCTCTCTCCCTCACATTTGCTGTGGGTTTCGCTCTCAACATTGAAGCTTCCCCATTATCAATCTCCTTTCCTTAGCTCCTCTCTGGCAATCACTTAAAACTGCTTTGCTTCATGAAATGAGAAGACAATAATTTGCCAATTTGGGATACCTTTCTTCAACCACATGAATCATCCTTGAAATCTAAAAACCCAGTGGGTTGTCTTTAGCATCCTTCGTGCCAATACACTAGAGGCACTTCAAAACCAAGAAAGAGGAAAAGTGAAAGAAGTGGAGGGTGGAGAGGAAAATACTAACTTCTTGAATTAAGGGAATTACGTCATTTGGAAAATGGCCATCAATGAAGATCACACTTAGCTCACGTCAGAGGTGACTGGACATCTGCAAAAATTACTGTTTTCAAAATTTGTGTCAAATTTATTTTATAGTTCTCTAAAATGCAGCAGCAAACTTCACAGGAGCTAGCAGGCTTAACTAGAGCCAGTATGAGAAGAGCAGGTTACAGGGGATACATGAAGTACTGAACTTTCTTGCATAACTTTATCCTCAATTTTCATCTTAGGGAAAAATATATCCACTGGGTTTGGTGGTACACGCCTCTAATTCCAGCTCTTCAGAAAGCTGAGGCAGGAAGATCCATGCATGAACCCAAACTTAGCAATATTCCCAGCTTACCAAGATGCTCTCTCAAAATAAGAAAAAAAAAAAAAAAAAAGGCTGGGGAATATAGCTCAGTGCATAGGACTTGGGTTCAATTCTCAGTATGGGAAAAAATTCCATCGTGATAGTTAATTTTGTATGTCAACTCCGGTGGTGTTTGGGGAGTCCACATTAAAGTTTCTGGGTATGTATGGCTGGGTGCTGTTAATAAGATTAGCATTTGAGTTGGTGAACTCAGTAAAGCCGTTTTCATTTTGCCAGTATTTCTGGGTACATCCAATCCACTGGAGTACTGAGTAGAACAAAGGAATGATGGAAGGGTGGGGCATTCACCCCATTTCCCTGTCTCAGCCCTCACCGCTTAAACTGGGACATCTCATCTCATCTCCTGCCTTCAGACTAGGACTCACACCATTGGCTCCCTAGTTCTCAAGCCTTCAGACATGGACTTAATTATTTGACTGGCTTCTTTGGATCACTGGCTTGTAAAGAACCTACTACAGGACTTCTCAGACTTGATAAATTAATGAGCCAATTCTTTAAAATAAACCTCTCTTTATATTCAGTAACTTATTTATAGTAATATATAAATTATGATTATACAATGATTTACAGATATAAGCTTAAATAAATCAATCCTATAATAAATCTCCATATCTATGGATAGATAGATACGTAGATAGATAGATAGATAGATCAGATAGATATGGATGGAGATGATGTTGATATACAAGTCTCTCATTTGTTAGAGATCTCTGGAGAATTCTGACTATAATCAGCCCTAAAGAACAAGTATGCCTATGCAACCAGAAAGGCTTTGACTGAGGATCAAGTGGATTAATCTTACTTCCAAAATGGAAGTCATGATTCAATCAGGTTCAAGAACCAGAAATCCTTCTCCCTAAGAAAAGGCTGTGACAGGATTTCCCAGATCCCAGCTCCATGCTGTGTTCTTGTTTTGTATTTATTTGGTGAAGGTTTTTCCTTCTTGTCAGTGCTAAATTGCCTCTCCTACCCTGAACCTTTATTTGCAATTCTCTATCCTGAGGCAACAATAACAGAACCCAGTAAGTGTAGACACTTGGCCTCTTGCTTAATTTATTATTTATATCCTTAACTCTGTATTCTTCCCTCTTCATGAGTCAACATATATCATTTTCCAAACTTTTATTTAGCAGGTAATCTTTACTCCTTGTCTTCCCCACACTGTTCAATTGTGATGGTAATGGTTGCAGTAACAGTACCAATCTATATTTGTTGATGACTTAGCCTTTGTTGTACACCTTGCTTCATTTTACGGAATCCCTGGAGGACATGACAAAGTAGCTGCTGTGAGGGGCAATCAATTCCCTACTCTCAGCATTTTATTCCATGTGGAAACAATCCATAAATGTGACACTGCAAGCTATTCTCCATTACCTCACTCCAGCCTTCAGATATAGGAACCAATATGACAACAGGGCATAAGCAAAGAAACAGGGACTGGCCTTCCTACTCCAGAAAGCATCCTGTGCTCTGCTCCTGGAAGGGAATACCTGTCCTGGAAGAAACATCACCAGTGAAGCACACCTGTCCATAAAAGGATGCCCTATTCTCTAATATCCACTTGAACAATAGTAATGGTGACATATAGACCTCCATTTGTCTTACCTATTTTGTTTATGGTTAGTTTACAATCTGGTTGGACAATGGAGAAACTATCATTTTACCATGATCGTGCCTCCTCCCAGGCCCCACCAATACACACAAAGATGCAATAAATATTGTCATTATACATATTTTACAGGTTAAGATAGTGAGACTTAGAGAGGCTGAATAACTTGTCAAGTTCACATAGTAAATGACGGAGTGTGAACTTGAACTAGGTGTGATGCAAACCTCGTATGTTTAACAACTATATGCTTCTCCTGTGCTTGCTTTGATTCTTCAGATTTGTATCATGTTAGCACCAGGAAAAGAAAGAAATGATACCTTACCAACCCATCACAGACTTTGATCTGTACTCCTGGGTTGGTCTCTGGTGGTTGCAGGGTCTCTTGGGAAGAACCCTGGACATCTCTTTTGAAAAGATTTTCAGAGGGTTTTATCTTTAAATACATAAATATTACAATCTAGTATCTTTTTCCTAATTTATAATTAAAAGACATCCTAAAGATAACATGAAAGGTGAATGCAGACCTACAACGAGCATCTGGTGCACTTGTTGGGTCAGCACAATAGCTATTGGAGCATCTCACTCATCTGGTAGATACACGTTCAACATATGTTCAGTGGCTGGCACTTCATAAATACTAGATAATAACAAAAGGTGGGGAGTTCTACTTTTTATTGGTGAGATACCATTTTATTATTCACAAAGCTTTGTTCTATCTGCCTATTTGCTCTATGTAGTCAAGTGTATAATGAAACTGATATTATTAAAGAGTGCAATTTTAAAAATCTTTATCAAATCCATCTTAGGGGCATACTTAAGAATTGGCTTTTATGGGTTAAAAGTGCTAGAGGATAAAGTCCCTCCTCCCCACCCAGTGGGCATGACATCCTCCCCTTCCCCTAAACTACAGCAGCCGACATCTAGGGGTGACAAAAATAGCAAGGACAGCTAGCCCAGCCAGGTTCCACCCAGTTTCCATGTCAGTGCTCCTGGCCTGCCCTGTGGAAGCCCTCTCCAGCTCCAAAATCTGTGACAGAGGAGACACAAGCAGAGCCAAGTTTCAAATAAGCACAGAGAATTTCTATCCAACTCAGTTTCTATGGCCATGTACCGTCTATTGAGACTAATTTCTGTACGAATGCCATAGCTGGTCTAGTCCACAGTCACTGGCACATTGTCACAAGAAAAGGGCCACTAGAAATCAAGTTATATGTTTATTTATCTAACATTTATTGAGAACTCACTGTTTTTCAAATACTATACATAGATGTAGTAGAGGCATGGATCACAGAGGTCCCCAAAAGAATACTGCATGCATTTCATGAAAACATAAAAGAGGACTTTTCAGAGCTGCTCTAAGGAGTGGTGGGAATAATGGGATAGGAGTGTGTGAGTTGTGAGGATTATGTATATATTGAAGGGGATTACAGTGACGGGTCTTGTACCGCGGTGACATTTTTGAAGTTAAGCATTTTCACTTTTGATCACATTTTATATAAATAATTGCCCCAGAGCTGAGACCAGAATGGTTTCCCAATCCCAACCCAGTCTGCCCTATGATGTTGCCGTTATCCGCCTCTTCTCTCTTGCCATATAATTGGGAATCCAGACTTCAAAAACATCGTTGGGGTTTAAGAAAAAGAATACTGCAGGCAAAATATTCATTTCATAAGTTCTTGTTGCCTGAAATTACATCAGAACTTCATCTTTCATGGTTTCATATGATTACAAATAAATACTGTGAAAGACAACATTCTATCTCTGGAATGTTCAATGAATTCCATCGTTCTTAGCAGCTCTTTTTAGCTGGAATTAATGGTCAGATTGTTATTTTGAGGGGGAAAAGGTCACAAAGTGAAAACTCATGGGAAGAGACAATATCCTCTCTGCAGCATGTGGGAAGCATGTGAGAGGACCTTGGTACTGCAGGGGCTGAGTCAGGGGGCAGTTTGTATTAAAGAAAGTTCCAATTGTGAGTAAAACATGGAGATGATATCATTTAATATCTAATAGTGCTGGTCCCTGTAGAGAAGCAGGGAATCGAAAGGCTAATCACCTTTGAAATGAACCTCATCTATACCACAAGAACAACCACGCCAGCCCTAATGGGCTCCATGCTGAAACCAGACCCCAGCCTCCTCGCTTCACCCAGCGCACCACGCTTCTGCCTCATGCTTTGCTCACCTCTGAATTTCCTTTTTTTAAACTACAACCCGAATATGAGGACATGACACAGAAGTTCTGTGGTTCTTAATAATAAATGTGTGGGTCACAGAGAAAGGTAATCTGGACCTTAGCAGACATCCTAACCTTTGGTAGAGTGTGGAGCTGTGCCAAGGACTCTGCCCCTCAAAAGCTGTAACATGTACTGCTTCCTTTGATACCCTTTTCTTAGGGCAACCTGCCTTGGGTGAGGACATTGCTGCTGCCTCCCTTCTTTCTGCCTTTTGAACAGGCTGTCCTAGCCATTGCTGTCTTTTACTGCTTCTGGTATCCCTGACAAAGGGACATGTTTACATAGTTATGTTCCCCAAGCAAAGACATATTAAATATGTACCAGGTCCCATGCAATATGCAAATACTTTACATGCATAGTCTCAGTTAGTTTTATAATAGGTGGGGTTTTAATGCTATCATGGCCATCAAAAGATTCAAGGTGACTGTTTACCGTCTCATAGGTAATATGTGACAGAATTCCAACTCAACTCTGGATCCCATAGTTGAACTGAATTTCTTTCATTAATTATATTACATTTTCACTCTGCTGGCTTTTGTAAAGTATAGTTCTTATGTTGCCAGAGCCTGCAAATGACACAAGTTATGGCGATACTAGACTGCGAAATCTTCATGACCCTCAGCGCTCTACTCCAATGTCCCACAGGAAGTGTAGGCTCAACACACTCAAAAAAGTTTTCCTATAACTGCTTCCTAGTCAGTTCTCAAGGAATAACATCACGAATTACTACAGTTTGGATCTAGAATGTTCTCCAAAAACCCCCATTTCATATGCTGTTAGAGGTGGGGCCTGGTGTGGGGGGATTGCTGAGAAGGTGGAGTGCCACTGAGGGTGAGGCCTGGAAGAACATTCTTACTCCACCTTGTCCCTGATCCCTCTCTTTTCTCCTATTCTCTGAGAGACCCACGTGTCATGCCACCGTGCCAGCTGACCAGGAAGAGTGGAGACCTCTGAAATGTGAGTCAGAATAAACCTTTCCTCCCTCAAGTCATGGATGTCAGGTATTGTGTCCCTCCAATAGGAAAATGACTAAAACTTCTATCTTCCCAGTCACCATAGCCAGACACCTGGATATTTGCACTGTTGTTCCATTTTCACCCATAGCCAGTATCGTCCTTTACTTTTTCCTATAGCTTCTACTTTATTAATATAAGGCTAGAGGTTCCTTCTCTGCACAATTGCCATTTACTAGATTCTCTGCCTTCATCTCAAACCAGACTCAAACAAAACAAAACAAAACAAAAGAACAACAACAAAAAAAAACCAAAAAACAAAAAACAAAAATCACCTTCACAAGATTCTTCCGAATGGAAACTGTGACCATGTTTCCATCTTGCTTCAGAATTCTTTGTGTGCTCCCTCTGCTGTCTACAAGATAAAATTTGCTCTTAGCATAGTGAATTTGCTCTCCTAACTAGAGCCTTCTTTGTGTGTTTGTTTGCATGACAGGCTCATCTTTCACACTTTCCTCTCTCTAAATATCAACTTTACTGAGTCACTAATGGGTCTCAAGAACACAACACCCTTTCCTGCCTCCATGCTTTTCATATGCTAATTGCTCTGCTTTAATACTGCTCTCAACTGCCCTCCCAAATTTCAGAATCCCGTCAATTTCTTGTCTTTCTTTAGAACTAGTGCTAGATACTTCCATAAAATTATCCACATCTCAGCCAGAGCCAGGTGTTCCAGGGGAACTGAATGGTCATTCTTTTTCTCTGTATTTCCTCAAGTATATGAGATCCACGAGGTACAAACATTCCTCAGCCCCTCTTTGTTCCAGTTCTCACTCTACCCCGGTAGGGGGAGGAGTCCTGACTCCATTGCTTGGTAAACTGCCAGTGAATTAACTGGACTGGCCCAGCTCAAACATAAATTTTTCTTCTGGGAAATAAATTCTCCCCAGGGTTAACTGACATAATTTGGGGTTTTATATTAGAAAGATCACTTGATCAAGAATCTCAGACCAGCCCTCCAGTTTGGTCCATTTCTAATGAATGTGAAACTTTGATGTCCATCTGACTGTCCATTCCAAACAAATTATTCAGAATTCAGAAAAGAGTCACTGTTTACCAGGTCATCTCAAGATTCCAGTAAACTAAGCTCCAAACACTGTGCAAACTAAGCTCCAGTAAGCCCCAAACACTGTACATGCCCATCACTCCCAATTATTTTATGCATACATGTACAAGTGTGTGTACTTTTGTGTGTATTAGCTTGACAGCATTACATTCTATGACGACTGTTTGTGTACATAACCAATTAGATCGTAACAGTCCTAGGGACAGGAAATATGTTAGCTTTCCTAGTTTCTGATGACAGTTGGAGGTTTAAGCCCATGACCAGTTGGCCCAAATATTTTTGCGTAGTGACTGAGAAAAACTGCATCTGGTGATCCTTACATCACCTCAGTTAGATTAAACTAACTTTCTTTCTTTCTTTCTTTCTTTCTTTCTTTCTTTCTTTCTTTCTTTCTTTCTTTATTTTATGAGGCAGGAACCACTCTGTAGTCTAGGTTGCTCCTGACCTCACAGCAATCCTGCCTCAGGCCTCTGAGTGCTAGGATTACAGGCATGCACTGTGCACCCAGCTTATGTGGTGCTGTAGAAGTGAAATCAAGGCCTTGTGCTGGCTAAGCAAGTGCTTTAAGCACTTTGCTATTTCTTCAGCCCTAAATTAAACATCTTCAACTTGTCATCTAAATCACCTTTTTCTATTCTTCTCTTGGCTATCATTTTATTAAAATAAATCATTTAAGAGAGTAACATAAAAATAATGTATTGATATTCAAATTTAGTCAATCAAAAATTGAAAAAGGGTCTGAGAGATACTAAAGCTAGAAAAACACTAACTTCTTTCCTACTACTAAATTGCTAAAAACTCATTTAAGTTAACAGATATGATTTTTTAACACATGGAAATAAAAACAGTCTTAGCCTGAGAATACAGTTCAAAGGTAAAGTAGTTGCCTAACATACTAACCCTGGATTCCATCCCCAGTAACACACACACACACACACACACATACACACAGTCTTTTTTAGCTTCATAAAATGAAATGTGTAAAATTAATTCTATTGACTGATTTTTGGTTTATTGACTGATTTCGTTGACTGACTGGCTTCCAGGCTTGTAAATCTGCCTCTAGTCCTTTAAAGCTGCACACAGTGAGTTCACATATGACACAGATGTGTCGTCATCTAGATAAGAACTGTACTAGGAACTACCTTTGTAATATATATATATTTTTAAGAATTCTTTGAAAAAATAATAATTTTATATGTTGAAAAAAAGTTACCAATCAGATTAAAAATCAAATGTAAACATTTTCAGTCAAGACTATAAATTTTACTTTAAAAATTAAAGAAATGTAAATATAATTTCAAGTACAATTTACAAACAATTGATGTGTTAGAAACATATGGTACTAGTATGTGGAAGAACTTATGCTGAACTGCTTTCAAATCTTTGTCAATTTAGGTAATCTACTCATCATACCAAATGTATTAGACTCATGATTAGGTGCTATCTATTGAATTATGTCTGTGAAGATTTAATGTGACTCACTGGCTCTGGCTTTAATCTGTTAGATTGGCAGCCATACTGCCTAGAATGTTCCTCTTTTCTCTCAAGTTTTACTTTCTCAGCTAATAACGTTGCCATCACTCCTCTCCTTCTCTCAGCCTGAAACCAAGTCAGGTTCTAATTTATAGTTTTATTGGCATTGCATATCTCTCTTTTCTAGCATGTGGCACAGGTGCAGTTACCTTTATTCTATGCTTACTTGATTATTCCATTAGATTTGGTATGCTTAGAGACTTTTGGGCTTTGCTCAACTTTGTTTAATGTCTGGCACATGACAAATGCTCAGATATTCACTAGATTCACGACAAAGAAGATTCTTTTTACTTATTGTATTCAAAAAATGAATGCTCATTTCATTTTGTAAATATAGCCTCAATATTAAAGGCATCCCAAACATTTTTCAAAAGCAAGCATGCCCTTGCTTTGGCCAGGTGTGGCTTGTTAATTGTGAAAAAATCCAGAATTTGTTGCAAAGGCAAAGAGAGCAGTGATAGGATAAGAAATCAACAATCCAAGATTAGAACAGCTGATAGTAAATCTCCCACACCTATGAGGACCAATAGACAAAGGAAGGTAAAATCACTCACTGTTTCTCCTTTAGCAAGATGGCCTCCAATTGAGAAGCTGAATTTATTTTCTTTTATTCAGAACTCAAATCTGCCCTCATATAAACTCACTGTCTGGTCTCAGCTTATGCTCTTTCCAAATTCCATACTGGTCCTCCCTCTTTCTTCTTGCAAGGATATAAAAACTGTGTAGTCTCTTTTTCTTTGTCTTTCATACATCACTCTTGTTCTTACAAGTGTGTTGCCAGAGGACACATCCTCTTATTAGTGACTGCTATACTTAGAATACTGACTGTCCCCTAAAAATTTATATGGGTCCTCAGGGTGATGTTATTAGGATGTTATACAACCTTTGGGAGGTGGGACCTAATTTAAAGTTCTAGGTCATTGAACGATGCCATTAAAGGAGCTTGTGAGATCCCAATTTCTTCTTCCTCTTTTGTTTCCTGGACATGAGCTGATCAGTTTGCTGTATTACATGTTCCCTGCCATTGCTATTTGGCACCCTTATTAGAAGTCTAAAGCAGCAAGTCTGACTTACTTTGTATTGGACTCTCCACAACTGTGAGCCAAAATAAATCTTTTACTCTTTATAAACTAATTATCTCCAGTATTTCCTTATAGTGACAGAAAACTAATACACTGAAACTCATTCTTCTAATTCCATTAATTTAAATGTTTTCATTTCTGCCAATTGACTCATAGTGTGTATGTGTGTGTGTATATATTAGATAACCTCCTTTTTACTATTTCAATTACATTTCTCTCCCAATCAGTAAGATCCATCACCAAGCATTCAAGAAAATTATCAAAAATAGAATGATCTATAAATGATAAATTGTGACCCAAAGAAGCCACAATAAATGTAGACAATGCATATATAAAACAGTAACTTGGCTACTATTAATTAAAGATAATTGGTATGAGTTGTGGTGAAAGTTTATAAGTGGTAGAGAGGTAAGTTTCCATGGGGATGAAACTTAGGTTCACAGAGGTCACAGATGAAAATCTCAATATTTTAGTCTTTCCTTAAAATCTTCCTATCTCCATACTGAAAGTTTTCTGTCCCTTTCTATCCAATAGGCCCCTCTGCCACAAGGGGTCATGCTTGCATTTACTTTTACAGTATTCTATACATGCCAGCTTGATATTTTTATCCTTCCCTTCACTTGCATATACACAGAATGACCTATCTAAATTGACACATTAACCTTTCTTAGAAGAATCCAATTTATGACCCCATTAGATAGTTCCAACACCACAGTCATCTCTGCTCTGAGCCTGAAATATATCTTTTCTTCCTATTTTCTCTGGCCTCTTTGAAATTCATAATTGTGAAATGTCAGAGAAGGACATCTGGGTGATTGTTTTCTGCATGGTGTCATTACAAATGGAATACTGGTCTCATTTTAGAATGGTCACCTCTGTGAGGTCATTGTTCAGTGGATTACGAAACTCAGGCACAAAAGTAATGAGTCATTTATTTTCTTGAAAAAGGTGATTTGGAAATTTTAGTTTATTATAAAAGATGAAAATGGGACTTGTGTTTCAGTTCCTTCAAATTTGGGACAGATAAAGTATTAAGCAGAGTCAGCCAGCATTCCAGGAACTGTCAGTCAGAGTGCTGTTGGAAATTATAATGGAAGAAAGCATTGCTGGAATACAGGACATGGAAATAACACTAGATTAGTAACCTCTTGACAAAAAGACCCTTCCCTTGCTTTTGAGACTCAGTTTCCCTATCTTTAGAACATGGAATATGGGCTAGAGGGGCAATTCCATTTCTAAAATTCTCTTGTTTTATAAATTCCCAGTATAAAAATAAATAACATGTGTTCATATATATATATATATATATATATATATATATATGTATATATATATTAAATCTACTAAAGTAAACTTATAGAGACAGAGGATGCAATGGATACCGGCACTGGGGGCTGGAAAAAACAGGAGATAATCATCAAAGGTTACAAGGCCCCAGAGAAGAGAAGTATGCTGGAGGGATTTTTAAAATGTCTATTCTACAAAATGGTGAATATACCTCATAAATGACTACTGTACATTTCAACATCATGAGGAGAATAAGTTCCACAGAAGTGGTAACACACTTGTAATACATCTACTTAGAAGACTGAGGCAGCAGGATCACAAGTTGGAGACCAACCCGGCAATTAAGGGAGCCCCTGTCTCAAAACGAAAAAATAATAAGAAGATAGGGCTAGGTATATAGCTCTGTGGTAGAGTGCCCTCAATTCAATCTCAATTGCAGCAAACTGACAGAGAGAGAGAGAGAGTAAGAGAGAGAAAGACAGGATTTCAAATGTTCTTATTTCAAAACTTGTGCAATGTTACAGGTGATGGATGGGTCAGTTTAATTCATGAAATCATTAGCCATAGTGTACTGGAAAAACCATAGCTTATATACTCCACCCTGTAAACTGACTCAGGATGGTCAGTCAACACAATTCATTAAATCTCTGTTTGGTGAGGACTAGATTAGGGGCTCAAATGGAAATGTACTACTGTACTCTACAAATATATATGACTATAATTTGTCATACCTAATTAAAAATGCAAATTAAAATGACAAAAAGATAGAATGGAAACTCCAACAGGATAGGCTACAATCGAAAAGACTAACAACTACAATTATTAAGCATTTAGAGAAACAGCAATCTGCATTTATATCCATGGAAACATTAAATAGTACAGCTACTCTGGAAAATGGGTAATTTCTTGAAAAGTTAAAACTATACTTACCCAGAAATGCCCTTCGTACTATCTACCCAACATAAATGAAAGCATATATCCATACAATGATGTGTGCAAATACTCATAGCAGCTTTATTTGAAATAACCAAAAAGAAGACCAAGGGAGAAACAATGCAAATACCCATTAACAGAGGAATGGACAAACGAAGCACAGTGTAGCCACACAACACAATACCACCCACAATAAAAAGGAATGAATTACTGGCACATCACCGCATGAGTAAACCAACCACAGATACTTAATTGAAAGACATCACATTCAAAAGGCTAATTATCACATAACTCCATTTATCAAAAATAAGTTCTAGCATAAGTAAAACCATAGAGTCAGAAAACAGGATCAGAGGCTTCCAGAGACTGGGGGTGAGAGGAAGGGCTTACCACAACCACACAGAAGACCTTCAGGGGAGATGATGGAAGCATTTTAAAATTAGATTGTGGCTAGGCATGGTGACAAATGTCTATGATCTTAACATTTGGTAGCCTAGGCACAGGGATCGTGAGTTCAAAGTCAACCTGGGCTATGTAGTTGAGACCAGCCTGAATTATTTCAAGAGATTTGATCTCAAAAGAACAACCCCCCACCCCCCAAAAATAAAACAGGATTATGACAATGGCTGAACAACTGTATAAATTTACTACAAATTACAGTGTATTTTTGGTCTATAAAATATACCATAATAAAACTGCTTAAACCCCTTTAAAAGTAAGAAAGTAAGAAGCAATATTAAATTCAGATACCATGTCTTCTGTGAAGCCCAGACCCTCTCAGGAAAAATGAACTGCTTGCTGTAGGCTCCTCAGTATCTTTTTCTTTTTTTCTTTGAGCTAACTTAGTGCATAACATACTGCATACTGTGGCCTGTGTATCTCTCTTCTACTAGCATGAGTATGTGGAGGTTGAGAACCACGGTATATTCATTTTTTTAAAAACCAATGCATGTTTACATTCAATAAACACATGCTGAAAGAAAGTTAGAAGAAATTCAGCAGACAGTGACTGAGATGCCAGAAGCAGCTGGTACCACTGTAGCTCACGTTTATTTCATTGGTTGCTCTGCTCATTCAGAGGCTGGCAACCTTTCTCAATGTTTGTATGCACTGGTAGTGATAATTGATTTGACATTAATTGATTTCTTTGATTTTTATCTCCTGCTCCCTACCCCCAACACATATGCCCTCAGGATGGTTAGTCAACACAATTCATTAAATCTCTGTTTAGTGAAAACTAGACTAAAGGTTCAAATGGAAATGCAGTAGCCTTACTCCTTTCATTAGGAAACTCATATTTAGAGGACTATGGGTAGAAACCAAAACACTTGTGAAATACTAACATTATGAGGAGGACATGTGGGTTTTTTTTATCTTCTCCTTCACTTGCAGTATGCACAATTTTTTTTCATTTGCTGTCCTCCAAAAGGTCCTAGAATTATTAGCTCTCCAGTTTCTGCCTCACACCTTTCCTACTCGTATATTCCCAAATATCTCCAAAACAGTAACTATTTTACAAAAGAACGTACGGAATTGCATCATTGTCACAGACTTGAGTCATATGCTAAATAATTGCCCAATGGGTAGGACTAAACTTCTGGCATAATAACTGGGTAATGTTCATTTTAGTATTACAGTGGACCATACTATAATGGAGTAATGTTCATTTTAGTACTATTGAAAAGTTAGAATTTGGTATTTCTTTGTATTTAATATATAGTTTTATTTAGTGCTGGCAAAGTGATACTGACTAATAGGCTTTTTAGGAAGGTAATATGAAAAAGAGAAGTGAATTCACAAAGAATCCAAACAAGATTTTCCAGGAAGCACATTTGCAAATGCTTCCTTTGTTCTTTTCTGGAGATAGAAATAAGAATATTTGCTTCAAGTCTTTGAACTCAGAGCTTACCTTCATTCAGTAGCCTATATTCCACTTAATCATATTACCATATATCTAAACTTAATTCATATTCATATTATATCTCTGCTTTGTTTAAGTAGGGGAAAGGGACAGCTCTCTGAAGATATTCTGCCAGACCAGGTAGGACAGCTCATGGGGTTTTCAAAATAAAATAGCATGAGGAAAGATTCGTTTCCCTACCAACATAGTTGTGTGGAGACACTTACATTGAAGTCATACAACACACCAAAGTTGGCTGCTGATGCCTCTTCTGCTCGCGGAACTGTTTTCCTAGGTAAACTGCCATATGGCAACCCCCAGAGGTACTACATGGAGATGGAGAAGCAAGGGAAAAAAAGAAGAAAAAGAAGTTAAAATTGAAAACAAAATCTGAGCCACACATGTGTTCACAAATGGTTTTGTTTAAAAGCCCTTCTGAAACTATTTCATGAGGCCTCTGTGGCTCTCCACGTGGGGTCGCATTTTCTGGGAGAGTTAAGAACAAAAGAACTGCTAAGGACCCTGCATCCCAGTTTAGTTCACTAACATCTGGGTGGGATGTGACCTGAGTGTCAGGAAGCTTGCCCTCCACGTACACCACAGTGCAGTGTTTCGGACCCTTCTGTAAAGTACAGAGGTAGCCTGGATAGAGAATGTCCAACCAAACTCTGCTTCCTGCGTCTTCCTACAAGAATTGCCCTTGCGGGGTGGAGCTGGAGACAGAGTTTTCCCTCATGTCAAGGATGAGAAACCTCATGAAAATCAATCATGTAATTTGAAGGTGCTCCAAGTGGGACCCACCTGTACCCTGATTATAGAATCTTCACCAACCCTAACTCCCAGTTACTCCTCAGCATCTTTGCTAGTGCATTAGGAAAGATGCACATTAGAAGAGTGCTGGGAACAATCAGCTGGGAACAGGACGAAAATAGGGTCATAAAAAGGTGTCCCACCTAAAACTGAGAAATCATCAGGGCTTGTTGAGCAGAAACTGTTTCTTCCAATGAGCAAAGATGGCATTTTCCCTCCTATGAAGCTGGGGGCAGAGAATAATAGGGGTAGTGCAGACATCAATTGGGCAAGAGCTGAAAATGAGCCTCTCCTCACTTTCTCTGTATGTGAAGCAGGATCTTACTATACAGCTCTTTGGTCCCTCTGCTTCCTGGTTTGAGCAGAATGGAAAGTGCTCTCTACATACACCGTTTCACCCCACAGGTGGAGTCACAAAGCATGCAGGAGATAGCAGGCTTTCCAGGAACACAGACGTTTAGCACAAAAGGGCACATTCTTCAAGGCACAGCTGAGTGAGCCTGTTGGGGAATGGCAGCCAAAAAATGTAACCAAGTCCTGATCTCTGGTGGTTCCAGGGAGTGCCTCCTCTTCTCTTCTTAGGCAGGAGTCAGCAATAAATGCCCAGAAAACAGGAAGTCCATAAGCATCTTACACAAGCCTATGGAAGAGCATCAAAGGCAACACATTCCCTGGCTCTGAGAGCTCATTCCATCAAACATCCACTCGCCCTGTCCACTGCACAGTGGGCATTGTGTAACTTTGCAGAGTTCAAAAGAATTACCAGCAGCCTTTAATTCCCTCCACATGGAGGCAGGATGGTGTGGGGGAAGGGGTAACTGCAGCAGCTGAACTTCCTGGTCTACCTGCCTTTGAAGCTACCTGTCATGGTAGGTGGTGACAGAATGGGAGAGTCTTGAGTTGGCTTAAAGGAATGGGCAAAAACAAAACCAGGGTTAATTTAAAACAGGCAAAATACACACATTCTACAGCACTGCCAAGTTTTCAACTGGGAGATAAACAGCACAGAATTCTAATTTGGATCTGCTGTGTCCTGTGAGCCAGAGAGCTAGACAGGTCCAGAATTATCACAGGGATTAGACAATTATTTGATTAAAGTACAAAATCTGAAGGACAAAAGACAGAGAGTCATGTTTTTTAATTCAGATCAACTTGATTAATTAAATAAATAAATCATTGTGAGATATTCACTAGGTCATATAATAATTCTATGACTTAGTTTCTACACCTTTGAAATGGGAGAACAAAAACTCTTACTGGCTCCTCACAAATTTGTTGTGAGTCTCAGTATACAAGGGAAGTGAAAGTGATTTTACACTATTAAAACTAATATCTCTTTATGACTGTAAGGCATTTTTGTTATTATTGTTATATGGAGTCTAGATACAGAAAGTATCATTGATTTTAAGCTGTGTGAACATCAAATTTTTGCTCTTGCTAAGGCTATATCAAACAAATTGATTTTGAGATACTTGTTCTTACAAGGGTCCTTTGTAGGTTCAGTAAAACCTTTCCCAACTTTTGTGTGGCAAGCACACAGGTGTCAGCATCACTTGATTTCACATGAGTGAAGGCTGCAGACTCGCCCCAGCACTCAGACCTCTGCTGACCCCGGCCCGCAGCTCCTGGCTTTGCCTCCTTCCGTCTGGACTCCCTATGTGACTTTGTACATTTTACTTCTTGACCTCCACAGGGCCGCATTGAGAATTAACACATGTGATGGGAAAGAAGGTGAGTATTCTACTTTACATCTAGAAATAAACTCATCCTGTATTTTATCAGTTTAGAAAATCTGGACACTTTGAGTGATGTTAGGAAGCATTTCCATTAAAGCAAATTTTGGCAAAATAAATACGTGCAACTCAAAAGGTGTCAGTGTCTACCTCCTGAGCAGCCATCCTAAACTGGCACAGGAATTCCCGCTGTCTTGGGAATGTGATGAGTGTCACAGATCTGCAGTGTCAGAGGGCCCACACATATTTTGTATATCACTTTGTGGCCTCACGTGCCCTCGGGCCAGGGGCATTTTGAAGGTTAACCTGCTTCTAAAAAGAAGTGAGCACAGCAGGCTACTCTTAAGGATAGTCCAAGTTTTCTAGGAGAGTGATCACAGGAGAAGCTGCTTTCTGTTTGTCCCGCAAGCAGGAGGTCAGGTCTCACCTCGGGTAGCATGATGAGGCTGAACGTGAGGATGAAGAGAACCATGTTTACGCCATACATCCATCTCAAGAAGAGGAAGTATGAGGCCACTGACGAGCCAAACTGACCTGTTACAAAGAAAGTGAAAGGTGGAAGGTGAGGCCAAAGCGAAACGGGACTCCACCTTGGCCCTCCAACGTTAACCTGCTGATGGAAGCACGCGGGTCCCCTGCACAGCGGGAAGCTCCAGCCAGCCGGAGAGCACAGTAAGCGCGATGGAAGTGCAGGGAGTGGTGCAGGATGGAGCGGGATCTTGGAGGCAGCTGCGTGGACTCTAACCCGTGCGACCAGGGCCCGGTGCAGGGAAAACGGCCCTTTGCTTAGCATCTACAGCATTCCCAGCAGAGCCCATTTCACTCCTTCAGTTAATATAGGGAAGGAAACACCTGTATGTGAAGTGGCAACTGCAGTGCACAGCCTGTAGTGAGTGACTACTTGGTCAGCTGTCTCCCCTTTTCCTTTGGCAAGCGGTGCCCCAAACCCTTGTGGATGGTTCTCCTACAGGCTAGCCTGTGCTGTTCGCTAGCGTTTTACAAAGACAGTAGAAGCTAATATGTACTCTGTACATGTTTACAACTTATTTTCTGCAGGGAGGGATCTTGGATACGAAGCACAGTATCTTAGATGAAGCACCATAGCTGCTCTGAGAATGGACATTTCAGTGAGCGTGAACCACTATGACATACATATAAAGATTATATAAGATAGATCGCAACAACAGCTAAGTAGGTTTAACAGGGAAGGGTAACATACTGAGAAAATGTCTTCATGTAAGTTTGCAGAAGAAAGTATGTGTGACATGGTATCAGAGCAAGTAGCTGAGGAAGAGCCAGCAACAGGCAGAGATGAAGTAAGCAGCCCTAACAGAGGGGAGAGCAAGAACCGAGGTCTTGAGAGAGGAAAAAGTTTGGGCTACAGAGAGACAAAAGTGAGGCCTAGTTGGAGTACAATAAATAAGGAAAAGTGGTGACAGACGGAGTTGAAGGGAGGCCAACAACATTGTACGGGGTCCTCCTACGGCAATATGGAGAATAAAGAGCTTATTTAAAATGTGATGAAAAGTCCCTAACAGCTGGCAAGTCGTGGAACTGGAGAGGAGTGGGCACCGGAGCGCCTTAACAGACCATGTCAGCTTTGAGAGAATTGTCAGGCCACGGGAAAGCATGTTTTTATCATCTTACACCTGCCCCAAACAGTGAAAAGCTCTGTGATCTCTCCAATTCTTACTGGTCGAGGAAAATGAGCAAACAAATAAATAAGTAAAAGCAACCGTTAAAGCAAAGAATAAAAAGAAACAGGAATTTGAAGCCTCAAGTCAAGGTATCATAGATGGACAAAAGCCAAAGTTCTTTTATGGCCACTGAAGATTCAGCATCCGGTTGTTGGTGTTCCCAGAGCTTCTCAGTTATCATCTTCAGCTGTCCAAGATAAAACCATGAACAGCCCCAGCTACCTCCAGCATCAGCCTCTTTGTCCCATTTTTTTTTCCAGAAAGTCTCCTCTATTTTTTTCTCTGAAATGCTCCCCA
Source organism: Ctenodactylus gundi (assembly GCA_004027205.1). Lineage (NCBI taxonomy): Eukaryota > Metazoa > Chordata > Mammalia > Rodentia > Ctenodactylidae > Ctenodactylus > Ctenodactylus gundi. The sequence continues at coordinate 174,401 of PVKB01000002.1, read as the reverse complement.
TACGGAAATACTCTTACAGAGAAGGAGGGTTCATGGGGAGAAATTTTCAGCCTATACTTACTAACAGAAGGCCCTCACATGAGAGCAATACTTCTATCAATACTTCTACTTACATGACACAGCTGTGGGCTTTTTTTTTTTTTTTTTCCCCTAAAAACCTAAAAAGAAGTCAATCTCTAAGTGAACATTTTGGAAGAAATCAGTGATTTTGAAGTTTGAAATCTGAGTATTTCTTTCTCTTTAAGCTCAAGGGGACCTTGAATTCTTTTGGCATTCTAGAAGGTACAGTAGTCAATAAAATTACTAAAATCATAGAGTTTTGAAAAACATCATCTCCCCAGCTGCCGGAACCACATGGACTGGTCTATTGGCAGAAAGTCTAAAACAGACTTCATCCACCTGGTTCCCAGAGATTCCATATCATTCATGGCTGTAATCTGTGTTCTCTTGTAACAACTATCTAAAAGCTGACTGTTCAGCCAGCCTCACTTGGCATGTTTTATTGAAGACATTCAGTCACTCATTTACTGGAGGAGACTCTCAGGCTCTAGGCAGCCAGACGTGTTTTGTGGGAAACACCTAGGAGACCCTGCAGTATAGAGTTCCATGCAAAGCACACAGGCTTTCCTTCCTTCTTTCCTTCCTTCCTTCCTTCCTTTTCTTCTTTCCTCACTTCCCTCCCTTCCTTCTTTCCTGCCTTTCTCCTTTTTCTTCATTTTCTCTTCTTTTTTCATTTCCTCCTTCCTTCCAGTATGCCTGCCTATCTTCCTTCCTTCCTTCTTTCTTTCCTTCATTCCACTCTTCTATCCTGTTTCTTCCTTTCTGCAGTTTTATTTTTCTAAACGTCACCATGGCCCAAACTCTTTCAACTCTCTTACATAATTCGTGCCAATGAGTTTTTTGAGTATAGATGATCAACATAAAATACAAAAGATAAAAGCAATTTAAAATTTTTCAGAGTATAACCCCTTCTCCAACACACACACTCATATTGATAAAATAGACCTTACAGTCTAAAGCTTGCAAACTCCAGTTTGGAGACTTTAACATTGGTCTCATAACTATTTTATTTGAAGGTGGATTCTTACAGAATCCTAAGTGTAAAGGAACATGAAGTTCAGTAAAACTGATTTCATTGAAAACAGATTTTAGGGAAAAGACCTAACAGACACAAGCCGGAGATTTAAGAATCCAGAAGAAACTGTTCCTTCTACATTTGACCTAGAAATGCAGAATGGGAAGAACAATAGCCAAATGATGGGACTGAAGCAGAGAAAAACAAAGCAACTGGTGGATATCCAAATTCTCTAGGACATTTTCCTCTGTCAGCATGAAAGTGAACAAAAAGATATCTTCCCTACTTGTGCTAGAGGGTCTCTCCAACTAGAAGATGCTGGCAAAAGTGATTTTAAGAAAGAACATGAAGGAAATGAACAGTCATTTTTGTATGTTTAGGCTATTGGATAAAACTCATTTATGCTTGTTAAGAAAAATGGGGGCTGGAGGAATGGTACACTTCCCCAGCATCACATAAAGCCTGCCGTAGTGGCACATGCCTGTAATTCTAGCACTCGGGAGGAGGAAGCGGGAAGATTGTTCAGAGTCAAAGGCCAGCCTGGGCTATCCCAGTGAGTTCAGGACCATCCTGGGCTACAGAGCAAGACCCCATCTCAAAAGAAAATAAAAGGAAACAAATAAAACAAAACAAAAATAGTAGTAAGAGCTAACACATTATTATATTATTATGGTCAATGATGTGCACTAAGAACTTTACCAGCATTCACTGATTTTGCTGCCAGGGAAAAATAGTTGACCCAGGGAGGTCAAGTACGGTTAAGGCATTTATATTACTCAGAAAACAAAAACTTAAATGCAGAACTCAACTTAATTAGGAGTTGAATAATCATAACTAACATTTAATAATTATTTCTTTTAGGCATCTGTTTGATCTCTGTGTGTTTATTTGTTATGAAGTCTCCAGGAGACGGGAACTATCGTGTCTCCATTTTATAGAAATTTGGCCCACAGGTTACATAGGAAATTGACAACAGAGTGAGAATTCTAAACCCAGCAATCTTCACTAAGATGTATTCACTTCCGAATCCAGATCTCTTGACCACCATGCTACGACTCTCCTAGTGAAACTGTAGTTAGACTGTGTTTTCTTAAGGGACAGATGCATAATAAATGGAATAAGCAGGCATGTCTGAAAGAAGAGACAGCATGCATCAATTAGCCAAGGTTATTCAAATTCACAATTTAGACCATGCCCATGAAAGACCAAATATGTCTCCCATCCAAATGATAAATGTTGCTTTCAACAATTTGTAGTGTAACAAAAGAGTCTTCCATGTGTACTAAAGTGAGGTTTAAGTTATACATAGTCTTTTCATGCATTTTCTTGTGTTTGGTTCAAATTATTAAAATTTCACCTCTCCCTCTGGTTATTTCTGATTAAAGCAAAGTAATTTGTCATCACACATACTTTCCCCTTGAGTGGATGGATAACAAGACAAGCACATAAATAAGAGAAGGTCTAAGTGGGAAAAGATCACTTAAATGACTTGCTGAATGAGTGCAACATAAAAAAGTACTGCGCTGGGCTAGGATATGAATTGCAGGCTTTCCTGATGAAGCCAGGGGAGGGGAAGTAAATGTAGACAATGTGACTTGTGTTTCCTGGAGTCCTTGGGCCAGCAGAGGAACATGAGGTTCTAATGCAGTGCTCTGGCTGAAGCTATTTCTGTCTGAAATTTATCACACTATTTGTATGTGTGGAGAATGGGTACAGGGAATCGAGTCCAGGGCTTTCTATTGAGCTACAGCCCAATGTTCTATTGACCCAGCCCAATGGTCCTTTTGATTTTGAAATAAAATCTCACTAAACCACAAAATTGCACAGGCCAAGCATGAGCATGCAAACTTCCTGCCTTCATTTTTCAGAGCACTCGAATCAAAGGACTGAACCACCAGGTCTAGCTTCACATCATACTTTTAATTCTGTAATCTACTATTAAAGAAAAATGTAGATTTCAATTCTGAGATATACCCTCTCCAGTTTGAAAGACACTCAGTTATTTAATCTATAGTCTTAGCCATAATGTTGATGCCAAAGCGGGAACAGATTATATTTTTATGCAAGCTCTGTAGCATGCTATACAAAATTGTGGTTAATAAGGTATACCTATGGGGGATATCCCGGGGTTTGAAGCACAGACTCACCTACAACTCCATGTATGTGGCACAACTCCAAGGGAACTTACATGCCATATGGAAGTTCATGGCACCCATGGTGGCAAAAATTATCAATAAATATTTTAAGTGAAAAAATTTTGACAGTCTTCATGTGAGTGTCTGGTCCATGGTGGTACAGGATGGGAGCATGCTGCAGTTAAGATGCTAGCAGCATGGGTTTCGGGCTATGACTTGAGGTACTCTCTTGATTCTGCCTGTTTCCACTGGCCGAGGATTTGGGGAAGCTCTGTCAAGGCTGGGCCTTTGGTATTCCACTAAAACCACGTCTTTAAAAATTTTGGTGCTTATTTGGAGATTAGCAGAGAAAGAGGGTACAAGAAATAGAGAGATTGGCAGTCATGAAGTGTAACTGACCCTCTTTTAAACATGCCTCTTACCACAATCCATAATTATCTTCATTATGTTTGCTTTTATTTTATGATCTATCTTCCCACCCAATCATATAAATATTAAAATATTTGCATATAAGATCAGTGAGGAGTCTTTGCCTGTCTTTGTCAGTAGAAATAGTGCCTAGAAACTTGTCTACATGTAGCAAGCCTTCAATAAGCATTTGCTTAATTAATTATTTAACAATATCAAGCTTATTCTGCAGGTTAAATGACATATCTATATTGAGCTATTCTACATCAAAAATAAACATAATATTTCTGAAGCTCTTATATGATTAAGTTATTATTTTAGAGAAAAACATTTATTTTGTAATTAAATGTATATTTCATAAGTAGAACATATATTTAACAAACTTCTGAAAAGAATTTGAGAAAGTAATTAAACATGGCTCTCACCTGTTTTCTATTTAAATTTTTCAATAATTTGCTACTAGAAAGTATAAAGAATTCTACATCCTTAATTATACATCATGGCATGTTTGACTGGAAATCAACTTCTATACTAACTAATCAAATCTCTACATTTCTTGTGTAGCCCTGAACATAGCACTAGAGAACCAGAGATTAAAAAGTCATTGCCCAAAAGTAGAGCCAATTGAAAGGACAAAGGCTCCAGCTCTTTAAAACAAAATTCATGTCCCACTTCTTTTCATTTTTTCACCCAGTTCATCTTCAAAGACCATTAGAGACACAAGCTTTCTCTAGTCTTGACGGAGAACTTTCTATGAAATGGTTAGTCTAACCCTGTGGCTCTAATGATATATTCTTTGATAGATCTCATACTTTCAAACTCCTATAATAGTCCAAATAAATACAATTTATTCATAACTATCATTAATATATTGGTATATTAGCAGCTTAAAAACTATGAAATATATAATGAAATAACTAACCCAAAAGTAAATACACGAGAAAGTGGAAACAAATTCCCCAAATAGGATATCAAGGAAATCTGCAGTTACTCATTCTGCCCTTGACCTAGTAGAATCTTCTTTAGGAACTGGGCAAAACATACTTAAAAAGAAGAAGGCTAATACAATCTTTCTCAAAGTAAAAAAGGTACATGGGCATGAATCTAGACAGACTACGTCTTCTATTTCAGTTCTGCTACTAATTCTGACACCACACCTTTAAAATAAGAAGGTTAGTATGCACACTGCAGGGACACTTAGGATTAAATAAAATGTTTGTGAAGTGTCTGACATCTAATGGCTATCATGATAGATGATACAATAGACAATGGGGTCAGCTCTTCACAATTGATCCAATGCATTGTGGACAACAGCGAAGGAGTCCGGACAACATATTTAAATAATAAATTGTACACGGAAATAAAATTAATCCACATTTGCTTAACTGTCCAGCGTCACTATTCCAAATTTACCATAGGAAGAGGGAAGAAGGTCACAGCTGAGCATGCCCTTGGGAAGCTCTGGTGTATCCCTTCCATTGTGACAGTCACAAGAGATGGTGGGATCATAAGAGTGACTCATTCTTGTTGGGATTTTGTCAAGAAAAATAATTCTGTTTCTATCATATACCCAATATGATAGAATATTGAAATATAAGAGAGCATGACTGTATGTACAAATCACACAATTTGGAAGTGCATTATGAGCAAGTCTCAACGTCATCACTTTATCAATCAACGGAAGAAGGCCCAGGGGATTTAATGATTGGTACAAAATCAAACAGCAAATTTGTTGCAAAATGCAAAACAAATCTAGAGTTCATTCTGTATAAGTTGAACAGAATCTTGATGCTATTAATGGCTTTAGATTCATCAGTACTATCAGTATTTTTTTCAAGATAACACACCTCAGCTGTACCACTGAAACCTAAGGATTCCATGTTGTCTGTTTGTTTGGTTTGGTTTGGTTTGGTTTCTCCCTTGTAGCTGGAACTGAATTGAGGGGCATCCCACTAAGTTACATTTTTATTCCTTTTTATTTATTCATATATATTTTTTAAAGAAATGGCCTTGCTAAATTGCTCCAACAGGGCTCAAACTTGCCATCCTCCTGCCTCAGCTTTCCTAAGTGCTGGGATTACAGATCTGCAGCACCATGCCTAGCTTCTACTCTGTTCTGATGTGTCTAAAATTTCTTTATTTCATAGAATGGTAGACATTTGGAAGATGTGTCTGTAAATTTTATTCTATACATATTTATTGAATACCAAGTGAAATCTGGAAGCAAACAAAACAAAATACCTGCTTTCATACTTATTGGGGAAACTGAACATTACGTAAAATCAAATGAGATTGTACCAATAAGCTAAGTTTAAAATATAGTATTTTAACTTGAGATACAGGCCAATGGTAGAATGCTTGCCTATTATGTGTGAGACCTTGAGCTCAATTCTTAGCACAACAAAGAAAAAAAAGTGATAAAACAGCATTTTGAATAGAAGTATGTATTAAGGAGAAAAATAAATTGAGAAAGGGTTGGTACAAAGAATTTGTAGGAAGGGCTACAATTAACGAGCTGCTGTATCTTCCTTCACTGTCACTTAATAAGAAGACACAGAGAATTGAGAGATGGCCACTTCTAAAATATGCCCAAGCATGAGCGTGAAATAACCATTGGCTAGGTTTTCTCCCACCAGAGCCTGCATTTTCCTTATGCAGGACCCTTCCCTCAGTAGAAAACCTGCCCCTGACCGGGACAGGCAAGGATAAACTAGAATATGGCAAGACTGTGCTAAAAATTATCTTGCATCTCATTTGTGTTTTTTTGCATACATTATTAAATTTTTACATAATTTACTATTTTGTTTACAATATTTTAAAATCTTTGTTTGTTCCATTTTCTGCCAGAAGCATTAGACTAGGTGGGCTTCTGACTGTATTTGTCTGCCTACGTCATACACCAGGAACATTGTGCAAATTGAAATCACACTGCCAGTGTTCAGACAGAAAACTCCTGGGTGGTTACTGCTTATGCTTCACAGATTTAAAAGTAATATTTTTAAATTACTCTTTAGAAACACTGTTGATTTTGATTATTATCTAACATTCAAAAATGCAGATTTTTTTCAGTGCTATATTACAGCTAAAATAAAACCACTGTCTTCTCAATAAAATGATGCAATTTTGCTGTTCACAATACCGGTGTCCCTATCTAAGAGAAAAAACAGTTTAAAATGGAAATGTTTAGATGGGGTCCAATAACGGCATGTCCAGTGTTGTCACAGTACTAGAAAAAGCTAGTTTAGATCTGAAATGTTACCCAAAGACCTATGTGTTGAAGGTTTGGTCCCCAGCCCATGGCGCTATTGAGGGAGTTAGGTCATTGAAGGGTGCTCTTTTGAAAGGGATATCATTGGGAACCGGGCCCATTCTTTTCTTTTTCTTGCTTCTCTGACTGCCATAAGGCAAGTGGCTTCCTCTGCTACATTTTTTGATCATGATGTTCTGTTGCCACAGGCCTAATACAATAATGACAAATAATCATGAGCTGAAATTTTTGAAGATGTGAGCCAAAAGAAAACTCCTTTTAAGTTCACTTCCTCAGGATTTTTTTTTTTTTGTCATAGTAATAGAAATCTGACTAATACACAAATCCTCACAATGATCAAAAGAGGAGTAAACATGCTCTTTCTAGCTTGGTTTGCTGCTTTTGCCTTCTTAAGAACCTAAGAGTCCAGAAATGGACAAAGGTATCTGATAAGCTATGAAGCATTTTACTGGGACAATTTTTCTCATCTAAGGAGGTGTGATGAGCACTTACTTTCAATTGCCTTAATTTTGTTTTCCCATGGAACACAAGCAGCTTTGAAGTTCTCAAAATCACGGAGAAATTTTGCCCATTTCTGAAAGAGAAGTCAAGTACAATAGTAAGTCTCAACCTTTGGGTTTTCAAGATGTTTACCCCTCACCCAAAGTATTTCAGAGGAATAAACTTGGAATGATCTCTCTGCTATCAGATATTCTTTCTTTTTTTAAAGAAAAAAAAAAAACAGTAGGTTCATTTGCCTTCCTATTCCCTATCATTCCCATATTAATTTGACTCAAAAAATTTCTTCATCCCATGTTTTACTGGAAGGATGCTGACCATTCAGAAAGATCTGTTTTCTACTTATTCTACCATGCAGTAAGAAAGCATAAAGTAGGCACTGGATTAGCATATATAAGTGTGTTTGACATATAATATATGTGAAATGAATATTCATTTCACAAAGAAATTATTGAACTATGACTAATACACAACATCTGCCTTGAAAGTCTTCTAGTTTCTGCAAATAGACTGTATAGGTTAGTTGATTTCAATAAAGAATAGTAAGTTCCATGACATGGGCCACTTCATTCTGACAGAGGCAGAGCAGTCAGATAAATGGGAAGACCAGGTATCATAGAAAAAGAAAGAAGAAAATAAATTCTTCTATTTTAAGAGTCTTCTTTCCATTATACTCCATGGTATTGGGTTATTCGTGGTTGACAGGGTGAGGGTTAGACAACAGAGTGTCAAGGGAGTGGCTTTGAGATCCAGCTGGGAAATGACGTGTAAACACATGGAACTACCTGCTCCATCCACATTCTTCCTCTTAGTCCCCTGGTGTTAGTCCATTTTCTAGTCAGTGGGACACAATATGTGACATTCACAACATAAGGGAGGAGAGGTGGAATGTGGCTCATTGTTTCACAGATTTACTTCATGGTAGGCTGCAAAGCACACTTCTGGGTGTGACAGCGTGGGTCACAAAAGTGTGGCCTTGGGCCTGGCTATGGTCCCAAGCCCCTTTCTCTCTAGAACTGTCCCTCTGCTCTGTTTGAAGCCACAGGCACTAAGGAACTTTGCTTCACTGTACCTTTCCTCCATTATGTGTCTTGCCTGGAGCCAGAAATTTTGACCAGATCACCTTAGCTTCCAGAGAATGAACAAGGCATGTATTTATGCTCAGAAGTGACACAATTGTGCAAGTAGGTCTTTTACTTTAAATCAGCACTGCTCAGCTTGTTTTATTATTTTCTGTCCTCTAAGGATATTTTTAATACCCTCCTTCAAAAATGCTAATACTACTGATACACTGTAGATTGCTCTATGTATCTGTGCTTTGCTCATATAAATTGTAGGATAATTTGTGGTTCCCTCAAACGTAATCCCTTCTGGGGCTATTGTAGCACACACAAGACTAAGTTATGACAATGCTTACCTTGGCCATCATCATCTTAAATGCAAACCACTGCTTGCCTTTTCCTTTCCCAAGAGCCCCTTCATTTTCACTCACAAATTTTTTTGCTTCCCTGAGAAAATAAAACAAAACAAGAGGTAGGTGTAAGTGGATTGACATTAATAGAATCTATAGGTAGAAGATAAGCAATTTTATCAGGTCTTCAATCTCACTTCTAAACCATCTATCCTCAACAAGTGAACTCAAGGTGTATTTTATGACCTCAAGATTTTAATTTACATTTAAATGTTTTAATTTCAGCCAAAGAGAGTAAATAGATATTTTAGTCTCTCTTAGTAATCATCTGGAGTCATAGAAAAGCTAGGAATTTATGCTGTGTCAAAATAGAGTATCCTACTTCTCGTTTTTACCACATATATAAATTAAAGCTAAAATTCATGTCATATTACGGCATTCAGAATGTTTATTTTAAAATACTTTTTCCTTCCTTTTTTCAAGAATTTCTTTTTTAAAAAAATGAATAGAGAGTTTAGGACAAACTGACAAAGAACACACTATTGACCTGGTATTTAATTTCTTAAAAGCAAGGCTTGAAATAGAAAAAAAATGCATCCTATAAAGCAAATGGGCTTGAGAGATGACAGATAAAGGAAAGGAATACTTTTGATCCCACTTTCATAGATGTCCTTAAATTTATACATCATTTAACATCATTCCCAGACATCAATATATTTATAAGAGCCACATTAGTGTTGGTATGTATTTAGAAAAGCCTTAATTCATCAAAATGAATAATGACATCACAAGCACATTACAATTTCTATAAGCTTGCTTGGTTCCTGTTAGGAATTAATTGTGTTCACATCTTACCCAAAACACATATATTAAAATCTAATCCCAACATGATGGCACATGGTGGTGGTGGAGGGGGCATTCTTTAGGAAGCACCACCATTCATTGTTTAAGAACTAAAATATATTCTAGCAGAGATACATTCTGAAGGGCCATGTGCCCTTCAGAAATACATCATTAAGCAATTTCAGCATTGTACAAATATTATAGAGTATATTTATACAAGATAAGAGGGTAATAACATCAGTACACAATGTAACCTATGGGATCCTCACTGTACATGAAATCTGCCACTGCATGAAATGTCATTATGCAGTACCTGACTGTAACTAGAACATGAGGGTACAGCTCTCATACATGGGATTGTGGCCCTTGTAAGAAGAGGTCAGAGAGGTTTCTAAGCCCATGTGTAACATATGAACATACAAGAAGCTGGCTGCTTGCAAGCTACACTAGACCCCAAGTATAATGGCACCCTGATTCTGGACATCTAGCCTCCAGAAATATGAGAAACAAATAGGTGTTTCTGAAGCCATCTGTCTGTGGTAATTTGTTCTACCAGGCTTAAGTCACTAAGATAATCACGTATATGGTTGTTTTTTGGTTTGTTTATTTGTTTGATATATGAAAAGAACTTTTAAAATAGAAATGGCTTGTGCTTTTCTTCTCTCAAGAGCTATAGAGCATATGACTGGTGTGATGGAGAGACATCTCTGTCATGATAAGATAGTTCAAACCTGGTTGTGACTCCACAGGTCCAGCACTGCCATAAGTTGGATGATTAAGAAATGTGTGGCCTTACAGAAAGATCTTGCCACATGACTATAAACAAACTTCTAACCAACACACAAAGTAAACCTTAGGAGACAAGAGATTGGCCAAAGGGCTTTTCTGTAAGATGTCCCTGCCTTTTACAATCCTTGCTAAATTTAAGACTTTATAATACACAGTGACCAAAAATTAACACGCACCTGTTGACTTATCTGATCCCAGAGATTGGACACCTCATTACCTTTGTACATGTGCCCACCTGTATCATGACACACGAGCTCAAGCACAGAGTGGCAAAGAGTCCCTTAGGTCATCTAACAACCCCCTCAACAGTCCTTCTATATTTCCCATGGAGGGATCGTTGACCATTGGAGATGCTTCATAAATGTAAACATTTTGGAAATAGAGCTGCCTACATAACTAGGGAGAGATGTAACTAGGGAAGCACCTGATAATTTTTTCCATATCAATTAATGCTCAGGGACAAAGTCCTTCCCAGCTTTTTAGTTTGTACCCGTCATCAGTATTCTCAGCAGCCTTCTAGAAATACAGATGAGTTACTACACTGACCTTGTTTCAATAGCCCTGGCACTTGATACAACCTTGAGGCTAGGAAAATTAATTGAGAAATAATTTCCAAGACATTCCACACATTCTAAAATATTCAATAAATTGTTGCCAATAAGTACACAAGAAATTTGAGTTCTCATGGTTGACTTTAGATACATGTAATGTTGAAAAAAAGTTTTCCATTTAAGCATTAATTGTGTATTGTAGAGGTGATAAGACCTGAGAGAAGGTGGCACCTAGGAAACACTTCATAAGATGGTGAACTGAAGCTTCTAAAAGAAAAAATCAAGTGACTTCAGTTCCAAGCAGCTTCTGTGCTTTGCCTCTGTGACCTTGCCCGTGTTTCTGATGCTCATCCGTTTTCACGAGTATCTTGTGTTTTAGAAGAAAGCATATTTTTCAAGGACGCTGGTCCAAGTTCTCTGAGTTGCCACACGGCTTTTCACAGGGTAGAATTTCTCAACAAACAAGCATTGGGTGAGCCAATAATTTCCCTGCTTACCAGGGTGGCAGCAAGAAAGAAACGAGACGCAGATGTGAAAGTACAGAGGGGACGACTGAATGGCCCACTCTAAAGGCTTATTTTCAAACCTCCAGTTGATTCTAACATTATTGGTATGTTACAGAATTGATCTGAGTACCACATGTATTTTGAGTTTGTTTGCATGGGATTTTATTCACAAGAAATTGCTTTCTGCAATTACCTAGCACTCAGCTAAACCATCCAGTATACAAAGAGCCGCTCACATCTTCCCATGACGTCAGACCCCTCACGTGATCCACAGCGGTTTTATAAAATTCCTCCATCCAAACCACAAAACTTACCTGCTACAGTTCCTTAGAAGGCCACCCCCACAAGCATACTTCTGGTTTTTTAAAAAGCAAATTGGCACATTTATTGTAGTATTTAGATATTTCTAACAATTAACCCATATAAATATTACTGTCATTTTTATGACATCCCTATCCTCTTTACTTATGGTGTCACTGATGAGGTATCTGGGCATTATTTTCCATCCCATTTTTTCTATAAATTCCTTAAGTTTCACTGCCTAGTTTTCATAGTGTGGTGATTTTTAGAAACCCAAACATCACACTGTAGCAGAATCAATTGTAATTCAATTATTTGGTGTGAAGAATTTTAAAGTTTATAAAATAAAGTATACATAACAGTACATAAGCCTATATTATAATAGATGTACACAGAGAATCAAAATTCTCCTTAGCAGTAAAATCAAAATTTGTTTTTCAAATATAACTAACTGCCTGCTTTATGAACCTATTAATTATTAACCTGGCCTATTCAAGTTATGTCTTTTTTAGGTGAATGACCATTCAGAAAGCAGGACTCTTGTCTATGCAATCAGAAGTATAAGAAGCATCTTTTTTACTCTATGCTTCTGCCAATATTTTTTAATTTTAAGCATTTTATTATATTAATTTTATGAGATGATGACCAGCACAAGTTAAGAGAGAGAGAAAGAAATATTCTTCCAAACTAAATAAAATTAACAAATTTGGTAACCAAACTAAAATCACCACAAAATTAATTAGAAATTCATTACATAAAAAAACCCACTTATAATATATTAATAAGGTTGTTGTCAGTTATTATAAACACGATTTTCCTTTGAACAACACAAGGAAGTTTTGTTTCTTTAATTGTTAATAGTTTTCCCTAACACCAGAGTTTCATATTTATCTTTCAATTACTATTGCACCCCACTGTCAACATATAAGTTCTACTCTGATTTTCAGACAGAAATCTACATCATACAAACTTAGGTCTGAATTTCTTCTTCCTCCCATGCCCTACCCACTTTCACTCCTCCAATTGATCCTGCAAACACACGTTTCATACCAACAAGATTCCTGAACAGCAACCCTAGTTACTCCCTTTTCACATTAGCCACCTCTCACCCCAAGGATTACCATATGCAACTAATCAAAAACTTAGGAATGCCTTTAAAAAATAATTTAGCGGGAAGAAATTCTGAATTCCCCAAATTAGATTCTTGCAGGATTAAAAAAATATATATATAATTAATATATCTTGCTGCTACAGTTCCAGAAAAGACATGGGCCAGTCAGTAACACAGTGAGACAAATATGGCTTAACATTAATTGCAGGACTGATCTTAGCAATGAGCTAAAATGATTTCGGCATGGAAGAAAATTATTGTCATTTAATCCTGTTTTCTCTGATAAAAGATTTTTTAACCAGGAAAAAAAAAATCTTTCATTGTGCAATTAGAAGCAAGGCACCACAAAATAATCACAGTATGGAGATAAATATTGACCAATACACATCACACTAAAGAGCCCATGACAGAAAACAGCACGAAAAAGAAAAACATTTTTTAAAGTAAAAAGCAAGAAACATCTTTATAATTTTTTCCTACAATGAATCTATTTTCCTTACCTACTGTATATATCTGGATGATTTAAAAGACTATCACATGGTTAACATAAAATAAGCTTTTGTGGGAAAACTTGAAATATCTATTGGCCCTAAACCATTCAAATGTCTGATTGAAAAATGTATGTCAGTTGCTTGAATGGCATTCAACAAGAGCCGCCTGCCAAGATGGCAATCCAGTCTCCAGGTCTCAGAGCTCAAACAAGCTCCAGAACAATATGCACAGCTCTCCAAGCTGTAACCCCAGACCCAGGGCTAAATAATTGAGCGAGGTCTACTTAATGATAATAATACCTGGCCTCATCATTCATTTAGCAGCCTTTGTGTTGGTAATTAGAATCATAAGGTTTCATGGGCTTTCAGGCACGCTTTCACAGCTAGGGGAAGGAAGACACTTTGGCCTAATTTACAAAATGGATAATTTGCCCATAACATATAATTTGACCCTGACTACACAGAAGTGTTAGGACATACTATGCTATCTTTGACACATTTTCATCATAGGAAACGTGTTCCCTTTTGGGTTAGGTTAAGTTGACTTTCTGTTTGCCTCTTGCTCACAGCTTGATAATATGATTGAGCAATTGATCTACTGCTCAAGTAAAGAAAACCATTTCAGAACAGTGGTGTTCAGGGTAACTGTAATCAAAATGTGTATTCATAAACACATCCTAGTGAAAGGATAAATGTAATAAAAGATCTAATGATCACTGTCATTAAAAAATATTAACCAATAGTCACACAACTTTCACTTTCCCTTAAATACTGCTGAGAAAATGAAAGGCTACAGAGGTGGTAAGAAGCGACTTTATATACAAGAATGGAAAAGAGAGATCACAGGCCTTGGAGAAAATATAACCTCCAAATTAGGAAATAAAGATTCAAAGTGATTCCAAAGCAGAAATTTCTAGTAACAGTTTAAAATATTTAAATATCGGTGGGGGGGGGGAGCAGGGGGGTTGTTGTTGTTAAAAGTGAAGATCTATGACTTACCCAGTGTATTAGTGGGTTTGTTTATAAGGTTTAATACTAGTAATTTTATGAGCTACAAAAATGCTTGTTTGCTTTTTCTAATAGATATCATTTTACTATCTATTCTGTAGCTATACACTTAAATTTTTAAAATTATTTTATATTTACAGCAAAGAATTGCAAGGTCTAAAAATGAAGATGTCAGGTTTTTCCAATCTAAAAAAAAAAGAATTTAGTGATTCAAAACACATATAACTTAAAGGGGACACTGATGGCAAAGATATAGTGGTCAAGATGTTCAATTTCTGTTTCTATGAAAGGAAGCTTCAAATATAGCTACTCTATAGACTGGCCATATACTTTATATGTTTAGCTTGTAAATAACAAGAGCACTTATCTAAGTTACTTTTTTATTAGTTGAACACAGTACCCAACATCCACCTTTTAAGCAAGGGAATCTTAATTTCAGCTCATAGTTTCAGAAGGTCTTAATCCATTCACGGATAGCCAGCAATGCCATAGAAGCACATGGCAGAAGCCTACATAAAGAGAAGCTGTTTATGCAACAGCAGACAGAAAGCTGAGTGAATGAGGAAGGGTGGAGCTAGCCTATATCCTTCCAAGTTATATTCCAGAGATCCTTCCTTTCCAAATCAAGCCTTAGTAACTTGCCCCCTCAACTAGGCCCCACCTCAAAGAAGCAGAAGGAATTCACTGGTATTTCACAACATCCCGTACATGAAGCTTTTGGGAAACATTACAGATCCAAATCAGAGCAGCACTATAAATAGAAGCTATTATGAATGGCAAATTTACTAATAAGGATAACTTTTGCTCTAATTTCTTAGTACTTATCATAACACATGACACAGAAGAGAATTTTAACACTTCTAATTGAGTGAATTAACATTAATAAGACTAGGTGATAGTTGAGTTATGCTTGAATCACTATGCAACATTATAATAATCTTGAAACTTAAATCTTCTCAAAAGCACTGAATTCACAATCTTTAAGAGTGAGATATAGGCATCATTGTTTTTAACTTCCTCAAATAATTCCAGTATGTAACAAGTAAAGGGCAAAGCTTGGAATTAAATCAAATTTTACTTACTGAAGCTATTACATTCAAGAGGTTTTTACATTGGCCAAGCAACTGTTGAAAGAGTAGGCCGAAATGTATTATGTCATGTGCAGTTGCTTCAGTCTCCCATTGGACTGTCAGTATTCTACAGACTCTGATGCTTGATAACTGCCTTTAGCGAATAATTTTATTTTTTCCCCATTTTATTGATATGTGTAAGTACAAAATTTAAGGTTTGCAATGAAGTTGAGCATCTTGTGCACCTACATATCCTGTCAAGGTGACAAGTACTTTCCCATTTTCCTTTTGTTCCTTCCCCCTCTCCACCCTTCCCTCCCTCTCCACCCTTCCCTCTCTCCCCCCACCCCCCTGTTTCACTTTGTTTTTTGTTTTAAGTTCCATCCAGATCACAACTACATCATGGAACTTAAAGCTAATAATTTTATTTTTTTAAGCTCCTATTTCACTTTTTCCTGTATCTCTAGGGTAACTACCTAATAATCTGAAAGTATGAAACAAACTAAGAAGCAAAAGATTTGCATGTACTCTCGCATAACCTCTTAGCTTGTATATCTGGCTTTTTTCAGTATATTTCTCTTCAGATACTAACATTTCATATATACATATGTGTGTGTGTGTGTGTGTGTGTGTGTGTGTGTGTGTGTGTGTGTCTATTTTTTAAATCAGATGCAAAAAGATCTAAAACCTTTGTAAGACATGAGAAGTTTTCAAGGCAATTTTTTCTCTAGCTATGATGTCATTCACAAAAATGTGTTAAACTCAAATGCTAGTACCGGTGAATAGTTAACACAAAGCTTGGGCAGCTGAAATTTACAATAAATTCAAAGTTACTACCCATATAAATATTTCAGATTTAGGATGATTTCTCTGTTCCCTGGAACTCTGAAGCATCTCATTTTCATGACTGACTTAAATGTCAAATAAAAATTCAAACACATTTTAGTCATAACCTAGAGGTTACTCAAGCATTTCAGGATAATTTTAAGTCTAGGGAGAAATGATACTGCAGGATTCATGGTTTAAATGCATATTTTAAAAAAGGAAAATAAAAAACTTAATCTTCTTTCTACCTGCTGATCAAATCTTTCCCTAACCATATTCTATACCTGATTAAGATTCAATTTATATACATTTTAAATCATTTGCATTATAGTAGCAAGGGAGAGATGATTATGCAGAGTCCCCCAAGAGCTAAAGTTTGTGCTGAGTTTTATATATTAGCCAAACCACAAACTGGCTTTCCGCTATAGATGGAAAATGATCTACGAGTATACTATTACAAGCAGAGATGATCGAAGAGTAACAGAAGATGACATCCTAAAAACCCACCACTTAGATATCATGTCATGCTTTGCATATACACCAAAAATATGACAAGGATTATAATGAGCTGAAGATGATTGAGAAGAAGCAGAATTTTTTATAAGTTCACTGTCTCCCCTCCCCATTTGTTTAAAAGTAGAATTCAAATTTGCAAAAGTGTCCCTTGTCCCCTCTAGTAGGAGAGATATTCTTATGAACCCAGAAAGAGCAAAAGGGGAATCTGCATAACCAATTTTACTGGCTAGTCCTTATGTTCCATTAGTTCCCAAATACATTTGCCATTCAACAATTTGCCAGCCCAAAGTTATTTTACTTTGTTTTGTCACTTTCCTAGAATGCTTTGTAAGCCTAAGTTCTATCCACTCCTATAAGCTACACACCACTGACCACTCCCACAAGCAAGTACAATGCACATGCTAACAAACTCACTTATTTTCCACTTGCTAGTCTGCTTCTTGTTAGTCTAACCAAATTTCCTCTAAAGAACCCAAAATAAAGAAAATGTGAGTTTTTTTCCACTCCTACACATTGTACAACAAAGTACTATAATGAATTCTTTCTCAGTATAAGAAATCGTGTAACGGGAACTCTGTAAGCATCTCCTTGTATAATCTTATTAAGTTCTAAAGAAAGGATACTTTTATTTTACATTTTTTGTCTTTTATTTCAATTCAATTCATTCTGAAATTACCAACACTAACAACTAAAGGTAGGAAGGATAGTACACATGCTTTAGGAAAAGAAGTCACGCTCTTAAGACACAAAGGAGTGTCGAGTCTATTTTTACTGTTTTCGTGTTGGAGGAGAATGAGACGAGGAGAATATAGCTCAAAGGCACAAATGAATCTCAAAACCTAAAGCCTATGAATAAAAAGAAAATTTCAATCTAAGACTACCTCAACTGCTCTCAACCACCAAAGATTTGCAAAAGATAGTGCTTCCTTTCTCCTTAAAAAAATGAGAAAACTGTTCTCAGAAGTAGACATAGCACTGAAAATGCAGAGTGCTATACATCATCACAAGACTGACCCAATCAAAATTCTAGTTAGCACACAAATTCATCTTTTTTCTGGAATCCTTACAGCCTCCCTTTCCCCTAGTCATTTTCCAAAGTAATATTTACTGAGCATGTTTATGTTCTCGGCAATACGTGAAGTGTCATAAAGAAATAAACACATAGATTCCTTTATCCAGATTAAATTCTACTGAGAAAAATCCAGGGCCATAAAATCCTAACATACTGATGCAAAATAGCCTTGAAGTGAAAAGGAAAAGGACCAGAGAGGATTGAGAGCTTTTGAAGATGCTATAGACAGTGTAGATGAGATAAGATTTAGACTGGGTGTTACGGAGTTGATAGAATTGAGTAGTGAAAAAGAGACACTCAAGGCATTTATTTTCAAGAATTTCTCCAACAAAGAAGGTATCTCTACCATGAGTCATACACACACAATATGTATACTTTGATACACTAACATTTGACTCTTCACTAAGCCACATATGTAATGTGCCAGTCAATATATGAAAATGGTTCATGCACTTGGTAATCAAACACATTGTAATGAATTTGGTACACTGTGAGAAGAATCTCAGGGAGCGGCCCCCGAGTGAGAAGAACCATTCTGTCTTGAAAGTGCAGTAAAATGTCTCTTCACAGTATCTTTGTGTTCATATGGATACTCTTCTAAACATTTCTAACTATTATGTAATTTTCTTTTTGAAAATTCTGCAGTGATATTTAAGAGTGCTAAATCTAAATTGTTCCAAGAGAAAAAACCTTTGTTTTTCTGTTGGAACTGTGTGTTCTGTCTTTTTGATGCATGAGTGGGCAAAAAATTAAAATAATCTAAAATCATGGCCATTGAGTCAGTGCTGCAAAAATCAGAACTATCAGGTAAATTGGACTGTTTGTCACTTGACAAATTTAGATTTCAAAAACTGTCCTAAGAAACTAGGGAACAAAACCTATGGGGGGTCAGCCACAGAGCATTTGTGTCTTTGTGAGCTAGTCTTTCTGTCTGATTAACTTGGAATCATTTAATATTTCACAGTGTCCTTCCACAGCCTCCACTAGCCTGTTGTTCTGCTCTCTACCCAACTACTGATCAATAAATCAGTATATCCATAAAATATTTAAAGTAATTCATTCAGAGTTGTGCATTTTTATGTAGAGATCTGACTCCCATGTGCCTTAGTTAATTTCTCATCACTGTGACTCAACACCTGGCATCCACAATTTAAGAAAGGAAAGATTTATTTTAGTTCACAGTTTTAGGAGGTCATATAATCCATTCACAGGTGGGCAGCTAGAAAATAGTTGAATCACCTGGCAGGGCAGGGGCCAGAGACAGAAGTCCTCACCACACAGGAGAACAGGAAGCCAAGTCCGGGAGGAAGGGTAGAACCAGCACACGCCACTCCAGGTTAAGCCGCAAGCATCAGCACCTTCCAGCAAGGCCCCACCTCCCAACAGTACACAGTATCAATGGATTAATGAGGCTTTTGAGGGAACACTCCAGATCTAAACCACAACACTATGTCTGTATATTCATTATATTATATTATATATAAACAGTTACAGATACATGCATGTATGTATATAAATTTATTCATATGTACTACTAACACATCATCAACACAACTATTTCAAAGTTCATATTATTTAAATTTTTCTATTTTCAAGACTGAAATATACAACCATTCCACTTTCTTAGTCTCCATCCAATTTATTATAATATTCTAATATAATGTTCTCTAAACATGTAGCTTTAGTATATGGATTTTAATTAAGCTTAAGTGTTTTATCCTGTAGCAAGCTTACTGAAGCCCCCCCCCCCCCGGAATGATATACTGCTTAATAATTCCTCCATGAACTTCATAAATATATTCTGAAAAAGACAATGGTCCTCTTATGGCAGACAAAGAGCTGCCCTTACAATGAGTACCTTCCGCCTTACCTTGGTAAAATCTGGAAAATATTTTCCCCTAAGAACTAAGATGCACTTCTTTAATTATGCCTACTTTATTGTTCTCGGGTGCACATTTGCTTTCTTTTCACTGTTGAATGTTTTACAACAAGTATATTTAGAAGCATTCCTAGATACTTTAAAGACAAGCAGGAGACTTGCAGGGCATGTGAGATGCTTACTAAGCCAGGGTAGAGGAAAGAATGTCTTCAAGTAACTGTGGTAAAATGGTACAGTGGAAGCAAGAAAGACTAAATAAGACAAAGAGTAAAGGAGAAGAATCACTGACACACAAAAGTGTATTACGTATTATAGAACAGCCTGAACCACTGAACGTGCTTCCAGAATGTGCAAGTCTAGGTGCTAGGCAGGCAGGCAGACACTGATGGGACTGAAGAACCAAGCAGAGAATTCCGAACAGCATGTTTAGGTAAAAGAACAAAGAGCTCATGGAAAATATATTTATGATCATGCTAGGTCTTAGACCCATATACACCAGGGCTCTATTTCTAGAAAAAGGCATGCTGCATTCCTGTTTGTTATACCCAGGCCTCCAGGCCCTCAGCGACCCATAAAGAATGATGAGGATTAAGTTGCTCAGAGGAAGAATGAGGAAAGAGACCATGGCTGGGAAAGCAGAAGTTATCAGGTCAAAGTACTGAAGTGGACAAAATATCAGAAATAAAAAGCCAACACTAATTGGATCAAACAGTATGTTTTCTAAAGGGAGAGGACATGTGAGGGTCCAACTAGCTCTAAGCAAGCTTCCAATGTTATTTCTCAAGCCAGTCAAGAGATATATTTCCCAAAGATGGGCCAAGTGAATCCTGGGATTGAACAGCTGTCTTGTGTCCCACCCACACAGGAGCACAACAAATCAGAACTTGTTCTTGGATCAGAGGACCTCAGGACTCTGAGAGTGGTCAGTCTTCTAACCTCTCCTTTCTTGAGGGATATACTTTCTCTTTCAATAAATCTGTGCTGCTATGTAGCCTATACTGAGCTCAGTTTGACCATGTCCCGGGATATGAAATCTCTGCTCAAGTACTTGGCAAAGAGCTGTAACCCTACCCTCATGACAGAGAAATATCTTGCTCTAACAAGAAAGAGCTGTGACCTAAACCACATGACCCATCCAGTGCTTTTTTTTTTGGGGGGGAGGGGGTCACCAAGGACCTGGAAAGGAGCTCTGGGACCATATCTGATGACATACACACACACAAAATAATAATAATAATAATGATAATTTTTACCTTGGGACTCCATTTATATCCTTTTAAAAAGAATTTTAAAATATTATTTGAAAAGCATTGGTAAAATTAATCACAATAACTTGCTAAATATAATAACATGGCATAGGCTAAATCATAAGACAGAAAATGGCCAGAGGCACTCTTCTTGGTTAACAGACATCCGTAAAGGGTGGACAGGTTTTCAGTTAGAAAGACTTCGATGTGATGAAAATGATGAAGCAGACACTTGTGACAAGTGAACTCTAAGATGAATGATAAGAATGTCAGATCTTAACAAGAATGGATTTCTGTTGAATCCAGTGTTTTCCTCCTTAAGATGACTTACACAAAAAGGAACAGCAGAAAGATAACTGAAGCTGTCTTTATGCTACCAAATCTGAGAGGAAGTCAGAGAATACAAATAAAAGATTCTTAACAGGCTATTCAAAAATTAGCTTAAGAAGTCATTGATACAGTCTGGACCTTTATCTGAAGTCAACCAAGTATAGAATGTTTATCCCTCTCATAGGCAGCACCAATTCTAGTGCTTTACTACTGATCATAGATTAAATACCAAACACTCCTATAGTATCTTCTCTCAATGATTTCAGATTAGCTCTTTTTAGCATAAACTTAATCAAAGAACATTTTTAAATCTTGGAAAAAATGTTGGAGTTGACTCCTGTTGGTTCATATATGCCATTGATTATTAAACTTTTAGAGATTTCATGAGCTGCTTCTTAAGCTATTCTATTGCTGGAGGCTTGAAACTTATCATAGTAGAGGATTCATAACATGAAACTTGGCAGATTACAAATCAGGGTTTTGAATCAGAAATTCATGTCCTTTATTCTCCTAATCATCCAGGCCCTTTAAATATTCCAAGCATGTCAACAGCCCTCTTGCCTCTCAACTGAATGAATTCACAACACAAAAACAGCAACAAAAATAACTATTAACACTGTCATCACACAGGAACTTGAATGCTTACAATGCACTATTGCAGGCCCTGAGGAAATACAGAGCCATGAGACATCTTTTGTGTCTTGAGAAGCTAAAAATGTAGTCTGAAGAAAAGATTTACATATAACTTAAGGAGTACAAATTAATAACAGAAACAAATAGTAGAGTCTTTTTGAGTCCTAGTTCTGAAGGAGTTGGCAGATAATCTCAGAGAGTAGTTGAAGTCAGGCTAGAAGAAGCATAGGACACTAAAAAGCAGAAGGGAGACAGAGCAGAAAGAAGTGATAAAAAGAATTGGCATGTCTAGAAGATATTAAGCTCATTTTACTGGAACACATGATCCAAATGAGTACAACAGCACAGAAAATAAAAGCATGACATTTTGGATTTTTAACCTTTGCTTTTATTTATTTTTTTTTTTAGCTGTGTGGGGACTCTTTGCCTCTGCCAATCTGTTTACTTATCTAGATGGAGATGACACACACAAAAAAACTTAGAGGTAACCTTGTCTATCTTCAGAATGTTATGGTCATCACAATCAGTAACTAATGAGAAATAATTTCTGAAATAGAGATGCAATACAAATTGTGAGAGTCACTGATTTGAGCCAAAGTGTCTAATTTTTGTTAATTATTGAGAAGCCAACAAAGAACTTCACTATAGAGATGACATGTTCAAAAAAGTAAAAA
Organism: Ctenodactylus gundi; assembly: GCA_004027205.1. NCBI lineage: Eukaryota > Metazoa > Chordata > Mammalia > Rodentia > Ctenodactylidae > Ctenodactylus > Ctenodactylus gundi. The sequence continues at coordinate 151,761 of PVKB01000002.1, read as the reverse complement.
CCCTATGTCATAGTGCATAAACACTTCAGTTCTCTCAATTTTTAAATTATTTAAGGACATTGAATTTTACTATCAGAATAAATAGAACACACAGAACTACTCAGAGAGATAATAAACAGAATCTTGGCTTGCAATGTGTAGTTAAAACTCAGAGGCTGGATGAATGTCATGGGTTTGTCATTAATTTGTCCTACAAGACCTCACATTTAGATTGGCCCTATTCTTACTCCAATTCTTTGCATTGCCACCTTAAAACTGTTAATATTTTTTTATTTTTTTGAACAATAAGCCTCACATTTACATTTTTTGCTACATCTTAAAAATCATATCATTGGCCTTGTCCACAAAATATATTACATGTCACTAATAAGCAAGCAGGTTTCATATGCTATATAAGCAAAATTGATGCATGCAACATAGAATAGAAAAGTTGGTAACCTGTATCACATACTAAGAAAAGAAAATACTATAAAATATGACAAAACGTTATGTGCTTCTGTTCAAGATGGTGGCCAAGTAACAAAGCTACACAAATGTCTCTTTGTGGACTCATTTAACAAGTTAAAATTATAATTAAAAGCTGTCTGCTCAACTTAGATAGGAAAGGAAGGTGCATCTCAACAACTGAAAAAATAAATAAATAAATAAATAAGGCCATGGGAAGATCAGAAATCCCAACAACACAGCCAAAGCAGAAGAAAACAGCAATCCAGGAAGCAGCCTCAGGTTGACTGAGAGCCTCTGGCATCCTCGGATGAGGAATTCCCGGTGCCCAGAACGTCTGACCAAGGTGAGCACGGATTTGGGAAAAGTGAGAATGAACAGCAGCCAGTAGCCTCAGCCTCCAAAAATAAGCCTGCAGGTAGTGCAAACTAGAAATGCAATGCAAGCGTCTCCTAAAAAAGGCCTTCTGTAACCTAGACCAGAAGCAGCTCTTGGCAGCCATGACAGGCAGTGATATAAGCAGGAGCCATTAAAAAAAAAAAAAAAAAAGAGCTTGAGCCTAAACTGTTTAGAACAAAGGAAGGCTCAGAAAAGCACATCAGGATTTTTGGGTCACTCTTAAGCAGTGCCTAGGAAGAAAGTGGCACAAGAAACAGTTGAGGAGAGGAAAGGCCACCTACCTGCTGAATGGCTCAGGTGTTAAGGGAGCACCACCAAAGGCAGAGAGACCCACCCTCGGGGGAGGAAAGTCAGGACAAGTGGGAGAGCTTCACTGAGGGGGTTGGGAGTGATCAAGATACCTCAGAGGTCATCAGGCTGTTAAGTCCTCTCTCATTGCCTATTACCAGCACAGAACTCAGAAGAATTTTGGTCCTCCACCACACACACACACACACACACACACACACACACACACACACACACACATACCCATTAAGGAAACCTCTTGGGTAGGCCTTTAAAGTGAAGTCCTTCAACAACAGGAACACAGAAAGAATACAAGGCAACAGGACATTTACAGAAATGCCTGAGACCCCAGAAACTAATGAGATGGGTCCTGAAATAGTGGAACTCGTAATAAAGGAAATCAAAAAGAAAATAAATAAATCAAACAGCCAGTTCAAGCAAGATATTCTCAAAGAAATGCAAACAATGATCAGCAGGCTTAAAGAGGAATTTACTTAATAAATAGTGGTCCTAATGGATACAAAGCTTACTGAGTATATCAAAGCTACAAATAAAAAGTTGACTGAGTTAAATAAGGAAATGCAAGATGTGAAGGATTATTTTGATAGATGTGGAATTTTTAAAAAGAAATCTAGCTGAAATTCAGGATATAAAAAATACATTTGAAAGCAGGGGAAATCAACTCTAACACTGTGAAGACAGAATTTTGGAGCTTGAAGCCAAGGATGAAGAACCAAATGCTATAATTAGGCATAAGCCCCAAATTAAAAATAGGCCAAGTCACTAAATACAACAGCTAATGAGAACTAATCAAACAATTATGGGTGAGGGAGAAAGAGCAAAGATAGCACTGAAGGTGTAAAGACTTTATTCATTGAAATTATACAAGAAAATTTCTCAAATCTAGGAAAAGAAATTAATTTTCTGGTACAAGAAACATAGAACACCAAATAAACTGAACCAACAATGATATTCACCATGACATATCAGAAAGTCTCAAAAATACAGCATAAGGAGAGAATATTAAAAGCAGAAAGAGAAAAAACAGACATTATTCTACCAAGGAAAACCCATTTGAGTTACCACAGATTTCTCAATACAAACTTTAAAGGCCAGGAGACCCAGGAGTAAAAATCTTTCAAGCTTTAAAAGACATGAAATGTCAACACAAGTTGTTGTATTCAGCAAAATTATCCCTGGAAATTAAATGAGAAGTAAAAATTTTTCATGACCAACAATCCCAAAAGAAATATGTGACCACTAGCTCATCATTGCAGAAAATACTTAAAGGAATCTCTGAGAGAGACAGAGAGACATGCAGCACCAAATAACATGGAAGAAAGGAAACATCTAAAAGGAAAGTCTAACAAAAAAATAGACATCAATCATTTGATTGGTATTCCACTAAAACAGTATCAGTTTTCTTATAAAACCTGGGAAAGTTCTCCCACATAATTATTAGTTTAAAAGTACATTAGTTTGCAAAATCTAATAATTATATTCAACACGTGGAATTGGTATAAAATTTTAATCTGTGAAACTTTTTTGATGTGTATAATAAGTATAGATATTTATCTGGGGGTGGAATGGCAGAAGGCAGTGGTTTGATTTGGGGTATTATTAGTTCTAAAAACAGTAAGAGTTGGTAAATAAGTGATTCTTGGGGTCTTTTCCCTGAAGCTGTCATAGAGTAATAAAAATAAAATATCACATAGTCTTTGTGCAATGGCTAATAACTCAGCCGTCCATTTGTTCAACCTGTGATTCCTGAATCTTATGTCTCAATGTCATGCTCTGTAACTAAATTTGTGATAACAATCTTACTTATTTCTTCCTGGTGCTCTCTGGGAAAGAATTCATTAAGAAATTCTGAAATAATTAATTATACCATTATGTTTATTGCTTTAAGTTTGGTATACTTTTGAGATATAGACTTAAGTTCATTTAATGTAGCAATTCATTTATTCAGTCATTGATATAAGTGTAGCTTAAGAAATCTGATGATGTAATGATAACCTGAATGATTTTTGTATAGTGGGACAACTGATATTAGCCAAATCTTGGAAGAAGCCAATATGTCCAAGTAGAGATGACTGGATAAAGAAGATGTGGTATATATACACAATAGAGTCTTACCCTGCCATTAATAATTTGAGTCACTTTTAGAAAAAACGAATGCACCTTGAGACCATGATATTCAGCTAAATGAATCAGACCAAGAATGTTGAATAATTAGAGGGTTTCTCTAATATGTGAAAACTAAATCATAAAAAAAAAATGTTAAGAGATTTGGAAGAAAGTAAAAAGATAGACTTTGTAGATAGATAAAGGGAAATGGGTGGGGAGTGACAGAGTAGAAAAGAGAAAGGGAGATTATAAGTAAAAAAAAAAAACCAAATGAGGTGATAGTGGGTGTTAGGAAAAAGAGAGAAGTTGTGGGAGGGTTAAAAAGGAAAGGGAAAAGAATCGTAATTTTGACATGATATATATGTGCACTGTGATATATAGTTCAGGGTAGACATTACTGCATATATATACATACATACACATACACACACATTTCTTTATATATACATATAAAGAAAATAGGGAAAATGATAAAATGATTAGATAAAGGTGAATAGACCAAGTCATTATCCTGCCACTTTGGGACTGACACCTGTCTCTGATAACCCTACCACTCAGTCATGTCAATCAGTCTCGTTCTATCATTCTCACATGTCCTCTACCCATGAAATGCAGAAATAACCCATGGTACTTCCAACAGGCTGACAAAGCTAGTGATATGGTCAGGTGTACATGTCCTATGTCATTCTCCTACACGAAGTATCTATCCTTCACCCAAATTGTCTTCTTTCAGTGGGCTCCATTGGAACCTAACCATGTGGCTTGAGCATTTAAACTTGTTCCCCAAGTCTTTCAGATCTGCAGCCTCTCAGAAAACTCACATATTAATGTCCCCAGATACCAGCATTGCATCAAGACAATTTTCCACACAAGTTGAAATCATAACTCCATAACTTCACAGTTCTCTGGCCACAAACAATTCCTTATTGTCTCAGAGATTCCATTTTCTTGTATGGAAAAGTTAAGATAATATGTCTCTTTAAACAGAATTGAGAAAGATAAGTGAAAATGTGAGAGGAAAATAATACTCATGAGACCGTCATTCCTCTCAATTACTCTACGGAATAGTCCTATTACTATGCCTACTGCAAGTGAGTAAACTCAAGATGCAGAGGTTAAGAAAACAAGAAATGCAAGAAAACAAGGTAAAATCTTGGTTGTTCTCCTGGTGAGAAACAATTCCAAATACTTGAAGTATGTGTTAGTGTTGCTTAAAATTCCTCTTCTATGGAATTTTCCTTTACATCACGGTATCAGATGAAAAAAAAAAAAAAAAAAAAAAAACAACCTTTGTAAGATTACTACAAACCATGATCATTACTCATGGAAAACCTAAGCTCTGAGGCAGTGAGAGAGAAAAGGGTGAGAATGGAAGTCCAAGGGAAAGTTTTCTCAAAGTTTTTTCAGTTGGCTCTTGCAGAGGAAAACCACCTGTGGTCTGTTCTTACTTTTTCTATTAGTTCCCCCAATCCAAAAATAAACAAAATCAAATTAAAACAACAAGAGTGCAATGTGGTGAAATTGAATAAGAAGAAATATTACCCTCATGGCTAGCTGACAGCTTCAAGAATCTGTTTAAGTGAAAATGAAATCTCAAGGGTAACTTTCTTGGCTTTACTGGGTATGTTATTAACAAATTACCAGGTATCACCAGCTAATAAACAACTCTCAGAAACGCTAGTCAAGTCACTATAAAACTGAGAAAGTAAAGAAGTCAATGTAAGAGGTAATAAACATCTTTGCTATTAAACTAAATAATTTTGAGTATTCACAAAATTCTATCTCACAAAAATAGTGTACCTGAAGAACTATACTCCTGTGTTCTTTGTGGATTCATGAAACGTTAGAATTGTCTCCTCACCAAAATATATGTTTTTGAATATCCAGCTAAGTGTTACTGATTTTTAATTCGCCTCCCCTTTTAGTAGTGAGAGAAGCGTTCTTTCTTCAGATGGATGCTTTAAATGGGTGTTCGTTGTATAGAAGATAGCCTGGAAGCATCTGCTACGGCTAGGGGGCTTGCGGTCCTCTCTCTGTGTTCTGCCTACTCTGCCCTTCATCAAATCCTCAAGGAGTCCAGTTTGAAAATCATGGGCCACAATCTAACCTCTTTCCTTTATAAACAAACTGATGCTCAGAGGTGACAGCCAAAGGGGCTCTTATGACTGAGCCAAATCTCTTAATTTTCAGGCCAAAATTTATTCTACTATTTAAAAAATAAGATAGTTCCTTGTTAAGGTTTACTCATAAGGGCTTTTGATCTACTACCCACAACATTCTGATACAGTTTGCTGTTGTAGGTTGCAAGATGAACAAGGAGTAGAGCAGTAATTTTCCACTTAGGTGTTTCATTTCACCTGTGGTAACTGCAACCAAGTTAGCAAAGTTAGCGCCGGCATGTTTTATAGGCAGGAGAGAGCTAGTCATCCAACTGCTGAGTAAAACTCATAAACATCTTTAAAAGAGAATACACATACCATGTCATTTATGTATACTTTAAAGCTAGGTAAATCACAAAAAATTGAATTGACTTTGAGGTAAGTGGAAAATGCACTACAATTTTTCATTCTTTCCCTTCTAAAACAAATTCATAACCATCTACATAGTAAACTAGTCACAGAATATCCTGCTTAATTTCATTTTCTGTTTCTTAGAGTTAAAGGTAGTGGCTTTCAATGCTGTCTTTGAACCAGTGCTTTCTAACATAAAATATAAAAATACACATTCCAGTTAGGCCAGGCATACTGGCCCACTGCCAGGAGGTCTTATTTACAAATTTAAGGATAACTGTATGTGTGAAACTACACTAATATATGTGAAAATCTATAGTAAAACCATTTCTTCTCAGTGATAGTGGAAGGGAGGGGGCTTCCTGTCAGCTCATAGAGTCAAATCTGCCTTCTCAAAAACAACAAGATTCAGTTAATATGGATTCACAACCACTTTCTAGAATTTCTTGACTAGATAGCAACTGTTTATATTAACCACTTTTTGACCATAATCTCTGCAGATACTCATGTTCCTAGATGGATGTTCTTTAAAAACGTGGTACAAGTCACGAAATTTCCCACAACCTCAGAACTATAAGCTGCTATTCCTGAAGCTTTACTCTTTAAGATACCTCTGCCCCTGTATAAAGTTTGTTTTAGAAGTTTCACAAGATTTTTCTGTCTACAGCCAGAAAGGAAGCATTAAAACCCAGACCCAAGTCCAAACTGATTAAAATATCTGTTCCATTAATATTAAATGTCAAATCTTAGATCCCGTAGACTCAGCAGGAGTAAAGACTGGATGCTAATTCTGTGAATAACATCATCCTTACAACTGGCTGGGCAGCACTGAATGAGAGGAAATTTTCCTACCGTACTATGAGGTACTGACCACCTGCCCTTCTAATGAGACTGAAATCTGTGGCGGAGACACGGAGTACCCTATCACAAAAACCTGCAGAAGTAGAGAGGTGGAGGACATTAGTACCTTCAACTACACAGTGCAGCCTAAAGCTGAGAGAACCACACTGGCATTGCAGTGGGCACTAGCCGGGCAGAGAGCTGGGGAGGCACTAAGCAGGAACAATTTGGGGCTGTGTAGAGAACCATCCCAAGCCAGTGAGCTTGTTGATAGATGAATAGCCATGGGCTGTAATTCCAGCACTTGGCTGGCTGAAGCAGGAGGACTGCTACGAGTTCTAGGCCAGCCTGGGCTATATACTGAGTTCAGGACCAGCTTGGACTACAGAGGGAGATCCTGTCTCAATAAATAAATAAATAACAACAACAACAACAAAATACTTGTAGAACTTGCTATATACTAGTGGTTCTCATGCTTTGGGATTTCATGAGCCATTAAAATTTCAAACTACAAAGTATGTTCAAAGTATATGGTGAATGTGCAATTAAAAATTATCATAGCAAAAGACTCATTGCCATTAATTGCCCTCAAAATGGACACTCTCACTATAAACATGGCCACTCTGTCATTCTTGCTGTTTTACAGTGCAGTTCTGGAAGTCCTCTTTGGTCTTTAGTTGCATGGCTATGACTGTCTCAGTGAGTGCAACAGATTCAACATGTTCAGCTTTCTGGGTCATTTGAATTTGGGGAAGAACTAGAAGTCATATAGTGCCAAGTCAGGTAAATAAGGTGGATAAGGACAAATACTAACTTTTTTTTTTATGAGCCTACCTTTCTGTTTGGTGACAGCAGCAGCATTCACTGATTTTATTTTTTTTAATTCTCTCTTAAAAGTCACTGGAAAGAAGATTTCCAGAACTACTTCAGAAAGTGGCAAGATCAGTGGGGTAAGTGGGTTGAAATGAGAGAAGCATTGTGAGAGGGAGTAATGGTAATGTCTCTCTCTCTCTTTTTTTTAACCATGTCTCAGTTACTTTTCTATTACTTGGATGAAATATCCAACACCCTTAAGGGAGGAGAAGTTTATTTTAGCTCCCAATTCCAGAGGATCTCAGTGCATTCATGGTGGCCTGTAATGGGGGAAGAACATGACAGAGGCCCAGATAGAGAGAAGCTGTTCATGGTGTGGCAAGAAAGAAGCCAAGAGAGCGAAGGTCAGAGCTAGCATATACCCTTTCATGTCATGTCCCAGTGACCTACTCCTTCCAGGCCAAGCCCCAGTGACCCACCACTTCTGGGTCAAGTCCCTGTCATCTGTCCTTTCCAACCAAGCCCCACCTTTTAATACTACAAGAAATCAATGGATTAACTCCATAATTGAAGATGTCCCAAGCATGAAGCTTTTGAGGGCATTCCAGCTCCATACTATGTAAGATCAGCTATTATATTGTGACACATTTTCTTTTCAAAAAATTTAAGCATTCACTATTTATGTTGATCAGACCTCACATATTTTTGGGACCAGCACAGGCTGCCAATTTCTGTTTTGCCAAATAATAAAGCTTCTAAACCTATAAGTTATCATTGTTATAATTTCAATAACTAAAAGGTATTTCAATTTACAGACAGGCACATATCTGCAGGAAAGCACACACACACACACACACACACACACACACACACACACACACACACGTTGGTAGCTCCATAGAACCTGCCTTTCATTGTGGGTATGCACACACACAGGCACAGTTTCCAGGCTACCACTGGGTGATGTTGCAAAAGTTTTCTGGGAACGTCATTATCTGGAACTTAGGAAGCCTTATTCAATTTTTAAAAATCTATAATATTATCAATGATGGCCAGATCCCAGGATAAAGAATGAATCTTGAATATCTATTTTATTTTTGTTTTTTGTTGGAATATGAGATAAATGAGGCTCCAAGAAGTTAAATGATTTTCTTAAGTAACTGCAAACAGTTGCAAAGCCAAAACTGAATTATCTTTATACCTATTTCAGTTGGACTTTTTAAATTGTTGTTGTTCTGTCCTTTTTGGTTTTGTTTGTTTTTGCTTTTTAAATCACCAGAGACAATAATACTATACTAGCATCTTAGTGGCATTATTAGTGAAATAGGCTTGGGAAAATAATTTGGAAACATCATTCTGCATGAAATGATTTGTGAGTTGATGGTGTCCACAGTGAAAAAGAGAGATGCGCACACAGGATCAGTGCAGACACATTGCCTTCAGTACATCTTGTGAATGAACCATCAAGACAAGATATACATACATACATATATATATATATAACTATTAGGCAAGAAGAAAGCCAAAATTGCATACATAATGCAATTCTTAAATTCCTGAATCATGTACCCCTTAATGTATTGAAGTCTGAGATCCATCTACATTTTTTGATTATTGTATAATTTTTGATTTGTATGCTTTTAAGTCATTGCTGCCTTCTCCATGCTCAATATTGTTCAAATTACGACTTTCAAATAATTTCAATGAAAATAAAAAGGACTCTCCTACTCCCAAGAAAGGCGTATTGTTTGATTTTGCAATGGAAGTTCATATATCTGCGTGCTTTAAGTGTGTTGCTCCCACAACAGAAGTTAATATAAAATTGAAACTGGTCTGCTGACACACCACCAGGGAATGACTATTAGCATAACCTTCAATCTGATTTGGCTTCCTTTGCTCTGTGGATTTAGCACCCTTCCCATACTTTCATAAACGTTGTCAGATGCAGAGGTCATTTGAGTTTGAGACCCTGCAGAGAACAGAGAAGATACAATAACAAAAACCTGTAAAATTCAAATATACTGTCTCTTTCAGAGAGTTGAAAATTAATGCACTGAAAAAACAAGAAAAAATTCAATATAAAGAACGACTGAGTAAAGGTGACTACAGAGATTGTAAGATCCCCAACAATTAATTTACTCATGATTGCTACCAACTTATAATCATTAGCCAGTCTTTCAAGTAGATTTAAGGCATAAGTGTGCGTATGTGTGTGCTTGTAACATGACACATGCCTATATCAGCAGAAGCATTATACATTGTAATGAGTACCTTATGGATGTAATATATGAAGCATTACCTTTATAACACAGGTAACACTGAGGTTAGGAGCCCAAAATGTGGGGGAGCACCGTTGCACAAGGAAAGTGCCGACATACCTGAGAACCTCGATCTTCTTCTCCATCTTCCAAGGTTTGCATTTGACAGTCGCAATCATTTGTCTCTTTTCATCTAACTCTGCCTTCAATCTCTCCAGTTCCTCCTCATCAATTTCTTCTTCTTCTTCTCTTAAAAAAAACACAAAAATTAAATTTTGCTTAACTTCCAAACTTAGTGAAGATTAAATCAGATACTTGGCCCTTTTATTTTTTTTTAATTTGCTTGTGTATTAGTCAAAGCTGAAGCATTAAGAACCATACCTAAAAAGTGATAAAGGTTTACTAGAATTATTATAACTTTAAACTATTGCACTGTGATGAAACTAAACTGTTCTTTTATGTCTATAGTCTCAAGCTGTTAGAATTGGAAAGAATGGCTAGAACTTGTCAATGGAGTTCCCTCTCCTCTCTGTTCTCCTGTGCACTGCCTCTCCCCAATTCTACATTTCATTTAAAAACTTTATTTTTCAATAAGGATAATAAATTAGAGATATAAATGTCTTTCAAGTGTCCTTAAGTGTTTAAATTAACCCTGTCTCAAGAGACGAAAATACAATAAAAAAATAAAAATCAGTTTCTCAAAGGTAACTTGATTCGTTAATTAAACTCAAAACTTCAGTTAACAAATTTCAACTTGAAATATTTTTGGTGGAAGCAAATCTTTTGAAGAGACCTTCAAAGGAAATTAGTTTATCACTGAACAAATGAAATGTTTCTCTTCTGTGCTCCTAGTATTACAAAAATAGTATAGGGTCTAGAAATCAAAGAAAACAAAATCTAAAACTGAGTGACATGACATTAAATGGAGAACTGAAAACGCAGAAAGATACCTGACCCGAATTAAGTAACAAAGGTACAATGTGTCTTGATTTGTCTAGTAATTTTCTTCAAAACATACTTTTCCAATAAACTGATGATATTATTTAGAATAAAGGTACAAATTATGGCCATAATAATATAATTTGCAAAATCCATGGAGACAAAGGTTGACTGCATGAGCAGTAAGGAGCCCAGGGGGCACACACAGGTGACTGTGTGCTTCTCAGAATCAAGAAAAGACTGGGTCCAGCCAAGGAGAGACACTGTCCTAGGGACAAGACCCAGTCAGAATGTTTACACAACCCTGATGCCTAGAGATTGAGCATTTGACATAAAGGCCATATGAAGACCAGGAAAGCAGAGGAATTCCTGCCCAACTTACGTTTTCATAAGGATTTTTTTTAGGCATAATAACTCTCATCTACCAGCAATGTTCTCTTGGTGAATACTTTCATCAGGAAATATAAGTTGGGCTAATATGGCAAATTGTTGTATAAGAATAGCACCCACAATAATTATACTTTATGAGACTTGGAATTGGTTTTTGCAATAAGCCAAGGTTCTTAAAAACTGGAAATAAAATAATCAATATTTAAGCAAATGATATCTTAATATTCAGTGAAAAAAGAGGTTGAGCTTGGGATAAGAAGGAAGCAAAGATACAAAGTAAGAGAAGGAGAGAGAAGTGGGAAATTTAGAAACTTAAATAAACTAAAATGTAAAGAACTTTGATTTAAAAAAAATAGTGTCTGTTAACACTGAGCTTTTCGAGCTGACAAACTTGCCATATGGTTGCATTTAATAACAGTTATGATGGAAATACAATAGAGCTATTAAATTCTAAAATGTTAAATTGGGAGGATATCTGAGAAAGCACCTCACCACTAAAAGTCAGCCAGTGGCTGGATTCTACCTCCTTATGGAGATCCTCCCTGCCTTACTACCTTCAAATGTCAGGACAGGCTGGCTTTTTCCTATACTTTTTTTTCTCAAAGGATCTAGATTTTATATGTTAATTTTGCTTTCCAGGAACATTTTTTTCTTCCTATTTGCCATCTTCAAATTTCAGAAAGCCCCAAAAGAAGAAAGTGATCAATTAATGTGTTAATCTATAAAAGCCGAAGTTCCAGGAAATGTTGGAAGTGAAAGACGGGTACATATTAAAACTGAAGTGATAAGCCCAGTCCCTGGTAAGAGAGGCCAGTACACTTTCTTCCTGTCAAGATCCAAACTGTCAATATTTTATGTTTGGAGTGTTCATACAACTCTGTCCTCTATTCTTTATTGTATATCAATAACCCTTTAAAGCCATAAAAATCATTCTTTACTTTTTAACTGAATTTAGCCATAGTTTGCCAACCCCTGTTCTATAAGGCAACTTGAGCTAACTCTTTAGGAGTTTTCCTTTTAGCTTTAATAAGAGAATATACAATTAATATGATCATTTTCAAATATTTACATTAACTAAATTTTAATGATATACAACAATTTACAGCTTCCATATGGGAATTTTTCATAGTCTTGTTTTTAGTTTGGATTCATTTTAAATTCTGTTTTCATTGTTAAAATACATTTAATGAAGTAGTATAAAATGGTGGCATCAGGTGAAGCTTACCTTTCTAATTTCCTATTTTAAGGCCACCCTAGCCAGGGTGGCCAGGGTGGCCACACAGCCTTCCTTTCAGATCAGGAGCATCACAAATATACAATACTTTCAGTTCTATGGCAAGACTAACTTACGCCCCTCTTCTCAGCCGCCGCCTCCTTTCTTTCTCCCTGGCTTTCCTTGTTTCTTCATCCTCAGGTTCAGGCTCAGGGTCATCTTCACTGATGACATCTCTCTTCCGCTTCCTCTTTGGTCGCAGGCTCTCTCTTCTGGGTAGCTTCTCTTCCGCTTCACCTAAACACAGCAGTTGGTGAATCTGTGAGGAATATAAAAAAGCGCTCCCTCGCTCTCTCACTACCACATTCTAACTTTTGAAAGACAAGCACCACACATCTGAGACCACAATCCAGCCATTTACCACAGTTCAGTAAGGTACACCATTGCACAGAGACCACAGTCTACCACTTAGATACTTTTATCTATATTTTCATTTTCTTTGTTGCTCATCTACTCAAATATGTGAATGTGGGTTTCCCAATTTTATTAATTCTCACAGTTCTAGTTTTCATTTACTTGGATAACTGGACAGTTTGGGGTTTAGTGTCATATTATTATTTTTAATCCATTCACATAAAGTCTGAGTGTGGAGGCTAATGGGTCAACCTATAAGGCATTCATTATAATCCAATGTGTGCTCATTACTACATCTATCTTAGAACAAAGAACACAAATCACCAGAAATTGCTACAAACTGGAGTAGTGCCAAAGAAAAATCATTTAGCTCTGGAGATTCACCTCAATTCAATTTATCTAAATTCTATCTGTTTACTTACTTTTTGAAATGAGAATTTCAGTATATTACTCAGGCTGCCCTCAAACTCTTGGTTCAAGTAGTCTTCTGTCTTCAGCCTCACAAGCAGATGGGGTTACAGGTACATATCACTACACCTCGCTTATCTTCATTTTGTACAAGTATCTCTTTCCTCTTTTTCTGAAACATTTCTTGCCCCTTCCTTTAAAATATGTGGTACTATACACACTTACTTGATTCACTGAGAAATTCTACCAAACATCAAAAGAAGAAACAATGCCAATCCTTCTGAAACACTTCAATGAAGTGAAAAGTATATTTCCAAATTCATTATATGAGGCCCCATTATCATGATACCAAAGACAAAAATTCTAAAAAAGAGTGAAAAATCTGCTGGTCTAGTATTCCTGTTGAATCCAGATGCAGAAATTCTCCACAAGATACTAGCAAACTAAATTAAACAGTGTAAGATAATATACCACAACCAAAGGAGATTTATCTCTGGCATGCAAGGTGATCAAGGTGATTCTACATAGAAAAATCAAATACCATGATATGCTACAGTAACAGAATGAAGAGAAAAAAACACATGATCATACAAATATATGCAGAAAAAGCATATAATAAAAATTAATTGCCACTTTGTGTCAAAACTTTCAACAAACTAGGAGTAGGAAAAAATTACCTCAAAATAATGAAGACCATATATGAAGATTAATGATGCATTCAACAGGGAAAAACTGAAAGTTTTTCTTATAAGATCAGAAGCAAGGTAAAAATACCCATTCTCTGAATATAGTACTGAATGTCCTAGCCAGAGCAATTAGGCAAGGAAAAAAAAATTCAAATTGGAAAGAAAGAGAAAAAAATCTATTTACATATGACATGATTTTGTATGTATAAAACCATGAATAACCCACAAAAAAAGTTAAAGGAAATGAATAGATTCAGAAAAATTGCAGATAAAAATATAAACATACAAAAACTGAATCTTCATATGTTAGAAATGAACAATATAAAAAAGAAATTAATAGAGAAATTCAATTTATAATATGAAAAGAATAAAGTATTTGGTAATAAATTGAACCAAGAAGGTAAAGTACTTATACATCAAAACCTTAAAAAGTTGATAAAATAATTAATAACACAAATAAATAGAAAGACATCATATGACCATCCTACTCAAAAATTCAACACAATCTCAACTGAACTTTTTACCAAAACAGAAAATAACATTCTAAAGTTCATGTGAAATGACAAAAGATCAAGCAATCTTTAAAATAACAAAGCTGGAAGCATCCCCCTGCCTGATTATATTATAAATATACAGTAATAAACACAGGAGATTATTGACATAAAAACAAATATATAGACAAATAAGACAGAACAGAGACTCCCAAAAAAACGTTATATGCCATGTTTGAGGACAAAGAACAAAGATAAAATTTCCGAGTCTCAAAGACTCAGGTTTCTGCACGTTGACTACCCTGGTTTACCTCCTGAATGGGAGAGTGAGTTGGATGTGCATTCCTGGGCAGTGGCTCTCACCCATAGCAATGGGGAAGAAAAAAAGGACACAATGAAGGGATGAAGCACATAGAACAGTCAGTCCTCTACTACAAGCGAATACTAATACAATGGTTAGTTAAGTCACAGAGCAGACAGGTAGGGGTAATAGTCAAAATTAACTGTCAGGATAGAATCTCATTGGTATTTGGAATTATAGGTAGGTGGACATTAAGCAGATTCTACAAGGGGTGGGGAGACGTTGCAGCTGTTTTAGAAGTGAGCTATCTTCATAATAGTTGAGCTCACTGGTAAACATTTCTTAGTTTAGGTAGAGGCAAACAGAACAGCAGACACACGTCCTCATAGCAAGCACTTTTTGATCTGTGAGTCAAAAGGCCTAGATTTCAATTTGCAGATAATGGAGAAGGTCTTCACATGTATAGAGTGTCTCCACCCCCATAATATGCAGTCAACTTATATTCAAAAAGGTTGGCACAGATATACAAAGTGGAAATCATAGTCTTCAACAAATGGTGCTGGGAAACCTGGATATCTACATGCAAAAGAACTAAATTAGACTTTTATTTTATACCATATAAATGTTACAATTCAAAATGTATTAAAGATTTAAGACATGAAACTACAGAAATGCTGAAAGAATACCTAGAGAAAAGCTTCATTACACTGGTAATAATAACTTTTTTTGGACATGACACCAAAAGCAGAAGCAATAGAAAGAAAGGTAAGTTAGATCTCATAAAAGCTTCTGCACAGAAAAGGAAACAATCAACACAGTGAAAAAGTAACCTACCATATGGGATTCAATATTTACAAGCCATTTACCCAGTAAGGAATTGATATCCAATATACATCGAGAACTCCCACAAATAAATAGTAAAATCATATTAATAATGATAACACATTTTTTAAAATACATGAAAGCCTCTCACAGAAATTTCTCTAAAGGCATATACTTGGCTAACAGTTACATAAAGAGATACTTATAAGCAGATGAATTCATCTCTGTTTATTAAGGAAGTCCAAATCAAAAACCACAATGAGCTATCAGCTCATACTTGGTAGGAATGCTATTAACAAAGCCACAAAATATAATAAGTAATGACAAGGATGGGGAGATATTGGAAACTTCAATGTTTAGGGAGTATAAGATGGTACAGTCTCTATGGGAGTTCCTCAAAAAATTATAAATAGATATAAGCTTCTTATCTGAGATGTTGGTGGTAAATATTTTTTCCCAGTCTGTTGGATCTCTTTTTGCAGTGTTGATAGTTTCCTTTGTTGTGCAGAAACTTTTTAGTTTGACAAGATCCCATTTGTTAATAATGGGGATAATTTATTTTGCTCTTGGTAACTTGTCAAGAAAGTCTTTGCCTACCCCTACGTCTTTTAGAAATTTGCCTACTTTGTCTTCTAGAAGGTTTAGTGTTTCATTCTTAATGTTTAAGTCTTCGGTCCACTTTGATTTGATTTTGGTGCATGGTGATAGATGTGTAGCTAGATTCATTCTTCTGCATGTGGATGTCCAGTTTTCCCAGCACCATTTGTTGAACAGGCTGTCCTTTTTCCATTGTATGCATTTGGCCCCTTTGTCAAAGATTAAGTAATTGAGGGTATTTGGGTTTGTCCCTGCATATTCAATTCTGTTCCACTGGTCTATCTGTCTATTTTTGTGCCAGTACCAAATTGTTTTTACAACTATGGCTTTATAGTAAAGCCTACAAAAATAAAGGATCCTATTGAAAAGTGGGCAAATGAAATGAAGAGACAGTTCACTCATGAAGAAATGCAAAAGGTGAACAGATACATGAAAAGATGCTCAACAACTCTAGCCATAAGAGAAATGCAAATCAAAACAACGCTGAGATACCATCTCACCCCAGAGAGAATAGCCTATATCAACAAGTCAAATAATAATCAGTGCTGGCCTTGGCTGCAGGGAGAAAGGAACCCTCCTGCACTGCTGGTGGGAATGTAAATTCGTATAACCACTTTGGAAAACAGTATGGAGATCTCTTAAAAGACTAGAAATAAATATCCCCTTCAATCCAGCGACACCCCTCCTGGGAATATATCCAAAAGAGACCGAAACAACATAAAACAGAGATAAATGTATGCCCATGTTCATAGCAGCACAACCAACAACAGCAAAAATATGGAAGGCACCAAAATACCCATCAACAGACCAGTGGATACACAAAATGTGGAATTTATACACAATGGAATACTATGCATCAATAAAGTCCAATAGCGTGGAGATTTTTGCAGGAAAATGGAAGAAACTTGAGAACATCATGCTTAGTGAAGTGAGTCAGAAGCAGAAGGTGAATGATCTCTCTGATATGAGAGACCCAGATCACAACAACTATGGAACTTAAGACGAAAGACAAAGTGAAAGAGGGGAGTAGGGTGGGGAATGAGGGAGGGTGGGGTGGGGAGGGAGGTGAGTGGGAAAGCCCTTGTCACCTTGACAAGATACGTATGTGCACAAAATGCCCAATTCCATTGTAAACCTTGAATTTTGCACCTATACATATCAATAAAATGTGGAAAAATAAAACCATAGGCAAAATGCAAAAAAAATTAAAAATAGAGGTAAAATGTGATCCAGAAATTTGAGTTTCAGGCACTTAGCCTAAAGAATTGAAATTGTGATCCTGAAGAGGTATCATCCTGCCCAATGCAGCACTATTCAAAACAGCCAATACATGAGAACAAACCAAATGTCCATCTACAGATGAAGGGGTATAGAAAATGTAGTATATGCCAACATTGGGGTATGTAGCTTTTAAAATGCAGGAAATCCTGCTGTATGTGACAATGTGAGTGAATGTTAAGAATGTTATCCCTAGTGACATAAACTAGCCACCAAAGGAGAAGTCTTGTATGATTCCACTTAACAAGGTACCTATATCATTCAAACTTAGAAGTAAAAAGTAGAAGGATAGTTTCTAAAGCCTATGGTGGGAAAGAGGAAGTTTTTGATCAATAAACATAAAGTTCCAACTATCAAAAACAAGCACTGAAATCTAAAGACCTTCTGTATTATACTGTTGCTGGAATCAGCTGTCTGTGTGTGTGTGTGTGTGTGTGTGTGTGTGTGTGTGTGTGTGTGTGTGTGTGTTCCACATTAATGAATTTAATCAATCTCAGATTGAAAATATTTGGAAAAATAAGTCTATACTGGACATCATTTTTTATCTTGTCATTCATCATTCACTAAACAATACTTGATGACAACTATTTCCCAAGTGTCTACCTTGTATTAGGTATTACAAGTAGTGTAGAGATGATTCAAAGCATCAGAAAAAGATGTGAAATGATTGGTGACAGTATGACCCCATTTTGCTTAAGGGACTTGAATATCCACAGATCTTGGTATCTGCTGAGACCTAGAATCAGTTCCTTATAGATAATAAGTTACAGCTATAGCTGACAATGCTGTATTGTACACATGAAAATTCATTAACAGTATAGTTTGTATAACAATAAAAATAAAGACATTGAAAACTTAAATAATCGGTTTGACCTGATTAATATTCACAGAACACTCTACCTACCAACAGCAGAACAGAAGATTATACATTCAAAGCATGTAATATATTCACCAGAATAAATAGCATTGTGTGATTTAACAAGTGTAGTATATTTAAGAGGGTTGGCATCATATAAAAGAGTTGGAATTATTTCCACCACAGTGGGATTGAATTTTAAAGCAGCTTCTAAGAATTTTTAAAAGGCTAATTATATACACATGGAGATATCCAGAAATACTTTTGCTTGAAAACATTTTAAAAATGAAGTCAAAGCTATTAAAGTTGCATTATTCTACCACAGATGAAATAAGCATTATTAAATCCATCTATTATCATTCAGAAAAAAAAAAAAAGGTTTCTAGTGCTAGTTCCTAAATATCCAAATTTTACACAGTGACTGTTTTATAGTTGCCTACTGAATGCAGATTGTGCACAATGCTACCTCTTGACCTGGACTCAATTCCCCATTCAAGCCATGGCACCAGGATCTGAGTGGATTTCTGCACTGCTCTCACGATAGAGGCACCGAAGTGATGAAAACAGTTGGCATTCTGAGCATTCCTTGATGGCCACACTGTGCTCTGGGTAGCCACTGACAGTCTCAGTGTCTCTCTAGTGTATCCCTTCCTCAGATGGTGCTCTTATTTTCATTTTTCATAATATCAAAGCTTTTAGCATATAATGGTCTTTTTTATGCTCCAGTCCACAAATGGTCAGTGGGCCTGGAAAGAGGTCGCAATTCATGCTCTTGATCTGGGCCCACGCAAAATAAAAACAACAGAGCAATTCAGACAAAATTCTAATGAATTTGCTACCAATGAGACATGTTCTTTGATTTTAAGTCAAAATAGCCAATCTGTTCTATCCTATAGATTCAGTCTTAGAGAAAAGCTTACAGAGGCAAAGGCTTTTCCAGGGGAAATTGGAAAGTAAAAAAAAAAAAAAAAATGCTGTGGACTACCACCTACTTGATCATGGACAATTTATACACAGGGTGGAGGTGGATGTTCCAATTGAAGATTTACTAAAATGAGGGTCCCATGTGGTGGACTTCATCTCTTTTGTTAGACCATCAAGAAGCAGCCGTACACAGTCCCATGCTTACGTATGGTTGGCGCGTCTATGTGGCTCGCTGTTGTGCTTCATTATGGTTCAAGCCCCCAAGATGACAGGGTAAATTCCCTGAACTCCCTCATGCCTGCAGGAAACAGATCCCAAGTGGGCACTTCCCCACTTACTTGAGCTTTCCTCAGTATCATCTTCTTTTTCTTCTACTTGGATTTTCACTGTTGAAAGAAAAAAAAAATATATATATATATAGTAATTACTTAAATGTTTACATAGTTAGTAGCTGATCTTTACTTTAATATTTTTATCATAATGTATTTGTACAGCTAATAAAAACTTTTTGCAATAAACTTCTCAAAATGAAAATCATTTATTAAAGATATACAACTACAGCATCTTGGACAAATGCTATGTAAAGATTTTTGTTTCATTGCCTTTAGAGATTTGCAGCATGGATTAGCTAAAATATCATCAGCTTAATTCAAAATAACTTCCATGGAAATAAACCCTATACTGCAATAGGTATATTGGGGTTTGTTGGTCATTTTATTTTATGAGAAACTGAATTGTTACTAAAGCTATATTCACATGCTCAACTGATTAGGTTATTATAAACAAATTAAGTATTGAAAAAGAGAGAAGCATGCATTCCAATCAGTTTTAACCAAACACCAAAATATCCTTAGGAAAAATGTTTAAAATCTGATCTTTTGTATATGATAATTTTGACAGTTATTGCATTGTGATAGCTGTGTTTTCCAACATGTAATTCACTTTAACGATGTGGAAACGTGAATTTAAGGTTCCATGCAACACTTCTGCTAATTTTCCACTCCATAGTCACACAGCATTTTGTTTTTAGTTTGGTTCATTTTATGAGGGAAAATAAAGATTTTATAAAAATTATTTATGATATAGTGATATGAGGAAAACATTAATTGGCAGATTCCCTACCCTAATGTTTCCCCCAATGCCAGCTTAATGTGCACTGATCACAGATTTATGAAGTACAACAAAGACAGCTCTGCAACTCTCTTTGGTAAAAGAGAGAGAGAGAGAGAGAGAGAGAGAGAGAGAGAGAGAGAGAGAGAGAATCTTTCTTAAAAGCCAATGTCTAGTAACTTGTAATATATAATTTCTGTATTTTTATGTAAGATGTAGTAGCATAAATCCAAAATGGAAAGATGACAATGATGCTGTGAGAGGATGGAATGACCTCTGCTTTTGCTTCTGCTTTTGCATCATCAAAGGATTTGATTCAGAACTTGACAGTCATATTGAAGAGGTAACCCACTCCAAGAGTATAAACTCCATTCACAAAGCAGATTATTGTAAAAGCATGCCTTGCCTTTAAAATGGTATCTGCACAAAAATGTTTAGGCTATGCAAAAGAATATCACTTAATATCAGCCTTAGAACAAGAAGATAAATGGTCTTTTGTTCAGAGTTGACTGATATTTTTGTTGCTGGCTGGAACTGAACTTGCACAAGACAAAGAGTTTTGTGTCACTACTGAGAGTTTGTAGTAATGAAGGCAAAACTTCTAAGGCATTCTGCATTTTATATAATACATCGTGGTCTCTTTCTTTTTTCCTTTTTCTTTCTTTTTTTCTTTTTCTTTTTCTTTTTTTCTTTTTCTTTTTTTTTTTTTTTTTTTTTTTTTTTTTTTTTTTTTTTTTTTTTTTTTTTTTTTTTTTTTTTTTTTTTTTTTTTTTTTTTTTTTTTTTTTTTTTTTTTTTTTTTTTTTTTTTTTTTTTTTTTTTTTGAGACAGGGTCTTATTCTGTAGCCCAGGCTGATGCTGATCTAACTATAGAGCCCAGCCTGGTCTTGGACACAAGGCAATCCTCCCACCTCAGCTTCCCCAGGGCTCAGATTACAGGAATACACCACCCATGCCCAGTTTATGTGGTGCTGGGGAATAGAACTCTGTTACTTAGAACTTGTCTTAGCATGCTGAGCTGTTCGTCCAGCCCCAGTCATGGTCTCTAGATTTGGAACGAATACCATCACCAAGTTTCTTCAAGAAAGAGGAATTCCAAGGAAGACATTTTAATGATATGAGATTAGCTTTGAAGCAGGTTCTAGTCAGTATATATAATTAGAAATAGCTGAGGACAATAAAAAATACTGATCCACAACCTATTCTGCAACACATGTACCCAAAGCAAAATTTTTTACATACAACATATTATGCTGACTTGTAATGATCACTTCACTGCGAGTCAATTAATTGGTTAATTAAATAGGAAAACTATTAAATAAAAAAATCAAATTTTCAAAAAGGATTATATACTATATTTTTAAAAAACAGAATCTAATGCTCCAAGCCAAGGACATGAGTAATAACTCTGTCTTCTCCAGCAGCAACCAGGTGCCAGGAAAGGGGGGACTCAGATCAATGATTTTCTTCTCTGGTACAAAAACAATAGCTATAGATGACCATCAAATAAAACCTACAAAAATACGTAAGAGAAGACATTCCTGTGGAGTGAACTGGAGAAGTAAACAAAAGGCTGTGATTTCTAAGTGACATAACAGAGTGGTAGAAAACTAGTCCACTTCGTCCTCTTGCGTTGACTTTTCTGTAATGATGCCGGTCTGAGCATGATCATCATCATTAGATGGCTTCTTTGCTAGTCAGTATTTTGTGTGGTCAAGGAATAGGGTTGTTTTAATAGTCATTAAGATAACACCTGCTTTGTTTTATACTTAAAACCTCAGCTAAGACATCAACACCTAAACTGTAGCCTAGAACCAAGAGGTTTGAGACTCTAGTAAAATCTTTAGAGCAAACCTGCTTTTAATGGGGCATTTTTTTTTTTTTTGCCTGAAAAATAACCAGCCACACTAGTTTCCATTTCCTTCAACTGAAAGCAATGGTGAAGAACCAAGCTAAGAGTCCTCTTCAACACAACAGTCTACGCAAAGGAAAACTTCAGAATACTCACAGGAGAGAGCTGCACACTCTCTCTTTTCTCGATCTTTTGGACTGCCTCTTGCCATCCCTTCTCTTAGAAATCCCCTTCACTTATTTGCACTCATACAACTTCCCCCACCAGCCCACCCCTCACTTTGGCTGCTTCCCAAAGCTTATTGATTTTGTACTTTTAAAAATAACCCTCTTTCCTTAGAGTGAAGGGAGGACAGTGAAAAAAGTGAAGAGAGAGGGAGATCTGTCAAAACATTGACAGCAGCAAGTAAAACTGCATTGAAGTTGCATATTTAAAAGAAGAACATGCAACCGGAGCAGATGAATTCCTAGGCAACCCAGATCCTCAGCGCATGCAAATAGATCCAGTAATTAAAAACCATAAAAGGAAACAACAGCAAATGTCACGTTTCAGACGCATCGGAGTTGTTGAGAAAGGCGGATGTTGTTCTTGGCTTTCTTCATAGTCTATAGGAGTGAACGCGGTTGGCAGTTCTTCAGGATCACAGAGTCATTAAGTGGCTGAAGAGGTGAGCGATTCGTGCGCTCTTCTGGCCCACCTTGGGCCCTTGAAGCAATGTTTGTGGCAGTAGGTTATTTTGAAAATGGGAACATTAGCACATAGGTATACAGAACAAAAGCTCTGGGGTGAGCATCTGAAGACCTTTCAGGAAAATACTCTGGCCTGTAAGGAATCCTTCCATTTTGTGCAAAAGAATTCTAATAATGAACAATGAGATTCAGACTCAATGTGTGTGTGTGTGTGTGTGTGTGTGTGTGTGTGTAATCTCGTATATATATTCCAGCAATTAATTAGTCTATAGTAGCAAGGTATTACATATGTTTACAGGCTTGTTGTGTTTTTCTTCTCAGTTTCTTTGCTCATGTAAAGAAATGTCTACATTGTCTCCTTCCATATGAATGGGTGATTTTTCCTCTCATTAAACCTGTTAGACCTGGGTATCGATCTGTGACCTAACAAGCATATAAGCATATTGTCAAATCTTGGCTAATAAACCCATGCCATGAGGTCTGATGTAAGAGAAAGATAAATCTTAAGAAAACTCCAAGCTTGTTTACCTGGCCAATCAGAAAGATGGAAAAACAGAACGTCATAGAAAGAGTGGCTTAAGTTCAAGGCATGTTGAAGATCAGGAGTTTAATTTAATGTACTGGAGATTAGATGCTTAGTAAGCATCTATGCATAATACTAGGTGGACAGTTGATTTCTTTGAGGTTGGCTGGAAATACAATGTTGGAACTGGTAGCATAAGGATGAAAAGACCTGGACAGAGATCATAGCCCAGTGGTTACAATGCTTGTCTAGCAAGCCCAAGGCCCTAAATTCAATTCCCCAGCACCACATAAACTGGGCATGGTTGCATACACCTGTAATCCCGGTAGTTGGGAGGATGGGGCAGGAGGATTGCTATAAATTCAAGGCTAGTCTGGGCTATGTAGTGAGTTCACAACCAGCCTGGACAGCAGTGAGACTCTGCCTCAAAAAAGAAAAAGAAATCACCAAATCCATAAGACCAAGTGAGAAATCACCAATAAAATGAGTGTAAACCAAACAAGAAAATAAAAAGAAGACTCTAAAGTTGAAAATAAAAAGGAAAGACCAACCAACCAGAGAGATTATGAGTGAATAATCCATAAAATTGAAGTAAAAGAAGACATTTTGGAAAGCAAAGCACATCAGAGATGTATCCTGGGTCATGAAGTCCACTACAGTGAGGACTGAAAACTGTGGGAACTGCCAGTGTGGAGATCAGTGATGAGCCTGGCAAATACAGTTAGTGATGCAGTATGGGCAAAACCTGGATGTGCAGAGCTTCACAAGAGAATGGGCACTGAAGTACAGGAGACAACTGGTTTTTCTCATTGGAGTAGTGGTAAGAGCAATCAATAAGAATGAAAAAGTGATAATGTGTGTTATGATATACACACTCTATAGTATTATATTAACAACACAATATTATTAATACTTTTATTGTATTTTATTGCTTTTAGGTACGTATGCTATGCTTCTCTGAGAACTTACTAAGAGACTAAGCACTGATCAATATACTCTTTGCGTACATTTGGATTCATTAGAAATGCATGAGACTGAAACATGGAAAAAGAAGAAAAAAAGAGAATTATGGAAAAATAAGGAAAAGAAGAGCATACACACACAGAGAGTAGTCCAAACTCACATACTCATAATAATCTGTATTTGAAAAACACCTCAAATTAACAAAAATTATACCATGTTCAGATATTTCTACAATTAATTCTTTGCTTTCATGAAACTTGAAGCTTTGGGGCTCAAAATAAGAATAAAATAAAGGTATTTCTTTTCTTAAAATAGTACATTTCAAACTAAAATTTCCTTGTTCTATAAAGGAGAGTTAAGAGCCCTTTAAGAAAACCATACATAAAATCTTTCACAAGAGGTAAAAAGAAAAGGAAAAATTTCAGTGAAGCTATAATAAATAAGCTTTATCTTTGAAATTTACCATTCTTACGAATACACATTCTACAATTTTATGGTCTGAAGACACTTGGTCTGAGATTACCAGTGGCTAATTGCTAATTTTTTAATGTAATGAAGATAAAGCTGATGGTGATGTAGATTATAATTTGAAGAAAATAGTCTGAAATGTGTATGTGTGTAGGGTGTGTGTGCATGTGTGTGAGCATGTGTGTTTGTATGTCGAGCAGCATTTTAATTATCTGCTTTTCTAAAAATGAACAAAAAGCTAGTCAATCCAAATTTCAAAATGAATATAAAATAAATCCTAGAGAATTGCCTAAAAACAGCCACTTGGTTGAAACAAAGTGGAGCCACCAGGCTGTACTGACATCATGTCCTCATCAAGAACGGCCTGCCTCTCTTTCCATTTACTCATCGTAACTCTTTTGATGGGTGTGAGGTACAGAACAGAAGCCACTGTCCACAAAATAGAATAAAAAATGACGTGCTGTGAATCTTCTTCCAGATAACTACCTTGCCCCTTTTATATTTCTCACTTTTAAGTAAGGATGAGAAGAAACTCCTGGCATTCGTTTATAACAATCTTAAATCTTCAAGCAATGGGATTTAGCATGTTAATTTTGATAACTTTTGAATGAACATTTATTTAAATCCCATAGCAATCAAATCTCTCCAAAAACCTTTAAACTATCAAGCACTTACAAAGTAAAACTCTCAGGAAGAGGAAATGTGAATGAAATCTTTGCACTTAAGTATCATCAGAGAGCAGGGGAAAGATTCGCTGTGGCAAAGCGAGGCTGACACTCCCTCTGATGCTCCAGTCTTTCTATCTCCCTTAAGTCAGTTTTGAGAAAACCGTCAGGTACACACATTCAAAAACACCCTAATGGAAACTTGTGTAACAAGTGGGGAAAGGTCCTAATTTCAAAATTACAGTATCTTAGACATACTAAGTAGATATATTAAATTTCTGCGGTTTTATAAAGAGAATTTCGGTTTATGGTTAGGGCTCAACTGCCAAAGGGGAAAAGGTGGCAGGAAAACTCCAAGGTATAGTAGTAGTCACTGTTCAGTGATTTTTCTTCTAGATTAGACTCATTTTTCCAGGCTCTGGGGCACCCAAGAAGCAAAGAATAAATAACTACTGATGGTTGGTTTATTAAAAACACAGTATAAAATATTGTAGCTGCCAAATGTAACAGGGAGAGAAGTCTGCGGAGACATATTTTGCTAGGAGCTTGCAGAGAGAGAATAGCTAACTCCTATAACAGGAAACAAATCCAAAAATAAAGATTCTTTTTCTAGCCTGTTAGAATGCATGCATTCATATATGTATCACACACAAGAGTATACACACACACACACACACACACACACACACACATAGAATATATATATATATATATATATATATATATATATATATATATATATGGGACAGGTGATACACATCACATTTTTTCTAGGATTTTTTTGTTTTTTGTTTTTTTGTGCAAAATAAATTGTAATTAAACCCAGGCAGAGTGAAGTGAATAGCTGGTTTGCTTCCAACTTCTCCCACCCTGGAGCTGGAGGAGCAAACATAAAACCTTGAAGCACAATTCTTCAAATGGCAAGCAACATGAGGCAGTGTTTGTGAGAAATTGCAATTAGTTAAATCGCAATCCCATTAGGGTACAGAAAGAATGAAAATGCCTCCTATTCCAAGTGGTTTGGACAGTTGGCTTTAAAAAAAACTATACATATTCAATAAATAAATAACTACTTACAAAAGCATTTAGAGCCCTCGATGGTTACATTGGTAGTGACGGTTAGCAGTGGCAGTGAGTCTTGCTTTTTCTTCCCAAAGATTATTTTGGGAGCGAGAACCTTTCTTATTTAACCACGCGGTCACAACATACATCAGAGTGCGCGCTCTCACTCTGCAATTATCACCATAACGGGCAACCACTGTAAATAAGTGTGGTGAAACGAAAATCCGTTCCCTCGTGAGGTTTCGTGGCGAAAACCTTTCATAGTAATAGGATACCAAAATAGCAACCAGATGAAGATCCAAATGTGTGTTGCAAGCCCTTAGCAGCTATGCTTACATTCCCGATTACTTAGAATTAAAAGGACTCTTTCTGGCCTCCCTCGCTTTTCTGCAGTCTTCCAAGGGATGTAGAAGAACGGTTGTCAGGATCCACGGACAAACAAACAAAATGAAACACACAGAAAAACACTAAAGAACTGTGAGACCAGTGAAAGCAGACGATTGTTCTCGGAGCATAAAGAAGCATGCAAAGGCTGCCTGAACTCGGTCGCATCTTTAGCCTTCCTTTGTAACACTGCTTTTGTTCACATCCAAGATGGTAATTAATGCATATTAGCATACATTAGCAAATGTTAATCAGTGTCTTCCAGAGAACAAAAAGCAGTGGGGGCGGGGTAGAGACCCTCTTGAAGGCTCAGCCCTAAGAGGCCGGCTGGAGCTGAAGACTGACAGAAAGAGAAAAAAGGGAAAGATACAGACCTGAATTTGTAGTCCACTGAAATTTGGGAGATTTATCTTTCTGACATGGTGTAACAGCACCAAGAAAGATAAACTAATTTAGTCCATTTTTTTCTAACAACAGAAAAAATAAGAAAACGAGTCATCAACTAGAACAAACCATTTTTTTTTCCTGCCCTTTAGTTAGTGGAGAAATGGAGAAATCACATGTTGTAGGATTTGTTACCCAGCCAATATAGTCATTACTCAACTGAAATATAATTCTGAATATTAGGTGTCCTTATAAATTCTTAAGAACTATGAACATCTAAGTTCCCTACCAATATATTTTTCCCATAGACTCAACAATACTAAGACCAGCCCTCTAAGTAATTTGTAAATGTCTGTAATTTTATTGAAATGATTTACATAGAATGTGCTCTGTATGTTTACTGACATCCTGGGCAGACCTGGAACATCTGAGCTCTTCAGGTGGAATGGGGGGAAATGTCAATGAATATGGGAAATTCAGTTCTCTCCTCAGAAGAATTTAGGCCACTTCTTATTTCAGATTAACCTCAAATGGCTTGTGAACTGAAATAACTGGTACTAAATTTCATGAACTAAATATCATCAAGGTGTTAGTTATCATAGTACCTGGGTTGGATGTTTCTCCTAGCCTTTCCTGTAATAATCCTCCCCTGAGGTAGGCATTATTGTTTATCAGATAAGGAAACAGAGACTAAGAAAGGATAAAAAGGTAGTCAACATCAGCTCACACAGATACCAAGTTACAGATCAAGGTTTGCCTTGAAGCTATCCCAAATCCATACTGAGCCTTTCAATGTTTTGTCTTTGAACTGTTTGTTTCTCCACACTACCGCTGTCTGTGGTGTAGGCATCTTCTCTCCAGGAGCACTGGCTCAGTATCACCTAGGGCAGTCCATTCTCCATGCTGCATCCTGACGCCTCTAGAAATGGATGTGACTTCCCATTTACTTGTTAGACTATATTTGCACCAATACAGACAATACAGACTTTCTGAGCAGCATCACTTGCTTTCTCCTATCATCTAATAATGTAAATGCATCACCTGTAGTACCAGGTGTCTTCACAGGATTAAAATAAAACAAAACACAATGGAACTTTGATAATGTCAAGGAAATGGATTTTTCAAGAGTCACTAAAGTCATAATATATTGTAGAATGGAATGAGGGTCAGTACACAAGCTTTTCTTAAAATGGTATCAATATAGACTATAATATTTATGTCACTCAATATTCACATGTTGAAGCCTCCTCCACCATAAAATGATATTAGATATCAGCCTCCTGGGAGGTGAACAGGTCCTGGTGTGGCACCTCATGAACACGCAAGTGCCTCTATAAAGAAGATTTCAAGTGTTCCCTCACCTCTTCCATCGTGCGAGGGAGGGACTCAGGTACCTTGTTTTTACATATGTGCCTTGGACTCCTGATGGTCTTTGGGGTCCTCGCGATCTGGGCATAACAGTGAGTGGAATACAAAAAGACAGCCGCCTATGAACTCAAAATAAGCTGTCACTAGACACTGAATTGCCAGTGCCTAGATCATGAATTTCCCCATTTGCCTAGCTTAAAAGATTATTACATAAGACAAAAAAGAAAATCATGCATGCATATGCTCCCAAATAGCAGATGAAAAAATAAGAGCTATTTGAATCCAGTATGTTGGAAGCTTGAAAGTAGAAGAACACTGAATAAAAGTTAAGAGATTCTAGAAGAAGAAATAAGTAAGAAATTAGTTACATGTAGATTTTTTAAGTGGGATGGGAGCTGAAATGTCACAATGTACCAATAAATTATTTTTCCAACACACATATATGTAAGCAGAATAGACACTAAGGGTAATAGTATAAGCATAAAGAAACGCAGTTCTGTGTGTTATCCCATTCTGGGACCATGTTGACCACAGCTGTTAAATATTTTAAATAATAGTTACAATCAGAGGTTTTTTTTTTTTTTTTTTTTTTTAAATTGTGGTATCTCCTCGGCCAAGTAAGTATTCAGGGATTTCTAATTACCTTATTTTCTAACATATATGAATGTCAAAAGCTGCTAAGCCACGTATTTCACAAAGGTCAACCAATTCTTAGGTAAAAGTGATAACTCCATGAACAGTAGTATCTATAAGAATGGAAATATACGTATAGTATATAAATATAACATATATGGTTTTTTTGTGTGTTTGGATTTTTTCCTTGCTTGCTTTTTCTGAGACAAAGTCTGGCTCTGTGGGAGTCCAGACTGGTCCTAAACTCACTGGATGGCCTCAAACTCACAATACTCCTGTCAAAGCCTTCTGAATGTGGGGACTAAAGGCATGAAACGTCATGCCCAGTTTATGTGCTGCTGGAGAATCAACATGAGGTTTTTTAAAGCTAAAAAAAAAAATTAAGACCTTTCTTTGTCCTGAGTACTTTTTAACTAAACTCATTTAGTTTCATATTTATAATAACATAGGAAGGATAGTTAATACCACAATTATTTTTCTGGTGAGAAATCTCAAGTTCAATAGCAGTAAGTGACTTGCTAAATTCTATACATTAAATAGAGTAACTAGAATTCAAACTCATAGACATGAGGATAAGTTCCAAATCCCATTTATTAAGCAACATAATCCATGACTCCTCTAAGGTAGAATACTGTCTTCAATATGAAAAATAGGTAAACTAAGCCAGAATACCCATTCAAGATTTGTCTGTGCCTGAACAGACCGGCTATTTTGATCAATACAGTCTTTCATCTCCGTCACTCTGTTAAAGAATCTGGAGATACAAAGGACAAATAATTTATCAAAAGCCATGTAACCGATACATACCATGAGATTTAAATTATGGTCTTTCATTTTCATATCCAATGCTTTTTCCACACCATGTTACCTCACTTGTATCTATTATAAGAGTACCAAAAAAGTTCCAAGTCTTTCTTATAAAATCAACAATGTTGAATACAAGGAACCCACCATTTCATTGTGGGACAGAAATAGAACACATACTTAGATGCACATTTTTGTTCCTATCATCAACTCAATATGGCCAAGATCTGGTAAAAACTAAATCTCACAGTTTATTTAATAAATTTCATTCATCTCAGCACCTCTCCTAGGATCTTGTTCATAACTTTAACATAGTCAGATGTTCAAGAAATAGTGGAGCCAGATTGAAGGTAGAGAAACAGAAGAGGTCATAACAAGCATCTTTTTCAAAAACAAAACACACTGTGAACAGAGGCAATCCCTACATCTTTCATCAATATTCCTTATATGCAGACAGATAACAAGGATGAGATGTTATCGACTGCAATATCAGAGCTTTATTGTAAGGAGAATTTTATCTGCTGTCAATCAGTGAAATGAACTGAGTCTCTATTCAGTGCAGGGCCGCTGCCAAGTATGAGAGAGAAGGCATAGATTCCTAATATTGTGGAAGTGAATTTTATGTGTTGATCTGACTGCGCCACAGGGTGTCCAGATACTTGATTAAACATTCTAGGTATGTCTCCTAGGATGTTGCTGAAAGTTGCTTAGCATTGTACCTGGTAGACTGGTAAAGTAAATTTCTTTTCCAGTGTAAGGGAGCCTCATCCAGCCTGTCAGGGACTGGATAAAACAAAAGGCTGAGGAAAAGAGACTTTCTCTTCCTCATGATCCATGAGCCAGAACATTGATCTTCTCCAGCCTTTGGACCCTGACTGAAATTGACAACAACAGTTCTCCTGGTTTATAGAACCTTAGGCTTCAATGCCAGGATTAATTTGCCTCCATGAATCAATTATTTATATGATATATATGATTTTATGTATATAAATTCTAATATTTATTACATATTAAAATATACATGTTATTACTTCAGTGTTTCTGGAGAACCCTGGCTAAAACAGAGAATCTCTGCCCTCATTATTTTAATGGAATCAGAAAAGACACTAGAAATAAGATATCTTAATTCTACCCAAGAAACACAGGCAGGTGAGACAGAGATAGGGAGAGATCTTTTTCATTGAAAGCTTCAGGGAATTGCTTTTCATTACATTTCTCCAATATTTCTGTAAACAGGCAAAAGATTAACAATAGAAATAAGCATATATCTCACCACTTGATTTCCTTTAGATTAATGACAGTATTTTTAAGCTCATAGCCATGAAGAAATGACTGACTTAGAACTGAGAAATGTGAATAAGAAAGGAATTTTTTATGTGGTTTTCTAAGAGTATTGCATTTATATAACAGAACTGGAAAAAAGAGCTCAGAGCTTTCAGGTTGGTGGCAACAGTAGCAGAAAGAGCCGTGTGTGAGAGGCATGTAGGTCTCTTTGGGGTTTGGCCCTGCTACCGTTTGTGCATCTTATATTGCAAGAACCAAATATAATAATAAATACTTGTAATAAGCATAGCACAGTGCTTGGCACAGGCGAACGTTCTGCCTGTGAAAGACTAGAAATAAAACACTACCCTGAACTGTCTCGGCACTCTCTGCTCCTTTGCCATGCATGCCTGTGTGGGCTATCATCCAGTGTGGAAAGGAGAGGTGGCCAAATTCCAACTTCTTGTGCTGTGTGAGCCAATGGTCAGCTTCACTACCCAAATTTTTCTTCTTAACATTTGGAGGCGCAATAGGGAACAGACTTAGGCTGATTAATAAACAAGAAGCCAGCAGCCCCTGGGCATTTCATTGCCACAGAAATTGTAAAATTAGTTCCATATGAAGAAAACAAGACAGGAGTCAGTAGAATCCGGAATAAGAGATTTGTGTGACTTCCCTCCCTTAGCTTCAAAATTCCTGTTCTTGGCAGACCTCTAGCATCCAAAGAACAAAGTTATCATGACTATGTAGTAAAAGAAAAAAAAGAAGCCTGGGGTGGGAAGCATTTAGTGAGGGCTAGACCGTGTGCCAAATCCTAAAAGGCAGGAACTTGCCCTTGCCGATGTATTCTGTATGCTGATAATGAGCGATTTTTTTTCAGTTGATGATAATCAATTTCATCTTGATTAAAGGACAGAAGGTTGAGATTATGATTGTAACTAGACCTTTCTTCAGGAAATCACACTGGCCTTAGATGTAAACCTGACTTCCTAATAACCTGGTAGAAAGCAAGCAAGAAATCTTATATTGAGGAGATCTCAATAAAAGAGGAGACCTCTCTAAAACAGCATATATATTCAGATTGTCATTATTGTTTAATTCCCCATCATACTTTCCTCTCACTTACATGGGATAGCATCATTTTGGTTGTTGGCTTTGATTATTTCCTAGCTCTGAAAAGTAAGACCAGACTACAGTTTATTAGTTATCTAATTCAATATAGTACGTTTTCCTGATAACTGAAGGTAGGATTAGAATCCTAATCCAACCCTCAGACACTACTCAGACTTCTAGTGCACTCAAATGTTCCCAAGAAGCCAGTTCACAGCTCACTGACAGCTAGCACAGAAATCTGCCTCTGGTTCTCAAAATTTTCTTACCACTTAGGCATCAAAACTCTTTAATTCCATCTCCTGTCTTATGAGTCATGAAACCTCATTGTGAATGTATGTGTAAATTTCTTCATGAGCAAAGGTTTTGGGAGGGGGATTGTGTGCATATGTGTGCATGTGTAAGGAGAAAGAAAAGGCAGAAGAAAAAATTTCAAAAACCTTTGTGAAAGATACTCGAATCCTTGATTTCTTTCCACAACTTTTACATTCCTCTCAAGCATTTATTTACTGTGAATTATGCCTAAATGACAAATTGTGCCGATTGTCTGTACTTGGTAAAGCTGTTTGCTCACTCTAAAGCAAAATTATCATCAACAGCTTGGTGGCTAGATATGGATTAGCTCATTTTTTATTCATTAGCTCAGCCTGGCAGCATTGAGAGTATATTTTAATGGATTTCATGGATCAAGGCCACTTATTTTCCTCTTCATTTGGGTGGTGCTGGAACTGTCTCTAAGGCTCTTCATCTGTCTCCCAAATCTTAAGGCGAAGCCAAAGATTACCAGACTTTAATAGGCAACACCATCACCTAAAGAGCTTGTGAAAACAGAGTTCTTCATAGAGATTCTGGTTCAGGACATGTGGGGTGGGCCCAACCACTGGCTTCCTAAAAAGCTTCCAGAGGGTGCTAACTGTGCCAGTGTTTCTTCGGGAAGCACTGCTTCAAGGCATCCTGGTGGCCAGGAGAAAATGGTAATAATGAGCACTTGCCATTTTCTTGAATGAAGCATTAACTCTCATAACCTAGAAATTGCCTTTCTTTGTTCATCACTATACAAATTGCACACCATCTTGATTCTTGTAGAATTACAATTATCTCTAAAGGCAAGTCCATGTTTTCCAAATTTGTCTTCTTTTTCAAAGATCGTTTATCTTTTATAAATTCTTTGCATTTTCATATACACTTAAGGATCAGCTTGTCAATTTCTGCAAATATTTTAAAATGCTTCCTGGGATATTGATTGGAATAGTGTTGTGTCTATAGATTAACTTGGTGAGAGTTGATACCTTATCATTGAACCTTCATATTCACAAATCAGATTACATATTGATTAATTTTCACTCAAATTTCTCATAGCAATATTTCATGTTTTTCTGTGTTCAAGTCTTGCAGTCTTTAATCTGCATGTAAGTACTGAACAATTCATATTTCTGATATTGTAAATGATATTTTTAAAACTTTTATTTCTGACTGTGTGTTGCAAGCACACACTTGGCTGTGGTTTCACTGTCTTGGTTTCATGGTTTACTTTCATTGTCTTTGGTTAGGAGACTAGAGTAAAGCAGGACTTAGAGGAAGTTTGGAAATATTCCTTCCTCCTCAATTTCTTAGAAAAGTTTGCGCAGAACTAAAATTACTTCTTCCTGTAATATTTGGTAGAATTCTGTAGGAAAACAACTGGAAATTGAAACATTCTTGTGAGATAGTTTCTACCTATGAATTTGTTTTTAAATGAATAAAAGGCTATTAGTGTTAACTATTTCTTCTTGAGTTAGCTTTGTTAGGTTATCATTGAAGTTATTTAATTTAAATTGTCAACTTCATTGACAAAAATTGCTCCTAATGTTGCCTTTTTATTCCTTTAATATCTATACAATTTGTAGCAATGTCATTTCTCTCATTTCTTTTTTCTATTTTCAGTAAATGTTTAATGATGTGTGTTTATGCTCATGCACATGTGTGTGCATGAGTATAGTACAAAGGATAGAGTCTCACACTGACTACAATGCCAGATCATTTTTATTTTAAGATAGAGCCTTACTAAATCACTATAGGCACTGAACCACCAGGCCAGGCTAAAATTGTGGTTTCCTTCTGATAAACTCCATTATCAGTCTGGCTAGTGCTTTGTCAATTGTATTGATCTTCAAAGAGTTGTTTTTCTGATCTTGAATTTTCTGTATCATTTTTTGATTTCTATTTCAATTACTTCAGCTCTGATCTTTATTGTTTTATTTTATTTTATTTTACTTATTCTGGATTTTATTTGCTCCTCTCTCTCTCTCTCTCTCTTTCTTTTTGTTGTTTCTTAAGAGAGTAACAGAAGCCTTTGATTCAAGATCTTCTTTTTTCAAAACAGGTGTATAGTACTATGAATTTTCCTTTTTTCCCCATTTTATTGATACATATAAGTGCAAAACATAAAATTTACATTGATCTTGAGTATTTTGTGCACATGCATATTGTAGCAAAGTTACAAATCCTTCCCTTCTCTTTTCAACCCACCCACCACTTCCCCCTCCCCTCCATTTCCCATTATTCCCCAAATTAAGTTCTATAAAATAACTGGGATATGAGTTTCTCATATCACTGGAACCATTTGATATTTCACCTTCTGCTTCTGACTCACTTCACTATGCACAATGGTCTCAAGTCTCCTCCATTTACCTACAAAAGCCTCCAGCCTATCTGTCTTTATAGATCAGTAGTATTCCATTGTGTAAAAATATCACAATTTATGTATCCATTGTTCTATTGATGGATATTTGGGTGTCTTCCACATTTTAGATATTGTTAGTTGTGCTGCTATGAACATGGATGTACATGCATCTCTGTTATCTGTTGTTTTTAATTCTTTGAGAAAATCCCCAAAAGAGGTATCACTGGATTGAAGGGGATACATATTTCTAGTCTTCTGAGAGACTTCCATACTGCTTTCCACAGTGGTTGTACCAGTTTACATTCCCACCAGCAGTGCAGGAGGGTTCCTTTTCCCCCACAGCCTCGCCAGCACTGATTGCTGTTTGTGCTCTTGATACATGCCAATCTTTCTGGAATTAGCTTTCATTCACAATATTATAAACGTGGGGTGTGTTTTTTATTTTATTCAACTTAAAACACTTTCAAATTTCTCTCTGGATATCTTCTTTGAACCTTGGATCATTTAGAAGTGTTATACTTTCCTACTTTTTGAATTTTTTCCACATGTAATTTGCTGTTGATTTCTAATTTGATTCTATTAATTAGAGGATCTACTTTGAACTATTTTAATCTTTTGAAATTTATAAGATATTTTCTTGGCCTAGCATATGTTTTATCATGCTTAGTGTCCTGTATGAATTTAAAGAGAATATGTATTCTGCTCTTATTTTAGGTGAAGAATTATGTATATAATAACTGTTTAAAAGCTTATAGTGTTCTGGAAGTCTTCTACATGGTAATTGATTTTTTGCTCACTTCTATCAATTATTAAGAAAACATGCTAAAATCACACTGTAATAGTCAATTTGTCTCTTTATTTCAGTTATGTATCTGGTATATGTACTTCGAAGTTCTATTATCAGGTTACATGTTTAAATTATCTATGTCCTCTAGACAACTAGATAAATTTACTTCTATTTTGATGAAATGGCATTCTTTATTCTTAATAGGTTCCATTATGCTAAAGTCTAACTGATTCAATATTGACTATTCCCATTTTCTTTTGTTTGGTTCATTGTAACTTTTCAATCTATTTGTCTTTACCTTGTGTTTTTCTTAAACAATACATAATTGAAATTTATATTTTTATAAGATTTGATAACCTCTAACTTTGAATTGTAATGTTTAGGCCATTTACATTAAATGTAAATTGACCTATTTAGATCTAAGTGTAATAATTCTTTGCTACTTAATTTCTATTTGTCTCATTTTTTTTCTCTTTCTTGGTTTTTCAGAAAAAAAATGATAAATTAACTTTTCAAATGATTTTCCTCTTTTATGTTGTAGAGCTTGTACTCTGTAACTCTGTGGTAATATATTAAGTGACTGGTTAGGGGATGGGTTTCAGAACATACTGCTCTCAAGTATAACACCTTGGCACATTAAATATTTTAAACTGTAAGAATTTGAGAAAACTTTAGAAGCAGAAATGTCTTACCTTTCCCTACCTGTCTCTCCTGACATAGGTCACAAATCATTGTGCTTTCCCTTTAGTAAATCATAATAACCTCATATGTGAGTTTCCCTCCCTATACTCAGAGAAATAAAATATCTGTACCTCTGAAGATAAATGGTCACAGAGAAGAATCTGACAAGAAACGCAGACTTGCTCCCTTTCCCCTACTTTATTACCACTAGGTCATACCCTTCATCCTACTGTACTCAGCCATGACTATCCCTTCTTCACCAAACCAATTCCAAAATTATTCAGGCTGCTTGTTGGGTTTTCTGTCCTTGTGAATGCTCCCTGTCACATAAAAGTTGTATTAAATAAATGTGTGTTCTTGTTTCTAAGTAATTTGTCTTCTATTATGGAAATCTCAGACATGAGCCTATGATGAATAGAAGAAAAGATACATTTCCTCTCCTACAAGGATAAAATGGTCTTTAGTGCCATTCTACCTCCAGTAGCTACTGGACCATTCCATGAACAATGTCAGATCTTATATGGATATGCTTCCATCTCTTTCCATCCAGGTTTTGTGCTACTATCATTTTACATGTTTTTAAATTCACTAAACTTCTCTTTTACAATGTCTAATTTTCTGTTAATTCAATGGAGAATGTGTTTCACATCAAGCATTGCAGTTTTTATCTCTAGAAATTTGATTTTTTTCTCTTTACTTTCTTGTATGTCTCCATTTATTTTTCCTCATTTAGTTCTTCACTAGCTCCTTGAAAATGTATAGTATAGTTATAACAGCTGTTTGTTCATCTACTATTATTTTCTTTTTATAAAATGTGTGTGTGTGTGTGTGTGTGTGTGTGTGTGTGTGTGTGTGTATGAATTCCAAATTGTATAACTCTTTAGAGACATGGGGCTTGGGAAATCAATGAGTGTCTATGTCCACCCCTTTTTCAGAGGTTCACCCTTTTCCTAGCTGAATTACATCATGTGTCATCTAATAGACAATTATGTTTAGTTTCCATTTACCCTAGTTATCAGTATGTTCATACTTTTTTATATTCATGAGAACATTTAATTCAGGCATAGTAATATTTCACTGTCAATACTGATTGAAAGACCAGAAAATTTTCCTTATGGGGTGCTGGATATTTTACATTCCTATAAATATTATTTGACTTTTTTGTAATATATTGAAAATGTTTAATACTTTAGGGTGTCAATTTCAAGCTTTCCTAGGTAAGAGTTGAGCAAATTTTGCTTTAGGGCCACAGACTAGTCAGAACTTCTCTGACTATTTTACCTGTTGTCCACGAATTATGAAGTTTTACATTTTCTCTGATGGGAAGAAAATATATTCCCAGAACCTTGTCAGCTCTAGAGACAAGTATTTGGAAGTGGTTCTTTCTCCAGCCCATATGCAAACAGTCTGCAAAGCTACAGAAGGCTCCTTTCATGTTTCTTTTCTATGGAACTTTTCCCTGTCATTTTAACTGCCTTAATATACCCTAGATTTATTTCTCTTTCCTTAATTCCAGAGATCATTAGACTTTGCTCGTATCTTTTTTTCCTACACCAAAGCCTGGAAACTGTCACTTGGCATAACTAAGGCAATCATGGAGGTTACAATACTTGGTTTCCAGCACTCAGAAGCCACTATCCTTCGTTGTCTTAGCTGAAATGTCTTGAAACTACTGCTTCATGTATTTTATCTGGTGGCTGTTTTTTTTTTTTTTCATAAAAGGATAAATTTGTTGTCTTGAACACAGTAAGAAATCTATTCAGGATAAAGTTTCTAGAAGTCTCTAAATTAAAGTCTCTTTTTGTTGGATTTTGTGGGATTTTTTTCTTGATGTTACATGAGAGAAAATAGACTTCAGAGCCTGGCCCCCTCCTACCTCTCTCTCATTTGTTTCTCTTGGATTTATTTTCAGCATATGGAATTACCAATTTAAAAGAAAGGACTACATCGATTTTCTATTATTTAAATAGAAACAATAAATATTTTAATAGCATGAAGACAAGTTTATGATAAATATTATTTTACAAGATTATAAAACTCTATAAACTATATTATTAAGATCCCAGAAATGAATGTATTATGCAAAAATAGATTTTTAAAATTAGATATTAAATATGTCAAAATGAAACAGTTGCCTCTAGATAATGAGATTGTAGGAGAATATTTTCTTTTTCTTTATACTTTATTTGTATTTTTCAAATCATTATAGTATGTGTATAGTATCCTAAAAAACGTTTTTGTGCTGCTGGATTTTTTTTTTTTTCAAATGAAATACAAGAAGACCAAAAGTATGGGAATTGTTTTAGGAAACCTACAGAAGGCACAGGTTGTTCCTGCTCCTAAAGAAAGCAGAGGCCACTCACTCAAATAGGATGATTTTCCCTCCAGCATCAGGTGCTAATAGTACACAGGAGTCTATATCTGTGTATAAACCAAGAGAAATTTAGCAGGCAATAAACAGCTAAGTAGATTTTTAAAGGAATATTAAACACAATAATTATAACCCTGTCAGATTTACCTACAAATCTATAAACTAAGGTGGGATCATGAGGCCAGTCATAACATACAGGTCAGCAGTCACCAGTCACTTGTCACTTGTCACTTGTCACCAGCTGCTGCTTTTGTGAATCCCAAAAAGTTTGCTGTGGCTTATTTCAGCACACAGGTACGTGTTCCCATCACATTCCAGGCCATCTGAATGCAGTGCTAAAACACTTGGATGATTTGTCGTATGGAATATCTTGATATTTTCTACTTTCTATGGTA
The DNA here is from genome assembly GCA_004027205.1 of Ctenodactylus gundi. Lineage (NCBI taxonomy): Eukaryota > Metazoa > Chordata > Mammalia > Rodentia > Ctenodactylidae > Ctenodactylus > Ctenodactylus gundi. The sequence continues at coordinate 112,590 of PVKB01000002.1, read as the reverse complement.
ATCAACTAACAAGTCACATATCAAAAAAAAAAAAAAAAAGGTGTATACTTTTTAAGTTCTGCCTTTGATTCCATATAATCTACTAGGGAAAAGAGGACCAAAGGCCCACTGCTCTCTCTAACTCCTGTAGGTCAAAGCTAAAACAAACGGTGGGCACTGAAACTAGAAATGCCTTCTGAAACATTTGAAAGCAAGTCTTAGGCAGTGTCTAATAAAATCTAGATTCACTATTCGGGGCAGAAAGTTAGACAATAGCAGGCCTAGAGATGCACTTCTGAAAACTACATAACAAAACAAAGATGGGCTGAAGGAATAGCACACTGGTTAGAGTACTTGCCAAACAAGCCTGAGACCCTGAATCCTATTCCCCAGCACCAAGTAAGCCCAGTTTGGTGGCAATTAATCATTAGCTCTAGAAAAAATCTAAACAAATTTCAAGCTTTAGGTCTGAGCATGTTACCTCCTCTGAGCATGCTCACAATGTCTGGGCTCGGAATTCAAGTCTCAGACTAAATAAAACCCACAACCCAGGGAGTAAACAGAAATCTTCTTTCTTCTGAATTGGTCAAAACTCCTCAGTTTCCCGACAAAGGAAACCTTGGGGGATGAATTGCTATCCCTCAGTGATCTGTTAAATTATATAAATGAAGCCTGATACTTAATGTGGCCCAACTGCTCCTGGCTTTTGCCCATTTTCATGCTGAAGGTATATCACCTCCATTGCTCTGAAAAATTTGTCATCTTTCAATAAACTTTACCTATCCTCTTTTAACTATGCTGAGTATGCATCTTGCCTGAAATCTTTTGTTAAAGACACAGAGAGCTCAGACGCGGCCCTTACTCCTCACGGTGTCAGGACCTTGTGGTATTAAAAAGCTACCCCCATGAGACAGCTCCACCCACTATTCATGCACTGTTCATAAAGTTGACCACCCAGTCAATAAACATTTACTGTGTCTTAACTATTCTTGTACCCAAAGAAGTAATAACAGATCAAACTTATTCCTGATTTCTCAGATTTTTCCAATTTAATCAGTGATTTAATAACACATCCTGACATTTCTAGGCGTCCTAATTATAAACATTTTATCGCTAAGATAATTGTTGCAGAAATTTAAATATAATGCACAATATATTCTTAATACATAGCTTACCAAGCAAGCACATTTTCTCATGTCATTTAAAGCAAAAACAAAATCTTTGAGTAGTATTAAACATTAAAGTATAAGTAATGAGTCTGCCATATACACAAAAATCTTCTGAAAGAAATAAAATTGTTCCTAGGACAAAATAAATTGTCAAAAATGATAGTATTGGTATACCTAAAGGAACACAAAAGGAATCAGAAGACAACTAATGATTTAACAATGAAAGTATATAAGATGGGAGGACAAAGAGGAAGCGACACTAGTATTTATCAAATACTGTTTGGTGGAAAGAGATCAGAGGAAAAGCATTCCCAAGTTTTCCTTTCTGCTAGCAAAACTCCTGTGCTCTATCTGACCTGGCTGAAGTATTCCAGCCTATTAACCTATTCGGACTGTGGGTTTTGCAGGCAAGACTTGCGTAACAATGAGGAGTCCCCCTGATAGATTGTCAGCAAGTATAAAGTGCTGGCCAGCAGATAGAAATCAACAGTGAAGTTAGCAGCTAGGCAGTTGAAAACAAGCTCACCTAATCTTTGAACTTTTTTCAGGCTCACAATCTAAGAAAATGTGATTTAATTTAATAAACATGTAAGACACTTATATAAAGAATCTCACAAGTTAAAGAAAAAAATTTGACCAACTGTCAAAATATTTGATCAGAGAAAAAAAGGCCAATATCCAAATATGGGACAAAAATAATGTCTGTAATGTCTGCACTCTATATAGCTCCACTCCAAAGTATCTGAAGATAAGTGATGTGGAACAGATGAATACTTACTGTCACAGAAAAAAAAAAAAGAAATATAATTTAGGATGGCCAAGAAAGAATGACAGAGGAGCTCAAGCAAAGAGTATGAGATGCTAACACAATTGTTTCAATTAAGTAAAGTTTAGAGAATGGAAAATAGTACTGGGCTTACAGAAAATTGAGTGGACCAAGCAAATTAGAGATGATCTACAAGACAAAGTTCATGGGCTGGAGAATCAGTACAGTGGCTAGAACCCTTGCCTAGCAAGACCAAAGCCCTAAATCCATTGTACATGCACACCTGTAATCCTAACACTCAGGAGGCTAATGCAGCAGAATTGCTGTGGGTTTGAGTCCTGCCTGGGCTACATTGTGAGTTCAGTATCAGCCAGAACTACAGATCATGGCCCTGTCTCATAAAAAAAAAAGAAAGAAAGAAAAGAAAAGAAAGAAAAACTGAGTTCAAACGGCAAAAAAAGAAAGATACACCAGTTTGGGTAGTCTAAATGTCATAAAGCAGGATCATCTCACCTTAGTGGTGACAGAAAAGACACAAAAGGATGATACTTTAAGAATTAAGAAAGGTATGAAAAATGTAAACCATGGCTGAAAACTCACATACAATTTTAATAGCAGTAATTTATACTCAGCATAAAGGTAATGTGTTGAGAGTTTCTACCAGATAGTGAAATGAAAGCTAGCAGAATGAAAAGTAGAGAACAGAGACGGAGCTGGGAGTCTGGGTCCTGGATCCCAATAGCATTGTTACAACACATGAAAGCCACAGGAAACACGAATCTTGGCTACCTTTCACTTTTAATGGGACTTTCAAACATCTCCAACAAGGTCTAAGAGATGTTTTCACAAAAAGAACGTTGCTTATTCATATTACCGTGAAAGTACTAATAACTAGAAAGCATTTATTTTTCTGAGGATTCACTAGGAGGTTACTATTGCCAATATATGTCAACATACAAATTCTTTGTGTGAAGTCAGAGAAATTCAGGAACTTTGAAAAATTGTTTGCGCGTTTGGGAAGCTGAAGCAAAAACAAAAGACAGGAAAACTTTTTTTTTTGAGTCACAAATAAAAGGTTCTATTTTTTCAAAGGCAGATAGAATTAGGGGAGGAAATAGTATTGCGTTGGTTGTTGTCTCTCAAACACCAGATGTTTAAGAACTAGAGAACTGACTTGAATATAATTCAGTAAGTTCAAGGAAAGGAAACAGATCTAAGGTAGAGAATTCTATTTCCCAAAATCACCACATTGGAAGCCTCAGGCTAGTTGCAATTTTAACTTGTATATGACATCAGCCATGAAGGGAAAAAAAAAAAAAAAACCTACTAATGCTGCTAGTGCCGGAAAGGGTGGATAATTGTTGATTATTCAGAAAATGTCTTGATGTGGTACAAATAATACATTTCAGTCCAGATCTTAAGCTGAAGAGAACAATAAAAATCCAAAGGATATGAAGGCATCTTCAATCAACCCATGTACAGAACACCCTACCCCTACAGGAAAAAGGGCAGATGAGAAATAAGAGAGGTAACTATTATCTCTCAGGAAAGAAAATGATTTACAGCAACATGCACATGTAGCCAAGATTGCGTTTCCTGTAGTTTTCATGTATTGTTACAATGCCATTGGGATCCAGGACTCAGACTCCCAGCTCTCTCTCTCTGTTATAAAGTGACGATTGTAAAGACTCAGCCATCAGTAATTAAGGTTCAGGAATTATACATAGAAATCTTCACTAAAATCCAACCAAAGACAGAGTAGGATCCACAGAAGGTGGATGAACCACAGTAGAAAATTCTTTAGGTCTCTTTCTTAAGGATTCTAACTATTTATTAATATTTTATGAAGAAGAAATGGATATTTGATCAAAACTTACCATGTATCCTACCACCTATAATGACTCAGTCCTCAACATACTCAATCCTTAGTATAGCTATTGCCTAGTTTACTTCAATAAGTGTAGGTTATTTGCTTAAAGGGCAAATAAACCCACCCACATTTAATCATTTTTCCAACCCAGGATATCTAAGGCAGATCATGTAGCTTTCTGGTTATTTTCAGTTATAAGAATTGCTTCTTGCCTGGGCTGCGTAGTGAGTTTAGGACCAGTCTGGTCTCAGAGTGAGACACTGCCTCAAAAGAAAAAAAAAAAAAGAACTCCTTCATTTTCTTAATTCAGATTTATTTTCAGGTCTTAAAATATCTGGCTCAGTCTCCACTAAAGGTATAATCTCTCATCCAATCAAATCTCCTTTTTCTTCACTAACACCAAGAACTGATGACTGAGACCTGTAGAGGAAAGAGAATACATGCTTCTGTTTGACTATCTCTTCTGACTGATTCTTCCCTCTCCCTTCACCATGTAGCTTCTGAATTTTGTATGGCCTGTGCTCGTAGAATGAGTATTAGAAGCAGAAGAGCAAACCATTACGCATTATTATTATCGTGGGTGGTCACCATGCCTGGTATAGCTACTGTCTAGAAAATGTTGTAAAGTCTTCAGAACCATACTCTCTTCTCCTGAGACAACTTTCATAGCACGTTTGGTTGGTTGCATCGTCTATCTGTCTTGGTTAATTGACTCTTCTGAGGGCCTTTTAACACTCTCACAGGTACTACCCTAATGTTTATCCTATAGGCTCCCTCTGTAGCTGATGGCAGCTCCCTGGAAAAACCATCTTCCATCGTACTCAACCCTTGCTATTTTGCACAGCATGTACTTAGCTCAGGAGGATTGTGTGAATCATTGCTTTAAAAAAAGATAGAAATGTAATAAATTTTAATTATCTTCTTTTATTAAAGCAAATTCTTGTTTGTAGGTACTACTTATGCACATCTAGTAGACATCTGTCCAAGACTGTGAAAAATTAATTAGGAAGAAAAAAAAAAGAAAGAAGAAAATTGAAGGACAGAATCTAAAAGGTGTGGAATTCTCCCAGTATATCAAGTCTTGCTATGTGAAGTATTATCTTCACCTTATAGGTAAGTTGAACTAAAGAGGTGAAATGTTTATTGATAGCAAAGAACATTACTTTACTGCTCCAGGTTCCTGCAGTTCTGGGGACTTTCCAACCCACCCTCAACCTGAACATTTTCTGTGAACCCAACCTGGTGAACACACACATACATATTTACCCATATGGCAGAGAAATGGAAGCTATAGGTACACTTAACCTCGTATCTACTATAAAAAAGAGAAAATCACACACAGCCAGAAAGAGTGAGGCAGATTAACAGAAGTAACAGACAATGAAAATTTCCTGGGTTTTGTGTAATATTTTGGGGCATTAGCTGACTCCGAGGCCTCTGGGTTCTGTGAGTCTCTTCCTGCTATCTTTCAGCTTAGGCTAGTTTGCTGAATATATTGTTTGCAACCAAATTACCCTTAACTAATATATGGCTCAGCACATAAAGCCTGTAATAAGTGTAGGAATTATTTGAAATGTTATTCTAACATTTGTCCCACTACTTACATTACCAAGAGGAACAATGTACAGGTCTGGGCTGTGTGTAAAGAACAGTGGGCAGTCAGAGCTGTGAAGTCATCACCACCCAGTACAGTCAGAACTGGTCACATTGCTATCTGCTACAATGTCACTCTTGCAGCTAAGTGATGATCTTAAATTGACGAGTGTTCACTAGGAAGTCACATAAGAAGATTAAAGATTTGGAACTGAGAAAATGTGCATAGTACATATCACTTCTTCAAGTCAATTGGCACTTCACATTCTGCACAAAAATTTTTTCTTATGTGGATTTTGTACTTCTTAAAGCATCCTATGTATTATGTTATACATTATGAACTTAAATATATTATGAGACTCTAGAACTCATACTTTGTGTTGTATTCGATAGACAATAGATATCAGACATGTTTTAACTGAATTAAAGGTATTCAGCTGCTCTAAACAGAAAAAGATAAGAGGATATAACTTGCTAACAAACACTTAAATCACCAGAACCTCTGGATTTGTGAGAACTGACTTCTTCCCATACCACAACCATAAGAGGGGAAAGAATTCTCACATACAAGTATGAAATATTTAAGTTAACATTAAAGACCAATTTTCAAACTAAAGCAATCCTTAGACTGGAGAATGTGTTAAAAGGAAAGAAAATCTTAAAAGATTAAACTTCTTCACAGGGATACTTTTTACTGTCTAGAAAAACTTGAGTTTAGATCATTTTAATTTATCTCCCTTAATAAAGAGTATATACTTCACAACCATCCTTCAAGTCTCTCCAAGGCCTATAAAGACATCACATAAGAGTGAAATTTCATCTTTCTTTTCCCACTATAATATGCCATATGGGCACAGCTAATATTTATAGATATTGGCATATGAAACTCAGATAGTAAAATTCTATAGCCTTGTGAAATATCAGGACTGTGAGAGCTATTTTAAACTAGAAAAATGTTTTACAGATACTCTCATTTACCTGTTTAACTAGAACAAGTCCACAAGTACTTATATAAAACCATATATAGAAATGCCATTGCAATTTGCCTCCAGCTATAATGAAATTACTAGGAATGCATTTATGTAAGGTAACTTAAGAAGTTAAGCAAAATATGAAATATACAGCAGAGACAGCTCAACAGGCACCTAAATCAGTGATCTGAAAAAAAGGAAAGTTGCAGAGATGGGCTGCTTTTTTCCCTCAAGAGAGTTTCTGGGCTGCAGTTCAGTTTGGAATCCCAAACCAGGGCTTGTGACACAATTCTAATGTTAGGAAGGCCAAAAGGGCCAGAATTTGTGGGTGTAAAATAACAGAAGGAGACCCAGAAATCTCTGCATCCATCCAACCTTTGACTGAGCACTGCTGTAGGCATGCGCATGTGGTAATCACCAAGGCCAAAGAAAGAAGAACAAAGAGAATTGGTCAAAACAGTTTATGGAGGTCGCAGAATTTGAAAATAGTTTATGTTTTTCACTAGTGAGAGGGAAGAGACTTCTGATTCACATTATATAGAGTCCTTAACGAAATTATTGTCATAACCAAATGAGCCTGCTCTAAGCTCATCCTAATTTAATGTGAAAGCAAATACCATGGCATCCTGCTCATTTCAAGTAATTAATTTTATTGTATTGCATAATTTTAAAATATTTGAAAGAATATAGGAAAATCTAGGGCATGAAAACATAAAATTTAATACATCAACACTGAAAAAGGTATCAAATAAACAAAAAGTAAAGAAAATAATGCTTCATAAACAGGTCAGCAATCAGATCATTCAGAAATGGCACAGATAAAAATATAAGATGCTTAAAATATATGGAAAGTGGTACATATCATTAAATGAACACAGAGTGTAATATGTTAAAGATTTATACTACAAACCCACTAACATAGAAACACAACAAGAATTTGTAGAAATGAAATAGCATAAGCTATATTAAAAATCATGAGTCCCTAGCCAACTACAAATTAAAACCACAGCTAAGTAGCATTACACATTTTCTTAAACGGCTAAAATTATAAAAATTCAGTCAGAACCAACTTTGGGTGAGGATATGGACCAACTGGAATTCTATCCACTGTAGGTGAAAACACAAAATACCACAGCCACTTTGGAACGTAACTTGGCCATTATTTATAAAGTTAACCAAACAACTGACCACCTAACTCAGAAATCCAGTTTGTGCTGTCACACAGAGGTCTATGCTAACGTTTGTAGCAGCTTTCTTCAGGCCCGGATCGAAAATAACTCCAATGTCTTGTAAACAGGTGGAGGGATAAACAATTCAACAGAATGCTGCTTAGCTATTTAAAAGAATTGATTAACCTAATACTGTACATGAATCTCAAAGGTATTATGCTAAATGTAAGAAGCAAGACTCAAAATATTACTTACTGAACTTTTCCATTTATATGAAATCCTAGAAAACACAAACTTGTCTGTAGTGACCAAAAGAACCTTTGCATTGGTCCAAGGGCGAAGTATAGAGGGAAGTGGGCAGTGGAATGTATCTGTTTATAGCAAAAACAGTATAACAAAACATTCTGGATCACTCAGCATTGTTATTATAATCAGGACTATAACATATAAATATTTATCAAAACTTAATAAACTGCATTTTAAGTGATGCATATATGTGTTCATAAGTTACCTCATTAAGATCTATTTTAAAAGCAACATGTTACAAAATGAAAATAAAGAAGTATTAACATTTTATCAGAGGGATACTGTCCATTAGTCATTAGTAGTGAGCCTTTCAAATTCTAAAATGTTTCCCACCTCAGAAGAGTTTGGAAAGCACGGACCAGGTTAGAAAAAACACACACATATATATATACAGCATGTGGCAAATCTTAACGAGCCTCTCTAGCATGTAATAAAATGTTTCTGATTCTGACTCTGATTTGATTCTAATACTTGTTTAACACTACCCAAAACACAATGTTATATAATCTCTGTTTTGGTTTGGTTTGGTTTGGTTTGGTTTTGTGTGTGTGTGTGTGTGTGTGTGTGTGTGTGTGTGTGTGTGTGTGTTTGTGAGACAAAGTCTTGCTCTGTAGTCCAGGCTGATCAAGACTTCCTGTGTAACCCAGGCTGGCCTTGTACACGTGGCAAACCTCCTGGCGCAGCCTCCTGAGTGTTGGAATTACAATCATGTATCACCATGTCCAGCCTATGTGGTTCTGGGGAATGAATCCCAGGCCTGCCTACATGTTCTCTGAATGTAGAGGCTCTGTAAATATAACATTCTTCCCAGTGTACAAAAAGAAGGCAAAGGAATTGTTTGCTGAAAAAAACTGAGAGATCAAATGAACAAATGAATAAATGGAATGGATTTCTATGGGAACTTATAATACCAACACGCACAATTTATCTCATATAGAAAACACTATCTGTTCATCATTAAATATAATAAAACATCATTCCAAGTTTACAGTTATGAAGATTAGAGTAGTTATACCTTTGCATTGTCAAAAATGCATACACATGGCTAAACAACAATATATAATAATTTAGCAATATAATGACCACAATTCTTTTTCATCTTTACTTTGTATGTTATTCGGGAATTTTAAAATGACTTTCATTATCTCATGTAATCACTTAGGAGCACTATTTTACCAATAAGAAGTTTATAAATATAGATCATGGAATCTACTGAAAATAGAAAACATTAGAAGTGTTTCTACTTACTGTGTTGTTCACCTGTTTCAAATTACATTGAGAGGTAAAGAGAGACAGATCTCAAGGTGATTCCATTTCAAATTGAGGTTCAGAGTCATTGTGTTTTCACACGTGTCCCCGGGTTTGTCTGCAAAGCCAGGTATGTGTTTACAATACCCTGAAGTTACTTACTGACCATCAGCTGCCTCTCTGGAAACTCTCTGCTCTTTTAGCACCTGAAATCCTCTTTTCTCCAACACCTCTCATTCCTCTGACCCACGCTTTCTGTTTCTGCCAGGAGCTTACCTTCTTTCGACCACCACTAAATGCTAAAGTCGTACAGGGTGCTATTGTTGACCGTCTTCCTTTGACATTCTGCACACTTTCTCCAACTCTATATGAGGCTTTCTCCCTTCCTACTAAATTGGCTGCATGTCATAACTCAAAATGTGTTGTGTTAACTGTCCAGGGGGTAAAAACAGGACACAAGAGGGATCTGGGTGGATAAAATGGCTCTTATTCATCTCTCCATGCACTATCCCCGGGCATGGTTTTACTCGTGTCCTCTGCAGAGTATTTCAGTAAACTGAATCAATAAGCTGCCTATTGACCTGCGCAGTTTCCTCAAGAGTGTTGAAGTGGCACCATCCTGGAAAGGAACCACTTGCCATTGCTTCACATCCCGGTATCATTATGGCTCATGACTAAACATTACATAGATCGCAGCAGGTGACAAGCACTCACTGATGGAGGCTATTGCTCTTTTACAATGACTTTATGGAAGCCACAGAATCAATGGTATAAAGTTTTTTCTCATATGAAGCCAAAGCAATGTCTATAAAGCTACTTCGTTTATGTTAGTTGCCTATTTGTCCTCATTTTATATTATGCATTTCATTCTATTTTTAATTGACAGATACTAAATGCATATTCTGTATATTTATGGGGTGTAAATATTTATGTAAGTTTTATATCTATCTTACATGTATTAAGTATAAATCAAACATTACTACTAATAGAGAAAATATCTGGTGACATTCAAATGCCAATGGTGATCTTTCAAGTGAGACTCTGAGGTTTTGCTAGAGTGTCATTTAATATATTCTTCTAAGTTTTGCACGTTTTATACAACATTTACTACATTCACAATAAAAACAAAGCTATTAAACTTTAAAATGTTTGCTATCATGAAGATAAGACCATAAATAGTAGGCAGTTGAATAATCAGCAAAAATAATTAATTTTAATCTTGTTTAATGAGACAGTTGGCCCTTCACATAAGCAGCTTTATTGCAAGTTTTAGCAAGAATTGTTGGAACGCTAACAACAACAGTAACAACACAACGACAAGAAACAGGCTGCCAACACCATGGCTACCTGAGGAACCTAGGGATATCAGGTCAGGAAATCTTATCTAAGACTTGAATTCCGCTCTAATATTCAAGAATTAAATTGCTTTTAAAAGATAATATGTAACAGCATCATTTTCAATACCTTTCTGAGACAAGTGTGTAGAGATTTAAAAAAACTTTATTTTTTTTGTTTTCTAAACACAATAACCTACTTCACTAATAACATTCCTATAGCTCTCCATATGTTAGAAGTCAATAAAATGACTGAGCACATTAAATAGGGTACTTCTCAGATCCCCAAGATACCGGTCTAAGGCTGGATGGCTTCAGTAGATTATCTCTGAATGAGATCTCCGTCTCCACTTTCCATTCTAAGATGAAAGGAATGGCTAACAGCATGACCATATGGATTAGACACTCTACACCAAAAGGCAAATATCTACATCCAGGTTTTTTTCTATTTGAAAATTCTACCTGTTTATCTTTGGAGAACTGAAATGTTGCTAAAAACAGATCCAAGTGTCAACGACACAAAAATCATAGAATGACTGCTAAACACACCACACATTACCTATACAGTACTGAAAATATAAATAACCTACACCAGTCACAGCAACCAAGAATACACTGCATGACACCTCTCAGCCCTCCACACAAATACCCCCACAATGGGGCTTTATATCTCTGTTATTGGCTTTCTTCTGTCTTGCTCTGTTTCCTCTCCTCAACTTACTTGATTCAGAACTTTTATGGATAAACTGAAGCAGAACAGGCCCCTACCAAGATGCTGCCCATGCCCCAACCTGACAGGAAGTCACAGCGAAGGGTGGAAACTGGCGATGGAGCTGCTTCTCAGGAATCTCAGTCCTTTTTTACTTTCCCTGCTGTCTTCTTCAAGAAAGAAAGGTAAATTTGAGCACTCAGAAGTCATACATTAAGAAAAAAAAAAGAAAAAATAGTTGAGGAAATATGAACCCTTCCCAATTTCTCAAGAAACAGATCTATCGACAGAAAAATAACAAGAGAGAAAAGCCCCACAGGATGGAACAAAACTTATGAAATAAACTTTGCAAACAAACTTACACCTATACGTACAGTGGAGTTTCACTAACAGGTGTTCATATTTAAATACCTTTCTTGGGCGGCATCGTGAGGGGTTCTGTCAGAACGTCAGGGTAGGTGGACCAGCTGGTTCAGGTAGTAGGGAAAAGGTTTCAGGTTTTGTCTAACACAGCCACATGCTTCTGCCTGCCAGGAAAAACGCTCCTCTAGTGCCATTTCACAGGCTGAAACGTAAGAAGGTACTAATTTCCTCACCATTAAATTTTCATGAATGTTTAGTTTACCACTTAAGGACGGAGTACTCAGGTCAAAAGGGTCACACTGGGTGCTCCTATTTGAAATAATATAAACTGTTGATGAAAGTCCTATTCTGCCTAAATCTGGAATCATCTCCCTGTCTACATGTGCTTGCCATCTCATTATTTAAAGGCCTCATTCTAGGGCTTCATCCTAATTACACATACTGAGGGCAGAGAGAGATCACTCAGACCAAGGTGAGAAACACCAGCAACTTAGTATACTTGGGAAATTAAATGAGTAAGTAACAAAGCTACTCCTATGCCTGGAGTCAGGTTCAAGTAGCAAAAGTGTACAACATTCCATTCAGCAGTCAATTTCCCTTATGAAGAAAACTGAACACATCATACTCCTTCCTCATATTCTATAAAAATAAAATACAGTGTAAGAGGAAATTGCTATTTTATCAGAGACATGCAACTTTTTCTCTCTTTCCAAACTTCTCAGGGGAAGGCAGTCATCTTCCTTTTAGAGTGATAAGCAAAAATTATTGCTATCATTGAAAAGAAAAAGAGGGACAAAACGCGCTGAAATGTACTGCTGCAACAGAGGCTGTGTTTTTGAGAATGAGGCCACTGGCATTCTCTGGTTACTTCCGTGACAGCAGGCTTGTCTGGGCTGACCTTGGCAGGAGGAAGCAATGTTTTGAAATGGATCCTGGTAGCACAATTACACTAAAGCTGCTTTTGGCTTCACAAATCGATTTTTGTGCATACAGGATCCTTCTAGAACATACAGTCTAGGCACGAAGATGTTTAATCAAAGCAAAGCAGCAGGTAGAAAACTCCACATCACAGCTTCAAACAAGTCTCTGTAATGCTAATGTCTGCCTGAATCTCCCCTTCCTTAGACACTGGATTATAACTGAAACAATAAAATAGGAGACAGCTGAAACAGGACTCATATTTAAAGATATTCAGAGTGGTTCATTAATTTGAGAATAGAGAGATAAGATTTTGTCGCAAATAATTGAATCTGTGGTCTGGAGTGAGGATAATGTACAATTTGGTTTATATTAACTCATGCATGAATTTTGTGACAAACGTCAAAACAAATTTATGAATAAATTAAGAAATTTATGTCCACAAAGTTATAAAATAACATGTATAAACACATGAAAAAGCTCAATTCACCTAAGAAAATATGAATCAAAATAAATATATGTATAAATATCTAGTTTCAACTACTTAGCAAAATTAATACGTTACAATAGCAAACTTGGGAAAATAAAGATAAGTAGGATCTCCTGAATGGTTATAGTAGCATAAATCAGCTAAAACGTTTGGAAAACAATTCAGCACAATCTTGTAAAGCTGAAGTTTAACTAAATTATGATGCAGAAAGCTTGCTGCTAAGAATGCAATAAGAAACTCATGTGTATGTTCAAGATGAGGCAATTACTATTCACAATAGGATAACAATAACAAAAACACTGAAACATGGTCATCAACATACAAATTATGAAAGTCATAAATACAAATAAAAGAATATAATAATTTTTAGATATTAAAAAGAGAATGTGAGATAGTTAAATAGAATGCATGAATAAATTGGTTAAAACTGAGATGTATGTATGCAAATTACTTAAAACAGTAAAACCAATTTCAATTTAAAAATAGAGAACTTATATATATACTAGAAATTACTAGACAGCTGTAGTGTAGTATTTATTAGCATTAAGATACATAAAGACAAAATGGATCACTGGAACAGAAGAGAAAGTCTGTAAATAGACTCACACATAAATGGTCAAGCAATTTTCAACAACGTATAAAGACAATCTCAGAATTAAGGGTGTGAGAGGGAGAAGACAGCACCAAAGTTATAAAGAATTTACTCATGGCCATAGTGCAAAAGGATTTCCCTAACCTAAGAAAAGAAATTAACTTTCAGATACAAGAAGCTTATAGAACACCAAATAACCTCAACCAGCAACTAGACTCGCCACAAATATGTCATAATTAAAACCTCAGAAATACAACATAAAAAGAGAATATCATTAAAAGCAGCAAAAGGAAAACAGACATTATTCTACCAAGGCAAACCCATTCGAATTACTGCAAATTTCTCAAGGCAAACTTTAAAGGCGATGAGAGCCTGGAGCAGGATCCTTCAAGCTTTAAAAGATAGCAAGTATCAACCCAGGTTGTTATATCCAGCAAAATTATTCCTGAAAATTGAAGAAGAAAAAATTTTTCATGACCAAGAATCCCTTATTGCAACAACCAGCCTAGCACTGCAGATAATACTTGGAAGAATCTTTGAGAGAAGCAGAGAAGCAAGCAACACAGAAAAAACTTGGAAGAAAGGAAACATTTAATCAACATGGACAATTGGAATAAAAGCTTTAAAAATATGCATGTATGAAATTAGGGATGAATAAATAGGTAAAAGGATAAACCAAATCGGGCAAAATGTTAATGATTAGTGAAATATGCACAAATAATATATGAAAGTTTAAAAAAATCTGAAATGACTAAGCATACCTCTCTATCTATTGCTTTAACTGTAGCATACTTATGTGATACAAATTTATGTCCATTTAATGTAGCAAACTGATAAGTCTTAAGCTCGTTTAATGTAGCAATTCACTTTTTTGATGTTGAATGTGATTTTATCCTTTTTGATAGAGGCAGAAAGATAAGCAGCACCAAAATAACTTGGAGGAAAGGTAACATCTAAAGAGAAAATGTAATAAAAAAATAGATTGGTATTTAAGTCATTCGATTGATATACTTCTAAAAGAGTACCATCAGTTCTATAAAATCTGTGAAATCTCCCCACATCACTATTATTAGTAATAGTAGAGTAGTGTGTAAAACAGAACAATTACATGCAACATGGGGAATTGACATAAAATCTTCAAAAATATGTATGCATGAATATATGTATGGATAGGCAGATACAATTATAAACTAAATCTAGTAAAATGTTAGTAATCAGTGAAATGTGAATAAATAAGTTATAAAAGTTAAAAAATTCTGAAATAACTATATTTGCCTTCATATCTTACTTTAAATATACTTATGTGATATAGATATAAGTTCATTTAATGTAGCAATGTGATACAGTTTTAAGTTCATTTATTGCAGCAATTCACTTATTAGGTCTTTGATGTAAGATTATTCTAAGAAAACTTATTGATGTAAAGATAACCCTTTGAATGTACAAAGATGTGCCTTCCAGTACACAGCTAAGACATTTGAAATTTAACTTCTTCTTTCTCATATTTACTAGCCTTTTGAATTACATGGTTGTAGTTCTTTTCTTATATGAACAGATGGGTGAGGCCAGGTTCAAGAATCTCAACAAGGATATAGCAAAATATAGAAGAAAAAAAAGAGCTTTTAGCAAATATCCCACCCAATAAAGGGACTGGCTGGACTCAAAGAAGAGGCATCAAGATTTGACCACTATGGCCCATTTGAGGAACAGTATGCTGAGCTAAACAGTGGTGATTTACGTGTAATGATTCAGATGCAGAAGATTAAATATGTTAAGTACTGTATAGTCTCTCTGATTTGGGAAACCCAGAATACAGGTATTCTGTAGAACTGAAATATGAGATGAAAAGGGTGTGGGAGGGTCAAAAATGCAAAGGGATTGTAAATTTGATATGATATATATGTGCACAAAATACTCAAGTTCATTGTAAACATTATATATTGCATATGTATATATTAATAAAAATAGTGGGGAAAATTTAAGTTGATAATACCAGGAATAGATTTTATAAACAGTTGATGTTGGTAGCATCACTTTTTAAAATTTTGCCTATGAAATTGGTACTTTGACTTATATACATCATTTTCATGTAAATTGGGGTTGATTTTGATTGTTGAAGTGGGCTCAGGCTTATTATTTAAACAATTAAGAGAGATGACACGTGAAACTTTGGCCATTTTAAAATTGCTACTTTAATTTAATGGGAAATTAAATTACTTTGTAAGGCAACCAGGATATGATACATTCTTTTAAAATACATACAATGCTAATTATTTACTTTAATAAAGGATGACTTAAGTGTTACTTCCTTTTGTTTATTTCTCTAATTATGAGGTAAGGACCCTCACTGTAATAACAATTATACAGGTCAATAAACAAATCCCAAATATATATGTCACATGAGACACTTTACCAACATTTGCGAAGACTAGTGGCGAAATGTATAAATTATTCCAGGGATGTAGATAGAAGGTATGTGTATATATATATATATATATATATATATATATATATATATATATATACTGTATGTTTGTGTATTTGATTATGTCTTCTAAATACAGTTATGCATGGCCATTTTTATATAATAAAAAACGGCAAAGTTTATTTTTCCCTTTTTTGAAAGATTTTCTTAAGAAATAATTAGATTTCTAAGAATCTATGTACACTTTGCAGTTCTCAAAAAATTACTATGAATCAAGAAACTAGAAGGAGGATGTCAAATGTCATATCTCTCCACAGTGTGAGCCATGCTTAGAACTATGAAATCAACCTTCCTAATTTATGACAATATACTTTAAAATATCTTTTCACATATTATGGAAATTCACAGTACACAAATTACAAGAGAAAGTAAGCCACAAAATTGTCAATCCTTGAATCAAAATTAGAAATTATTGTGAATTAAAGTGAAATACAATGTTACTCGTTTTTTTGGAGTAAGAAGCAATGAAGAGTTATTGCAGCATGTTTTTCATAAACTTTCATCAGAAAAAAAAATGGCTTTCAGTCCCAAATTTGATGCGTAGTGGCTCTATGACCTCAGCCCATATTGTCCCTAGTGGTCTCTGTAAGATGTGACTGAGGGAGCTTTCTGACAATTTATCTCTTTGCTTATTCATTTCTTGGCATTTATTCAGTTAGCCAAACCATGTATGGAGAAGGCACATGTAGCAGCAGGCTGTGCTCAAGCAAGGCAGTGAGCAATGTGATCTGTATTTGTGTTAACTTTTTCGGGCTCCTCTGTGCAGAAGACGTTAGAAAAAAAAAGTATAGATAGCAGATGCGGAGATGATTCAGGGGCTGCTGCATTGTCCACTGAATGCAGCCTGGATGTGAGTGACAGCAATGGACATCAAGAGAGTGCAAGATAAATTTGAATTTAGCGTAGTCATGCCTAGTCAATGAATCACAAGAATTGTAGGAGGAAGCAAAGAATAGAAAGATTCAAAACTGGCTCCTAGACCTCTGGGTTTTCATTATTCATAGAATGAAAGTAGACAGTGTACTGTATGTGGAATGATAGTTAATATATAAGGAAATAATGTTATCTTTTATAGGATGGAAGGCTAGAAATAGCATTGTTGATCAGGTAGAGGAGAAATGGTCTACGTTTTAAACAAGAGATGAGAAACTTACACTGTCAGCTGCATTTGAATTGAGGTCTAAATAAGGCCCATAGACTGGGAGAAGGGTGACATTTATGTACTCCAGAAAACACCAAAAATTACAGCAGTTCAAAAAATTTATCTCCAGCTCCACTTTAAAATTCACTAGGCAGCCACTTCTGTGCTAGACTGCCTTATTTTAAAATTAAAATCAATAGTCACAAATTGATTCTTATAAAACACTCAATCTCTTGTAATTCCTCAGCTCTATGAATGTCTGTACAGAATCAACCATATCAGAGAGTGCAGGTGGAATGACAGAATAAAAGAGATTTTTGCCTTTGAATTTATAAGATTCTTTGGTAAAATTATTTGTTGAGATACTTTCAGACGAATAGTGAAGACACATGTCTGGCTTCCTCCACCAGATGCTGAGGAGTAAACAGATTCTGGTTACTACAGTGAATATACATAAGGTTTCCTCAGTGGTCTCTAGAAAATGAACCTTCTAGGGTTATCATAGCTTCCCATATTGACACTAGAAAGTGACTAAAAGTTCAACGGTTGTAGTTAATTAAAGGAAACTAACAAAAAAAATTTTCAACAGTGTTCTAACTTTGAAAACAGTCGGAGCAATGTGCCCTAAGTGCCCTGGAGAGTTTGGAGATTGGGGAAAGAAGCAAAGCAGAGTCACAGGGAGGATTCACATTTCTTACATTATCAAGGTACAATTACTCATTGTGATGTGTCCACCTGACTAAAGGAACAAATGCTTAGTACATCAATGAAGTACACTTCCGGGTGTCTGTATATGGTTGACATGCAGGCCAGAAAAATTAGGGAGGTTAACCACCTACAATTGTGGGTGGCACCGACCAGTAGGATTGTAACCTTTCATCCTGCAGACAACCATAGTGGACTCTCCTGCCTCTGACCCTACAAGTCCCCCAAGTAAATTCCATTGCACAATCATACATACTTTTTTTCTATTGATTCTATTTCTCTAAAGAACCATAACTAGAGCTGGAGGAATAACACGACAGTTAGAGCATTTGCCTAGCAAGCATAAGGCCCTGAGTTCAATTCTCCAGCAACACACAAGCTGGGTATGACAGTATGCTCTTGTAATCCCAGCACCCAGCAGGATAAGGCAAGACTGCTGTGAGGAAAGGTTTGTTTTGGCTCATGATTTCAAAGATTTGAGTCAATCGTTGCTTGGCTTTATTGCTTTGGGCCTCATACAGTACATCATGACAAGAGCATATGGTAGAAGAGACTGTTCATCTTCTGGCAGCCAGAAAGACAAAATGAGAGAGAGAGAGACAGAGAGAGAGAGAGAGAGAGAGAGAGAGAGAGAGAGAGAGAGAGAGACAGAGAGACAGAGAGGAAGAGAGAGACCAGGATTCCAAGACCCCTTCAAAGGATACCCCTAGTGACCTCATTTCTTCCCATTATACTCTACCTCTCAAAAGTTCCACTATGTCCACCTAGCCTTTAACACACTGGCCTTTAAGAAACATACCAGATCCAAGTTACAACAAGGGCTCAGAACAAAAGTACCACTTCATTAGGCTTTTCTGTAGAAAGCAATTAAGATAAGTCTTGAAAAGAGCAAGTTTTAATAATATGGCCTTGTGAAATCTCTGAACTTCAGGAAAAAAAGACATTGGCTGATACTAAAGGCTACAGTTTAGATCTGAAATCTCTCCCAGTGGCTCATGTGTTGAAGGATTAGTCACCAGCTGGTGGTTCTCTTGGGCACTTATAGACACTTAGGAGGTAGGGATAGGCAAAGGAAGTAGATCGCTGAGGGAAGATCCTTGAAGGATATATTTTGCCACCCCTCCTCCCTTCTCCTCTTTGTAGCTATGATGAGATGAGCAATTTCACCTATTAAGTACCTATAACATGATCTCTGCTATAATGAACAGCTCTGTCTCAGGCTTAAAGAGGCAAGGCTAACCAATCATAAACTTAAGCTTTGCAACCATTACCCAAAATAAATCTTGCCTACTTTGGGTTGATTTCTGTTACAGTAAGAGAAATCTGACTAACGGTCTTGAAAACAGACACTACCTAGAATGATTCAGACCAGAAGGCTTCTGAATATCACAGAAAGCTTCAGAGTTTAAGCTGTTTGACTTTCTCCCCCAGAATTCTTCTCAGTAGTTGACTAAAATAATTGAAGTTCCCAGTTTCTCTCCAGGGCCAGGCTTCTTGACCTTAAGCTGTCATTTCAAACAAAACAATTTTCTTTTGATGGCTGTCTACTGAACTGTAGAATGTCTAGCAGCTTCTATGACTTCTGCCCACTAGATACCCATAGTACCAGAATCTGAGTTGGAACAACCAAAAAATGGTCTCTAGATATTGCCAAATGTCCCCTGGGGAACAAAATATCTATGGCTGAGATCCTCTCCTCCAGGGCTCTGTGTCACTACATACCACAGAATACATTACTACATTCTTTATCAGTGACAAAATTAAAAGCACAGGAAAGAGCTGGGACATAAAGATACAAAGTATCAATCCCTAGACTGTGCCTTTTATTTTATTCCATATCTCAATCCTATCTTATATTGAAATCATAAAAATAGCCTTCTGTGTTATCTCAATTTTCATAAATTTTCCTTCTTAGAATAGGCAACTCCAAACAATTTAGAGATACTTCTACTAGAAATGTGCACGTTTCTTGAAAATATATACTTAGGCAACCGTAAGCTGGACCAGCTTCAGACCAGGAGAAGCCCTACCACCTCTTTCAGAGAGAATCTTCTTTTCTTTGTTAGAGACAGAAGGCATTCTGGTGACTACACAGAGAATGGAAAATCTTGGATTTCCTTGGATCCCACTTTGGAGCCCCCCTCCCCTGGCAGATTCTTTTCCTTTACCTTTTTGTCAAAAAGTAACTGGCAGATTTTCCTAAATTAAAGGAAATTATTTTCCCTTTAGTAGAGCTGGAGAGTCCAATGGTCAAACAAAGGATAAGCTGTCCTTATGTGAGTTCATGTGTACTAAAAGGTATGTTTCATTATGAGGATCTGGTGAGGGAACATTCTACCCAATCACAGCTTTTACTGCCTAAGAATTAAGAGTATGCCATCATCTCTGTCACCCTTAAGCTATCTCATAATTTCTCTTATGCTAACTTTAACTCTAGCTCTACCTACTGCCTGATTTTCTTAGGTATGCATATGAGATTCACGAGGAGAATTTGAATCTTTTTAATCAGAGTAATAGTAATGACATGTAACATTATGGTTTATATGTGTAAATATATCTATTTAGTCCTTGTCTCAGAACAGTGCTCCTAAACTCCTTGGAATATCTCTAGAGTGATAAAGGCCAAAGGAAAATATTTTGCTATTCATAACAAGTCCCTTCAGATCACAACTGTGCTTGGGTTAAAGTGATTTCTGGAAGGTCCCTAGGAGAGGGATACTTATCAGGAAAACAAACCATGTGATTACAGACTCGGAAAATTCAGCCCCACCCTCCATAACTCCTAAAAAAGACAAGAGAAGAGTTGACTTAAGCACCAATTATTTAATCAATGATGCCTATGTAATGAAGCTTCGAAAAACAAAGAACTGGCTTAAGAGAAATTCTGGTTCAATGAACATGTGAAGGTGCTAGGAGGGTGGCATACACCCAGAGGGCAATGAAGCTCCTCCTCTCTCCCCACACACCTTATCTTACCCATCTCCTCAGTCTGCTTCTGAGTTGTAAATTCCTTCTGTAATAGACTAGTAACCTGCTAACTAAACTTCTCCTGAGTTTGTGAGCCATTCTAACAAATGATCAAGGAGGAGATCAAAAGAACTTCTGATTCATAGCTACCAGTCCTAATCACAGGTGACAACCTAGACTTGCCATTGTCATCTACAGAGAGGGCAATCATGTAAGACATGCTTACCACACAAGCATCTGTTGCTGTCTTCAGGTAAACAGTGTCAGAATTGAACTGACTAATAGGACATCCAGGAGTTGTCTGACATCTGATTTGAATTGGTACAGAGAATATTAATGACCAGGAATATTAAGTTGTAGTAGTAGAAGAAATAAGAGGCTTTATTTATTCCTTAGTTAATATAGATAAGTTTGGGGGGGTTGTTTATTTGGTGTTTTTAAAAGCATGTACCAGAATTATGTAACATGTACCACTCAAGAAGTACTGTACATAATAATTCACTTATCCCTTGTATCAAAGAAACTCAGTAAGACCCACCACTAAACTCAGTTTATGACAGAAGAAAATAAAAGTCAAAGTCAAGTGGCTAACCTTGGACTTGGACCCATTTTGATCCAACTACCATGCTTTTAACCTGATTTAATGGGCACAATTCAGTGCCCTCTATTGGGTCAAGGGTAGCTATTCCTGGGTTGGACACAGCCATGTGGTCCCTACAGTAGAATCTGAGAAAACGGTTGTTACATTTCAAATGGCATCGGCATTTGACATGAATCTGTGTGACCGGTCTTGACAAAAAGTCATCCAACATGGCAACACAATCTACCCCACAAGGGATGCAAATAATTGATTACCAGCACAGGTACACCTGTACAAATGTATTGCGTCATTATGCCGTATTCCTTAAATATGTACATATATTTATCAAAATATTTGAGGTTTACCTTGGATCCATGATTTTGCTCAAAAAACTAATATAATATTCTGAGTCTTAAAATACTTATTTTCCAATCCTCTACCATTGACTAAAGTTCATACTGAAGCCAATTTTATGTATCTCATTTTTTGAAGAAAAGCATATGAATAGAGCATTTCTACTAATAAAACACAAATACATTTTTAGCAGTGAAAAGGGACTTTTCTAACCTTCAATGCTACCTCATAATTTAGTATCTTGCCAAACTGGAGAATAAGTTTTCAATTTTTTTTTTTTTTTTTGTAATTCCATGCTACATAAGAATAGTTAAGAGTTTAACTTTGGCTCCTAAGTTGGTAAACTTTCTTCTATTGACTAAATGCTTTAAGTAAGAAACAACACTATAATCAATGTATCTTTTTTGAAAGATGATTTTTGAGTCAGGCTCAGTGGTGAAATCCTTCATTTTCCTAATTATTCATTTATTTTCCTCAAGTGTGTCATGTGCCACCATGCCCAGACTATAGTGTTCTGGGGAATCAAACCCACAGTTTTGCACTTGCCAGGCAAGTGCTCTTAACCACTGAGCTATGTCTCCAGCCCCCTGTAATCAATGTATCTTATATTTAAGAATGTCATGTCAGTGCTTTTGTCCTCGATACTCTTATTGGAATTTATGAACCCTTTCATGAGATCTAATATGATTTATGTTATTTTCTTTCTAGTGACCCTATTTGTTTTTGTACTTTATTCTCTGTCCTTACCTTTATTTATATTAAGTAGTTTTCATCTCATTCCATCTTCACTATTGGTATGTTGTGTACAACTAGAGTTGTGTTTCCATATTAGTTGATTTACCGTATAAATCTTCACCACAATCTATCTTCTGTCTTCAATTAATGATATATACCACATTTTATACCTTTAAAAATTTTATGATCATATATGTAAACACACACACACACACACACACACACACACACATACATAAAATTTCTGAGTAATCCAATTGATTCACTTAATTGCTATCCTGGTTTGGAAGCACTGCTTTCCTTATTTCTTTGCTTACCTGATAATTTTGATTAAGTGTTGGTACATTGAATTTTACACTTTGTATCCTGAATTTTTCTGTGGTCCTTAAATTATAAAAGCTAAAAAGTCAAAAAAATTACCAAGTTGTATTTGCAAAATTGAAAAATCACTAAAAAATGTGGAAAGTGCATAAAAATAGAAGGAAAAATTATTTAGACACAAATCATCCAAACTCAGCTACCAGCATTAGCACTAGTATCCTGTGGATTTATCCCCGTTGGTTTTTCTAGCTTTTAATTTTAATTTATAACTTTAATGCATAGTTTTTAATATGTTATATAATGTTATAAAACAGGAATATATATGTGCATATCAGTGTGTATAGGTATAAATACACAAAATGTTTCAATATCTTACTTCCTTAGCTATAACTGTGTTAAATGCTTCTTAGACATCATTTATAAACAAAATCATTACTGATGTAGGGGCTTCCAGTCAAGATGGCGACTGAGTAACAGCACTGCACAATGTCTCCTCATCAACTCACTTAAAAAGTCAAGAAGAAAGTTAGAAAAGGAGTGGTTGGTGTAGCTAGGAAAGAGAGGAGCATCCCTCAAAACTGAAAGAGGACCAGCGAGAGGCCAGAAACTCCGAAGGATCATCGAAACCGGAGTGGGGTAAAATCCCCGCGGTTAAGGAAACAGCCACAACCGGCTCCAAACGGCAGGCAGCTGCGGACGGAGGAAAGCACACAGGGACCTGAACATCGGATGGAGCGGGAGCTGGGAGAGGACGGAGCACACAACGGGAGAGGAGGCTGCAGGCGGGTCTGAAATCCTGAAGTCACATCAGATGAGGAGGAGAACAGCTGACTCAGTGAGGCCCCAAGCTGTCACCATCTACAGATCACAAACAAGGTCCGGAGGCCAGAACCTCAGCCCGAGGTAAGCGTGGACCCAGATAAGTGGGAATTATTGGCAGCGGGCACCCCAGCCTCGGACGCACCAAACCGCGGTTGTGTGTACTACAAACACAGCGAGGGCTACCCCCTTGAAAAGGCCCCAGGATCCCAGATCAGAAAGGGGGCTCAACAGCCATCACAGGCAGTGATGTCAGCAGGAGCCATTTTCTTCCCTGCATACCAGAGACAGTCAGAGGTAGTAGAACCATGGGGAAACGTAGTAAGAAATCTTATACAAAAAGATCTGACTCCCCAAGGGATGGTACAAGGGGTGCCGAAATTGCAGAACTCAAAAAACAGATGGGCACGAGTGATGGTGACTTCTGGGTCCAGGTAGCCAGTGAGATAAAGCAGGAATTAAAGCAGGAATTATTAAAGCAAGAAGCAAACCAGGAAATAACACAGACAGAGCAACAGCTACAAGAACACTTAGCTAAGCAAAAAGCAAGCCTTGAAAAGAAATTAGAGGAGATCAAAGAAGAAATGGGGAAGCATGGTTACAAATCTCCTACAAAAAGACCTGAAACCACAGGAGATGATATCAGGGTAAATAAAGATGAATATGGCAAAAATAATGGCAATTTCTGGGCCCAGAAATTCAATGAATTAAAGCAGGAATTAAAGCAAGAAATAAAACAGACAGCAGAAGAGCTACACCAATACATAGATAAGCTAAAAGCAAGCCTTGAAAAGCAGCTGGACGAGACCAGAGAAGAAATATACCAGAAGATAATGAAGACAAAAGAAGAAAATAGAGAAGAACACAGCAGAGATACAGAAAAATGAAATGCAGATATTCAGGAAATGAAAAACACGCAAGTAATAATAAGCAACCACTTTAAACAACTTCAGATTAGAATGTCAGACCTAGAAAATAAAGTGACTAAGCTGCAACATACAGGCCATGAAGGACACAAAGCAAATAAAGAAAGCGAGTCATTACAACGGCTGAAAGATGATGCAAGGAGAAACAACCTCAGAATTTTTGGAATCGAGGAGAAGACTGAGGACAAAACAAAAGGTTTAAAGGACATGTTTAATGAATTAATGGAAGAAAATTTCCAAAATCTAAGAAAAGAAATGAACATGGAACTATTGCAGGCATATAGAAGACCAAACAACTTTGATCACAAGAGATCCTCATCACGACACATGAAAATTAAAATTCTAGAAACCCAACACAAAGAGAAAATACTAAAAGCGGTAAGAGAAAAACAGAAGGTGACCTACAAAGATAAGCCCATCAGGATAACGGCAGATTTTTCAATCCAAACCCTAAAAGCTAGGAGATCCTGGAGCGGTGTCATCCAAGCACTAAAAGAACATAAATGCCAACCAAGACTGATATATCCAGCAAAATTATCTTTTAATTTTAAGGGAGAACTTAAAACTTTCCATGACAGACACAGCTTAAAGGAATCTGCAGCCACTGAACCAATATTGCAGAAAATACTTAAAGGAAACCTGGAAAGTGAAAGGGAGACCAGCGACACCAATGACCCCAGAGCAGAAGCGATGACAGCTAGAGGAGAATGAGCTGAGAAAAAAGTATGTTGGTAATTTGTGAAATATGAGTAAATAAGATATGAAAGCTAAGAAGGAATTCTGAAATAACTAAATTTGCCTTCATGTCTGTCACTTTAAGTATATTTATGTGGTATAGATTTGACTTCATTTAATGTAGCAATATGATATAGTTTTAACTTTGTATTGTTGTAGCAATTCGCTTATCAGGTCACTAATAAAGTTTATCCTAAGGAAACTGATTGATGTAAAGATAACCTTGTGAATGTACAAATATGCACCTTCCAGTATTCAGCTAAGGCAATTGAATTTTATGTATCTATTTATTTTTTCTCTTTCCCAAATTAACTAGTCTTTTGAACTACATGCTTATAGTTATTTTCTAATGGGAACTGGTGGGTAAGGCCAGGTGTAACAATAACAACAAAGATATAGGAAAATATGGGGAAAAATAACTTTTTGGTGAATATCCCAAGAAAGGGATTGGTTGGATTCAGAGAAGAGATTTCAAGATCTAACTACTGTGAACCCGTTAGAGGAATAGGAAGCTGAGGTAGAGTGGTGACTTACGTGAAATGACTTAGGTGCAGAAGATTAATATGTTAAATACTGTATGGTTTCTCGGACTTGGAAAACCCAGAACACAAACATTCTTTGGAACCATATGAAGTGATAGCCAGAGCCAAGGGAAGGGACAGGGAGCAGGTGGGAGGGTAGAAGATGGGAAGGAATTGTAAAGTCGATGTGATACGTAGCTGTATGAAACACCCAAATTCATTGTAAATACTATGTATTACATCTGTATATTAATAAAAATAGTGGGGAAAAAACATTACTGATGTATTAAGTTGCATCACAAGCTACCTCAAAGTAATGTACTATGTCTATTATGGCTGATTCTAATGACTCACCATTAAATAAAGCCTAAAACAAATATTTTAATAAATATTTTAATTAGTTTTATTCTTTGAAAGGGGAATTTTTTTTTCTTTATTTTGGTTACCAGTAAGACCTATTTGTACCATGTTCTTGTATTTCTTCTTTGGAAAATTACTGCAACTACTATGTCCTTAAAACAGAAGCAAAGTATATACTTTATCAAGAAAATTTTAAAAAGTTTATAATCACTTCAATAAGTAAAACTTATGTTTTTTTCATTTTTAAAGACATATTCTCATTTGTGATACTCCTCTACACATAATCACTATATTGCAATTAAATCAGAAAATTACTGGCTCTCATGTAAGTCATAAACTCTCAATCCCTTGACTTTGTACATGCTATTTCCTTGTCTGGAATATTCCTTAACTCGCCCCAAACACACACAGACAAACACATCCCTCACATCACACGCAAAACCTGTAACTTCTCTCAGAGCATACATTATTCTACATAATAATGAGTATTCGAGCAGATTGTTCCACTAGTCCACAGATCCCTTAAGAATAAGAATGCCCCACCTTTGTTCCAAGGCTTTGCATCCCTTATGACAACAACTGGAGGAAATAGAACATCACTAAACGGCTCCTTGAATATAGACATCAAATGATAAGTATGTTGCCTTCCAACAGCAGAAATGATGACTATTTCAGTGTTTTAATCAGTTACAGGGCAACCTGTTTGAGTAGAAAAGCTACATGCTTTACAGTCAGCCAGACCACAGTTCAAACTTCCATCTCTGCCCTTAGCAGGCTGTATCCTTGGAATAATTATTTAATATAATAACTGATATATAATAACTGATGTTGTGGTTTAGATATAGAGTAACCCCACAAAACCTCATGTACTTATGCTGTGTACTGGTGCAAGGTGGGCCCTGTCTGCAAGGGGCAGACTCTTGGGGCTTGACCTTGAATGGTAGCCCCACCTCTCCTCCTAGACTTGGCTCTGTTGTGCCATGCCACGAGAAGCTCTGGCTCTGGGTCTGGCCATGTGTTTCCACCCATGTATTCCCACAATTTCCCAGCCACTCACCCTTGAATGGATTGTGACTTTCTGAAAATGTGAACTAAAATAAATCTTTCTTCCTGAAAGTTTTAGATGTCAGGTATTCTCTCCTAGAAATGAGAAAGTAACTAAGACAAATAGTAATCACAAAATAGGTAAGATTATACTTAGTATCAATGGGATAATAAAGATGTATGTATACATCTCTCTTGAAATGTACGAAGTCTGGCATATAGTACAATGACAAATAGTAAACATTTTTCTAATTATAAATAATTATTAATACTATTCCCATTATAACAAATATTAAAAAGTTCAGAGAATTTCATTCTTACACGTTTTGTTGCCTTATCAATGCCATGAGACAAGGTCAATTGTATCATACATATCCTTACTACCTAAGCAAGAACATTCCTTCAAAAATAATCTGAGAAAAAATTTAGATCCAATCATAGTTTTAAAAAGAAGCTTTATATTTTCCAAAGGAAAGAGAAATAAAATTCTCTGGAAAATAACACATGGTCTAATCATCTGCTATTTAATTTTTGTTGTTTATCCCATTAATATTGTCAAAGGTATTTGGGAACCTAAAATTATTTGAAATAAAAGCACCACTATCCCTGATGGCAGAGGAAAAGAACTTTCGAAATATGCTCTACTTTCCATTTCTAAAAATGCATTCATTTGGGCCACACTAAGGAAAGATGTGAAATCTTCCCAGGGGGATCAGATTCAGACTGGGGGTATACTCGGGACAAGGGCATGTCCACACACACGCACACACCCAAAACCCTCTGAAACTTGGCTGCTTCTACTCATCACACCACCATGATTCATACAGGCCTTCTGTGTGAGTCTCTCTCCCACAAGACTAAAAGGCATTTTGCATCCATCTGCCAACCAGATGAACCTGGGAAAAGAGTCTACATGAATGAGACTGACACAGTATTTGTGTAGAATATATTTGCCAAGATCTCTTTTTTCCCCCTCTGTTCCCACCCCAAAACCCATCACAAGCTGTCTTTCAGTTCCACAGGCTGCAGTTTCTTTTCAGATGACAACTCAGACAAACTCCCTGGGATCTCACACCCTCAAGCCTCATTCCATGCAATCCCGTGTGATTGAATGCAGCACAAGAAAGTCCTGAGGCAGCGCTAGGCACTGAAATGTGCTCAGTAAGTTACTGTTTCGTCACAACCTTGCAAACACCCCTTATCATTTTCCATGGCCACAGTTCCTTCCGCAGAGGGTTAGAGTTGTTTTCGCAAGTTTCTATTTATTTATTTATTTATTTATTTATTTATTTATTTATTATTTTTGAACACTGACAAGACAAGCACCAAGAATTTTCCCATCTTCATGGATTCTGACATTAAAACATGAACAGATGCCAAAAGAGATTTTCAAGAATAATAGTGCCATTTAAACTTCTACATCTAGTAAAATAATTGTGGGTCTGACACTGGGAATGGAACTTAGGGCCTCAAACATGCTAGTAAAGTTCTCTATCTCTGAGCTACAACCTCAGCCCATAAAATAATGTTTAAAATGCAATATGCTCTAGGGTGATATTTACAAGGCAACTATAGGATTTGTTAATATTTTTTATAAAAATGTCACTACAAACAGCATAGCCAAGAAGTGCTGCAACCATTTAAAAATGAATGCTACATGTCTCTTTGCAGAAAAATTAAGCATATTTTTGTCTATGTGTAATATTTCATCTAGATGTGACATTTGAAATACAAATCTGAAGCCCTTTCATGGATAAACACTTCACAAAAAGGCTCGTGCCCATTCACACCCACTCCCACCTTTCCCATAGGGATTGTCTCAATGTATTCAATGTATCTATGCCAAGAAAACCACAAGAAAGTAAAAAAAAAAAAAAAAGGAGTGGCTTAAGACTTGCCCTAAAAAGAGGTGTACAGAAGAGGCTTACAGGAGCCAAGAGAAGTCTTTGGAGGGGAATATACTCAAAGGATGAAAGAGGAATTTCTCTCCATAACTCCCCAGCAACTCATCCACTGTTGCCAAGGAAGGCTTGACTCCCTGTTAGATGAACATGTCCCACAGCAGCCTCCCAGGAGACACAGCAGGATAGGAGTTTTGACAAGCAGGTCCTGGATTAGTAGGGGGTGACTAGCATAAATCCCCCAGACTTCTCAAGCAAAATGAGCTTGAGAAAATGAGCTCTTGGGGCCTGTGGAGAGGCTCCACGAGTCTACCATTTTAAATTGAGGCTTCTGCTTTCTTGTAACAATGACAAGGCACCTCTGAACACTGAACAATAGGCATTATTTTAAATGGTGAACTATGTTTCTTGACAGCAAAATAAACAATAAGAGATTTGCAGCACTCATTGTTGAAGATTAAAACAAAAGCCCAACAACAGAGTAATATATTTGCCACTGGAAACCAAAAGTTAAAATATAACATTAAGCATACACCAAGAGAAGGGAAAGGCACTGTGACATAGTACAACAGCTTGGACTTTGACTTTCTCCCCCCCACCCCCCACCCCTCCCCATTTCCTCCCTCCTGAACCCTCTGCAATCTGACTTCTATTGCCGTCACTGTAAAGTCCTGTTTCTGCTAACAGTGAAAACTTACTGCTGCTAAATTCAAAACTAAGTTTTGTCTTTACTCAGTGACCAACACTCTGCTTTCTGAAACCACCTTGTTCTTAGCTTCCTGGACGTCATCTCCTGAATGTCATTTTACTATGTCTCTCTTCCTGGTCATTTCAGCACTGTAATTAAAGGAGCCATTGCAGGCTCTTTTGTTTTTCTTTCTCTACGCACATTTCTCTGGTGATATCATCCACTCAATTAACTCCCAGTGCTTTCTCCTTGTCAAAGAATTTTCTCATTTATAACTCCAAGCCAGCTCTTTCTCCTGAGCTCTAGACTGCTTGCCAGACATCTGTATCAATTAATTATTACTGTTTGACATATACCCCTAGAACTATAAGTAAAATCAATAATAATCTATCAATCAACTAGGCAATTCTCACTCATATCTCTTATGTACTATGGTTAGATAGTGCCTAAGGTGGAGATTACTTCAAAGTCTTCTTCATTTACACATCTATCAGTTGGACTTGGGAGACATGAATAGCCGGGCCCTTGAGTTTTGGGCCATCTCTTTACATATATGCATGTGGTCACACTATATAATAGCTAGATTTCACAAATAAGAGCTGATAACTCTGAAAAAGAAAAAATGTAGTCTATCACATCAAGGATTGATCTGACACTCACAGCTAAACTATGTGAGTCCCCTCTTGAAATTAGGCAACCTTGCAGATGCCAATTTCAAACAATGCCTCTTAGACCATGATTAAACAAAACAACATAAGCCCGCTTCACAATACCAAGTAAACACAGAGCCAAAAAAAGTGTTTTCATGCTACCCACAAAACATACAATCATAGAACTAGCTCTACTTTCTAATCCACTCTAGATCAAACTTATGCATCTTTAAATCTTTCTCAAATTAATCAGTATTGTGATTTGGCTCTGGAATGTCCCACAAAAGTCTCATGTGTCTTAATGTTATGTATTGTTCATGGAACCATGTGCTGTTGGTGGATTGGGGCCTAGTCTGGACGGGTGGATTACATTTAAGTTAGGATTGAAGGCATGTGAGTTAGGACTAACTGTGTGTAGTGGCCACACCTTCCACACCTGGATGCAGGAGGGGCTAATCATTGGGCAGAGACCTAGAAGGATATATAAGCTGCTTTCTGCCTTCCTTGGAGGACTAGGACTGGTCTCAACTAGTCTCAACTTGCCTTCCTGTTTATGATGTCGTGAAAAGCTGCCTCCACCTCTGCCTCTGCCATGTACTTCGATTGCTGTCGGCCGCCCCTGAATGGACTGTGACTTTCTGAAACTGTGAGCTAAAATAAACCTTTCCTTTCCTAAATTTGTGGGTGTCGGGTATTGAGTCACAGCAACGAAAAGTAACTAAGACAACCAGCAAAAATCCAAATACTATAGCATGATTTTTCTAATACCTTCTTACTCAGAAATCCCATGATCTTCTGTGTTGCATACTCTACCTTACTATAATACAACTTTGTCTAACTACAGGTACAGCCCTGGTAGGCTTTTGGTGAAGAACAATGATGCCTCCCAAAGCAAGTATCTCTAAGAAAGCCCTCATGGTCTTTTCTAAGCTAGCTTTTGATATCTTACAACACTTGTTTGTAAAAGCTGTCACAAAATCCCATCCAGGCTCAAGCAAAGAAGGTAATATTTCCCTCTTGAAGGCCAAGAGTTTTCAGACATGTTTAAAACCACTGTATTGTCTACATTCATATGCCCCACAATCCTCAGTACCAAAATCCATCATTCTCAAAATCTAATGCATGGCTTACTCCTTTGTCTATGTGTCTCTCTGTAATATTCCCTTAGCTTCACTGTCCAGTATATGTCCACTTTCTTAATGGAAAACCCTAGACAATCACATTGCTTTCCAATTCATAATTCATCACTCAGCCTTTCAGATTAGTTGTGCTTAAAATACACAGAGATGACCCTGTCAGAAGATACTGTAGGTATTAGGGGAATGCAGGCAGATATACTACCTGTCTCTGTTCAAAGGGTCGGTAGGAAGCTGCTCCCCACCAATGACCACTGATGGAAGAGACAGCTCAGGCTTGATTCATTATGGGGTTGTTCTAATCTGCTGGCTGTCGTCAGAAATATATTGATGTTACATTACAAGTTGCCCATTTGAGATGGCCCCGTTTTAGTCAGTTTATCATTGCAGTGACAAAATACCCAACATCCACAATTTAAGAGAGGAAAAATCTATTTAGCTCACAGATGCAGAAGGTTTCAGAGTCCCGTTATGGAGCAGTCAGCAATGGTGGGAGTACATGGCAGAGAGAGAGAGGCTGAAAAACTGCTCATCCCATTGCAGATAGAAGCCAAAGTGAGTCTGGAGCAAAGCCATGGAGCTTTTCCAGGAAGAAACTGCAACAATGTTTCTTCTTCCTTCCTTTACTTAGTGCAGAACTACCAGTTGCCCCCCATCACCCCAACTCCCCCACCCCCCGCCCCCACACCCTCACCCTCCACCCCCACTCCCCCAGAAAAGAATCAGGTGGGAACCTTTCCCTCACTTCTTGGTCCACAAGTCACCTGAAAACTCTGTCCTGGGCAACCTCCAATCTCAACAAGTTGGTACAATCCCTCCAGGTCAGACTGCAAATATCCACCCTTTCCAGCCCAGCTCTGCCTCCTAATAACACACAGTGCCAAATACATGAGGCTTTTGGGGGACACTGAATTTCCAAACGATAGCAGCCCCAAAGGGCAGAAGTGAAGACAAATCAACAGATAAAACTATTAGAAACATACTTGTCTACTTCCCATAAAAGAAGAGACCTGATCCTCAAATATACACCAGCTTCTATGCAGCAGTAAATGGCCAAACTACTTGGACAAAATTCTAGAAGAAATAAGATTTGAAGATTAGAGAAAAGGAAAACTGGGAAAGAACGTAGATGAGTCCATGGGAATGAATGCAAAGTGTGCCTCATCAAGCTGCCTCCCTGACAGCATCCACTGCAGAGGGGACTCAACAAGCATCTGCACAGAATGATCAACATGTGACTCCCAGCCAGGCCTGTCTTCAACCACCCTAATGCTTATGCAACAAAGTCCATAAATAGGGTTTCTAGTATTGCCATAGAGACCATGCCTGGACCAACAATATGGAATCCTCCTCACAAAAGATGATCCAGTTACTGCCACAACTGATTTTCCAATCTGTCAGCAGCAGAGTCTGGCACCAAACCCTTAATTCACCTCTTAAGCCCAAAGTGATGAGCCAAGCTACTGGGTATAGTATTTGTTCTATCAGAAACAATTATGTTGGAGGGGATAGTAATTTTTCCTAAGCAGAATCAATACACACTTTGAATATCTATTATCTTCCTTTCCTGCCATGCATCTACAAAACCCCCATCCTGTGGTTCGCAGGATCCTTAATTCACAAATATATTGTCCCCTACAATAATGAGACCAAGGTACTATTTTCAGCAAATGAAATTCATCAATTTGCTCATTGTTATGGAAGACATTAGTCCAATCAGTTACTCTAGATCTCAGAAATACCTTGAATAATATATAAGTTCAGTTAAAGCACCAGTTTGGAAACAAATACTTGTGGGGCTGGGAACCATTTTTCAGGATGTGTTATATGCACAAAACTAATATCTACTATATGGTTTTCTGTCCAATAGCTCCTTGCATAGGTCCAGAAACTGCAAGGTAGATATATGATTGACCTTACTCTTTGGAACTTCTAGTGAGTTACCACAAAAAGCATGCTATCTGTCCTTAAACATTCAAGTTCTGTTAAATTAAGAATCTTCTTTCTTGAAGAAAAATATTTCTACAAAAAATTAATATCTCCACTGACTTGGAAGCTGAAGCTGACAAGTTATAATTTACAGTCTCCCAAGATAATTAACCATTAAAGAAATAAAGAAACTACTGTCTGGCTGGTGTGATAGACCATCATTTCCTTACTGAGCTAAATTTACTCTACAATAGGAACAAGAAAGAAAACATCTAAAATCCAGAAGATAACCTGAGTGGCTCCTGGAACCTCTGGGTCCAAAGATACTAAAAAATAAACCATTATAGTAGATATAACCAAAAAGGGAGAAGACAAATAAAAACCTTCAAACAAGTCTAGACCACCTCATCAAACAAATAGAAAACAAAAACTAACTTATGGCAATATCAATACAGGTTTATTTATGTATCTAGTCTTTTATCTTCTATATATTATCCAGGTGGAAGAAAACAAAAATACTAGAAAAAGAGGTAACTAGTAAAGGAGTTAACTACTAAAGAAGTTAAACAGAGGAGTCTATAGGGTTCAGATGCTAAAAATTAAAGGAAGAGCTTCTACCTGTAGGCAAAAGAAGAGGTTTAAGTTAGGTCTAAGAGAAGCCCCCTTTCCCTGACTGAGACTCAAACCTCTTCAAAGCAGTAGTGACTACCACAGGCAGCCTGCAGTGACCAAGAATTCTGACCAAGAGCAAAGCTGTCACTGGTCTATCAGTGCAGCTCCTCTAGGAGGTTTGAGAACAGGTAGTAGACACTGGCCTGCAAGAGTGACCTTCCCTTACTGAGCATTGTTAGCTGGCCAGAGCTGGTCTGCAGAAGTGGTCCTCCACAGCCAGAGGGTGTAGGCAAGCTAAAGTAGTTTGCTGTTAAGGAAACTCCAGTGCGGTAACTTCAGTGCCCTTTGTTGATGAAACTAAATATCCTCCCAACTCCCAAAGAAAAATATTCATAGAGTCCAGTTCCAGGGATAAAAACATTCACAAGATCATTTTCTGCATGATAATGTTAAGAGATAAAGTTATCAAGTCAAAAAATTCAAGTATTTAAAAAACTTTCATTATTTAACCAAACTGTTCCCCCATAAACACTGTGCCAATTTATGCTTACCCTAGCATCACATGAACATTTGAAAGCCTAGGCCCAAGCCCAGCAGTTCTATGGAGTAGAAAGTCAATGGCCTAGAAAAGAGTGGACTCTAGAGATCTATGCTGTCCATGCCCCACTTTACCAGCTCTTTTTCTCTATTCATGTCCTGTGTAGTCTTTCTATAAACTAATTCTAGTGAGTTTGCCTCTTTATTAAAATGACTATAAAACCAGAAATAAAATTATAGTTGTCATAGTGGAAAAAAATCTAAATGTTGTATAAGAATATCCAAAAGCAACATGAAGTCTTAGCAGAAATACTATTCAGTAAGCCACTATCACATCCACAGGGGACTGGGAAGATGCACGAGATTCCCCTCATAAATACCACACTTCTCCACACATGCACCGACTTGCAGGGTGGTTGTGAGGATCAATAATAACATATGCAAGGCCCACAGGGGGAGTCAATAAATAGTAGCTTGATTTCCCGAGAGCGCTGTGTTAAATTTGCTAGGAATCCTGAAATGTGTGTTTTTCATTTTGCCAAAGTTGTTTTCATTATGAATGTGAATACACTCCTCACGCCCAAGCCAAAACTGCTACAATAAAGTGTTATACCCTGATCACTATTAGTTACAGATTTGATGGTATTTCTTTCCAGATTCCTAACAAATATTATTTGTCTTCTTTAACTGCTTCCACTGAAATAAAATCTAAACATAATGAGCATAAGTAGAAGAAAATTAGATATTTCACAATCTTTGCATTTGTTGGTGTTACTAATACACTGAGTTTGGATCAACAGTTTATTGCCTGTGTTACAATAAATGATTTATGTTGCAATTCCACCCTGAAAAGAGTCTACTGCCCAAAAGTCCATTTGGAGTAAACTATTTTATGCTTTGTATATAAAGGTTCCCTAGAAATCAGAGAACTTCTTATAATTCAAATGCTTTTGTGGGCTCAGTAGTTACCACCAATTAATGCTGCAGGGATGATATAAAATAATAGGGATATGAAAGAACACATAAAACTAGGCAGAGTATGCATAATATAAATGTGTGTGTGTGTGTGTGTGTGTGTGTGTGTGTGTGTGTGTGTGTGTGTGTATTTACACTGCATTAGACTAGAGGGCATACAGTTTATGAATTCTGAATAAATCACAGGTAAACTGAATAGGAACAGAAATTGTGCTAATAAAGTACAAAAATGGATTAACCACAGAAATAGAAAGTTAAGTCTCAGATTCTGAGCCAGTAGTCCAACTAATTCTGTCTTTATCATCTCTTCCTTTCTGTCATCTCACTTTGACTTCCAGGTGGCAACACATCCTTATTCCCTTTCATAGCATCTTCCCCAGTAGGTTTAATTTGTGGATTTATTTTTTAATGCGGTAAAATTCATAAAACATAACATCCCCTATTGTAACCATCTCAGTGCAGACAACCCAGAGGTATTTAGCACACTCACAGTGCTGTGCAGCTATCCCACTAACAGGACATTTTCATTACACACACCCCCTCCAAAAAAATGGCAATCCGTAAAGCCACTCCCTGCCACCACCCCACCCCAGCACCTGGCAGACACTAAAGGACTTTCTCTGAGCTCTTTACTTTTTGCTTTCCCTACAACCTCGGCTCAGTCAACATCCAAATAAAATCGGAGCAGTCCTGCAATCTGATAAAGTTAAAAAGCACATCAAAGAAGAAAGATTAATCTCTCTACTTATACTCCCTGGGTTTAAAATGAGGGTTAAAAAGAAAACACTAGCAATAACCCCCTATGCTTCCTTAGTCTAGCTAAGGCACCCATCCCCATGCCAAAATCAAAACATGAGACAGTAACCCATTCTCTCCATTTAAAGTTGCATTAATTTTTCTTTTTCTAATTTTCTTATTCACTTTTTAACAGAAGTTTGCTCTAAATTGCATCTTGTTTAATACAGTAAATTCTCTGTGCTAAGTCTTCTAAGGAGATAATTATCTCACTGAGGTGTCTTCACTCTTTTTCACGGGGTATTTGTCTTCTTAGTGTCCTACATTTTAGCTTGTTATATTCCTTTTCCCCAAAAAATATTTTCACCTTATACTTTGAATCAGACGAAAACGAGTTTCATCTCCCTTGCTCAAAAACTTGAACCAAAGTTCAAGTATGGTCAAGTTCTCTTTGCAAAGCACTGTCCATTGGCTGCCTCAGCATTGGTTGATGCCAGTTTTATTTGTTTTTATTTTTCTTAACTCTTTTCATTGGTTATATCAGTTAATGGGTTTAATTTTGGCAGAGTTGTACACGTATATAACATACTTCATGACCCTGTCACTCCCCAGCTTCGTATTTCTGAGAGGAGGTGTGAGCACCTCTAATGTACTTTGTTCCTAGGTCCTCCCTCCACCATTGCCCTTCCATCCCTCCCCTTCTTAAAGAAATTCCTTTCCTCTTGTCTAACAAGGGTCTCTCCCCTTTACTTTTCTTGGATCTCGTTTAGATTTCACATATTAGGGAAAATGTGATATTTCTCTTCTGAGTCTAGCTTATTTCACTCAAGAGGATGATCTCTAAATCCACACATTGCCCCCCGCTCCCCCCCAAAAAAATTACATAATTTTTTACTTACTATGGCTGAATAATACTCCACCT
The DNA here is from genome assembly GCA_004027205.1 of Ctenodactylus gundi. Taxonomy (NCBI): domain Eukaryota; kingdom Metazoa; phylum Chordata; class Mammalia; order Rodentia; family Ctenodactylidae; genus Ctenodactylus; species Ctenodactylus gundi. The sequence goes on along the minus strand of PVKB01000002.1, from coordinate 75,335 downwards.
TGTATGTATACCGCAATATACAAATCTTATCCATTGAGGTCAGTTTTTATGACCACCAACGGAGGGAGACGCTTAGGAGAAGGGTCCCCCTCTAAGATCATTTTCTCTGAAATGATGATTTGCCCTTATTTTACATACACTTCCATAGCTAATTACATCATAATAGAAAAAATACCTCTTGATGTGCAATACAATCACAATAAAACTACACTATTCAAATCTTGAGATCTTTTGAGGTCAATCTGTTGTCACATATTAACCCATCATTTAAATTCATATGTAGACATTTGGCCATCTTTTTCAGGTGTAAAAAATATGTACAAAGCCATGCATACCTAAATGGTGTAGCCAGATTAGCTTCAAGATAATACAAATCTAATTTTAAAAATATAACCACATTTTCTACCTTTGACTTCTTTTCTCTTTGCTTGGTAGAGATAGCCTCAGGACACTCACTTCACTTTTTGGTGATTTTTTAAATGAAAACAAGAGGAATTAGATTAGTAGTTTCTACTCATAGTATTGAATCATTGAACATAGGCACAAGAACTGTCCACAATTGAAGGAATAATACATCTTTCCATTCATGTGTCATCATTTTTTAAATATTTGAGTTTACTTTTACTTAAAAATATATTTACTAAAAATTCATATCATACATACTAAATGCAGATAATTGTAAAACAAAGCAAGATAAAATTACTTATAATCCTGCCATGCAGATAAAGTATTCATATTTCACTTTATATTCATTTTGTTTTCTTTCTATGCATATTTATATGCTTTTTATTTTAATAACTTAGAATTTACAATATTGTTATAATCACTTGCTTGTAGCTGGGACACAATATATGACACCTATAATTGAAGGGAGGGAATTTTTATTTTAGCTCACATTTCAGAGGTCTCAGTCCATATGATTGTCTGGCAATGGAGGCACGATGGAGGGGTCTGGTGAAGAACAGCTGTGCATGATATCACAAGAGGAAGGAGCAGAGCTTGGTGAGAACTTAGGGCAAAAATATATCCTTCCATGCCACACCCTTTGTATTCTGTCCCTCCCATCCAAGCCCTACCTCCTAGGAACACCTGAAGTCCATAGATATCCAAATACATGAGGCTCGAAGGGGACATTTCAGATCTAAACCATAATAAATATACAAAATATTTCAATACATATTTTACTTAATAATCTACTGACATAGCTTTCCTAAATTATAATCTTCTTTTCTATGAGGTTTAAGATGATAATTCCACATATGAATACATGCTACCTCAACATGTAGGTTGGGAGTTAATCAGTGTTCTATTGCTATGACAAAGTATCTGAGATAATCTACTTGGGAGAAAGTTTTGTTTTAGATAATGGATTTAGAGATCTCAGTCTGTGGTCACTTGGCCCTGTTGTTTCAGGCCTGTGGTGGCATTGTATATCATGATGTGAGCACTGGGGGAAGGAAGTCATTTCACTTCATGAAGGCTGGCAAGCAAAGAGAAAGACAGAAAGGAACAGGTCCCACTATTCCTCTAAAGGGCATACCCCCAGTGACCTGACTTCTTTCACCAAGGAATCACCTTCTGAGGTTTCCAGCCCTTCCTACAGCACCACAGATTACCAACCAAGGCTGCAACACGTGAGCCTTTGGAGATCAATTAAGATCCATCCTACAGCAAATTGTTTCTAATATTTCATTATTTTAATGTTGCCATGGAATCTATGCTATTATTAAATTTATATCATTAAGAATTATTATTCTTAGTAATGTTGAGGTTACTATATTTCTGAATGATAGGAGCCTCTTCATGGTGACTCTTGAGTTCTTTTGCTAACAACACTATAGAATTTCGAACTTTCCCTGCTTTTCAGTGTGATGAATGTTCCAGGCACATTTTATATGTGCTTTGGGAATTCTCTGAGGAGCCTTCCTTCCTTCTCATTGAAAACAGTACTGACAGAGCATCACAGGGGCACAGGACTCCTTACTGCTATTGCCACAGGCTTAGCAATTATTGCTAGCTCTTCTCAGGAAGCCAAACTAGATAAAAAGTTCAAATAAAAATAGCTGAGTTTTACTAATATTTCCATTTTCAGTAAAGTAAAATTTAACTATATCTTTAAATTTAATATGTTTATGTCTTTCTTCATAATGCAAAATCTCCTACTCTGTGACACCAACAAGTCCCGTTTATCCTTATCCTAGTATCCATCCATCTATATGTTGGGATAAAGCATAGGTGCAGGCATTGTGTATATACAAGGCATTGTGTATATACAATGCAGGGTCACATATGCATTATACAAGCATAATTTTAGAATACCAGTTTCAATATTGTTGTTGACAATGTAAGTACTAAAAGCTATTTAGGATTGTGGCAGTTCTTTTTAATCCTTCTTATATCTCAAAATGGATGTGCAGTCAAATCACTAAGTTTTAACATTACATGAAGTCATTTCTCTCTGTGTGGTTATGCTATCAGCCCAGCTCTTAATTAGGTCAATGTGTCTAATTTGACTTCTTTTTTTAATAGAAATTTTCCTTTTTTATTCTAACTTTTGTTTTATTTTGCATGGTAGAAAATGCTTTGTTTCCAAATTCAAATGTACAAAAAGAAAAGAAAAGAGAAGAAAAGAAAGAAAAGAAAACTCAGATAAATCTTGCTCCTTTCCCTGCTGACATCTTGTTCTCTCTACATCCTAAATAGTAAACATTCACACACACACACACACACACACACACACACACACACACACACACACTCTTATTGAATGACTGATAATTTTATTCAAGTTTTCCTGATCTGATCTTTCATATATGAGTCTACCCTGGAATTTTCCCAGAGGGGATAAAGAGACAGATTTCATCCTTTCTCTCATCAACATATGTAAATATATCAACATTCATGGATTCAAAGAATCTTGGCTAGTGGACCTCTGACATGTTTCCAGTATTTTGCTCTTAAAAACTATGCTGCAATAATTGCCCTGTCATATAACTGTTTTGTTGTTGTTGTTGTTGTTGTTGTTGTTGTTGTTGTTGTTGTTTTGTTTTGTTTTGGTTTCAGGGACTATCATTATTTAAGTATATAAATTCCTGTGATTAAAAAAATCTAATTATTTTGAAGGATTGCTGAATTTCCAGTGGTCTTTCACCATTTCATATTATCTCAGTTAATATTTTAGAACTTGCCACTGCCGTTATGTGAGGATCTGAGAAAATCTCTAACATTCAAAAGGAGACCTCAGATTACAAACATAAACTTCTTTTATATCCCAAAGAAAACATGTGAAGAAAAAAAATGCATCACTTTAATTTTCTACTTAATTGTGCCTAAACATGTATTACAAAGTGAGAGAAAAACACCATATAATGTTAGTCTTTATGTAACAAGAAGACTAAGCAATTTTACAAAGTCAAAACAAACTGATCTCCAGTGGTAATAACGTAGAAATCAACAACCTTAATTTAGTTTTTAATGGGTGACATGGCTTTCGGAAAAGCTGGCCAGCTCCTTCTTTGTGAACAGGTCCTAACTGCAGGGCCAGGCTATAAAGGTACAAGTGGTGAACAGGGAGGAGGATCTTTGGAATGGAGTTCACCCACCCTTTTGTGTCTACACAACAACTGATCCTCCCACTCTTCCCCTCTGCTCAGCATGTTGTGGAGCTGCAGCACTCCATTATGTGCCCTTTAGTTCAGGGAAATGCATCTGATCAAGTTAGGTTGTCTTTTGCCCAACTCCTATTGCATTTCAACAATTGAGGGCATACTGCCTGGTATCAATGCCAGTTCGAATGTATATGTGTAGTTCACTATGATGTTCCATCTGATGATTCTAAATATCACACAGGTATGTGTGTGTATGTATAGATATTCATTTTAGATTTCACCAATGTTTAACATGTAAGAAGTGGCAGAGAGGTCTTCCTATTTTACTAGACCATCCAGACTGAAGCAAGCTGATGCTTTTGTCATGACATGTATGTGTAAGGGCAGAGTTACTTGCAATTCATCAGGAGAGCCTTCAAATCTCAACTGAGATAACTGCAGCCCAGCTCCAATACGAGCCAGCATTGTGAACATGGGGACGTCCCTGAACTCTCTGTTTTAGCTTCCTCATCTCTAATGTAAGGAACCTACATTAAATCATTGCAAGGATATTTTACAGCTCTACAATTATGTAAAATTTTATACTGGCAAAACATCTCATATACAGCAAAGTAATGATTGGCACATAATATTCCCCACTTCTGCTCTGAAGTTTCTGATTTTCTCTAAGCATGAAATAATAGGGCAAATGCAAAGAGAACTGGGAAATTTTTCTGTGAATCTGAAAAATATCTATTCCAGAAAAAAAATCATTTGTTGATGGATGTGTGTTACAGTTCAGATGTAGAGTGTCCTCCAAAAGCTTCATGTACCTATAGATACCGTTGGGAGGTGGGGCTTGACCTGAAACGGTGTGTGCACTTGCTTCCTGACTTGGCTTTTTCTGTCATGCTGTGTGGAGTTCTGTCTCCCGCTCCAGCTCTGGCCCCATCGTGCGATACCACCATTTCTGGCCACCTACCTATGAATGCACTGTGACTTTCTGAAACTGTGAGCTAAAATAAATCTTTCCTCCTTAAAATTGTGGCTTTCAGGTAGCTCATCTCATCAACAATAAAAGTAATTCAGGCGATGTGATTTTTTAAATAATCACACCAAAAAAACTCTCTGTATTATCTTGGAATCATCACATTGGAGTAGAAAAGGCATTCTAGAAATCTATTAGTACAAACCTTAATTGTACAGATCCAAGTTATATGATTCCTTTAAGATCACAGAGTTAGTCTGTATCATACACAAGATTTATTACTTGAGTTATGAAGATCCAAAAATACAAGCATAAAATTATCCTTTTGTATTCACAATCAAAATACAGAAAGGAAAACAGTATAAAAGAGTAGTTAAGAATAAACTCTAAGGGATGGAGGAATGGTACAGCAGTTAAAGCCCATACTTGGAAGTGAAAAGTCCAGAGGTCGATTCCCCAATACCACATAAATCCATGTGTGATGGCACATGCCTGTAGTGGGGGCTGAAGCAGGAAGATCACCATGAGTCCAGGATGAGCCTGGACTACATAGTGACTTCCGGGCGAGACTGGGCCACAGAGCAAGACCTTGTCTCAAAAAAAAAAAAAAAAAAAAAAAAAAAAAAAAAAAAAAAAAAAAAAAAAAAAAAAAAAAAAAAAAAAAAAAAAAAAAAAAAAAAAAAAAAAAAGAATAAACTGTGAAGCAAATTGCCAGGTGAAAATTCCAACAGCATCACCTATTTCACTTATTATGTGACTTTGAAACAATCACATAACCTCCAAGTCATAGTTTTCTTCACCTATAAAATAAGAATGACAGTAATTGTACATACTTCCAATTTATGAAGACAATTAAATTACTCCATGTAAATCGGTTAATAAATCACTTAACTCACAGGAAATAAAGATATCTGCTGGAATTAAGATTAGACTGTATATTTAACATACTTGCCAAATTTGGTATTTTCATTTAATATTTAAGCCAAATTTTGTTTAAAATTTTAATTATACATATTTCACTAGTAATCAAGATTAGAATTATTAGGATTGGAAAGAGAAATAACACAGCAGTTACAGCGCTTGTCTAGCAAGTACAAGGACCTGAGTTCAATTCCTCAGCACCACATAAAGTAGGCACAGTGGTGCATAATTGTAATCCCAGCACCCTGGAGACTGGGGCAGGCAGATTGCTGTGAGTTTGAGGCCAGCCTGGACTATGCAGTGTGATAGTGAACAGCTCATGAGCAGCCTCAACTACAGAGCAAGACATTGTCAAAAAAGAAAAAAAAAAAGATTAGAATTATTCTAGATAATCGTGTAAGAATGGACAATCTAGAAGTTGATTTTGACAAAAGTATTAGCAACCAAAAATGAACTCTAAAATTAATTATAAGAAGTGTCTTAGGTATAAAGTTGTTTACCCCTGGAGTCTTCTAAAGTCAAAATATTCTCCTAAAGATCCTTTAAAAAATGAGACTTAAATCTCATATAAGCAACATTTCATCACTTTTTTTCTCAAGATTTGCAACTACCATTACTTGGTTGATGATTGATTATTTGCCAGTACATGGTCATCGCCTTAATGCTTTAACATCACCGTATCTAAATGACATCAGTTGAATCAATTTAGTACACTGCGTATGAATCCCAAAAGGCCTTTATGACTGTTTATCTTATCTTCATGGACTTTTAAGCTTAATGGATTTGGTTGAAAAAACAAAGTGATTTTGGAAAGTGCAGCATCTCTTTAAGGCCACTGTCAGGCTGTTCAGTTGATCAAAACTATGATGTCATCTAGACACAGAGCTCCTTGTGGTGCCCTTGCACTTGTCTTTAAAGTTGTCTACTGATTAACAAAGTGGGGAGGGAGGGAGGGAGCTCCATGGTCTCCCATCATTAAGTAAGGACATTAGTCAAAGGAAGTGTCAGTTCAGTTCAAGGAATACTAATGTTGCACTTTTGCTCATTTGAAACACACAGTCAGAGGTGTCAAAAATATATAACACGTGTTTAGATTTTTTTAAAAAATCATTACAGTAAACGACTCATTGCCACCAGTCCTCTCTAAACACTCCCTCATTTGAACATGCTCAGTGTCCTTGCTGCTTTTTGCAACAGCTCTGGAAGTTCTGCACTGTGCCTTTAGTTACCTCAGTGTCCTGAACCCATTCTAACCATGGACGGCCATTTCTACTAAACAAAAATATTACAGTAATTCCTCATTCAACTTATTCACTGGATATGGCATCATGTGACATCTGGCTCTTTTTTAGCATCAAAGTGACCATGAAAAGTAAACATTTTAAATTGATTCAGAACATGAAGGTAACTATAAAAGCTCACCCGAGGACAATCACCAAAGAAGACTTTCAGAACTGCTGCAGAAAGAGGCAAGACCTCAAAAAGAGCACACAAAGCAAGAGTGTGCCTTCTGAATGAGAACAATGGAAATGTGCTCTCTTCTGTAATGAAGTTTACATTTTAATACTCACCATATATCTTGAACTTGTCACATATATTGATAATAATCCACCTCCAAGTAATCCTCCCATTCTGTCCTTCTTTCAAAATCAAAGTCAGCAGATTATAATCGATTAAGTTCCTGCATCAGGGAACATTCACCAACCTCCATTTTCAACCACTCATTTTCCCACATCATTCTTTCTCCTTCCCACCAGTAAATGGTCCCCATTCTCTCCCAACTCCAGTGACCTTCAGGAGTCTACTTTTTCACATTAATCCCCTTGTCCCCACCAAAAAAATGCCCTCTCTATAGTCTGTAAATTCACACGCCTCTACTTGCACAGCACCTACTATTGTACTCATACCACACTCCTATATATTCCTTTATACCAAATCTGACTCTTTGCCCAGGTATGCCTGTCATCTTAACCAACAAGAGAGGGAAATTCAAGAAGATACAGCTTTAGCAGCCAGCCAGGCACAACTTTGCTAAAATAAGCATGAGCACTTGCATTACCCCACCCAAAGGACACTTAGGAGGGAAAAAGAGCAAGTTAGAGTGGATTAACGATACGAGCAATGAAAAAATTACTGATGGATACAACACGTTTCCCAGTAAGCACAATTTACGCCATTTTCCTAAGACAATTATCATAAAACAATTTTAAATTAGAACTGGAAAAAAAAATCCAGCTATGGACAATTCATCACAACTTTAAAATTAACTCTGAGTTCTTTTTACCAGGCCACAGCAACAATGATAAGCAAATGGCAATCTGCAGGACAACTTCAAGATTGGTCTGCCCCACCCTCAGTGCTACCAGTGTTCATGATAGAAAATCTGCTGTTGTGGGAGACTCTGCTGTGCATTGCAGAATGTTTAGCAGTGTCCTGGCCTCTACCCACTAGATGCCACTAGCACCGGTCCTCCAGCTGTGACAACCAAAATGTCCTCAGACACTGCCAAGTGTCCTTTAGGAGGCAACACCGTTTCTGGCTGCAGACCACTCTCACTGATGCAGGGAGAAACTGTGTTCCCTAAATCAGGGGTCAGGGAGCCATTTACGCAAATGAAGTGTTACTGGAACACTGTCACACTCATCCATCTACTTGTTGCCGATGGCTGTTTTGTCACTAGTAGGAAGCAGTGTTGAGTAGGAGTAATAGCAATTGTATGACTCACAAAACCAAACATATTTATCATCTGGCTCTTTGCAAAAGGCTTGCCAACCTATCCTAGTCTATAGGTTTCAAAATTTTTCTTAATGATGACAACTTTTTATAATAAAATCTTACATAAAACTTGTGCAGACAAGGTCCAGACAGAACATTCAACCTGAGTAATTTTAGGAAGTTAAAGCATGTGCTGGCACAATTATCTCGCAGAACTTAAAATGAAAAATAAAGGGAATGGGGTGGCGGAGGGTGGGTTGTGGGAGTGGGTAGGGGGTAGATTGAAAGGAAAGAGGGGAAGGTCTTGTTACCTTGACTAGTTATGTATGTGTACAAAATGCCCAAAACCAATGTAAACCTTAAATTTTGCACTTATACATAACAATAAAATGGGGGAAAAATAAAGCATGCACTGAATAATTTATAGGAGCCATTTCAAAGGCATAGTAAAGTATACAGAAATTGCAGGGGCTAAGGATGGTTGGTGGGCATTATTACCATCTCTAGGCCAGAAAGGGAAATGATCAAGATGACCCCGTGGAATGGAGTCAGAAAAAGGACACCTCCCCTCCAAACTCACACTACTGTTTTCAATGACCCAATCCCAACAGAAGTAGGAGAGAGAAATAGCCCATTAAAGTGATCCACATAGGCCAGCCTCTCAGGTCGCAGAGCAGCGTGGAGAAGGAGTGGAGGGGGGCACAGAATCCCACAAGCAGCCTAAGTAACACGACAAAGCTTCAGTGATATTTGATGGAGTGGATGTTTAGATCTCCGTGGATTAGGCTTTTATCTGATCTGCTGAACCAAGGCTCCATGGAACAGTCAGAAAATCCTGCCGTAAGTCTTTTTCTGGTTTTCTAATTTTATCTTTTTTCTAAAACAAAACGTCATGGTCAGTTACTTCCATGCTATCTTCCCAACAAACTCCAGTCCATAAATCCACTTCCATGCTTCAGCTCAGCTGCCACACCTACCCTCAGTGCCCTCTGTTCTCTATCCTTCATGCTTATGTCCCCAAGCTCACCATTGATAGGAAACTTAAAAACACTCTGATTACGGAATACACTCCCAAGTCATAACAACAGATATCAGCAGGCTAACTTGACTTCCCATGATTTCAGCCGTTGATTAAAACTGCCCTGAATATTCTACCCTGAAAATGTGATGTCTTTTTTTCCCTTAACTCCATTGGCCTTCACTCCACCGAAGTAAAATAAAATGTTTTTGACCATTCCTGGCCCCATGACTTACTCTGTCTGGCCTCCAGTGCCATATGTTCTATGACTTTCTTGAAGTTCTTTGACCAGCTCCTGTTTGTAGCCTTAATTCACAGTTCTAACTGAAGGAAAGAAATTTCTCCAAAGGACCTAATAACAAATGATTACACCCCAATATACAATGAAAACTGTATCTTTTAGAGTGCTAATAATATTCCCTGAAGAAAACTCATAAAATTAAACATATCAGGAATAAGTAAATCTGGTGCACCTGGCAAATGAGACAATTTTTTCTTACATAATCAATTACTCAATTACTCTTAATAGTCCCACTTCCCTAATCTTGAAACCCCAAAGTAAGGATGGTATTAGACATTTTACAACTGGAAAGATTTTCCAAATAACTGAGCTCAGTGCTACTACTCTATGCAGGGAGAACACTGAATGTCTTGACTTCTTTGCTTTCAAAGATTCTAAATATATCAGCTTCTGCCATAGTAAGCCTTTCTCTTTTCATCTTAGAAACATTATTATAGATTCATCAGGAGAAGAAGAGCAGGGTGAGGAGATGCTTGTGATCAAACTCAGGGTTTCCTACAAGCTAGGTGTGTGCTCTCCTACTGCGCTATACCCCAACTTCCAAAACTATAGTTCAAACTATCTCCTCTGTGAGATGCTATTGGATCTTTATCCACAGGCTTTACAATGTTTAATTTTACGTGTTCACTTAACTAGCTTACAAAATTCATTTTGGGTGTCTGTGAGTATGTTTCTACATGAGATTACCATTTAAATAAGATTAGATACAGATTGCTTTCCCTAGTGTGGATGGGCCTCATACAATCTGTTGAAAGAATGGAATCAACAGGCTAAGTCAGAACTCCTGGGACCTGAATGACTTTGGCTAGGATTTTCTTTTCTTTTCTTTTCTTTTCTTTTTTCTGACTTCAGGCTTGAGTTGCAGTATAAGCTCCTCCTATGTCTGGAGACCTCTGGCTTGCAGACTGGACTTTCCTATAAGCTCTCCCGCATCTCCAGATGCTGACAGCGGAATAGGGATCTGTCATTTTCTACAATCATGTAAGCCAATGCCTTCTACAGACCATGTGGTAAAAATCGGTATCCTATGGGTTCTATTTCCCTGGAGAAATTTGACTAATAGAGTCTTCTCTCAAGCTCTGGTCCAATATTTTCAAAATCAAGTTTAAAATCTCCAGAAGAATGCACTAGTGAGTGAGAACTCTAATTCAAATGCAAAACAGATTTTGTTTCTCTTTTGGTTCACTTATTGATTTCTTCACTTTCCAAGGATTTATAACATGCCTGCTATGTGCTGGTTATGCAAAATTTGCTCCTGGCCTCACGTAGTTCAGTGAGTGGTAAGGTCAACATACACAAAGAGAAAAAAGAAAGGCACAACTTAATGGTACCCAGGCAAAGTGGTTAAACGGAGTACAGAAAAAAGGGAGGCCTACTACTAAGGTTTCCTGGGAAGTAAGGATTTCAGAGGACAGGGTCATCATTTGGGCAGGAACAATGACTAAATGGAAGCAACAGGCAAAAGACAACTAATAAATGTGCAAAGAAGTACATGAAACAGCTATGGAAACAAAAGTAGTTAGGTGCTTAAGAATAGCAAGAGTTGATCATAACCAGGCCTGGTGGCACAAGTCTACAATCCCAGCACCCTGGGAGGTATAGGCAGGAAAATCAAAAGCTTGAGTCCAGCCTGGGCATCTTAGTGACTTAGTGAGACCCTATCTCAAAAAAAAAAAAAAAAAAAAAAAAAAAAAAAAAAAAAAAAAAAAAAAAAAAAAAAAAAAAAAAAAAAAAAAAAAAAAAAAAAAAAAAAAAAAAAAAAAAAAAAAATTAAAATGGGCAGGAAAATGTAACTTGGTGTGAAGACTCTGGGTTCAATCTCCTGTATCAAAGACAGACAGACAGAGAGAGAGAGAGAGAGAGAGAGAGAGAGAGAGAGAGAGAGAGAGAGAGAGAGAGAATTAATCATGATTTCCAAATATTATGAAAATAAGATTATTGATGTATAAAAGTTCTCAGTTTTTTTTTAATCCATGTTTATGAGAAAGAGAGTTAGTGGAACTGTTCTTAGTTTTTTCTTTCCCTAGACTCTGAAGAAGTGTTGTCTTGTCATTCCAGCTTATGCAATGTTTAAAGGAATGAAAGAAAAAAGGAAGGAAGGAAGGAAAGGAGAGAGAGAAAGAGAGAAAACTAGTAAGTAAGTAAAAAAGACTAGGTTAGCAAGAATTCAGGGGTTTTTTGTTGGTGATAGTGGTGTGTGCTTGGGTTTTGATGTTGTTTTGTTGGGGGTTTTTTGGAGAGAGTAACTGCCTTGGAAAAACTTATCTATTTTTCAGAATTATTGCTAAGAGCCTTTGTATATTCACTATGATGCAAAAGAAAGAATTTTGTTTAGATATTTTAAGTTTGCATGTGAGCCACAGTACAGTTCAAGGATTACACGAGATGGATCACCACTTAGTAAACACTGCAGCCATTTTTCCTAATATAGCATCTTTCCTTTTGTTCATCTAGACATAAAGTCTTAGTGTAGTATAATGGAATTTGACTGAAATTGATCTGTTGACCTTTTCAGTTGTAGGACCAGAGTAATTAAGTATAAGCCGCAATTCCATACCTTGGACATGGAGGTTGGTCAAGGAACAGGAATATGACTCAGGCCAGTGATATACAAGAAAATGCTGTTCAGAAATGGAGCTTTTACCTCTGTTGTAAAAGAGAGCGTTCTCTTTTCTCTGTGCTTCATATGGAGCACAGGTAATACTATGGGATACTGTATCAAGCCAAGACTGAAGATGCCCCCCCCACACACCACGTTCAATTTATACAATTTCACTAGATAAATCTTTCTAACATAGCCTTCTGTTGCTTATAAAATGTCACCTCTGACTCCTCCTGTTATATCCACCATGCCCTACCAAGCCCTTTTGTGGAAAGAAAAAAAATGACTTATGCTCATGTCATTTCCTATTTTTTGAAGTAATTATCCTGACATAATGTTATTCTTAATGGCCTTCATGCCACCAGCCGTCATGACAAAAAATTAATAGGTCAAATTCAAATGATTATAAGTTTGCGATGCACCTTGGTAATATCACTTTAATGGGGAATTTTATTATAATTTTCATATGAAAACTGTACATGCATCATAAAAAACATTTATTGAGTACCTATAATGTATTCTGGATGATTACTAGTACTAGTTTTTGGATGGCTAAAAGAGATGAAATGGGCTGGAGGAATAGCTCAATGGTTAAAGCACTTGCCTAGTAATGTCAAGATTTTAAGTTCTAGTCCCCACCATCACATAAACTAGGTATGGCAGTTTACACCTGTAATCCCAGCACTCAGAAGGGTGAGGCAAGAGTATTGCCATGAGTCTCAGGCTAGTCTGGGCTACACACTGAGTTCAGGGACAACCTGGGCTACAGAGTGAGACCCTGTCTCAAAAAACAATAATAATAAATAAAATTATTAAAAAGAGTAAATAACTAATACAGTTTGACATGCTTTTCACACCAGCCATACTCTAAGTTTTGCTTGTGTATTAACCCTTAATCTTCACAGTGAGAAGGAGATATTGGTTGCTTCTCCCATTTTACATGCCATGCCAGAATACCAGGGAACAGACACTGAATAAATTTCTCAAGCGTCATAATTTGTAGATGTATAGGGTCAACTACTAAACTAATTCCTGGTGTTTTCTAGATTAAATGAATAGATTCTCGGGAGGCTGGAAAAGTTGCACAATGGTTAAAGCATTTGCCTTCCGAGCGTAGAGCCCTCAGCTTGATTTCCCAATACCACAAAAAGCCAGGTATGGTGGTGCATGCCTGTAATCCCATCACTTGGGAGACTGAAGAAGGAGGATTGCCATGAGTCCAAGGCCAGCCTGGACTCACAGTGAGTTCAGGACCAGCCTAGGGAAAACAGCAAGACCCCATCTCAAAAAAAAAAAAAAAAAAAAAAAAAAAAAAAAAAAAAAAAAAAAAAAAAAAAAAAAAAAAAAAAAAAAAAAAAAAGAAAGAAAGAAAAGAAAAAAGAAAGAAAGAAAGAAAGAAATAGTCCAGATCCCCAGGCAGTAACACTTTAGTAATTGATCAAAATATTTAAGTTATATAAACATGACAGTTTTTCAGTCTTAATTTTTATTTTTATTCCAACTGTCACAAATGACCACCAATAACTCTATCTCCTGGTAGTCATACCTTATACAGTCCTCAAACACAGTTTACCAGTTTAGTCTGTGTGACCAATAGAATATGATAAAAGTAATGGTATGTAATTCCTAAAATTAGGATATAAAAGGCTGTGTATTCTGTCTCAGATCTCCCATGCCCAGATCATTTGCTATGAAGGCCTAGACCCAAAACCACCCTTTAATCGGCTCCTGGATTTCTGACCCACAGAAACTATGAGACAACTATGACCACTATTTAAACTGCTAAACATTGAAGTGATCTGTTATTCAGCACCGGATAAGTAGTTCACCACTCAGTTGCTTCGATTCCTTGTCATATGGTGACAAGTGATTTGTCTTTCTAAATTCACGCTGTGATTGAATGCCATATTGTCTCTGACATCTGTTAGAGATAATCTTTTATTGTCTCAAGCATCCGGAAAGTAGTTATTCATGAAGTTTATTTTTTCTATCCATCTCATTTTATTTACTGGGAAGAAAATGGCACACAATAAATTAAATCATACAGACCTTTAAAATAATCTAAATTTCACAAAATTTCCCTTCATGTTGCCTATTTTCTATACCTTACAGAGAAGTCTTCACACATATTGAACAGAGTATGTGTCAACATTTCTTGCTTATTTTCTTCATGAAACAAAGTCCTCAGAGAAGGACAGAGTTATTGCTTTTTGTTTCTACTTGTAACTATAAGTTACGCATAACAGAGATCTCTTAAATCAAATTTTCAGTTCTGATGCTCAATATTAAACAAACATACTTCTATTATTCACTGAATTGTGACTATCTGTTCATCCAAGAAGTGCTTACTCGATGTCTTTTGGACGTCGGCCCTGTCACAAATGCCAACAAGGTAGCAGTAAAAAAGACAAATAAAAAAAAATCCCCGCACATGGAAGCTGTAGAAAGAGACAACAATAAACGTGAAAAATGAGTCAAATTTATAATATTCTGGATAGTGGCAAGAGCACGTAAACTACAACACAGGATCCTGGGAACATGGTCTGGCCATGGCTAGCTTCCCTTGAACGACAGAAATATATACACATTGGGCTGACAAAGAGAAGACTGAACATAAACAAATTCATACTAATAGTTCTTATTAAATTTTGTAAAATTTAAAGGTATAGGATATAGGTTCTTATTTCCATTTGGCTCATTTTAACTCTATTTTTCATGGTTTATTTCAATGTGGAGTATTTATGTTGATGATTATAATAAATGATTCTCAGGAGGAACATCATAGATATCTGTAATATCTCTAATTGTGACAAATTTGGATTGAAGTTAAAAACAGATTAGGTGACAATGTTTTCTCTTTATTAATGAGATTTTAACTACTAGAAACTTTATCATCAAGCCATGACAGGCTTTCTCTCATTATATTCTGTCAAGCCATGGCAGCTTTGAAAGTAAATATGAGTAGAGAATTGACCTTGCCATGCTTAGAAGACATGGTGTACACTGAGTTTCTGAACACAGAACAAAATGCTGCCGCTGGTGTTTCCAGATGTGCGGGTTCAAAAACTCTCAATATGACCAAGAAGAATCAGTTCTGGTTCACATGGAAGATCTGAAGCAAGAAGGGGTTTATTGATAAAGCAAAGCTCTCGAGGAGAGGTTGAGAGGGGGTCTGAAGTGATGGTCCCATGGGTGACAGACTGAAGCCCTATATAAAGCTTTACCCAGAAGTCTTGCTGAACATATCCATGAAAACATTGTATGAAACAGAAAGAGGGAGAGAGGTAGGGAGGGAAGGAGAGAGAGTGAGAGAGAGAAAGGGAGAAAGAGATTGCTAAGCATTACAATTCATTACACTTTCATGGTTATGAGTACAAAGAGAGCAGACAAAGAACCAGAAAAATAAGCAATAGAAAAGCCCTAGAGTGTGGTCATCCATGAAGTTGTAACCTGGGCTTTCCATGACTACAGCGATGACTTAATAAGCCAATAAAATACATGACTATATGAGATGCTTAGAGGCCAAAGTATTTGAAACAAAGTGATTTACATGACCAATTTCCCCTGAGTCAGGATCATGCTCTTGTTTCCCAAGATGCCTTAAATATTTATCAGGGCCATCTGCTCATTTAAAAAAAATAATTTCCACTAAGCTCATAAGACTACCTCCATACACAGTAGTATAAATGGAAGTGAAAAAATGAAAATGAAATGATCCATATGGGTGGCAATCTATCCTTCCTCCCACTACCTCCCCAAACTGAAAGCCATAAACTAACAGTGGATGAGTCAGCAGGTTGGGTGATTTCTCTATAGTCTGAAATATTCATTGGGAATGAAGTTAAATTCTATCTAAAAATATGATTGTTTTCACAAAGAGCAACACTTATCTCTAGAGCAAGGCATTATTAGTCACAATATATACCAATAAAACGTTTCAGGGTTCAAATTCTCGGGATAGATAGATGGCATACTTGGGACACAGAAATTTAGCCACAGGAAATCGCAGCCATTCATTTGCATATAAAATTCTAGGTTTAATCCTTGACAACCACTGATTGGCTGTGGAGCCTCACATGTGCTGCCTTACTTTGTCAAATGTCAGTGTCCTCATGTGCAATAATATCATACTGAAAATCCCTATGATATATGAGTGCCATGAGGATTAATTGAGTTAATATGAGGAAGGCATTTAGAAAATAGGTGAAACATGGGAAATGCCCAACAAAAATTAGTCACGATTACTTCAGAGCAAGTTCTCAAAGTGTGATTCCCAGGCCAGAATCCTCAGCAGCAACCAGGAGCTTGTCAGGAATACAAATTCTCAGACAACATCTCTCACCCACAAACTGACTGAGGGAGAAACTCCGAACTCCAGATGACTCTCCCCCACACACCGAAGTTTGCAAACGACACTATAGAATAGGGATAAAACAAAATAAATTCTAATGCCATATTTTTCATTATTAAAAATTTATGGGCATAGCTCAGCAGTTAAAGTACTCACACAGCATGCTCAAAGCCTGAGGTCAATTCCACAGTGCCACAGAAGCCAAGCATGATGGTACACACCCGTAATTCCAGCCCTTGGGAATCTGAGGGAGGAAGACTGCCACGAGTTCGAGGCCAGCCTGGACTACATAGTGAGCTCAGGGTCTCCCTGGACTACAGAGCAAGACTTTCTCTCAAAAGGAAAGGAAAAAAAATTCTTGTTGGTGACTACTTAAGCACAATTAAATTCTGGAGGGGGGCTTCTCCTCTACACCTCTCTTGTGAGCTGGATTTATAAACTGAATTAGTATGAAATTGATGAGTAAGTTTTATCAGCTTTATTCATTTCACATGTACACAGGCATCTTGCCCACAGAATGAAGTCTGCAAAAAATAATAACCAAAACATGGTGATTTTAGACTTTTAAAACAAATCAAATGGACAAAACTACTTTTGTGAGGGAGGAATGACAGGACTAAAGCATGTGTAAATGAAAGCGGGGAGTTCTCGAGAAGTTCCTAAGAGATAAATGGGGTGGGGGGCAGAAGCCAGGGAAAGACGGGGCTGCTGCACTGTGTGTATTCAGGTTCACTGCAGCCACCAATACCCATGCCTGGTGATCAAGGCTCTTTTCCAGCTTTGATATAAGGAGAACACACCTTTCAAAAGGGTCTTCATGGCTTGCTATCTGTGAGAAAGGCCAGGGCAAAAATCCCTCTTTGAAATACAGCTCCTCAAACAATTTCAGCTAAAAATAATCAATATATCACCTTGGCACATTTGGAGATGACGTATCCTTAACTCTCACAGAATACTTGATTTTAAGAAACTAGATGGCCAGGGAGATAAATATTAGCACAGACTTGAGAACATTAGAATTTCTGTAGGGTAAATTTCTCCAACCTTATTATTTATTTATTTATTTATTTACTTCTCCAGGTAGAATACTTAATACCAATACTTAATACCCCACAACCATGCTGCAAGAACTCTATTATTAAATTGGGCTAATGGAATTTTTAAAGCCAAAGACACACTGGGGAAAAAAAAAACTAATTTAAAAGAGGAAAAGCCTATAATATTGATGATATTTGTAAACATGGTCATTCCAACACAGCTTATTTTTGATCAGTCTTAATTATTTCATAAACAGATATGCATGGCTAGGAGACTAAAGGATGAGTGTATGCGGAATTAGGGCAAAGTCAGACATAAGCATGTAGCACAGGACTTCTAAGAATGCATTTTACTGCTTGAGTATAGTCAATAAGATGTATACATAATTATCAATAAAGTTGCCTTTAGGACAAACTGAACCAAACTGTATATCCTTTTTGCCACTTCATCCTCCACATTCCTACCAGTCTGATTATTCTAGTGCCTATTTAATCCTATCACAGCCTAGCTTACAAGCTTTAGCCCCCTCAGGCCTAGCACCCTAGCACATGCAACGCCTTGCCACCTGCCAACACAGACCCCATCCTGTAAAGACACCTACCCCATGAAACCTTCAACACCCATCCCACCATCACCAGGGAGGTGGTTACTCTTATCCTTCTGGAGAATTGCTGCATACCTGTTGTAATAATTTCTACATTGTATAATAATAAAAATTTAAATATCCATCTCTCACCAAGACTTTCATTTAAATTTTACTGGCAGTAAGAAGGACATTTTTATTCTTATGCCCCCAGCAGTTGGCATTAAGCCACTTCTAAGTTTCCAGTGTTCCTCATCGTAGGAGACAAGCTGTGTCTCAAAGACAGAACACCCTGTGTGTTGGCACTGCTTCTGACAGTCACTAAAACCCTTCTATCTTACATTTTAAACTCAAAAGTTGGCTCTGTTCTGAACACCCAACCTTCATCTTGGGTTTACAGATGAACTTCGTAGCTTCCAGACTTCAGCTAAAACTTTAAAACAAATGGGGTATAATAAGCAGTGTCAAAGCAGCTGACCCAGTGTGATGGCCAGCTGGGTAACCCTCCTGGCCTCCCCCAGAACCATGCCAATCCTCAGCTCACCCGCAATTCCCACCCTCCCTCTGACTTCCCTCACAGCCCCGCTACCATCTTCCCTCCTCTCCTACTGGCACTTTAGAATAGTTTTTCTTCTCATCTTGGCTCTGCTCTGTACTCCTGGTATTTTATTCTTGCTAAATTACTTAGCTGGAAGTATTTGGCGCAGGGTAGCTAAAACTATCCAAGCCAGTTCCCTCCCTGGAGCAGTAACATTTAAGAGTTACAACATCTTGAATGAGTTGCATTTCATTTGAGATCATCCTTTTTGTTGGGCTTCTCAAGACGCCACTGGCTACCATCATGTCTTGTAGGCCAAAAGATACACTCCCAGATTGGAAATGTATTAAAGCAATGGGCAGATCCCATAGAATGGTAATTGCCCCCCGGAAGTACCTAGCTCTTAAAGGTCTGCCTTGAGATATCTGTCGATAAGTCCTTTTGCAATGAACAATGAAAACATCATCTTTGCAGGACTTCTGTAAAGATGCATTCTCATAATATAAATAAAGCATTTGTCACAAACCTTGTATATTAGAGTCAATAAATGGTATTAATATTACAAATGGATTTTGTTGAGACTGCATTAGTTTCTTTGGGTTACTATAACAAGCTTCAAAAGTGACTTAAAATGTCAGAAATATACTGTGTTGCAGTTCTGGATGTTAGAAGTCCAAGGCCAGATCAAGACCTTGTCAGGATCAAAGCCTTGTCAGGATCAAGGCCATGCTTTCTCTGACAGATTCAGAGGAGTGCCCTTCCTTCATTCCTCTAATTTCTAGTGACTGCTGGCAATACGTGGTGTCCTTGGCTTATGGATACATCACTGTCTTATGATTGCTTGTATCTCCACATTGTTTTCCCTTTGTACATGTCTGTCTTTGGGTCCAATTTACTACTTTTTGTAAGGACATTAGTCATATTGGATTAGATCCTAATGACTTCACTTTATTACCTCTGTAAAGATTATAAGTTCACACTCTTAGGAAACAGGAGCTAGGACTCCAACATGTCTTTTCAGGGGGACATAGTTTAATCCATAAAAGTACACAGCAACTTGTCATGGTGAAAGTATGTCATTTTATTTTTCCAGTAGCTTACACTTTTTTTTTTAACTGAAGGGCAGGATTTCCTAGTAATTCTGTCTGTTGTTAAAATATTCCATTTATCTTTTTTTTTTTTTTTGGGGGGGGGGGGGTCTCACTCTGTAGTCCAGGCTGGTCTTGAACTTTCTGTGGAGCCCAAGCTGGCCTTGAACTCATGGCAATTCTCTTGCTTCAACCTCCTGAGTGCTGGGATTACAATCATACACAACCATGCTCAGCTTATGTGGTAGTGGGGAATTACGCACTTGGCAAGTGCTCTAATTACTGTGATGTTCCTGCAGCCCTTTGACCATCTCTGACTACTAAAATTGTAAAGATGAATAACTTTCTCAGGCTCTTATTTTCCCAGAGCCCCAACTGCTTGGAGTAGAGAGGAGGCAGTAAAATGTGGGTAAACCTGGCTCTCAAGGAAAGAAGATTAAGAAGGCCTGACTTGCAGCATTTGCCGATTCTCACTGTGTGTTAAATGCTACCCTTCACAGCTGACTCCAGCTGTCAATAAGCAACTGGCTAGATTCCTAGAAATTTAAACTTTGTCTTATGAACAAACAGGAATTGTTTCCAGCCCACCACTGAAGGCAAACCCTACTTACCTACCCAGTACCTCTGTCCCCATTTTCCTTTCCATTTCCCAACCTGAGTCTTCCTCCAAAACATCAAGTAATAGATGATGCAGAAGGGCACCACTGAGTAATTTGAGAAATCACAACAGCTATAGCAACTTGGAGAACCCTTTTGTGGTGTCTATAGTCACCTACCATCCCCAGCATAGCATGGCCCTGGTATCCAATGGGCAGCAGGTGTTCAGGGATGGGGCCTGTACTTCTTGGTTTGGTGGAGCATTTTGAGAGACCTTCTATGCACAGTCTATGATGTGGAAACCCAGCTTCAACTTGGCCTCCTCGTACCCTTTTCTCATCCTCATCCTTTTCCTAAGAAAACTCAGCCTACAGGCTTATTGTAAACCAAACGTACTCACCTGCAGGCCAATATTTTTGGGAGAGCCCTGCATCTATACATCTTCACCCTCTCCACCTTCCTCTTCATCTTCCTACTTGAATGAAATCCAAACATCTTTGGCAATAAAGTGGTGTCAAACACAGGTGTTCTCTTGGTGTTTTCTCTCCTACCGCTTTTTCCTGGCCTAATTCTTATTAGACACCCAGTTGTTGCTCTAATAGTAAGCTGCTTCAGAGCAAAAGATCACAGTTAACACCTCTTCAACAGATGATAATGAAACAGATGGTTCTGGCTTCTGTACGTATACTGGAAAGAGAGAAGAACAACCCCAAAGCCCTTGTGTCTTCAGAGAAGAGTAGAAAGGAATAGTTTCCACAATATAAAGTCTGTAGTTTCCCCAAAGATCCCATCTTCCCTTTTCCTGGTCTTCCTTTGATATGTCTTACTGACAAAAACTGTAAAACTAGGGAGTGGAGGCACAGCACTTGGGTCTTGAGAGGTCCTTGTTTTGATCCCCTGTGAAACTAATCTGGCTTTTCCACTAGGAAAAAGGAAAAGATCAAGAATATTGTGACCTAAAAACCAGGGACCCTTGACCCTGGAAAGCTCAGTAGTACAATTATAAGGGCTCTGTGTCTACTGTATGTGTTACACAATGAGGCCATCATTGGGACGGCAAAGATACTAGAAATAACATATAACATTATAAAACGGAGAACAATCTGCTCCTCATGATGTTCTGTTACAATATCATTTCAGCAATGGAGGGGGGACAAAAGTTGTTTGTAATCAAAACTGACCACAATCAAACCTGGTTTCTAAGTTGGAGGAACAAGGAAGGACATAATTCCTATCACAGAGAATGAACCTCTCTGTAGTCCTCTTTTTCACCCCCAGAGACAGCTGGGCAGGGAAAATGAGGCTGTAGGTCACAGAACTAGCACATTCATTTGCTTTTGCATCTGTGAGACCCCCAGAGCAGAGACTGAGGATAGATGGGGTCTATCTCCACTTGAGAGGGGGGAAACTACACAAGTGAAGGGGAAAGGAAACACAGTAGGCTACACTGCAGGGGCTGAGCAGTGTGTTTTGTATTTTGTTTTGTTTTGTCTCCATTTTCCATTTAAGATGTTTGCTGCGCTAGGACATAAACCCCCATCTGTGTTTTCAAATGTTCACTGAAGTCTGTGAACATTTAAATGCCCCGTGGTGGGTATTTTTTAGTCTAATTCGATGCAATGGGGATGCATACAGAGTTTGGTTCACCATAGGGTACAGGGAACTTGGGAAGGACCTGGAGCGAGAAGGAATGGGAGCCAGCCTGGAGCCCACACAAGTCCCCAGGAAGGTGCAGAAATCTCAGAGAAGATAAAGCAGAGAGGGTCTGTGTAGACATCTGGGTCTTATTATTAATGCTGTTGTTATTGTTATTATTATTCTCCATTAGGGATAGAATGCCCACAAAACAGCTCTCAGTGACATCAAAGCTGTCATTAAAGCCCTATGTCTGGGTGAGACCTTTTCAGAGGAGAATTACCAACTCTCCACAGGCCCTTATGAAGTGCCAAGTTTTGTTCACACTCAGGGCTTCATGGTGAGATTCTGGGAAAAGGCTGCCATGTCCTGGGCTTCATAGGTGGCAGACAGCGGCACTTTATGCCAGTGGTTCCTGGTGGCTACTACTGTCATCAACCCTAATCCAGTACACGGAAATGGTAGGTGCTTGAAAGTGGACCTTGCTTTTCCAGAAGCCAAGCTCTGTGACTGTGAGGTTTGGTAGATGGGAGCCAACCTGCACACTGGGAGGAATCAGTCCCATGTCCCACTAACCTGCTTGGCAGAAGCACTTACTTCATGCCTTTCTCTCTGTGGGAAGAAATCACAGAGGCTAGACTTTGGCTACACTTTGCATGACCGATGCAAAGTGTACTTCTGTAAACAAATACCAAAAAGTCTTTGATAATAAATATTCCACATCTCCTCAACTGAAATGTCTCCCACATGAAGGTCTCCTGAGAATTGCCTCAGTTCTTTGACGTTAGTAGTAAAGCCCTGAGCAGTGTGTGTGTCACTTTGTGAAATTCAACCCCACAAATATTTACCAGCGTTGCTGGTGGCCAATGTGCTTTCCACACTGGCACAAATGAAGAGGGAACAAGAGTTTTCCATGGTACAGATTTATAAACTCCCACTGGGCAAGTACCTCACACACTTCTTCTCAAAGACCCTGGTGACCTCTTTTCTTGTTCTCCCTCCCTTTTTTTATTTTTAGGGCTGGCTCTGGAGAAAAAAAAAAACATCTAGTTTCTATGAGTTGGCTTGAAGAAAAGAGATTTTGGTTTCTATGGCTTGCCTTGAGCTAAGGGAGGGAGAAGAGGAGCAGTTCCAGAACAAGAAAAGGTTGGACAGGCACTCTGCTTCTGGGCCTTCATTTGGAGTGTTACTTTCTAAGACCCATCTGTGAGTTTGCACATGGCCTTGTGCTGGTGAGACAATGGGTCTAGCTCCGGGCATCATAGAATTGAGGAGAAATAAAGTGAATGGCTTTAAGCTTGGAGCCTTGAATTGTTCCTAAGAAACTTTCCAGAATCATTATTCTCTCTGCCCTCAGAAAGAACATATTTTCTATCTGTGTTTTCTCCATCAAACTGGGTCCTGGTGGGAACATGACACACAAACATTGTGAGGGAATAGGGGAGAGACTTGGGGAGTGTGTCCCTCTCCTTTCCACACTGTAGCATGCCCCAAAAATCATTTCAAAATTCCCCCAATATTCCTAGAAAAAATGAGTCCTAAAAATCTGGTAGAATATAAAATAGATATGAACACACCTGAAATCAGATACATAAATTGTGTTATTACTATTATAATAGCAAACCATCTCAATCTAGGTTGAGATGGCATAATTTTTATTTCTTGAGCAGGTGCCTGGGAAAGAATACACGCTGAAAGAGCAATCTGTCCTGCCCTTTGCTACCCACGGTAAACCACAAATGTTTCTTTGAAAACCTTACACCAGGATGAAAATCCAGCCCTTAGCAGCACCAGAGAGCAAAAGTTGACACTACAGCGATCCATACAGACATGTGCACTGGACAAACCCTCATCTTCCCCAGGTATCCCCATTACCAGCCCATGCACCCATTAGCGAATTCCTCACACTTTACTCTACCATGACTAGCTTCTTTTGAGGAAAAGAGAAGAGGACATTATAACTTTTTAAAGGTACTTTTAAGGAAACCACAGCTTCAGGGTACAAAGTTATCCAAGTCTGTGATGCCTTTTTATTTTTATTTATTTTTTTTTCATCCCTCATCCCTGTTTTTCCCTTTTGGCTACTCATTTCTAAGTTTCCAAGAATCTTAAGAGATACAGTAAGTCTGTAAATTGGACCTGTGTCTTTTTCCTATAAATCAGCTGTGCTTTTTTTCCAACAGTATAAATTCAAATTCCATAGACCTCTCCTGTGGGAAACAGCACTGTTCATTGGGTTCTGTATCTCTAAACTTCAAACACACGTGAATGGTTTGCATTTTAACCTAGGTGACTCATGGGTAACCTGACAGAAACTGGGAATGCACTTCCAAGAGCATGTGTCTTGAGGACATCCCCAACGCCATTAGACCCTAATGCATCCCCTCCTCAAGTGCCCGCTATCCCTTCTGAGAAATTAACTCCTTTGAGTCTGCCTGATAAATCTGCCCTTGTCTCTCACTGGAGAATCCTGAAATTCTTTTCTCTGATGAGTCAAGAATCTACACTGTAATGTGGAGGATGAACTAAGGTCCCCAGAGCTTCTTTCAGGGAATCCTCTAACCTTGGCCAGGGACACTTTGTCTTATTATTTTTTCATTGTTTGTTTTGTCTAAAAGATATAAAGACATTCTTCTTTGGCTGTTTCTTCAGACCTTCCCACTTTTGTGAGGGTCTCCATAGACATAAACACATGAATACACTCCTGTGACTTTGTTCTGCTAGCCTGTCCTGTGTCAATTTAACTCTTAGACCCAAGTGAAGACCCCAAATGACAGGGAAAAAAAAAAACAACTCCTAAATAATTGAAACAACAAAGAAAACTGGTGAGTCCATGTGCCTGTTCCTGCCATATCATAACGTACACTGTGGTCCCAACATTGTTGCCATTTCAGTGGTGCCAAGCCTGGGCAAGAGGAGGGTGAGTAACAGAGGAGTAACAGGAGTAAGAGGGAGAAAGGTATGGAGGTTTCACAGGCCACCCAGGGAGGTTCTGTGATAAGACACTCAACTAGAGATAAGCAATATCCCCACTGGCTCCAAAATGTTATCCATCTCCCACAGAAGCCCTGCAAGCTATTTTCCTGTCTAGATTTTCTGTGGTGCTAGCTTTGGGTGGGACCCCTAACTGCCCTATTTCTATTACCAGCCACCCACAGGCTCCAGACCAGATTTGCCTACTCACTGCAGAATCAAATCAAACAAGAGCATCTATTATGGTGAACAGGAAAAAGTTTATTCAAAGCTGGCTTTAGGGAAGGTGGTAAGAATCATCTCCAGAACAGCCCATTCCTCCCGGGTGCCCTGGTATACAAGAGCTCTTTATAGAGTGGGCCAGAAGGGAGGGGTAATCACAGAGGGCTTTAAATCCAAGTTTATAAAATCATCTGTTAAAATCATCTGCGCGGCGCAGCGGGGTTGGGGTTGTCTTTAATCCTGGGTGTCTTTAATCACTGACCTTTGCGTCTCTATGCCTGGGATTTGCTCCCTGTCTTGCTTCTTCCCTCCCTCTAGATTCCCTTAGTATTTGCTTTTCCTGTTTTTGAGTGGGGGAGGTTCTCAAAAAGTTTTCTGTTCAAAGGTTACACCATGCATGCAGACACCAGGGATTAAAGTCTGAGAGCAGTGGACTTTTTTTTTTATCTTCAACATTCCATTGAAAATCAGACTTTCGAAATGCCTTTTGTCCGTGTCAATTCTCATACATTCTCTCTCAATAAATCCCTCTTAATTATAGTAACTTATATCTTTCTCGCTTCTTCAAACATTGAACACTGTTTTCGATAAACATGAATTTTTTTTTTCAAGGAGCTGTCTCAAAAATTGTCTATCTTCCCTTTACAAAATTTGACTTGCACCTTAAAGTGTTAGAAAAAGAGAACAATATTGTTTAAACACCTTAACCCTTTGCACGGCAATACTGGTTGTCACACATAGGTCCACCAGATGGTGCTGTTGCTGACTCACACCTTATAAAAAATGATCTAATTACTGAAAGTTATTGCTTCTCCTCTTTCCTGAGAAGTCAGTTGTTTTAACAACTCTCATCTCCCTAACTGACCCAGTGGACACCTAGAAAACTTCTCTACGGGTTAAGTATAAGATTGAGCTAAGACCCACGTGCCCCACGGTATTCTCTAATCCCTCAAGAATCTAGGAACTAAGAGGGCCATTGAGCCAATAGTCACACAAGGAGACGTATCTGCACTTCTGAAGACAGCAAAGGCACCGGCTTGCTAATGCTGGGGATAACCAAACCTGAAGGAAAGGAGAGACAGGAGCTAAACTATTCAAAGATGGAAGTAGACAGTTTGAAAGGCACAAAGGCGAAGATTGATTGTAGTACAATAAAAGAAAAAAGAATTGAGTGGCCCGTTGACAAGTTCTTGGCTTCAACGATCCTCATTTTTACCTCTAATTATCTCTCTAACTGGTACAATGGTGCCTGGTGTATCCTGATCTCTGCTCTGACTGAGGGGTGGCCTCCTGAGTATCAGTGAATGGCCCAATTTAGATATTCAGAACCTTTGAGTCTTTTCTTTCCCCCTTAGCTCTATAGAAAATTTGCCACCAAAAAAGAAAGAAAGAAAGAAAGAAAGAAAGAAAGAAAGAAAGAAAATTTAAGAAATATAAAACAACAATCTACCATCCAATTCTGTTTATCTTGTCTACCAAGTCTGATAGGTTTTTTTCTCTAAATCAGTGATTCTCCAGTGTGGTCTCCAACCCAGCAACATTAGCATCTCCAGGGAACTTACAGATTGTTAGCTGCACTCCAGACCTACAATATTCAGGACTCAGAAATTTGCATTTTAACAAGCCCTCCAGGGCATTTTGAAATCTGCTACAGTGTAAGAACTACTTACTGTAGCCTAAAGCCTTATTGCTTTTATACTTGGGCCACTTCTACAGTCTTTTGATTATTCTCCCAGACTGCTACTAAAACCTTCTTCCAGGGTGAATGTCAACTGTGGTACATTTTCTAATCCACTGGGATGCACCCTCAACAAATTAAAGTGGATTCTTGGGGTGGCACCAGGCTTTGGTTCTTAAAACATTTCCCTGAAAGGCCACGGTGGACCATCCCACATTATACTACACTGACTTGCCTTTCAATTCCCCTATTTTTAACAGTCTTGATAAAAATCTACACTTCTTACTGCCAGGAAGCAAGCCATGGAACACTCCCCTCCATTTACAGCCATAGCAGCCCTTAGTCTCCCTCACAGGGACCTTTTCTCGGTCTCCAGCAAGCCCCAGGCTTCCTTCTGCCTTAGTTTTCCTCAGCTGCTTGTTTTTTGGCTTAAATCATTCTATATTCCTCCTTTTACTCAGTAATCATCAACTTCTTTCATAGATTTCAGTTTTATCTTCCCTTCCCAGGGCAGGCCTGCCCAGCCTTTCCTATCTCAGTAAAGGTAATTATGTCCCTATGTCCCTATCTGCCCAAGAAGTTCTGATTTATAACTCCTTTCACTCTCAAAAATGTCCCGCTTTGGACAACAAATTATGCAATCCTTTTACCTATTACATGTTCTTGACACAGTCTCAAATATTTCTCCTTTCTGGCTCATATGACTACAATTTTACATTTGCGTATGATTATTTGATCTATGGTCATCTTTCTTGTAGGACTGCAGACATTAAAACTTTGATGACACGTAGAAGGAACTCAATAAATGTTTAACTGAATGAAAGACTGAAAAACCTTTTCAGGTGATCATTGATGACTGTTTCTATATTATAGAAAGGAAGACTACATCTAAAAGAGTTTTCAAATCCCACCAAAATCACCCAGCTAATAAATGATGTGACTAGAATAAATGATATAGCTTTTTCAAGATCATAAACATGACGCTGGGCTAAAAAGGAATTTCTCATGAAAGTCTAACTCAGTTTCTACAGAAGCCCAACACAAAGTTTTGCACTGTCCTTATTAGAACTGAACTCAGCTTGAAAGCTCCAGTTACTTCCTTTCCACTGAAACTACAATCTGCTCTGAGGAAATAAAGCTTATGGCCCCCGGTGTATAAAGGGCAAGTGTGTGGGAGAAGCCAGAGATCAAACAGTCAAGTACATTTATCATAGAATTTTTCATGAGCTGAATTCAAATGCTATCATTTGAATCCAAGCTTCTCTCCCTCAGATTTAAAAGCCAGAGAACAAAGGGTAAAGGGAAGGCAGCTGTCAGTGAATAATCAGGAGGCAGATGCAATGGTTTGGGCCTGGGGACAAGGAGAGGCAGCCAGGGGCTGAAACAGAGGTCACAAGAGAAGCCAGTGCAGCAGAAGCTGAAATGCTGTCTCTTCCTCAGCTCAAATATAGAGGCACTTGGGGTTTCTAGTAGTTCATCCACCTATCTCTCTGCCTGGTACAACTGGCCCTTCCTCTTTCTACCTAACTGTGAGACAACTCTGGGAAGCCACTTGACCTCTGGTTCTCAGTTTTCCCAGCTGCAAAATGAGGAAGTTTGACTTAGACGATAGCTAAAGATGTTCTCACCTCTGACACGCTTTGGATCTAAGCCCCCGGAGAATACTCTTAGGATTGATTCAGAAAACATAAGAGCATAGGTGGAGATTGGTAGCAATTCCCCTCTCAATACCAGGGGGCAAAAAAACAAAACAAAAACAAAAAAACCCAATTTCCCTACTCCTCAACCCTTACTGCATTTTATTCTTCAAAAAGTGCTTCAGGCCAAGTCCAGCATGCTTTGAAGTCAACACTGAATCATGAAGTACAAAGCAAACTGAATCTGGAGCTGAAAGAATGCCAGTAACATGAAATCTCAAACTGAGGTGAACTGGGCTATTATTACTAAAAAAACATACATTTTACAGAAAAAAAATACTAGTGATATTTTTAGTTTTTTAACAATTTCACTTACTTTTACGGGAATGAACTATGCATGATTTTAGGGTACCAAGTCAGAATAAAGCCATATTACAGGTCACATTTGTGAAATATTATTCATTCAATCAACACTTTCTAATTGGATCAAAAGCTTTATTATGTTTATGTCCTCACTAGGAGTGAGTAGCTATGAGGCAGAGTCAACTAGAGCATGAAGATGAATTCAGCTCAGCATTCCTGTGCCCTGACTCATGCTGCACACTTTGTTAGATTGCTTGTTTCCTGAATTTTTCCTTCAGAAACTGTGCTTGTCTCAACTTTGTCCCCTACCTGGGAAGCAGTTTTTAAACATAGCTCTAGATTCTTGGGCTTTCCTGCTCTCAACCACATAGCCTATGTTCCTTCTGCTCTAAGTTGGCTTCTGTAACTTGTTGATGAAGAGAACACACCAGAAATGATGCTCTGCCAGGTTCTAGACTTTATGCTTTAAGAAACTGGCAACATTTTCTTTCTGTCTGGGAACACAGCCACCATGCTGTGAAGAAGCCAAACTGCCACATGTAGAGGCCACAAGTAGATGGTCAAGCTGACAGTCACAGCTGAGGTCTCAATATATTGTCACACTGACTTCCATACATGTGAGTGAACAAGATTCTACAGGATGGCAGCCTCCAGCCTTTCCATTACTTTAGTTTTCAAGCCAGCCCAGTTGATGCCACATAGTATACAGATGAACTGATCCCACCCAGCGCTGTCTACACCACAGCTTCATAAGCAAATTAAATGATGTAGTGACCTTTGGCCCCCAAGTGTGTGACAGGTTTTTACATAACAGTAACAAGAAGAGAAGCCTCTTTTAACTGTTAAAACACCACACAACTACCACTATTTATTAGTTTGGATTCTTACAAAAGGCAGAAATGACAAATTATAACAAAAAGGATCTATTTGGAAGGCTTACAAGTCTGAGGACAGAGGTAGTCCAAAATGGCAGCTTGCACCTGCAAGAACTGGAAGATCCAATGTCTGCTCCGACACGATTTAGACCATCCGTCTCGGACTTCAAGACGGCTGGTGACAGTCTGCTGTAGACCTTGGTTATTTGAAAAACAATGACAAAGACTAGAGAACTGAAGATTGGTGACTAAAGATTGATAACGGGTAGACAGGCACAAGTTGGGACTGCAATGAATCTGTGATGAAGACCTGCAGTGTCCGTAGGCAATTGCGAAGGAGAGAGCTTTCCGAGAGGAAAAAGCTGTAATGATCTTTCTCCTTCCTTCCTTTTATACAGTTCAAGTTCCCATTTTGGCCTCCCATATCCTGATGGGTATTCTTTTCTCATTCGGTATCCTACACAGATCACTCATACTCTAATCCAAGCTGGTTCCTACCTCCCTAATCCAGGATGGTTTTCCATTGCCTAATCTTGGTGTGTTTCCCAAACCCTAATCCAGATGTGGTTCCTGATTACCTCAAATTGACATACTCTCTCCAATGGTCTATTGACATGATGGTCATGAGGGCAGTTTATGATTATTCCCATTCTCTCTTCTTTCTGGGTACAAAACAAAAATGTAATCCCAACTCCTGCCCTTTAAATTTAGGCATGGTCCCATGGTGCATTTGTGTTAGGTAGCTTTCCTTTTGCAAAACCCAACCCCCACTACTTATTGGGGGAAAGATTTGGTTGGTTCACATTTTTAAGCTATAATCAGCTGGCTCCAAGGTAGAAGCATCACAAGGAAAGAATGTGGCAGAGCAGAGCTGCTCAGGTCATGGAATCCAGGAAACAGAGTAAAGAAACTGCGTCAGAGCAGGAGCCAGGCACCAGACACAGACCCCAAGGCCAGGCTCCATGACCCACTCAGACACACCCAAAAGCTTGTGCTCAATTCATCACCAGAATGGATTCCATAGCCAATCAAGTTGAAACTCTAACTGCCACAGCACTGTAGCCAATGAGATACATAAAATACATATGTCAATTTGGGGCAGAAGCTTTTAAAATCTATTGTGTGATTCTCAATTGCCCTTCTCTCAACACAGTGGTAGAAAAGGCTCACAAGAAAATGTGTCTTCCATTGGCCAAACTCTTTGATGGCACTATGCTAAGCAGGGCTGTGTTGCCAGTCCATGCTAGACATGTAGCAGGAGAAAGAATTCTATAGTTTGGATTTTGAAAGTACCCCAAGTATTAAAGACTTGATTCTCACCCAATGGTGTTACTGAGTGGTAATGGAAGCTTCAAGAGGTGGGGCCCTGAAGGAGGAAATTAGGCCACCGAGGCATGATCTTGACAGATATACTGAGGCCACAAACTCTCCCTTTCTGTTTCATATGCTGCCTATGTGGTAAGCAGCTTGTTCCATCACATACTCCCTCCATTGTATGCTGACCCTATTAGAGGCCTAAAAGCAATTGGTTCATCCAATAATGGCCTAAAACCTCAAAAAATGAGCCTAAATAAACTTTTCTCATTACAAGTGATTTTCTCAGCTATTAGTTACAGTAACAGAAAATTGAATAATACAGAAAATAATTTTTGTTGCGTTGTCACTGTGATTTTATAGTTATCTATTTATCATAGCACATGAGCAGGTTTCTCAATGGCAGCACTACTGGCTATTTAGGCCAGATAACTCCTCATTGTAGGCCTGTCCTGTGCATTCTGGAACATGCCCATGAGACGCCAGGAGCACCTTTATCCCCACTTGAGACCCTCTGGACCAAATGTCCTTGATGATGGTGGGAGTTGGGGGAGGTATTTGAGAACCACTGACCTAGACTACTTTAACTGATGCAGTCTTTACACATAAAATGAATTACTTCCTCTTCACTTAGAAAATACTTCAAAGACACCCTTTTGGAGTACTCACATCATTTGTATGTTGAATTACAGTTAATTACTTGGATTCTCATTATCCTAAAAAGACTATGAGGACAGGTGAAAAAGCAGGGCACATGCAGTGATCTAAATACAGCTTAAACATTTGCTTCTCCTTCTGCTTTCTCCTTCTTCCTCTTCTTCCACTTCTTCCTCCTCCTCCTCCTCCTCCTTCTCTTTCTTCTTCCACTTTTGCTTCTGCTTCTTCTTCTTCTTCCCCTCTCTCTAAGTATATCTGAGTATATTCACATGATAGAAATGGAACCCATGGCTTTCACACTGAGATACACCTCTAATCTTTACTAATTTTTTTTTTTTTTGAGACAGAGTCTCACTAAGTTGCCAAATTGTCCAGGCTGCCCTCAAAATTGGAATCCTCTTGCTTTATACTCTGAAAATAGTGAGATTACAGGTTTGCACCACCATGCCTGGCTAGAATTTGAAGTTTCTGCTAGTGATATGCTTAGTGAGATGGCCAGAATTCAGGCTTTTCCAGTAGGTTGACCAGATGGCCCAGTTAGAGGCCACTGCAAATAGTTGAACAACCTTGTCTACTATAGTTTGAATGTGCATTGGAAAGTTTTTGTATGGAAAATTTAATCTTCATACAACCGCATTGGGAGGTAGGTCCTAGAAGAAGAAGTGATTAGATCATGTAGGATTAATAAATAGTTGCTTTTATGAAAGATTGATGTTATTATCACAGAATTTCTTTGTCAGAAAGTGCTTATTATTAAAGTGACTTTGGCCAAATGTGATGGCACATGATTGAATTCCCAGTATTCTGGGAGGCAAAGCAGGAGTACCACAAATTCAAACCAAACTTGGGCGATCTAGGAAAACACTGTCTCAAAATTTAAAAACAGAAAGGGCTGGAGATATAGCTCAATGGTAGAATTATCCCTTGGTGAATCTCCAACACACACACACACACACACACACACACACACACACACACAGACACACACTCACGGAGTTCAACCCCCTCTTACTCACTTTCTATCTTGCAAATGTGCTCACTTGTCCTTACAGCTCTGCCACGTTGTCAGGCAGCAAGAAGACCCTGATCCGATGTCAGCACCTTGATTTGGACTTCTTGGCCTCCATAACCATGGAAATTTTTCTCTATACATTACTCAGCTTCAATATTGTGTGATAATAGCAGAAAACAAACTAAGACTCGGCCACAGGAATAAATGGCAACTGAGATCCACTATTTTGTTGACTAAAGAATGTTCACACAAAGGGAGTTTTTCTCATTCATCTGTCTGAACCACTTAAAAACTACAGAAAGCTGTTAGCTGCCTTGGTCCAGATTGTGGGAGAATCTTGGACACAGACCTACATAGGGCAGAAGTAAGAAATCAAGACTTTCCTACTTAACTCAGACACAAGGATTTGTTTTTTGCTAAACTTTGGAAAGAGGTAGAAAGCTAACTCAAACCATAGAACAAGACAGAGTAAAAGTAATTCAAGTTATAACGTTCCAATTTCTGTCTGACAATCTTGGGTGAGATGCCCTAAAATTGATTAACTATCTGAGTCAAACTGGCATCTCTGTCAAATGACACAAAATCTCCAAGTACTAATGCATGGCCTGAAGCACACTCTAACATGTATTTAAGCACCAATTAGAACCATCTATTAAAGTTTCCATATGAAATGCCAGATAAACCATCTATAGCAGTGCATGTTGAAATAAGCCCTTGTATAAATTGTTCTGAAAAGTACACATCCAGTAGGAACCACCGCAGCTGTGTTTTGTTTTGTTTTGTTTTGTTTTGTTTTGTTTTGTTTTTTTTATGAAATGCCCAGTTTCTGCACAAGAGGTTCTTGCATGCTTCTCCGAAAGGGCTACCAAAGCCAAATAGTTCAGGGTAGCAATGAGGCCAGTGGACTTCCAGTGGACTTTCAATGTTGTGATATCACAATATGTGTGATGACTCTGCCAGCCCCTCCACCTAGATCCTAGCTTTCCACACCTACCTCCCAGCCCCTACACAGCACACACATCTTGACACTTGATGGCTTGATGGTATCAAATTGTGCTCCTTTCTGTCAAGTGAGCAGCCAGTCCTATTCAGGCAGCAAAACTGTATGCCCCACTACTGACCTTTTCCCATATGTCCCCGTGTGTCATAGTCACATCACCAGAGAAGCTTCATCGTGCAGACTTCCACATGATCTTTATCTCCATACTCTATCTCTGCATCACAACGATCCAGCTCCTGCCAGTGGCTTTCTCCTTCTCTCTTTTAAAAAGTATATTGTCTCTGCTTTTCTGTTTTGCTGAACTACAATCTATTGTTTACTCTATTGTATAATCTATTGTTGACTCTGTACAGACATTGTCATCTCCCACCACAACTCAGCAACATTACATTTTCCTCATGTAGCTTTGTTGGGTTGGAGTGACCTTCCCTCCATTACTGGGATATGAAAACCTTTATCTTTCAGGGGTCTGTAGAATGAATAATTCCTTTTCCTGTACCTCTGCAGCAGCAACTGGTTCTTTTTTTTTTTGGGGGGGGGGGTGGATTGTTTGTTTGAGACAGGGTCTTGCTCTGTAGTCCAGGCTTGTCCTGAGCTCAATATGCAGTCCAGGCTAGCCTCAAACTCACGCAATCCTTCTGCCTCAGCCTCCTGAGTGCTGGGTTTACAGGAGTGCAACATCACACCTGGCTTATATGGTGCTGGGGATTCTCAGGGATCTGAGCTTGATAGGCAAGTGCTTTACCAAGGAGCTATTCCTCCAGCCCCAGCTTGCTGTTATTGTCACTTAACATTTAATGCACTTTTTTCTTCTGTTACTTGTTATTCTATCTCCTCTATGTAGCCTTAAAGGCATTTGAGAGGCTGAACCCCAGTCATTTCTTGTAAGCCATTCTCCAGGAACACTTTGTTCTGGCACATGCTAAATACATCTGCAATACGTGTCAAAATGAGATGAACTATGAACATAGAGACTACTGGCAAGTTAGCTCCTGCAAAAATTCGCTACTTATTAAGGCATGTTGGTGCACATCTATAATCTCAGCATTTAGGAGGCTGAGGCAGGAAGATAGCAAGTTTGAGGCCAACCTGAGCTACCTTGGACTATATTATAGGAACCTGTCAAAAAAGAAAAAAAGCACTATTTGCCAAATGACTGGCTTATTGGGCTATTTATATTCTACTATGGCCTGTAATAACGTCAGGTAACTTATATTTTTACATTTTTTATAATTTCATACTTTGTAAATTAATATCAGAATTGAAGACCAATGTCAAGGAGAAGGGAAGTTTCTAGATATGTGAGACACAGGAATGTACATACCCATAAAATTTGGGCTACAGGTTTGGCTCTGAGCTTCCCGGCAGCCAAACTGCAAAGGAAAATATGCACAATTACATGGTTCTCACTCTCTAGAGAGAAAGCTTGACATTGCTTAAGGGAAGCAAAATTTTCCTGGCACTTAGTTCTGAAACAAATGTTCTTGTGTAAGATTACTCATAGGGATGTTGGGTAGGCAAACAATTGCCTGGGTTGAAATTTTGATGCATAATTTGTCCTTCAGACTATCCAGGAAGACTCACGTGAAAGGAAGCCAATCAAAAGAAGTTAGTTAAAGCAGTGCAGTTATTTTATTTGTTCTTAAGGAACAGAGATTAGAACATGTGTAATAAATACTACTATTTATGTGAAGCCTAACATAGCATCTCAAAAGCAGTTATATAAAAGCAACTTTTTTGTTGTTGTCATTGGTTTTATTTGTAATAACAATGAAGACATTTCTGTTTTCTGCATTGTGGAAACTGAATAAACCTAGGTTATATATATTATATGCACACACATATGGCTGTGGTAGTTTGGATCTGGAGTGTCCCCCAAAAGCCTAATGTTCCTATAGACACTGTGTAGGATGTAGGATTGGGAAGAGGGGCCTAGCTAGTGAGGGGGAAATACTTGGGGCTTGACCTGGAGGGGCCTGTGCTGGTTCTGCCCTTCCCCCCCAGGGTCTCTCTTCCACCAGACTGCAAGGATCTCTGCCATAGGAACTCTGGTTTCAGCTCTAGCTGTGGCCCCACCATGTGATTCCACCATTTTCCAGCTGCCCACCCTTGAATGGACTGAGACCTTCCAAAACTGTAAGCTACAATGAATCTTTCCTCCCTATGTTGTGGATGTCGGGTATTGAGTCACAGTGACAAGAAAGTAACTAAGACAATGGGTCATCCAAGTATTTCTGAATTCACTGTTTTGAACTGAGCATGGACATAACAAGTGTGATACTGGAAAAGACATTGAAAGACTAATTATTCAACCAGAAATAAATCAAATTTTCTCCTAAAATATAAAATGTGAAAAATTTATATTTCCAAAACTTGAGAATTTTATTAAATGTTGTTTTGTCCTACACATTGACATAGATGTTCAAGAGAACCATGATGTTATTACAGCAAGTTCAACCAGAGAAGGAAGGGGATCAATAGAAGGTGATGAATGTATATAAAAGGTTAGTCACCCCTGTTGCAACCTTCTAAGGGAGCCTCAGGGTCTCACTGAGGAGTAGATCTGTTCATTGATATACACTAACTCTTCAGTTAATAGAAGGCTGTCTATCCAAACCATGATCAACTATGCTTTACATTTCATTTTAAATATTCAAAAAATTAAAGAGCTAAATAAATTGCACAGTCGAGACATTAGAACATGGTACTATTTCCCAAATGTGTTTTCTTACAGCTTTCCAACATTTACAGTCTTGTATATGTATTATTACTGTTCCCTCTAAAAGCATTCAACTTAAAAATTGATAGCAGTATTTTACTGATTCTGTTTTCTGACAAACATCTCAAAAATACTCTCTAAAACCCAACGAGAAAAATTCAGGCATATTTTCAGTATTATGGAGCATGAGAATGTAAAATGTGGGATGCTCACCCCTAGAATAGTTTACTAATAAAAAAATAACCAGACTTTTGAGTCACTTCTCATTATTAGGCTTATTTATAGAGCACTGTGCTGTAACTTGGGGAAAAGAGTGTGGATGAGAAGACACTAAACTGCTAAGCAAAATATATCACGGATAAATTTGAAATTTGAGTAGAACTTGAAAGCAAGCTGCCCCGACACTTCTTGCAAGGTCACTGTGTAACAAAATTCTTCTTTTAGGAATAAAGTAGACCCAGGAGCACACACAGCAAGGAATGTTAGTCCAGTGAGGACCATTTAGAAAGAATGAAAGATAGAAATGGACTCAGCACTTCTCAAAATACCAAACACAATTTCTACAGCAAGCCACGGGACAGGATACCACAGCATTACACCGGCAGGACTAAGCTCATCTTTATTCATGAGATAATCTTGCAAGAAAGTGGCATTAAAGAAACTGTCTGCGAAGGTGAATGTAACTGAAGAAAAATAAAGATCCCTGAACCAATTTCCTTAGACAATATTCCATGTTCCTTTATTTTATTTAACAAGGAAGCACCAGCTATCCATGACAACCTTATGTATTTTAAACCTCAAAATGCTCATCTTTCACCAGTCATTATGAATTATTTATGCAGCTGAAGACACTGGAAGAAGCTCGCTTTTTCAATGTATTTCAAATAATATTAAAATTCTTTTGAAGTTAAGATCAAACTGCTTTACAGAGTAATGGAAAAATTTCTGGAGCAACTTGGACTTTCTACATGTACAGAGGAAGGAAGAGTGTAGTCAGCAAAACATATGTGCCAACTGAACTTCCGAATAAGGGCAGAGAATCAGGGAGTATCTCTGGTTTGACTTGGTCATCTTCTCATCCTGAATGAGACGATAGTTCTGAAGAGATGCCATTTTATCCGTAAATCCATGTTCAAACAACTCCCTGCTTTTGCTTCACTTTACAGACATGCAATTGAAAAATAAATGGAACATTCCAAGGCAAGTACCATGTTTGTATTTCTTTGCCCAGGAAACCAAGCTTGAAGTTGAACTGCCAAGCAGGAATACCTCAAGGGTAGTGTATACAAGTTAATGAAGCTGATGTGATCAAACTTAACCATGTGAGCAGCATGCCTATGTGTGTGTGGTGTGTACCCACCCACAAACAGTCACTCCTAAATTAGAAAAGGAGCTGGAAGCCATTGCCTTCGATGTAAGGGAAGAAACTGGGAGGTTGAAGAAAGATAGCGTAAAACCTACCTCAGGCTGGATCCACATGGTTGGATGGCATGACTGCTGAGAGGAAATGAGAAGGATGTGTATAATAAAACGGCTGGTTGAGAAAGATACAAGTGAAGCCACACAGTGAGCTGAGAGTGGAGTTTCTGGGAAAGGAATAAGGTAATTCTTCTAACCACCAAAATAAGAAAAGGAGAGGGCAAAACAATACAGTATGGAAATGCATGATACTCTATAACTGTCAGTGCTTCTTAAACACTGAGGCCAGCATGACTTGAACTGGGTAAGAGTCATATTTGTAGACACCAGCTCCAAGGAAACTGACTGAGTAGAACTGCAATGGCACCCAAATAATTGCCTTTGCATCAAGATCACAGGTCATACTGACTCTAATTCTACTGACCACAGTCAGCTTTAAATAGCAAAGGTATAGTTATGAGTGATCTCAACCAAAATCCCTGCTCTGCCATTTCTTAGCTGGGCAGCTTTGAGGAAATGACCCATGTTCTCTGAACCATGTTTTCCTCATCCATAAAATAAAGATGCTAATATATTCCACATAAGATTGTCAGAAAGATTAAGTAGCATGTTTAAAGTTCGTAAGACATGACAGTAACTTGACAAATACTTCTATATTGACCACCTCTGAAAGAAAATATTGGAATGGAAGCATGGCCTAGGAATGACTCAAGGAGAAAGGACGGGGCTGGAGACGTGGTATAGTCTTTAAAGTGCTCACCAGGCAAGCACAAGGCCCTGAGTTCAATTTCCTAGAATTACATAAACCGGATGTGGTGACACACACAACTGCAATTCCAGCATATGGTAGACATGCAAATCTTCCTGAGGAGGATTGCTACAAGTTGAAGACTAGATTGGGCTACTTCATGAGTTCAGGTCCAGCCTTGGCTATAGAACATAACCTCATTTCATAAAGAGAAAAAGACAAAAAGAGAGAATTGGGGGAGGGGGCACTATGTGCCCAACACCAAAGAAGGATTCTCAATCCCAGTTGGTCAGCAGAGTCACTTATGGTGCCATTTAGAAGTAGACATTCCTGAGCCAATCCTACAGTAAAATGCCTCCATGGCATCAGTAGGACCTGTTCTAGCCTAAGTACTTCTGAGATTAGGCAGAGCTGAACCCCACTGACATATGGAAGTGTGAACCTGAGATTCCAAAGGCTGAGTCCTGGACACTAAAGGCCAAACAAGTGAACCAGGGAACTGGGAAGACAAAGATTTCCAGTTGGGTAATAACAGAGTTAGAAATAAATAACGAAGCTTGCTGATAAGAAAGGAGTACACAAAGGGCCATTTTCAATAAGGGTTTAGATGACCAAATTTCATACGACTACCTTGGCCTGGGGATGTAGCCCAGTGGTAGAGGGAGTACCCAGCAAGTGTGAGACCCTAGGTTCCATCCCCAGCACATACAAAAAAATTATATATATATATATATATATATATATATATATATATAGAGAGAGAGAGAGAGAGAGAGAGAGAGAGAGAGAGAGAGACAGAGAGAGACAGAGAGAGACAGAGAGAGAGACAGAGAGAGAGATAGATAGAGGCACACACATATATGTGTATGTAGATACACATACAGAACATATGTTATACAAATTATATATATATATATAATGCCTCAATAAAGATACATAGGATTATAGCCCTTCAATCTGTAGAAAGTTTCAGCTCCATAATCAATTAGCACTGATATACAAAGTCATCAAGATAGAATAAAGAAGTGTCCAAGAAATACTAGTATATTTAACACTTTCAGAAAGCTACCCCATTGGAAATACTTATTTCAACAAACGTTTATTAGCAGCCCTCGTGTCATTCAGTCTTTAGAGCACAACCGAGAAAACTCCACCTAGCAAACTTTGTCAGGAGCTGCTGCCCCTCCACACCTCATTGTCTGGGTCTTGAACTGAAACCTGGCTTTGTCAGGGCAAAGTTTGCTCAGCCTGCAAAACACTTCCTGTTTGTAAGAGTCGTCTATTTTCAGATTTACCACCTGCAAAGCAAGGATAACAGCATTGAGTTGCTTGTTAGTCAGCTGACTTTCATCACTGGTGTGGCTCATAAAGAGATAAGTATGATAATTAGACAGGCATACCTGTTTGGGATTCTCTGCCCCTTTGTAAAGACATCAGAAAACACACAAGAAGACCAGGGGAGTAGGATGGAGACAAGTTATTAGTGTTAGAAAATGACAAGTTCAAAGTAAGACTCTTAGAGTCCATGAAGAGGAAAACAAAATTGCATGGGGTAAAGATGAAAACACAGCAGGCTGGCTGCTTGAAAGGCCATAACTCAGTAAGCTTGTTTTCCATTCCAAGCTAATACTTCCCTCCCTTGAAACTCCAGCTCATAAATATATTAATAGCTGCCCTGACACAATATGCTGGATACTTTTTAAAAAATCACTTAGTCATGGTTCCTGGTGAACCAGTTTTGCAAGAGTTAACCTTGTATAAAGCTGAAAACAGTTGGCTGAAAGATTTAGCCAGGAAGTCACGCTTTTGTCCTAAAGGTTAGTTGATCTCAGACTGCCACAGAAACTCAGCTGGAATTTATTCACAGGGTGAGCTGGTTCTGATCTGACTAGAAATGGAGACATCACTGGGTGTTGTTACCAGTGCCTGTGTTCACTGATGAGTCTTGCCTGCCATCACACAATGTCCTAAGAAGTGCTGGCTTCTTATTTCTTTCTTCCACCATACCTGTGGGCACCAGAGTTACTAAATCGTGACTTTCTAAGCCAGGTGTGTTAGCTTTTTCTAACAATTCCCAGAATGATTAGAGAATGTTAAAGAAGTTAACCAAAATGTGCCATCCTTAGGTGGTAAACAAGGGTAGGGCTAATGTGGTGGCTTTAGAAGTTCATCCAGGAGGGATATGGGGCAGAGGTTTTACTGGGAGAACATCCGTTGAGGAGTACCCAGGGGACATAGTATGCACATTATTTATCCTGGGATTATATGTTCTAAATCACTTTGCTGAGAATAACCTCAGTAAGGTTGAAAACCTCCTCACCCCCGTTTGCCCATATTACAGAGTAAGAATGCCAAGTCTGGTTAGTAGAACATGTTCCAGGAGGTAGAAGCGGAAGATGAAAGGAAGGTCTGTTTAAAGCCCACCAAGCCATCTCTTGGTGTTAGGCAGGAAACATAACTGATTTGTCTGGACATCCCAGAATTTGTCTTGACAGTAACTGGCACAAATAGAAGTCAGCATAAATTTGTTGAATCAGAGGGGCACTAGGCACTTAAGAGGAGCAGAGAAGAAAGAAAATGTCAGAAGGAAGGAAGGGGGAGAAGAAAAAGAGAAGAAAGCAGAAAGGGGGAGAGGAGAGGAAGGAGAAATAAGAGAGACATGGGAGAGGCTAGAAAAGAGAGAAAACACCATGACACATTTGGTACACAAGCTGAGATCACTGGAGCTATTTATGGTGCTCCTCACAGTTCAAGTGTATTTTTACCCTCTTGGCCAACGACACAGTTGTTGAATGTTGCCATGATCACAGCTCTTGCTGTATGAAAGTAGACTTTCTAAAATTTATTTATTTTTTTTGCATCGGAGTTGCTTTTTAGAGGTAATTTGACATCTTAACACAAATTTTGCCACATGTGGTGCCATCCTGCACAAAGGGGTCCTGACCTTTTACACACAAAAGTAACCAGCCTTACTGCTGCATATATGACCATCAAAAACGTTTTCCTGAACAAGTGCTTCCTGTATTTCCGAACACTGGGTTAGCTGATGGGAAGATAAGTGTGATGCCAGGTGTAATTACTTAGCCTTATCACCTGACTCAGAGGCACCAGTGGGAACCAAATGCTTCAGAGCTCTCTCTGTGTGTCTTGCCTCCACAGAAGAAAGGTCACACCACAGGTCCTGCATTGTAAAGTAACAAGGTGAGCAACATGGGAGGGACCTCAGAGAGACCAGGGCAAGAATACCCGGCCACCTGAAGGCTGTTGTTATTCACACCCTTCTGGTATGTGGCTTCTTTCATTGCCTTCTGGACAAGAGGCAAACCATCTGTGCTTATACTCTCAGATGTCCACAAAAATTTCCATGCCTATCACCTTCTGGGAAGCTCAGAATGTTGTCATTGCTCCCAATTCTCTCATTCCAGAGATTCAAAAATATAAAGATAAAATCTTTGAATCTCATCTATTTTTGTGGAATAACAATACAAGTGAGATAATACATGTGATCCCATTCTTTTATC
This sequence comes from Ctenodactylus gundi, assembly GCA_004027205.1. Lineage (NCBI taxonomy): Eukaryota > Metazoa > Chordata > Mammalia > Rodentia > Ctenodactylidae > Ctenodactylus > Ctenodactylus gundi. Next base: position 33,235 of record PVKB01000002.1, on the reverse strand, counting down.
TTTATTGAGTAAAGGAATGTAGGTGAAAAGGGGAAGGGAGGGGCGGGGGAGACAGTCTAGCAGAGAAGAGTAGAAACCTCCTGAGGGTTGGCAGCTGGCTCCTCTTGCCATAATCAGCTCTAGCCACTAATATCACCCTCAAGCACACAGTGCATTGTAGTAGGGCTGGGGAGCCCACTGTCAGGTGTGATCTCAACACTTAAGCTCCACAGTATCAAAGTGAACACTTACAATGAGCAAATAATACCAACAATGACGGTGAATTGAAGGAAATGAGTGGGATACACGAGGACTGTTGAAGGCTGCGGTCAGAGAATACTTCTCAGGGGAGTTCATTTCTAAAGACTCATCTTTGGAGGACTGGGATTATAGCTCAGTAGTACAGTGTTTGCCTAGCATGTGCAAAGCCCTGGGTTCTATCCCCAGCACCAGAGAGAGAGGAAGACAAACTCACCTTTGACACATGCTTTGTTTCTCACAACCTTATAGCAGAGCAAAATCGATGCACAATGCAACAAGGAAATAGTGATTACCCATCTTAATTTAGCAACAGGTAGTAGTTGGCTTCTCAGGGTTAGCAGACAGGGTTGTACATCAACTTCTGAATGGGTAAGCTATATAAATGATTTTTTAAAAAAAGCAATACCATAAAATTAGAAGAAATAAAGGTATTTCCTTTTCCTAAGAGGAAACAATATTGGAAACTGGAGAGCCACTTTTAACTTGGATAAATTAGGGCTGTGACAAATAAAAAGTTTCTCCTAGAGATGAAGCTTGCAGAGCCACAGCCTCTGCAGCTGGGTGAAACTAGTCACAAGAGCAATCCTCTGACATTTGCTCTGTACCTTTAATCCTAAGTCGAGGGGTCTGCCAGGGTGCTCACTCAGGCTGGAGTGCCCAGCAACCTGGGCACCTAGGTAGGCAAATGCCTCTCACATGTTCCTCCACATGTGATTCTTAGCCCTCAAGCCTTGACGGCACTCTCTGTACTGTTGTGTGAGTCCCAGTCCTACCACGTCAGAGCACTTTGTTTCTGAGGGGTGCCCAAACACAGTGAAAAGCTTGGCCACAGTCTAATAGTCAAAATGCAAAGAAAAAAGTAAAGAAAAAAGAGAGTCTGAAAAGAAAAAAAAAATGGCATTAACACTGAACTACTGTAGAAACTTAAATCCTAATTAAAGAGACATGAAATGATTCAGATTTTTTTTTCCTGAGGTTATTTAGAATCATTACCACCCATACAAACAAGAACAAGATCAGCTGCTTTTGGCTAACCTACCTTGTACAGGAAACTATGGGTTGCCTCCTTGTGTGATTGAAAACAAGTATGTTTTAGCTCAAGGTCCACACACAGGATTTAGAAATGTTGCTGCTTTTGTCCTTCTTTCTGGGTCTTATGGCAGGTGGAAATGCTGGCACAACACACCAATGTCATCATGTACTAATGAGCCATTAGTGGGTGGTAGATTGTGCAGGTGTGTGTTCATTTTCTCTCTTATCCTAAAATTCCTATTTATAGAACACACTGTCCATATGCCTACATCACTCTTCTTTATTTTGAATTAATCTTCATTTTCCCCTAATCTATATTATGATACGACCTGCCTGGAACCGAGGGGTTGAGCATAGAATGAGATTCTTAAAGAGAAATATCAGAGAGTGACAGCAGCTGGAGGCACTACAACTGCACACATACAGGAGTCAAAGAGCATGAACAGAAAATGCTTCAGAGAGAGATACCAACGAGCTGATAAACACATGGAAACAGTTCAACCACAACAGTTATCAAAGGAAATGCCTGTCTGAGCACCAAGGAGATGTCAACTCGTAAGCAATAAAATGGACAAACACTTTAAATCTCAAAAAGTGAAAGTGTCTTCAAGTCTAAAAGCAATCAGGTTGCTGCAGGAATTTCTTACAGGAATGAGAATGCAAACATCACCAATGTGGACATCACCAGTGACTGAGGAGGGGCCCATCCCACGGTCTTATGGCTCTGTTAATCTTTCAAAGATGAATCAAAAAGGACACTCTTTACGGCACTGGGAACAACACCAGAAGACGTGTGATAGAAAAACAAACAGTGTGTATTGTCCAAGAGACAAAAAAGTAAACTTAATCTATGTGAAGAAATACATTAAAGGTCAAAAACATATTTGCTTTCAAAAAATGTAAAATGCAAAAGACACATAAAATATGTTGTAAATGTAACTAAGAATAATAGAAAACTGTTACAGTGATTAAAAATACAGTGAGTGTTTAAATCTAAAAAGCCTTATTACAGTAGAAGACACCCTGCCATAATTCCCATCAAAAGAATCCCCCTAACATCCAACACACCGACTTCATGGTTCTTGCTACTTTTTGAGAGAAAAAAGTCCTCTGTTTTCTGAGAAAATAGTTTCATCCTCTTTCCTAACCTGTTTTGTGTCACACATAGCTCTGGTTTGGCAATTTCTGTCAAACAGAAGCATTGCAGTGTGTTCTCATCCTGCTAGGACACAATTCCTGATGCCCACTACTCACAGAAGGGAAGGCTTATTTGTCTCAGAGTTTTTAGAGGATTCAACCATAATCAGCTGGTCCCAGAGCAGAAAGGACATGATGGACCAGCCTGGCAGAAGAGAAGCTCCTCACATCACAGAGGTCAGGAAGAGGAGAGAAAGGGGAGGAGCCAGACATAAGAATATACTCTCACAGGCCAGGCCATGCCCCCTGTGGACCAGTCCCCCCAAAGAGGTTCTGTCCCTAACAGCAGAGAAAGTCATCCATGGATTAGTCCACTGGTGGGTATAGCACCCCACAGTATAGTCACCTTCCAAACACAATGGACTTTTGGAGGACACTGTAGATTCAAACCATAGTACCTCAAATATCCTTTTCACCAATCTGGCCCAATACAACTTCAGGCAATATTAAAACGACCAAGAAATGTCAGTATTTTGAATTGATAAAGGACATCAAGGCAGGCAAGACAGCACAACTAAAACACTCACCAGAAGCCTTCCAGAACTGCTTCAGAAAGGGGTAACAGCAACGAGATCCACATGTTCAAAGTGAGGGTGGCTAATGTGAGGGGGATTAATGGCTATGCATCTTCTACTATAATAATTTTTTTTTAATTTAAACAGTGTTGGAAACAGCTCGTAGAAATTTTCCTGTCCAAACAAAGGATGGACATGGGAGGCATGGATGACAGAGTATGAGGCTTTAATTTTCTTTTTGCAAAAAGGGTGACCTTCCCACATGCAAGTGGAGAGAGGCACACCAAAAACGTGGTCGGCACCGACTTAAATCCTTAGCTCGCTGGTCCCTCCCCCTGCCTCTTTATGTTGGCAGGATTCACAACCTTCCCGAGAAGATCTAAGGCATTAGCTCAAGGCCAAGTTCATCACAACATCATTACTCAGGGACAAGTTCTTCACGTCATATCCTTGATCCCTCCTCCCCCCTTCCTGTCTTTGTCTGGTCACCTGATCACGTATGGCAAGAAAATGTAAAGATCCACCATCTTGAATAATGTGCCACTACTACCACTAGGTGACTCTCACAAACAGTCACCACCTAAACTTTTTGAACTCACAGAGTATATATTGTTTCTAAAGAGCTACATCTATAGAGAATAATTTTTAAAAATAAACATACATGAAGCTGATTCATACCAACTTCATGATAGCACAAGTCTCTGAGAGACACAAAGAGAAAGAAAAAGAGATAATGGGGGCAAAGTGGTGACTGTGGGTTAATTGGCTAGCTCTGAAAATTTATTTTCAAAAATTCCTTGGGAAGGTTTTGATTTCTCTCAATTCTGAATGTTAAGTAGAAAGGTGCTGATATTGTTTTCTCTACTTGTTTGTATATTTAAACTAATTGAAATTAGAATATAAAAAGTGAATTAAAACACAAAACTGTAGCATGCTTCCAAAAATTATAATACTGACTACACAAAATAATTTACATTGGAAAGTTTTTGGAAGACTGTAGAGAAACTGTGTGGAGTATTTAAAAGGTTTGGTTTTTCACTCCCTGCAGCTTTCTCCTTTTGTCTGAACTTTTGTCATGACTGTGGATTATCTTTGTAACCAAAACAGCCAGCTCTAATGTTGAAAGGCTGTGAAAGAGACAGAAACTATAAAGAAAATTGCATTTAAATCCTCCCTCAAAAATACACCCTTTCACCCCATCCCTTGCCATCTTCCTCCAAACAGTGAACCAGGAGAAAAGGGACTGCATTTATGTTCTTAGAAGTGGTAGCTGCCTAGCCAGTTCTGCAATTATGCAATGCCAGCTGCCATTTCAGAACATTCCCGATGAGCTAAAAAAAGGGCTCATGATATTCTTCTGAAATCTGCTCCTTATCCTGTATTCTGTTAAGGTGAACACTGTCACAAGCCTGGCCAAATCCAATCAGCTCTACTACCTTAATAACTCTGCACCCAGCCCTCACCCTGGTGCCACCACTTTAGTTTTTGCTGCCTCATGGACTGACTCTTTCTCTTGCCTCAAAGCTCACCACTTGGGCTCCACCTAGCAAGCAGAATTCAGGACAGTCAGAAATCCCTTCCTCATTTAATCCCTTACTTCATAAAATCTGCAAATGGGTTTCTTATTGCAAACAAGATAAAATGCTAACTCGTGGCTTGGCGACCAAGGGCTTGGCCTATCATGGGCCCCACTGTCTACCTCATGATGCTGACCATCCCCCATGAGCACTTCGGCTTAGAATCTCTCTGTAGCTACCAGTAGTTTCTTACATTTTACTCTTTTTTTAATGTTGCTCCCTCTGTCTGAAATACTTTGCCCTGTCTACCTACAAAGCAATGCATTTACTATACCAATAAGCACACACACATACGTTCACAGTCACAGAGCCGAATTCTTTTTTTTTTTTTTTTATGGCACTATACCCTGCTCTTAGGTTACAGATTTAATTATTTTTCATTAAAATGATTTCTCATTGAGTATTTGTGAGAAGGGTGAGTCCAGAAACAATCCCTGCAGAAACCAAGTTGACTGAACAGATGCCAAGCTCACCATTTGGATTAGAAAGTTAGCCATATTTTAGAATCAACCAAGTTAACTGATCCTATATAGCAACGAAAAAAAGTAAAGAGAACTTTAAGATCTAAATTATCTAAGAATGGAGGTCAAAATATCATCATTCAGCAATAGCAGTTTAATCAGAACTATTAAGCATACAATGTAAATATCTGTCCATCTTTGGACCAGCCACACCTAGCACAGTGCCTAGTTCATAGCACATCCCAGTAAATGGTTGTGGAATAAAGACATTAGCAGAGGTGTCTGGGGGCAAGTCTCCTGCTTTTGCTCTGATCATACCCATTGCCAGAATAGGATTTTACTTTCATTTTAATTTTACCTGGAAAGTAGAAAACTTAGATAATGTTAGAAGTACAAAGAGCATGTTTAGAATAGGCGGCATCTACTTTGTGGTGTCAAGGAATACGTTTTCTTCATAAACACAGTTTTGTGACTGAATGTGTAGGAAAGGGTATTAAAATAAGGTCACTTTTCAGGTTTAAGAAATGGAACAGAGAGTAGTAACTTAGGAAAACAAACTGACTGCCAAATTCAAATCATTCTACCTGAGAAATCTTAAGCTCCCCTTTCTCTCTCTCACCAGAAATACCCATAAAAATAATAATTACCATGATCCCCATACTATCTTCCCTTCCCATACTTCTACCTACTTACAAATCTTCAATCCCAAATTCAATACTCTCGGGCCCAAGCATGGAGATTTAACCTAAGAAACAAAACAGAATCTGAGACTGAGATCTCTGATATGATAAGTAATTTTTGGGCCCTAGAATAAATTCTGAACTAGTAAACAATGATGTAAGAGGTAGGATTATTTGCTTTAGACAAAAATAAGACCACCAGAGTATCTGTCTTTTATCGTGATGCTACCTATCTATTACCTTCACAGGGAGAAAATTTTTGTTGAATGTCAACTGGGTGAAACTGTTCTGGAGAAAGATAGGAAGATTTGTTACTTGAGGAGTAGAGAATATAGAATAAATAAACAGGAAAATATAAGAAAAAATGATAAATCCTCCAATCAGCCAGTGACTGGATGCCATGAGATCATAAAAATAAGTGCATGATCAGAGTAAGGAGTCAGAAAGTTCCCAACAGAAGGGACATTTTTTCTAATATCTGAAGGATTCATATATGTTATTCAGGGATAAGATCAAATGAGATTCATCCCAGGAGAGGGAAAGAAGTGACAGCAGACAAAATAATCTGATAAGAGAGGGCAGCAAAGTCTCAAAAGGGACTTATCATAGCTGGAACATCATCTGGGTGACAGAGGGTTTTAAGACATAAGAAAAAAAGAAACAAACAGGAAAAGTATAAAAGGAGTCATGCTGTACACTAGCAACCTTGAACGTGATCTTGAGGACACAAGAAAGAGCAACAGAAAGGGCTGAGATTGGAATACAAAAAGAATGGGTTTGCATTTCAGAAAGATATCCCTAGTTATTAAGAGACTGCTATAGTGTAGGTCTGGCATGTCCGAGAGGCTCGTGTTTTGAAGGTTTGGTCTTTAGATAACAGCATTCTGGGAGGTGGTACAATCTTTAGGAAAGGAGGCCTTGTAGAAAGATGTTAGGTCACTGGCGGCTTGAGTTTGAATGGTATATTGAGATATCGGTCTCTTCCTGTCTCTCCCTTGTTACCTCCACTACCAGGTGGACAGGCCTCCTCTGCCATCATATTTGACCCATAATGTTCTCTGCTGCCACACACTCAAAGCAACAGGGCCAAGAGTGTAACCTCTGAAACCATGGGCCCAAATAAACCTTTCCTTGTTTTAATTTTATTTATCATAGGCATTTGTTACAGTAATGAAAACCTGACTAATATGTAGATAAAGACAGTGAACACCTGGTGCTGGGATCTCAGGTAGGAGTCTATGGCAATAACCCAGGGAAAGAGGAGAGACCTCAGACTGAAATAGGAGAAGTACGACAAAGACAAGTGGATGGAATCTATCTGAGAGATAGGTCTGTGGCAGAGTAAACAAATATGCTTTCATATTAGCCTAAGAACTCCAGAATGTTCAGCTACTCAAAATAAATTCTCTTCAATTTCTTTGTGGTTAGGGCCCCCACACCCTTTGGAAAAGTTGAAAACATATAAGGGAAAAGGGAGTGTTATGTCAAGAAACCGGTCCTTTCTAAGATGTTCCCTCCAGTGCTAGTCAAAGTATCTTTTATTGATTTATTCTACATATAGCTCATCAGTCACTACTAAAATAATTACATGTATATGCACATATATACAAACACACAAACACAAACTTCCAAAGGAAAATAGTAATTATCAAATATATACAGTCTATTAAATGATAAGGAAAAAGATAAGAATTTTAAGTGTCTCATAATTTTAAAGGTACCTCCAATCAACAGGGCCAGTGTGTGCTTCCTCTTTCTCAGCCTTCAAATCATAATTCCTCTACCTTAGCGAGAACAAGAAAGGCTTTGTTGCCTACCTATACCACCTCCTCATGATCACTTCCCAGATAGCCCAGCATCGATTCAAAGCTTTGAGAATCTGTATCCTAAATAGATTAAATTCTTAAAATTATTTTTCATTTGTTGTTTCTGACATAAGAAAAGAATTTATCATTTTAGATGCATCTATCTGTTCTTTTCTTCCAGTGAAATAATAGTGTTAAGTAACAGAGTAATATGGTAGAAAACTCTGGTTTAAGTAAGTCCTTGGCTCCAAGAACGGTCATTAACTTCCTAATTCTGAATGAATATCTTAATTTCTCTGAGTCTTAGTTCCCTCATGAGAAAACAGACGAGTAAACTTGTTTAATTTTTTTTCACAATCAATGTATATTGTGTGTAGAAGTACACATGAAGGCGAAGACACACAGTTGCTTAAAAACTTATTGCATTTACTATTGTATTTATATTTGCCTTAACTCAGAAATTATTAACTTTGAAAAACGAAGATACAAAAACACAGAAAAAGGGAGGATTTCCCCCACAAAGCAGCAGAGTTTAGAGCAGATGCCAACTTTTCAGTGCTTCCCTGAGTCTTTCATTATTCCTTCTGTAGCTAGCCTAGATAATGTATTTAAGGGGATGGAACCCTTCCAGTATAGAATTCCTGCCCCAAGGATGTGTCCTACCCCTAAAATAGGTAAGCTAGTGTCAGTTCTTTTCAATGTCCATGTGGTTTTTGTCTTGGATGGAAAAGTTTTTTTCCAGCACCACCTATTCTATTATCCTGTTTTGAAAGGGTAATCTGTCAGGAACATCAAACATTAAAGGCAGTAGGAACATTCTGAGGTTTGTACTGTGTATATTTTCCTCATCAATTAAGTCTTCACTCCTCAGCTATCAGACAAAAGGGAGAAAAACTATTCCCCTTTACCCATGAAAGGAAAAAAAAAAAAAAAAACAACTTTTAAAACACTCGACAGAATTCACTATTCAAAGTGCAAAAATAAAAATTTCAAGAACATCAGATGAGAAAAGCAAAAAAAAAAAAAGGATAAAAACATGTGTTGAAGATAAAGTTTGTTTTCTCTCAGGCTAAAATATTATTCCTTCATAATTTGAAGCTATTATCATTAGAGCCAGTCAACATTTTTATACATACGATTTGATGTTTCCTTCAGTAACCATATTTAGGAAAATACAGGGAAAGTTTTAAGCTGATCTCGTCAAATAACAATAACAAAGGCATCACTAAAACAATTTTTTGGTAAGGAAAAGCATTGTTACATACTATCAGAAGTTGTTTCTTTATACATAACTGATGTGTGTGATTAAAGTTATTAGAAGGACTGACATAATTACCCAGGAAGTAACATCCAAAATGTCCCAAGAACATCTCAAGCTCAATACTTTTCTAAATTCTATATCTCTTCCTTCCTCCAATTTATTCTCGGTCCAGTATTCCTAATCTGAACAAAAGCATCTCTGATGACATGAATTTCTTTGTTCTCATTTTCTCTCTACCTTCCCTCTCAATGGTCTCTTAAGTCTATTTTTGAAAGTCTCTGAAACAAGGCTGGGAATGTGGCTTGGTAGTACTCTCCTAGCATGCACAAAGCCCACAGTTCAATCTCCGGTAGATACATGCAAGATGGAGTAAAACCTCTGAAGTCCTTGTCCACTGTATTAATTCTGCCTTTCATTGTCCCTTGAGCTGTTTATTGGTGGTTATATTTTAGTGATTTGGTCCCGCGGTGCCTATTCTTATCTATGCTCTTCATGTTTCTTTTGACAAGCCAAACTACAATCATAAAATATAAAGCTGAGGACGATTGTAAACTTATTGTGGCTTCCTGATTCCTAAGTAAGGTCAAATTAGTCTGATCTGGAAAACTTCTCTCAATTCCATTTCAATCCACTTTCCAGCCTTCCATCATGGCCACCAACCAACATAACCACGCAAGTCAAGCCTTACCACCCCCAGAGCTCTCACTGCCTTCATCTGTGCTGCACTGTCTGCTTGTGATTCCCTCATTTGAATCCCATCATCTACCTAATAACTTCCTTCTCAATCTAAAAGAAAGCTCAAGTGTTACATCAGATTCTAATGTAATTTACAAATTTCCTTTGCTTATCCCCCAAAATTTGGTGAGTTTTCCTCTATACTTTCATATTGCAGTTTAGTGAGTTGTTATTACCTATTTTCCTATGGTATTATCATTATTTTTTTTACAAAGGAATGGTAGATTTTTAAAAAAGATTTTATTGACCAGTAATAATTATATATATTTATTGGATAAATGGGGAAGTTTTTAATAGTTTAGGCTGTGCTCTCCTCGTATTCCTGTCTGATACAATAGGGACTCAACTGCTTATAAATCAAACTAAATTGTCTAACTTTCCCCTGGTGAAAATAAACATGAGTTATTTTCAGATGTATGCTCCTCAATTAGACTTTCAACTACCAAATAACAAAAAGCCCGATTCTCAAAAAATATACCAAGATGAAAAGGTATATTGATGAATATGTAAAATTTAAATCTATATAAAACTGTACAAGAACTTTATTTCCATGATATCTGTCAGCAGGTAATATAATGAGGCATAGGACAGACTGAACTTGGAGCTCACAAGAGCTCACAGGGCCAGTGAGGGACCTTAAAAGGTGCTTTTCCAAAAATCAGAACCCATGAGCACTTTGCTTTGGAGCACAAACAAGGGAAGAATACACTACGGACAGGCCCTATGTTAAAAAATGAGCTAATTGCTGTGCCTGGTGGCGCAAGCCTGTAATCTCAGCACTCTGGGAAGTCGAGAAGGAGGATCACAAACTGGAGACCATCCTGGGTACCTTAGAAAAATGGTATCTGCAAATTAAAACTAAAAAATGAGCAGGGGATTTATAAATACCTCAATGAGAAGGCCTTTGATTGGACCCTCAGCACCATGAAAAGAAAAAGAGCAAATCTATGTTGAAGGGCAGCTAAAAGGAGAGAGTTTTGGCCATGTGTAATGATCGTGTTGAAATTATTGTTGGATTGTTTGAGGCCTTAAAATATCTCCAAAGGTGTGTTCAAAGTTCATAGTTTCCAAAACGTGCCTCAAAAACAGCAAATTCAGACATAATTGTAGAACAGAGATTTCAAAACAAGACAGCCGGGATTTAAATTCTGTCTCTGAACCCACTACCTTTGACAAGTCTTAAGTTAGATCTTAAGATCTCTCTCTACCCCAAAAAGAGATAAATATTCATAAAATTGTGAGAATTAAGCTGAAAATACGGCCTGGCTTGCAGTAATCGTTTTTTCCCACTGAAATTCTGCTTTATTATTTGAAAGTCATAATTTGAACAATATTGAGCATGGAGAAGGCAGCAATGACTTAAAAGCATACAGATCAAAAATTATACAACAATCAAAAAAAATCAAATGAATCTCAGTCTTTAATACCTTCAGGGGGTACATGATTCAAGAATTTAAAAATCGTATCATGTATGCAGTTTTAGCTATTTTCTTGCCTAATTATAAATCTTTATATTATATAATAATATAATATGTATCATATAATAGAAAATAGTATACATATTTATATTGATATAATGGTATTATTACATGTGATTAATATATTAATAGAAAGATCATATTAATACATTTATATTTAATATATTATAATATATAGTATATATATATTTGTTCTTGTATGAGATCCAAATTCTATAACACATTGGAGACATGAGGTTTGGGGAATCAGTGAGCATCTATGCCCACTCCTTTTTCATAGGTTCATCCCTTTCCTAGCTAACCATTGCCCCTCTTTCTACCATGTCACTCATGTTGGGGACTTTTTATGCTGCTACTGTGAGGATTTAGTAAGAGGGACACCTGTCTGTAGTCAGTATTTTGTTTTTGGTCCATTTCATTAAGGATTATTGATACAAGGTAGCCCCATTTTTGTTCAAAAGGTTCATGTCTATCTTTCTTTATGGTGGAATAGTATACCATTATATTTAGATACTACATTTTCTTTAAGCATTGTTCTGTGGATGGGTAGGTAGGTTGTTTCTGAGATTTAGCTATTATAAATTGTGTTGCTGTAAATATGTATATGCATGTGTCTTTTTGGTCTGCTGACTTTATTTTTGGGGTTAACATGCTCAGTAGAGCTGTAGCAGGATCAAATGGAATTTCTATTTTCAGCTCTCTCATGAAACTCCACATGCTTTCCATAATGGTTCTACCAGATTGCATTCTCACCAGCAGTGGAGTAGAGTTCCTTTTTTTCCCTACAGCCTTGCCAACAATTGTTTTTTGAGTTCTTGATTTAGGACATTCTTATTGGAATGAGGTGAAACCTTACCACTGTTTTTTATTTGCATTCCTCTGATGGCTAGTGATGAAGAACTCTTTTTCATGTGCCTGTTGGCCATTTGTACTTCTTCTGAGAAGCTTCTTTTCATTTCAGCTGCCCACTTCTTGATGGGGTTATGTATTTTAGGGGGTTTTAGGTTTTTGGCTCTTTGTATATTCCAGATATTAATCCTTTGGCTGAAGTGTTACTGGTGAATATCTTTTCCCAATCTATCGGTTGTCTCTTCACCTTGCTGATTAATTCTTTTGCTGGGCAAAAGCTTTTCAGTTTAGTGTAGTCCCATTTGTTGATTCTTGCAGAGATTTCCTGTGCAGTTGGCAATCTGTTCAGAAAATCCTTTCCTGTTCCTATGTCATCTAGGGTTTTACTTATTTTGTCTTCCAGTAGATTCAGCATTTCTGTTTTGATGTCCAGTTCTTTGATCCATTTTGACCTGATTTTAGTGTGTGGTGACAGATTTGTATCTAATTTCATTCTCCTGCACATGGAGATCCAGTTTTCCCAGCACCATTTGTTGAAGATGCTGTCTTTTCTCCAGTGGATTGTTTTGATCCCTCTGTCAAAGACCAGGTGACTAAGAGTGTTTGAGTTTGTTTCAGTATCCTTCAATCTGTTCCAATGGTCCTTCTGTCTGCTCTTGTACCATTACCATGTGGATTTAATCACTGTTACTTTGTAGTATTTTTTTGAAGTCTGGGATTTATAGATGTTATCTAGGATTATTTGTTGAGGCTGCTGACTTAGTTATCAGTTTGGTGTATAGCAAGACTAAGTGCCCAACTTTATGTCATTAAAGTATTTCCCACTGATAATGACCGTCTAAATTGATAGCTTACCTTGCATAAGTTTGTTTCCTGTGCTTTCAAAGCAATCTACCATGTGGTTCTGAGAGAAAGAGTAGAGAGTTAAATACAGCTAAGCCAATTCCCCCCTCTCTCTTTATTTTCCTGGTCCTTTCTTCATTGTCTTGCATTCGGTAGGAAGTATTCATTTTCTTGGAAGATCAAATCTAAGTACCTCTTGGTAATATGAATTCCTACAGAGATCTGATGCACTCCAAAAAATAATTATTACAACATTTACTTGGACGGTAAAACAACTTTTACCACAAGTTAGGCTGAGAAAATTATTGAAACTTGCAAAACCACACTTGAGGAGGCACACAGGATGCCAAACACTTAAACAAATTAGCAAGTCTATCACAGATGCTGAAAATATTGACAGTAAATAAGAACAAAGTTTAGATGAATGAGGCAAACTCTGAATATATAAGGAGAAAAGGAGATTATTAACTTATCTGAGCAAAGTTAAATAAGATAATAGCCAGAGATATTTATATATGCATGTGACTTCCATGGCACATCCAGCCATTACTTCAGCAAGCAAATGCCTGTGTGAACTGGCTCTCAGGACGCAAGCAAGCAGAACTAAGACTCAGGATAGAATAGTGTTCATCTAGTCATCTGGGTTTGACAGTTGTAGATAGCAAGGATTGACAGCAACCTGCCTCTTGCGAAATGTGAGGTCGTTTTTTCAATATTATGTTAAGCTGTAGAAAGCTAGAAACAAATAAAGGGTGAGGTATTATGGTTATCAGATACAACTATTATTTATTTTTCTTGTAACCAAAACACATCAAGCCAAGAGGCTCTTTAAAACATACCTACTAATATTTAAAAATAAATATTACTCAGCCAAAGGAAAATGTTTCAGATAATGTGATTCTTCCCTGAATTTAACCTAAATGCTGTACATTCCAAAATAACCAGTCCCTACTAAAAATGCCGAGGTCTGGTTTTATTCAGAACCAATGAAAATCTTCCTCCTTATTGTTAAACTATCTGTACATTTTTTAATGCCCACATCACTGGGCAGGGTTATGGATCACTACCTCTTTCTTTGGCCATTTTTTTCCTGTTATTAGTTATGTACTTTTAGTTAGATATCAGGATCATGGGTGGGTGGCTTTATCTCAGTTTTCCCAAATTCAGCCATCTCTTTTTTATAACCACCAAGGCATCATATTGTTCTTTTGTTTTGCTTTTTGGTATCTGCTTTCTACCTGTACCACTGGTTTATTCCTGTGTTATTCAGCTTCTGTTATAATAACAAATACTTAGATAATAAATTCATAGAGAGAAAAGTTCATTTTGTATCTGAGTTTGAGAGGTCTCAATCCAAGAGCTATTGTTTTGGGCCTATGAAGAAGTAGCACACCCTGGCAGGAGCATGTGGCATGGCGGAACAAAGCCATGCATCATGTGGCTGGGAACAAAGGAGAAGAGGAAGGGTAGGGTTCAGATATCCTCAACAAGGGTGCAGCCCTAATGGCCATCTCTTATCCTTTCACTTCTTAAAGTTTGCTTTTTGTAAAGGAAGTGTTTTCTTCTAAAGTACTTTTGTTAGTCTTCATTCAATTGCCTCAAATCAATAAGAAATCCATGTTAAAGAGTCATAGGCTTCTTCCTTTCATCAAAATGTGTTCCCTGGAATTTAATAAAGTATGTAACTGAAAGGTGATGGGATTCCATTAATTCTTCAGATTTCCAAACAAAAATTGCTGTGATTATGAAGTAGACACTTTCATTTGGAAAGAAAAGTACACTTTTCATTGCACTTCTAATAAGCAGAATTGTTGAAAAAGGAAATCACATAAGTTTTAAAAAGTTTAACTTGTAAGCATAATTTTTAAGAGTAGGACCAGAAAAGTCTTGGGAAGGATGTAGATTTTGACAGATTCAGCAAAGGAGACAGGTGGTGACGCATCTAGATGATGTACAATCTTACTGTACATTTTTATATTTGCAAAGTGCTTTAAAATACTTCTTCCTGACAAACTCATAAGCCAGATAATTGTTATCATCCTGGTCTTCCAAAAGATGAACTAAAGAGATCTGCAAAGCTATATGCCTTCTTACAATAAAAAAAATAAAGAAATAATGGCAAGTGATTACAAGTTAGAAGTCACTTGGCCTGAAGTTCCATTTTGTTGTATGAGCCAGAGTGCAAGTCCACCTGCTGGACAAGTGTTTCTCAGCATTTTCCAAATTTGAAAAAAAGCACAGTGGGAAACAGTTCATCCAGATAATTCAGGTCAGAATTTCACTCTGACCCAGAATCTTAAAAACTTTGTAGCCTAAATTATTTAACAAACATATAAGTTTATATTTAGCTACAAAGCAGGGCCACCAAGGAGCTAGTGCTCTATGGGAAAGGGAAGAGATTTAATTCACTTTTGCTTGAGCTGAGGAAGAGTGAGTGATTGAGTTATTTTCCTTACATGAATGAGTTAAAATTTCATCTAATTCTTTATGAATTTTTTAATAAAGACAGAGAAGGGAAGGATGGCAAGCTACTGTAAATATATACACTCAAGTTAAAAATATCTCCTATGTCTTAAATTTGAATAATTCTCTTTACTGAAGCAGCATCTTTATTTCACACCTGTCTGCCTTTATGTTGCCATGGAAGTTTCTTTCCCGAAGAAAGAAATTTCCTGAAAATTTCACTCCTTATATTACATTAGCCACCTCCCCATCCACAGTCTTAATCTCCAGTTTCAGTTACTCATGACTATTAAATGGAAAACTCCAGAGCGAAACAATTTATAAATTTTAAATAACTTTTATCACAGCATATGGTCATGATCTGTTCTACTTTGTTGTTGACTATTGTTGGTTGCTTACTGCGTAACTTGTAAATTCAAGTTTATACTAGGTACAGGTGTATAGGAACTGCATATTTGTAGTCTTCAGTACCATCTGCAGGGTCAGGCATCCCCTGATGGGCTTAGAACTAACATCTGAGGATCAAGGGGCCTGCTGCTGCTGACTCCCAGGGACTCCTTCCTCCAGGTTCTGGCGCCCAACTGTGGAGGCCCAAGAACAAAGGAGACAACCAGCCAGCCTGCCAGGCGTTGCTCAATGACAGCACAAGTCAACAAAAAAATAAAATAACCTGCTTTTCCTCTTCCTCTTCTGTCTCTCTCTCTCACCAAAACAAGAAGGCTTGAGCCAGCAGAGCAAATGACTCAGTGGAAATCTTGAATATTTGCCTAGGTCTTCTAGAGCACCCCAGATCAAACACGCTGAGGTGGAGGGCCACCTCCCACCTCAGGCTTGACTCACCTTGGAGAGGCCCTAAAGCATGTTGCCTCTGAAGTCAGATATCAAAAGACGCATGACCTAGATTGGGGAGACATTTGCTTGATACTGGTGATGTTGATTTTTTTTAGTTCTTAAGGGTTTGTTTTTTGTTTGTTTGATGATTTTTAAAATGACTGCTCAATATTAAATATTTGGTAAGAAATGAAAAAAAGTAAAACAGGATAAAACAATCACCATAATCCCTTCCAGAAGCAACTGTTGCTAATACTTCTGTCATTTCTTTCAGACCACACCTGGTTGGACATTCTGAGACATTGTTGGACATTGTGAGATGCTGAGCAGCAGCCCTGGCCTTCAGTTTCTGGATACAAGGAGCATTTCTCTCTCCACCTCCAGCTGTGCCAGCCAGAAATATCTGCAGACATTGCAAAATAGTCCATGGGAAAAATCATCTCGGTTGGGACCACTGTTTTAACTAGTATGTTTTAGAAAGTGAGAGTGTTGATTTGGGATTTATATATAATTTTTTTTAAAAAAATTTCCTTAGGGAGACCCCATGTCCCGCTGGAAGGTTCCCCAAGGGACTGGCTGTTAGATCGACATAGTTGATTTTTCCACGTTTTGTGTAATTTCCCACTCAATGGTCAAATATGTAGGTCACAGCATGATTATTGTGTCTGCTCTTGATTTTCAATCCAGTACTACTACCAGTAGGAAGTGCTTCCTGCTCTTCATGTTTATTCTTGCCCAAAAATGACAAGTTACACAGCTGATGATATATTTTTCTGAAAAGAAAATATTTTGCAAACTTCCTAGAGGAACTCAAGAACTTCCAAAAAAATTTTTTTTCTTTTTCCTCCAGAACCTATTCTTAGCCAGTTAACCCCAGCCTTCTGGGATGGTGAGGAAGAAGAATCATAAGTTCAAGCCCAGCCTGGGCAATTTTGTGATTTGGCAAGACCTTGTCTCAAAATAAAGAAGTTAAGTAAGGACTAGGCATGTAGTTCGGTACCAAAGCCCTGGATTCAATCTGCAGCACTGCCACCAAAAGAAAGAAAAAGCAGCTACTGTATCTCTTTTCTTTTGCTTCTTTTTAGGTTTTTGTCTTTCTTGGCAATAATCCAGGGTCTTGGGTATTTTTTTCTGATCTTTTACTCTAAATACAAGAACCCATTCTATTCCATTCGTGAGGGATATATTCCAAGGGCTTTCAATAGATGTTGGAAATGCTGAATGTTACTGAACTCTATGTATATTATTTTTCCCTGTATGTACATATGCATAATAAATTTTAATTTACAAGTAGAGCACAGGAAAAGATAACTAACAGTAACTAGTGATGATATAGAACAAGAACAACAACACAATATGATAAAATCTGTTTAAAATTTATGAACTAATTTCTGCATTTTTGAGCTAATATTTTTGGATGGGTAACCGAGATTATAAATAAGAATAAACTACAGTGTCAGCCATAAAATTCTCTGGGTTCTACCAGAAAGCCCTTGCTTCTATTCAAATTCAAATCCATATCCTCTTTTGTTCAGACTAAAGGACCAGTCTCCTCAAAATGGTCTCCTGACTCTGTTTCCAATTTATAATCCACTCATCAAAGAGCTATTATCGTTTTTAAAGGTATATCAGACTTTGCCACTTCTTTGCTTAAAATCCTCCCATAGCTTTTCATTGCATCTAACATGCAAATCTTTTGCCATGGCCCATGGGGCCTTCTGTCATAGAAACTCCCTATCTACTCTGCTTGCACAGTCATACTGACCTTATTATTGTTCTTAGACATTCCAAATTCTACATACAAGTGTCTGTCTGCTTTTTATCATTTAGATTTTGTCTCAAATGTCAGTTCCTCAAAGACAGTTCCATCTTGTAGCCACTCCTGTCTCCACATAACTCATTCCGGATGGTAATGTTCAGTTTTATAATCTTCGTAATATCTATTGTTTTTCATTTATTTAAATAACCATGTTTATTAGTTTAGTTTTAATTATCTTTTTCCCTATATGTCACCAAAATATGTCTTTTTTCCTTAATGTTATATTTGTATTCCTCATAATAATACCCAGCAGATATGGGAGGCAATGGTCCTATGCAAAGTACAAAATTACTCACTTGCTGACACTCATTTAATAACCCATTCCCTATCTGACTCTGAGTGAGTCACCTAGATCTCATTGAATTATGCAATGTTAAAAGCTGTCACTAATAGTCCTATTTTTTAAATCTCAGTCATGAATTTGTTTACATGAGTAATATCATCAAATAGTTAAACCCAAGCCAAAAAGACTCAAAAAAGCAGTCACTAAACAGACTCACTCATTTGCATGATATTTCTACATCATCCACATCACCAGGTATCATGAGAATTGATAAGAAAACATCAATGAGTACTTTAACATTAATAAGAAACATGAAAATGCAGCTATTGGGTTTTTGTTAATTCAATAAGTTTATGTACTTTTTAAAGCAAAAAAAAAAGTCATCTTTTGTCCATTTCTTATAAGTCAAAGAAAATCTAGTTGCCTAAGTCACTTATCCAAAGAATCTGTTTCAGAATTCAAGAACACTTAGCAATAAAGGACCTGAGTAAATTTCAGAAATTTTCTATTCTATAGCCTGTACTTACTGCAGGCTGTATTTGTCCTCATAGACACTGCAATACTAGAGAGTAAGAAAGCCCCTATATAAATCACCATATCAACCTCCTTATTTTACAAATGCAAAAGTAAAACTCACTAAGTCATACATCAAATTCTGCTAAGTTCGTGGGTGGTAGATGCCGGTCTCATGTGGGCCTCCCCCACTTTCAGTACAAGGATGTTTCTGTCACATCTCAGTGCTTCTCGCAAGCTGATATTCTATTACCTACCTCAATTGCCAAAGGCCAGGATAGAAGCCAGAAATAGAGAATAAAATGCTAAGATGAAGATCTCACCATAGAAAAATAGTCATCATTGTTTTTATTGTAATGTTTCCAGCTTTGGAGCTTTTGATGAGAAATAACCACTTGTGGAAATGGACGAATATAATATCTGAGAAGAATTCTAGTCACTATAGTCAATACTTAAAAACCTTGGCTAACATGGACACTGGCCCTCAGGAAGGCTCAACAAACTGAAACAATGCTGGTGGCAGGAATGCCTGGGGGGAAAATTAGGAAAAAGAAATTTAATTTAAAAGTACATTCAGTAGAAAAAAAATTACTCTTAATTCTTCAGCAACGAATGATTACAGCTGAGAAAAGCTGAAGTCCGAACAAACGACAACACTGAACACAACGAATTAGTCAGTTCTTGGGAAAAAGGGGGGGAAAAAAAAAAGAATAGGAGCTAATGCTTGTAAAATATCAAGACTCTGAAGAATCTAAAGTCAAGAGTGTGTAGGATATGAATAATGAAGAAACATTAATTTAGGTGCTTTTTGCAATGGATCTGGATGTGAAGCAGTGATTAAGTGAATTTTTAGGGGACTTCAACTTGTAGAAGTTATAATGTGAAGATATCTATTAGAATGTCTAATGAAACTTCTGATCCTTTGTATCCATCAGCACCTGCCTAGCCCATTCTCCCCCTCTCACTCATCTCAGTAAGGAACATGAATAATCTAGCAGCTAAAGTCAAAATGCCACAGATCATACTGATTTTATACTTGCATACTCTTGGGTCATCTCTCAATACATTTGATCAACTATACCTTCAACATATATATCTAATATAACCCTGTCTCAGTCCATTTTCGTTTGATGTAACGAAATACACAAGATTGGGTAACCTGTGAAGAAAGGAAATTTTCTTGACTTACAGTTCAGTAGACTGGAAAGTCCAACAATAAGGTGTGAGGATTTATGCTGTTTCCATTCATGGCAAAAAGTGGAAAGGCAGCTGGTGCTAGGGAAAAAACACAAGGGACAACACACTTTTACTAACATACTCTTGAACTTACTAACTACTCTAGCAAGAATGAACCCTTTGGTGTGAAAACTATCATATGAGCCAAAATCAACCTATTTGTAGGAGAATCTACAAAATCATGCAATAACACATGTATTTATGAAAGAACATTACTTGCTTGCAATAGAAAAGATTAATGAATGAAAGAGTTAGTTCTTTGAAAGGATAAGTAATATTGACAAACCTCTAGCCAAACGCACCAAAATAAGGAAAAAAGAAATCCACACATCAATGCAAATAGAAATGAAAAAAGTGAAATCACAACAGAAAATGATCAAATTATAAGAAACTTTTTTGAAAAACTATATTCCAACAAATTCAC
The DNA here is from genome assembly GCA_004027205.1 of Ctenodactylus gundi. NCBI lineage: Eukaryota > Metazoa > Chordata > Mammalia > Rodentia > Ctenodactylidae > Ctenodactylus > Ctenodactylus gundi. The sequence goes on along the minus strand of PVKB01000002.1, from coordinate 12,993 downwards.
AAACACAGAAGAAATGGGTAATTTGACACATATGATACAGCAAAATTGAGCCAAGAAAAACAGAAACCCTGAACACAGCAATAACCAGGGATGAAGCTGAGGCAGTAATAAAGGATCTACCAACAAAGAGAAGCCCAGGACCTAATGGATTTACTGCAAAATTTTATCAAAACTTTAGGGAAGAATTAGTGCCAATATTCCTTCAACTCTTCCATGAAATTAAAAGAGAGTAAACACAGTCTAACTCCTTCCTGGAAGCAGGTGTCATCTTTAGTCTCAAATCAGATAAAGACCCAACAAAGAAAAAAAAAAAAAAACTACAGACCAATTTCCTTAATGAATATTGATGTAATAATCCTAAATAAGATACCTGCAAATAAAATGCAACAAATTATTAAAAAGATCATATATCACAACCAAGTTGGCTTCATCCCAGGGATTCAAGGCTTGTTCAGCAAACATCTATTAGGATATGGTGGAAACTTGAAGATGTAGGACTTCGCTGAAGCACGTGGGGTATATCTTATATCCAGCTCTTTCCTCTCTCACCCTCTCTGATTCCTGGTTGCCGCAAGGTAAGAAACTTGCTCCACCAAACTTTCTTCTTCACTACGAGACCAGAAAGAATGGAACTAAATGACTCTGGACTTAAACCTCTGAAACTGGGAACCAAATATTCCTTTCTTTCTTAGTAACTGTTTTTCTGAAATATTTTGTCACTGTGATGGAAAACTGACTAACACATGGTAAGAAGAATTTGAGTTCAGCTCAAGTTCTCTTTGTTCTGTAAGTCTGGCTCTTTTTCAAAGCACTCGGTTTTCCTCATGTTTCAGGGCCAGACCAAGTAAAAAATGCTTAGTTGTATTCATGTTGACGTCAAAAAATTGAAAGAAAGGATTTATTTTTTAGTTACTTTCTATATCTAGGATAACTGCTCCGGAGCTCACAATAAAGTCACAGTGTTACTAGAAAGTGATGCTCTGGACATGAGCCTCAGTTGTAGTCAAAGATCAGGCTATGGCCAATATCCAGTGTGGTATTTGCATGAAAGCCAAAGAAATTAATCCCAAATCCTTATTGGTGCTTTATGCAAATAATTTTCCAGATCTTCAAGGAGTTCATCTTCCTAAGATTGTTTTTTTTTTCATGTGTAATACTTACTGAAACTTGGAAAATATTCTTCCTTTTTATCTATTTTGAAAAGATGCATTGATGGGAAATGCTATAGACTATCAGGATAACAATGAAAAAGCTTCCCTAAGAACAACAGTGTTCATTTTGAAGGTGCAAATACAATACGGTAAGGACAAAGTTTGAAAAGTTAATTCCAATCTTTGAAGTACTGCAGTATCCAAAAGAAAAAAAAGAAAAAAAAAGAAAAGAAAAGAAATGTAGGCACAAGGAAATCAGCAAGTTTTACACTCTGGTAAAACTGTTTTTCTTTTATGTTAATTTTTTTTCCTACAGTGGATCAGTGAATACTCAGGTGAGTTTAATTAGACCCACGCATGCGTGTACGCACACGTGCGCACATACACATACACGCACACGAGCTCTAAAGAAACATAATCAGCTTTGAAAAATTTGCACAAAATACCAGGCTTTAACTATTTTTTCTTGAAGATCAATGACAGAACTATTGGAAAAGCTAAATAAATATCTAATGCAAAAAATTAAGATATTTACACAAAAAAAGAAGAATACTTTGAAAGTCATAAACAACAGCAAATTATTTTGGTCTAACATTACCAAAAACATTCCAAAGCACAATGTTTGAATCCTTCAATCATTTTCACCGAGACTAGATACTTGTTTTAAAGCAATGAATTAATAATGTTAACACTTTTGCCATTCGGTAAGTTTTTTCTTTGATTTTTTGTTGATGAAAATTTTCAGAATTTTTTTGTAAATGTAATATTTCTGTTTGTTTTCTAATGAGAATATTTGAATGACAAGATATTTGAAAGCTACTATAATTGATCTGAAAGAGCACACTGCTGATTTTTCAATTTCTAAAAATTACAAGGCAATAATATATCTATTATTACAAAAAAACATATCCTTTCTAGAAGATTTGCTGGTGTTATTTTATGTCTATCAGAAACCTGTCCATAAGTCACCTGCTACACAAGGGTGAATTAAACTTAAATTATAAATTATATTTTAAGAAAAGAAACTATTGAAACATTTAAGAAAAAAGTGATATGCTCAATTTTATTTTTTTAATAAAGGTAATTCTGATTGCAATGCTGGCAATAGTTAGGAGGGGGAGCAGGCATGGAAACGTGGGGACCACGGCAAAGGTTATTTCAGTAATGTAAGCAGGTCGTGGTCACATGAGACAGTTGGCAGAAGAGGCTAAAGAAGTGGGTAGGCAGACCTGTGGCTCAGCAAAGAGATCTTGGAAATGTATGTGAGGCAGAACTGGAAGGGTTTGCCTTCCAGACTGAATGGGAGTATGAACAAGAGGAGCAATCAAGTTTCAGTTTTCTGGTTTAAACAATACGATGGTGGCTGAAGGATGAATTACTTTAGTGAGAAAAATTCTCCTCTCAAAGTTAAAAGATAGCCTCACAAGACAAAGTGCAAAATTAAAGAGACAATATGAAGCGATAATCTGAGTTTTAAAAAATTATCATACAGAGAAAGGCTTGGATGATCTGCCTCATATTTTCATTTCACACATTAGGCCTCAGCAGCCTGAGGAGTGGAGCTGACCTGTACACTAAGTCAGAAGTCACCTCCTCAGTCACACTCCTTGGCTCTGTCTAGTGTCCCGGATGCATCAGCCAGGCTTTTCTCACAATGTCTGCCCTTTACATCCTCTTTCAGTTTTCAGGCTATGTCTGACACAGAGTCTGTGACCTCGCGCACTCCAAAAGGCCCAGGCAGTGATGCCAAAACGTTTCTTCATGTTCTCCAACTTCTCAGGCTAGTCACATCTTATACTTAAAATGCACACGTAATGCTGCTAATCTGAAAACTTTCACCCACCAAGCTTCTTTCTCTAAAGAAAATACCCTCAAAAACTATCTGGACGGTTTGTAGGCTCTTTCAGAGAACTTTAATTAGGCAAACTATTCTAGCAACTTCTCATTCAGCTACTACTGTGCCATTGACTATAAATGATCCAGGAGGATAATGTTTGATTACTAGCATCAAGAAGCTTTAAATTCACTTGGAGAAATTAAGACACGGATGTGAGAACTGAGTGACAATGCTGGACAGTGTACACATCTGGCATTGGTATAGGCAGTGAACAAAACACAAGGCAGGCAATTTCAGAAAGGCAGCCATTCATGCGGGTACGTGAGTAGAAAAAAATTTTTTAAGTAAGTTATGTGAGTAGAGCTGGAAATTTAAGAACTATTTGGCTTTTAAGAGAATGGAGAAAAAGAAGGCAAATTCGAATTGGAACTGAAAGACACAAACTCAGTCAGTTCAGGATTCAGCCTACCCAAACAAAAGTCTAGAGATTCAGTGAAGATCAGCTATATACAATGGAGGCAAAACAGCTGAGCAGACAATAAGACTAACTTATTATACTTGTGCCAGCTCGCATATCACAACAACCCTAGGAGGAGAATGATTTTAACTCCATTATGCAGATGAGAACACTGAGGCATGGAATGGTTAACTAACTTGCTCCAGTCACACAGCCAGAGCACTGTTTCTCTGAGTTGCAAATTCAGCTATAAATTCTGTGCCTGAACCACTACGACATGCGGCTTTCCACACGAGCACTCGTGGTTTTTAACAGAGAGCAGCACCAACATGACCATGACGAAATGCTGGGGATAACGACGGGGTGCAGAAATCAGTGACTACTAATGAGGCGCCACAGAGACAGAGACAGATGCAAAGAAAAGCAGGCGTAAGGGCCAACTTCAAAACAGTAAGGACAAAGAGAAATATTGAGAACAAGTTCTGGAAAGACATAGTACCTGAATTGGGAGGGCGGGGACTCAAAGAAAGGAAAAAGTCATAGAGCAAGGAAAGCCATATGTATGCCTTCCGTGTTCCCGCCAGACGGCTGGTCTGGCTGTCCTGGTTTCACTTGCCTGGCCACGAAGCTGCCTCTGACTGTATGTATGCTGTAAGGAAATCACTCTAGACTCTGACAGGAGAGCAAATAGAGTGGAATTTGATAGGATAGCCTCAATGTGAAAAATCTTACAGTACACCTAGAGCCTGTCTTTCTACTCACTACTTCCTGGGGCAAAGGGCAAGTATGGTAAATAGAAGCCAACAAGAAAAAAGTCCAACTGGACATGTCAGATTCTGGAACACCAAAATTCAAGAACAAGGGCTGGGATTTGATCTTAGAGGTAACATGGGGAAAGAAGACGAAATTGGCCTATCAAGCACCTTGCCTTGACTGTGGTTTACAGGATGGAATAAAGAAAAGTGGTTGAGTTTAAATACACCAAAGGCAAGAAGGCATTACTCAAAATCAGCAGAAGGCAGTTTGAGAAGGCAGTTTTTTTTTAAGATGATAGAAATATGAATTTCTAGGCGAAATCCAAACCTTCAGGGATGGTTTCTAACAATGCTGGAAGAATCTCTTCCTTCAGTGTGAGTTTAGTTTACAATACCTGGAGGATACTTTTGTAGCTCCACAATATACTGAAAAGATATAAGTCCCTTGGAATAGAGGTAAACCATGTAATTTTAGGTAGAGTCATAGTTTCCCCTGAAAACATTCTCTCATCCATGATAAATATAGCTTTAAGCAGGAGCCCACATGATTCATGTGGCTGTAACACACCCAACTAGTTTTTCTCTCCCAGAGAGCAATGAATCAACTGTTGTGTCTCAGAATGGGGACAATTTGCAAGGATCAGCTGAACAGATAATAGATAGACCTGAAGCACTGAATAGTTTACTGAAAATAAACTATTTCTACTCTGGTATAAAAAATTAATAATAATCTTTTTCTTCACTTTATTTTTGAATACTCTAAATCTTTATAACAAGCTGCCAACTACATTATTGTACTTTGGCTTCCTTTTTTCCTAGTCATTTTTAGAGTGAAAATTACAAATAGCAAAAAACAAGTTTTACAATCCTGTAACTTCAATTCTCAGATTCTTCATCAGCATGGTAAGAAAGATAAGCTAGACATTCTCTAGAGAACCAAACGTGTATGATCCCATTAACCTTTCTGTACATTTTTTCTGATGATGGTCTTTGCAATATCTGATTTTTTTCTATAGATGCCAAAATAATATATAGATTGGGGTATCAAATGTGAATTTAAGAAATTTCATAATTCATATCTGCATTACCTTTTGACCAATTCATCATTATTTCTTTATTGATACAACTGGAAAACAATCTTCCAGGATGTCATACATATTACAAACTGAACTACATCAAAGAGCTTTCTTTGGTGGAGCCCTTTTAGATTATCTTCTCAGTACCTGCCGTCATATCCCACCAGCCTTCCTGTGAGCCACTGTCTAGCCACATGATTAAAGGGATAGGTCTTAATGTCATGCTTCTGTTTAATGACCCTACTCCATGATCACAGGGGAAGGCACCTGACTCCAGATTCTGGAATTGGAAACAAAGAGAAAAAGAGACAGCTATCTCTTTCCAGTAGCTGGACACATAACACATAATGTCGGGAACTTCCAGCAATTGTAATTTTCCATTTGTGCATAGAAGCATAGGAAGAAAAAAAAAAACCTTTCCATAGAGAAAGAACAGAAATACAAAACCAGTTACACAGAAGAGAGGTGTTCAAGTCTCTGGTCCAGTTTCTTCCTAGGGCTCAGCACTTTCTCTATCTCAGATTTCATGAAAATGATTGTATCCTATCATAAACTCTTTGTTTGTACAAGCTATCACAAGTGAGTCTATGCTCTGAGTTTCTCTCCAGAGCTCACAAGGCAAGTGTGGGTTGCATTTGCTTAGCTTCATCAGATTGGCTGGATGGACGCAGCCACAACTCTGGTGGGTACTGGGAGATACCTCTGGGAGAAGAAGTTTAAGAGAAAAAATGTTTTAAAAAGGGAGGGGAAGCAGTAGTCTCTGCTTAAAACAATAGCTCATGCCAGTGATTTACCAAGCCATACTCTCTTCCTTCTTCTATTTATCTCCAAGTCTATGGAGCAGAAAAAATCAAATTGTGTTGCCTGCCCAAAGGTTCTTTTAGAGCCAGGAATCTTACCCAGGAAACTCCAGATTTTCCAGTGTATGCAATATGAACTGTTAGGATCCTCTGTATACGAATACTCTACATCAAGGTGAAAGCAAGAAGGGGAGGTAGGCACTTGAGCTGATCCTAGCAGCCATTTCATTAATTAATATCTACCCTGTAATGCTAGGGAAGAATCAGGCCCACTGTAGAATAAAGCTTCCTTCTACAAAACAGCACCTCAGAGTTGGAGGAATAGCAGCACAACAATTACAGTGGTTCTCTAGCAAGTCCAAGATCCTGAGTTCAATTCCTGAGCACCACATCAGCCAGATGTGATGGCGCACACCTGTAATCCCAGCACTTAGGAGGCTGAGGCAGGAGGACTGCTGTTAGTTTGATGCCAGCCTGGGCTCCACAGTGAGTTCAAGACCAGCCTGGACTACAAAAAGACATCCTGAAGACATCCTGTTCCCCATTAAAAAAAAAAAAAAAAAATTAAAAAGCAGCTTTTTTCCCAATTTCTACCTCCACATGTATCATCAGCTGTCGTTTAGTAGCAGATCAAATAATAAGCCAGTTTAACAAAAAAAAAAAAAGGTTTTCTGATTTAAGTGTCCCAAAGTGGACTTAGAAATTAAGAAACCAGGGGTCTCAACTGGGTGTGGTGGTGCACGCCTATACTCCCAGCACTCGGAAGGCTGAGGCAGGAGGATTGCTATGAACCCAAGGGCACCCTGGATTCCATAGTGAGTTCAGGACCAGCCTGGCCTACAGATGGAGACCCTGTCTCAAACAAACACAGAGAGACAGAGAGACAGAGAGAGAGAGAGAGAGAGAGAGAGAGAGAGAGAGAGAGAGAGAGAGAGAGAGAGAGAGAAACAAAGAGTCATTGAAGATAGTGTACTTCAGCTTTCCATCTTAAGTATTCCTCAAAGCCTCAGAAGATGTCTCACTAGCAAGCTCTAATAGAACTCATTTATATTGTGTCTTTCTGAAGATTAATGTGAATCTACCCAAGGAAATTAAAATAAGCCACAGCTCTTTCTTTGAAGTCTCATCACAGTCCTCAGTCCTACGTCATCTGAGCCCAAATCAGCACGGCTTCCAAGAGTCTGCCTCATCTCTTCTCATCAGTTCTACTCAGGTCATGATTGTGACTTCACCATGACTTATTCCTAACTTTGGAAAATAATTTTTAATCAAAACTTCTAAACTGGGCATCATGGCATATACTTGTAATCTCTACCCTGGGAGGCTGAGGCAAGAGGATCACAAGTTTAAGCCCAGCCTTGCTGGGATGAAGTCAAGTACAAAGGCTGAGGTTGAAAGGCCTCGGGTTCAATTCCCAATATCAGGGATGTTGGGGGATAAGGGGAGCCTTCTGCTACTGGTTTGGATGACTGGATAGTATGAGCCAATTCCTCCCACAAAAGATGGCTAAGGAACCTGTATGAATTTATAAAAACTAAAATCTTGGAATTCTCAAAGCACTGAAAGCATACTAACAATTTACCAACCCAGATCCAAAAAGAATCCAGAGAGGGAAGCCTGGCATGTGTGCCACAATTGATATCTGGTGGATTCGCCAATAGAGAGGTGGCCAAGATGTTCATCTGTACTTATGGTATCTTCATAGAAGTGGGAGGACAAAAATAGTGTCTAGAGCTAGGCAAGACAGAAATTTGCTAAATTATCCTCTGCTCTGGAATGACAGCTCAAAGAGTTACTCTTTATAAGTAAGGATAATGCAAGAGTGACTTTTTTCAGAACTCAAGATATCTCAATAGGCCTCGAAAATGTCAAATCTAGAAATTGAATTAATGTCATCTTGAATTACTGGTGTTCCTAAGTACTTAAAACTGAATTAATTAACCCCTCAGTGAGAACAGCATCATCTTAGCATTCAGATAACTTGCAGACATTGTGTCTGAAAATTTTTTTTCCACAAATTAAATACCCAGAACACAATCACAGGTAACCAGGCATGTGGATACTGGTCATTATGCATATATACCACAAAAAACAAGATTAGATGCCAGGGGCTGTCGATAATAAAATTACTAAATAAATTCATAAACAGCTGTGTTTTCTAGGTTCAAGGAGACAAAACCAAACTTTGAAAATCTGGCAGGTATAAGTGTTAAGTTAGAGAGCCTAGAACTGAAAATTCTAGCTAAAATTAAGGATTCAATTAATAAACAACAGTATAGTAAAAATAGCTCTAAAAGGACTCAGAGAATTGGAAGATAGATCATAAGGAATTTTCCAGAATAAGACACAAGACATAAGGATGAAAAACGAAAAAGAGGAACTAAAAGGTGAAGAAAATATATGGGGAAGTTCTCACATGACTTTCCCCAGAATTGTAGATAAAAGAGAGAGAGAGAGAGAGAGAGAGAGAGAGAGAGAGAGAGAATGGGGCAGAGGCATTATGGAAAGATAATAGCTACAATTACTCTGGATTAATGAAACACCACATTTTATCCTTAGGCTGTGCTCTAAAAATGTATGAATAAAAATGGTTCTTAAAACCAGAGGTGCCCAATGTAGATAATCACATACATTACCTCCATCCACTTATCTACTATCACCCCCTCCTGGTGTTCACTTGTCGGTCCTCACAGGCCCAACTGTCTCTCCACTGTCATTGATTTCTGAAAGCCAGGTGACTCATTTCTGTGGCTGTCTTGCAAAACTACATAGCTTTCAGCCATGTAAAATGTCCTGCTGCTCCAACATGTCCCTAAGCTTTCCAGGCACTCTGTGGGACTCTCTCATACCCAGTTGTCTGGAAACACTACAAATGATATTTCCTTTATTTCTAACTCCCAGTGCTCATCATGGCTTAAGTTCTGGTGGAGGAGGAAATAATCATATGAAAACAGGAAACTGAGTTCCTTCTCAGGTCTCAGGTAAAAGAATTAGCTGAAGGTACGGGAAACACAAGGCAATACTGGGGGTCCTCCAGTGCTACCGTCACTTAGTGATGGAGATTGTGTCTGACACACAGAAGTCTCTTCTTGCAACAGCTCAGTGGTCACAGCTTAATAGCAGTGTCACCTAGAACAAAAACAAGTTCTCCTACAATGAGCCAGGAGCAGAACAAACACCAGCCTTGGAGACAGCAGGGAAACAGAACCCTTGCTAGCTCTAGGGAGCAGGCAGCATGGACAAAGGTACAGTAGTAGCACTGGCAACCACAACAGCAGGCCAGCAGCAAGAGCATGACTCATGGGGCTGGGGGAGGGCAGAGGAAAGAGGCCACCTTCCTGCTGGTAAACATCCCTAAGACAGCACAGCCAAACAAGGAAGTGCCAGAATATCAACCTGTGGTTACAGGGCAGATTTCTGAGCTCTACCACAGAGCTGCCACATCAGAATATTTGGGAGTAAAATCTAGAAATCTGAATTATAGACAAGTTTTAAGGGATTTTTTTTTTTTCAGTAGAACTGCACATAGATCTGAGCAACAGGCAACTTGTCCTAGTCTCTGTCTTTCAAAGAGCTTAACACTATCCTTCTTCGGGCCTTACTCCTCACAGAGCAAAGGGAGTGGGGGCCCAGGAAACAGGTCCAGGGGACTCCTGCTTGCCTAGTACACAAGTCTGCCACATTGACTGGGCTTCTATACACAGGACTCTGCATTCTCTGCCATAATGAGCTTGGGACCACTCTGAAGCCTGAGTGGACCTCTAACCCTGTCTCCCTGGTCTGTTCTCCTGGCAGCAGAAGCCACTGTTGAGTGTGTACAACTCAGAATAAGGATTCATTGCAAGGCAGCCATTTCATAGGCAGGGAGGTTGGAAATGCATGTTGACCTGACCACATCATCCTCTGAGCCTGTCACACTGGGCAAAAGCAGGAAGAGGAAGAAAAAGGCAGGCCTCCTTATCCCCTAACTCCACCCTGCACTTGTGTCCTTGGCCTACCAATGACAGGAACATCTGCTGATCTAACTATACATTATGCATTGTTTTTGACTAGGGGTTTAAAATCACATGAATTCAGCAGTTTTTGCTTTTTTAATATTGTTTTTTGTCTTATTTTACTTTCTTTTTAAACCTCAAAGGAGGGAAGAATGTTCTTTAGGTCAAAATACCAATTAAGAAATGAAAGAATGAATCCTGCAGTTTAACCCTACTTTCACCTTACAAGTATCGAGTTTTTCCACAGTGGATGAAATTTTGGGAAACAGGGCTGGCATAATTAGATCACATCTTAAAACTCTGAAGTTGTGGCGCACTTTTAGTTTTACTTAGTATTTGTTGAAAGTTTATTCTTTGTTCCCTCTTGTCCTGAACACTGAGAGGTTCAATAAGGTACAAAGATAATTCTCAAAGTAAAATGCACCTTCCCTACTAGGTGGGTGGCTCAAACTGTACACATGAAGTGCAACAACATCTGTGCTGGGGATGGGGGTGGGTGTGTTATTTTAAGGACCAACGTCAGAGCCCCAGACAATGCCAACTGCCACAAGAATTTAACAAATTTCAACAAAATCCTCTCCTTCTGTTCTCAGTGCTGTCACCTTCTAGAAGATATGCACACACACACACACACACACACACACACACACACACACACACACTCACATCTCCCAAAATGATGGCCCAACGCTTTCAAGTTTTGTGAAGAACAAACAACATTCTGTTCATCAACACTTTTTTTTTCAGGAGAGAAACACAACTTATTTTTGTTTTTTTGGGTTTTGTTTTTTTTTCAGTGATTATCTATCCACTGAGTCTTGTCATGAATGACAAGCTCTGAATTTGTCAATCACAGATGGCCTTTGATAGGCTGAGTGTCATCATTATTCCTTTCTGGGCAAAAGATTGAGTAATAATATTTCAGAAGAGACTCAATTATTCATACTGTTATTAATGTAAGGTGTTTGTGTTGCCTTAACTTACTCCAGCAGCAGCTTAAGGCCTCTGAGTCAACACTGGCAGCTACCCTGGGGTAGTATATTAATAGTATTTGTTTCTTTCTCTCTCTCTCTTCTTCTTCTTCTTTTTTTTTTTTTTTTGCCAACAAAGCATGCCTCAGAGGACAAAGAGCAGTACAGACAGGAAGCAGTGACAGGGAATAAACTGGGAATTTCCAGCCGACCTCCTGCCCTACTTATAAGGAATAGATATGACTCATTTTTTAAGATGCGAACAGATGTTAACTTGGCTAACAAAATCCCATGCAAAATTTAACTTCTCTAGGACCTCGTTTCCTCTTTTGGAAAAAATAACACTGGTTGCTCTATTTGGATACCTGCATATCGTGGCTAAATTTTGGTAGGAAAAGTGGGATTGTGTATGTTACTTCACTTTTATGTTTACTCTTACTTTTTTGAATGTGCTGTCTCTTTTTGTTGTCTAAACTGAGCCAGGCTCAGAGGTGCAGGCCTTTACTTTCTATTTATTCCCTTATTTTCTATAGGTGTGTCGTGTGCCACCATGCCCAGCAGATGTGGTGCAGGGAAATCGAACCCAGGGCCCTCACTTGCCAGGCAAACACTTTTAATCACTGAGCTATGCCTCCAGCCCAGAATGTGCCGTGTTTTTTATGTCCTTGATGTCAGCTGTCTTCTAGAACATATACATTTTCAGAAGGCAAACTCTCTGAGAGAAAGATCCTCAGTTCAGCATCCAGCTGTGCAGACATGTGGCAGTCTACTACTAGGAAACACAAGGAATTGTGGGACACAAGTGCTAATTAGTAAATAAATCCTTGTGTGACCACCAAAACAAAAGGGTCAATTGTCCTGGGTTTTAATCCTGGTTGCACACTAAATAGTCACGCGACCTGCAAAATTAAGAGCCCCTTTCCCCTTAATGCTTTTTATAAATCTGGAATGTTTTAAAAATAGAAATCTGTAAGTATCCTGTTCATCACCTGTCTACCACAAGAATAGGCACTTATATGAGGTGTATTTTTTAAATTTTTCTCTCATTGAGGGAAGTTATGGATACATAATGTGGAATACATCATATGTAGTGGACTTTAAATTCCTTCCCTACCCATTTGGTTGTTAAGATGACATGAAATCTTATTTTTAAGCACTTCATCATGTATTATTGTGCCCTCCAAAAATGTTGTCATAACTACTAATAATTGTAAGCATATCTATTCAATAAAACACTAGTCCATTACACCGTACCTACCAACCACTATGCTTAACATTAAATAAAAAGAGGGTTGGGGCTTTACTATATCAGTTAGATCACTTGCCTCACAAGCACAAGGCTCTGGGTTAAACTCCCCAGCACCAAATAAGCTAGGTGTAGTAGTGCATACCTGTACTCCCAGCCCTCACAGTTGGGAGAGTGAGGTAGGAGGATCGCTATGAGTTTGAAGCCAGCCTGGGCCACTTAGATGGTTCAGGACCAGCCTGGCCTACAGACTCTGTTTCCAAATATATAAATAAATACATAAACATTCATCCTCTTCTCCTAAATTTCACAGGAAGTCAAAAGAGGGCAAACAGAATAATAACATCTATCCTAAGGATGGCTGATAGCATTTTTGAAAAGTTGCAAGATAATTTTTAAAAGATTGCTAAAGCTATATTTCCTCTATTTTCGAGTATTATGTTCCAAGCCCTAAGAAAATTATGCCTATAAATTTGCAAACATATTTTCTAGTATCTTTTTAAGTGCCCCTAGGCCCCAAACCTAAGGAAAAATATACTTGAGATTCTGTCAAAGCTCTGCTGACTTCAGCAATAGGTGAAGAAATAAAAGATGCCATAGTCTATGCACTGTTAGGACCATAGAGGAGTGGAGAGTATTCAATGGATTCCCAGCACTGCCAAGCAAGAAGTGATGACAGCATCCCCCACCCCCCACCCCCCACCT